>JAQMRL010000006.1:72345055-73015055 GCA_035578175.1 Catonia carolina
CACATATCAGAGTGCGTACATGTTTTTTTTTTTGGGTTTAGGGCATCTGAAAACGCATATATCCGGTGAATACTCGATTTCTTAAAATCGACATGAAACAATACTTTCCTTCCTATAAATTCATATAGGCAAGAGAAAGTCAAAATTGCCACCAGTTATGAGACGCGTCGTCTCATGAACTGACTCTTGCTCGTCATGCTCTTTAACCATTTAGTAGGGCAGGTACTAAGGGGGGAAAATATACATGATATAAAATGTTAAATTTTGTTTTATAGGGACTTGAATAATGTATTTCTAGTGCCAGAACAGAAAGATATTTCTTTTTTTTATGTTAAGCCCTGGTAAGTATACTTACCAAGGAACATTTATTGAAATAGAATCACACAATGTTAAATGGTAAGAATGCTTATTAAAACAACTTGTAGTCCTGTATAACAAAAAAAAAAATTTAGAATAACTTATCTCAACTTTATATTAGTATGAATGCTTACTTTACCGTAAAAAAACTCGAAATTTTTAAGTACTGTGCAGAAGTAACAACAAAACAACGTGGTTACGTACGCTGGTATGAACCTTTACCACATTCGTGTAACTCATGAAGCAAGTGTTTGCTGCGCACTAATTTCAAAATGTGGATAGCCTAGTTACCAGAGAACATGTATAAAAATCATAAAACGCCAATAGGGTTCAACTGCATAGCTTATTCTTAAAATAAATCGACCTTATTGCCAGTGGTAAGTATACTTACAAACACCTATAAAGAATTAAGACGAATCGAATGACACCCAATCCAGAACCAATAACTTTTTGTGTGGATTACGAATCTGTAAACCATTTGTTGCTATTTTTGTAGTCTCTGACTTTGATTTTTTTTCTCATTAGTTTTACTTTTATAACCAATCGGAGTTTGAAAAAAGAACTGTCATATTTTCAGTCAATTTCGTGCCGGCCGCATTGGCGTAGACTATTAACGTCCTCGCCTCTCATCTGCGGTCTTGGGTTCGAATTCCATTCAGGCACAGCATATTTACATACGCTACAAAAAATCAAATTATTTTGAAAAAAAAGTCAAATTATTTACTCTCAATCTGTTCGTTGCAGGGCTAAAATAAATAGTTCTGTTTCTTATCACATGGTCAGCCAATTAAATGACTGAATCATTTAAGAACAGAAGAGGTAGAGGTGTAAAAGACACTAATCAGAGTTATCTCCTCTGAAAGTAATGAATTTCATTATACAGCCAGACCCTGTTGTGAATGAAGTGAAGGTGTCATTTGCAGAGTGGAAAATATGTGCTTTTCAGAGGGCCAGGCATGCTGATAAGCATACTTTTCCATTCAGTGAGTGTTGGCAATGGTAAACCACCTTACTCCTCGTTTTACTTAGTAAAACCTCTACACGTTCAAACCAGCTTTTCAGCTGATGACCTAACAACAACAACAAAAAATCATTCCATCCTTCACCGTCTGCGGTAGCAGTAATATTGCAGAACAGTCGGACGTTAAAAAAAGCAATTTCAGATTCTATAGATTTGCTTGAACTAGTATATTTAACCCTTTCAATCCCAAATTTTTTAACTTTACGCAAACAAATATGTGTACATTGTTTCAGACACTTTACTGACATTTAAGAGAAATAAAATCACTTTTAGACCTTCATCCTTTTTTTGATGGCGTGACAAAAAAGTGTGACACATATGTCACATTGGGCTTGATGGTAATCAAAGTTCCCAACAATATGAATAAAGTGAAAATCATGTGCAGGCTTCCTAAACAAAATTCTCTTGCTTGGATTTGTAGCAAAGTTTATTTTAAGACTTAAAAAAGGTTACAATTCAAAAATATTGGTAAAATGGACGAAATCAGTATTTACAGCCTAAAAAATATACTTGTATGTACATTCGACATACTCGAAGAAATTCTACTTTATTTTAGTAATGAAAACGAATATTTAAGACTAAAATTAACTTTAAAAAGAAACTAATGGTCGCGTCCGTGGCGTAGTGGTCAGCATCTTACACTGCAAACCGGAGGTCTCAGGTTCGATTCCTGGCTAGGTACAGAAATTATTACACTTCACATCCAGCGCTCTTTAATCAAAGTAGTCGCTAACAATTAAGTTTTTATGTCTGTTATTTCACTCCAATGTGACTTCTATGCCTCACTGGGTAAAAAAGGGTTAATCAATATTTTGATTAATTGTTTCAGCTGATTTCTGCTATATAGATCCAACGATGCATACTGATCCGACGTGCCAATTACCTCCTTATTTCGCCTACTACTACAGTGCTGTGACTAATACATGCATCAGACATTTTTGTGGGTTACTGTACAGAGCTGGTAAATTTTTTCCCTACTGCAATGGAGTGCATACTTACCTGCAAAGGTGAGTGTTATATATACAGTTGAACCCGGTTTTAACGGCCTCGGACTTTATGTCAACTCGGACTTAACGTCATTTTTTTAGGCGTTGCGTCAAACTTCTATCTGAAAACCCCTGTTTTAACGTCAATTACTCGGTTGTTACGTCAAAATTTTCCGATGAAATCATTTTTTACTTCACGTACAACGATTGTGAACTTGCCATAATTTATCAGTAAATTGTTTGAAAAGAAAAAGACAGTACTTATACAGTAAATATAGTACAATAGTCTACTTGTGAATAGTGTTTGCTTGTGCGAAGGGATTAAAATGATTTTGTTAAGCTGTTCATATGTGTGTCCTATAACTACTGATTGATCTACGTCAAGGTCAGTTTTAGGACTGCACCCTCTACGCGACATGTGACACTTAGTAGGTAGCACTGTACCTAACTTTCACATCAGACTATCCACATTTAAGAAAATTCTCTAATACTGAAGAAGTGGCTGAGCAAGAGGAAGATGAAGAGAACACAGTCACGCCAACATTGCAGGAAGCAATGCTAGCGGCTTAAATTTTTTTCAGATTTCACCGACACCGAGAGACATTACGGAGAGGATTTATTTCGCAGAACGAGGTGTTCAAAAGAAAATCACTGATTTCTTCCAATAAAGTAGATAACGTACCATTATGTAGTTTATGTACATACAAATATGTATTTTGGTTTCCGTATTTTAGAACATATTAGTACATAATACGTATTTAGTACCTACTTACACAGAGTGGTTATTAATCTATTTTATTAGGGTATTACGATTTAAAAATCGTAAATAAAAAACGTTTAGCACATTACGTAAATTAGTAGTAATGTATACGAAATATTCTTAGTTTAGTTAGATTTACTTTGACACAAGAGGTAACTTTGTTATAACGTCACTCGGATATAACGGTAAAATTTAATCTGTCCCTTCAATGACGCTATAAGCGAGTTCGACTGTATTAATAGCGAGCAGGTTTTTTTTCAACACGATTTTAACCACCTGAACCTTCACCGATTTCCCCCAAAGTGGGCTCAAATGAATCGTCTGTTCAAGTAGATTTGCAGAAAACTATCCAAAATCAAATATTTCGATTTATGACCGTAAAATAGGCGGTCTAAAATAGATTGGAGAGGGGGCAAGTTCAACGAACTAAAGTATAGGCCTCTCTCTTTCTCTATCTATCCCTCCCACATCTCGCACAGCTATTTCAGTTTGGAGAGGGGGCAAGTTTAGTATTGGTTGATCAGAGTTGTTTTTCAGTTATTACTTGAACTAAGTAGAGTAACAATGTAAGAAGCAACTACATCATCAAAACACTATTTTCTTCAGGCAACAACACTGATATTTCTTCTCGATAATATATTCAGGAAATTAATTTCCTATTTTTTCTTTTACTCTGCTTCTCTTTTTATTTTTTTAATGGATAGTTGCCATTAGGGGGAAGACCAAGAGGAAGGAGACGAGGCACGCCTCAAAGTGCTCGAACGGAATCAGTTCGTCAGACACCTTATTACAATGTGCGAAGACAAAATGCAATTAGATAAAACCCGAAATATTTTGGAAATTAGTAACATCGGAAATCTAAGAATGTACGAAAATTTTCTTGATTTATAAGTCATGACAGGAGAAGACAGTTCCCCATCCGTTTAGCATTTGCGATTACAATAAATAAATCCCAAGGCCAAACATTCAACAAAGTTGTCCTTTATCTGCCACAGCCGGTATTTTCACATTTACAATTGTACGTTGCTATGTCACGTGTCAGATCATTTGATAGCCTAAAAGTTCGAATAATTCCACACAACAATAAAACAAAAAATGTTGTCTACAGAGAAGTTCTATAAAAAAAATTTACACTTTTGTGCGGGTTTTCCCGCACAGGTTCACCTTGTAACATCTGCTTTCAGATTGTTACGTTTTGTTTTGGTTTTGTTGGCGTTCGCTAGTTGTTTTGGTTGCCGATAACTCGAGTCTACTGGCGACGTTAATTAACTCACCGTCCGGTGGTGCGCTCTACCGCTTTTACTGCTAACTGCGTTCCGCCCTCTCATCGAGCTACTCCATTTTGCATGACAAGACACTCTTGGTTGAATTTTCGTTGAGTTAAGATCGGTTACTATGTCGTAAATTTTTATTACGTGTATTTTAAATTTATAACTTTTGAATAAAGTTAAATTCTTCTTGCCCATTTAAACATGGTAAGTAATTTGTTTTTATTTTAGTATTCCGGGAGCTGGAAATTTATCACGAGTTGCATTAAATTATATTTTTGTATTAACGTATCTACGTTGCAATTGTACTTGCAATTTCTTGACTACTAGATTCGATTTTGATCTATGTAAAACTAAATTATGACTTATGATAAATTTATTGTAAATGATGTAAAGCCTTGTAATTGGTAAATTGTATTCTTCTTCGAATTGTAATAGCTTATTTTAATTGTCTAGTTTTTTAAACTTTATTATTGTCTATCTATTGCAACTCGTATAAGTTTCTATCTTTAAATTCATAACTTTGTTATATTTCATTCATTTACATTGCATTCTTTATGCGTTAGTGCTTTTGCTTGTGATCGACGCTTATTTTACCTAATATTAACACTAGCTCGATCTTTTCTTCTGGGTTCAAATCCGGGAACGGGAATTGCCGTTCAATAATCTTACTATATCTATAATCAGTACATGGAGTTCGACTCCTGAGAATGACAAATTTTCACCTCGCCAGCATCCCGTAATTGATGTTCAATGTTTCCTGACAATTTCTTTCGTTGAGTTATTTGGAGTCCAATTTGGATGGGAATTTCATCTGGGATCTTCCTTTGATGGTTGCATACGTCAGTTGTGTTTCAAAAATAAGTGTTAACTACAAAAAAGTATGTTTTATTATTTTATTTATCTTGAGAGGAACTCATCCATCTACTTAAGGTGTTTTCAAGGTGATAACCGATGCCTTTTGGGGAAAAGATCACGCCAGAAATTAGGATCCATCTTGGTAACAGCTTGTCTTGGACAGAAAAATTAGTGAATTCAAAGTGACCTGCTTGAAAGGTTTTCCTGTTAATTCTTTTGCTAAACTAAGCAATCAGGAACATTGTTCTGTAAAATTTTATTTTTCCATTGCATAAAATTTTTAATAATTATTCTTTTTTTTTACTCTTTATTAAAAGGATTGAATTTGAATATGTGTATTTTTCTAAATTTAAAATTTTAAAGATAAAATTTAACATTTCTTTTCATAATTTTTATTATTATTCTTGTTTTACACCTTATTGAAAAGGTTGATTATGAATTTAGTTTTTTTTTATTTTAAAATTTCTAAAAGTAATAATTATAAAATATGTTTATCGAAAAGAAAGCTGCTAGCATGCTAAACAAAAGATAAGTTTAAATTCTAAATAATTTGGCCATTTTTGATGTTTAGTTATTCATTTAATGAATACATCTTTAATTTTTATTGTTTTACTTAATAATTATAAAATTTACAACAGGAAGTACTTTTTGGACCTGATATTGTATTAAACCTTCCAGCTATTTAAGGTTGGGTAACATTGTACATTTTTGCTGTTTACTATATATATTTCTTGTTCGTCGTCGTCTTCCTTCAAGGATTAGGCACATTGCCTGTTCCGACTGCAAACTCCTTTATTAATCAATTCCATCTCTTACGAGGCCTGCCCACACTTCTCTTTCCTACTGGCTGATAGGAGATGACTGCCCTGGGAATTCTTCCATCCTCCATGCGCTCCACATGATCCTTCCAGTTTTGTTTGGCTTCCTCGATTTTCTGCCATATGGAGGGTATGTTGAGCTCTTTTCTCTTCTCTAACAACTAGGTAGTGATCACTTGAAATATCGCTTCCTCTATATACTCTGGTATCTCGAACTTGGCTTGCAGTTTTCTTATTCACAATAACATAGTCAATTAATGACTTGTATCCTCTTGCTGCCCAAGTGTATTTGTGGATGTCTTTTTTTCTGAAAAAGGTATTTGTGATTCTCAGATCATTGAATGTACAAAAATCACGTAACTGTCTACCATTCTCGTTCAAGTGACATTCTCCATATGCCCCAACCACTTGTGGGATCGGTTGATTACCAACACGTGCATTTAAATCTCCAGAGACAATGACATAATCTGATTTCTTACATGATGTCAGTTGCTTCTGCAATATCTCGTAAAATTCAATAGTCTCTTCTTTTCTCCCTTCTTCTGGAGCATATACACCTATCAGTGTCAGAAAACCTCTATCTAATTTAATCCGAACTGTCAAAATTCTTTCATTAACCCATGTATAGCTTTCTATTTTATTTTTCCATACCCGATTGACCAAAACCATCACTCCAGCACATGCTCTTCTGCTCTGTTCTACACCACTCCATAGTTCCACATAATCTCCCCAATCCTTGGTGCCCTTCAATTTTTTCTTTGTCTCTGTGATTACTGCTAGGTCTACCTTATTCTGTTTTAGCTCCTGCATCAGTTCCTCCTCCTTCCCCTTTACACCTCTCACATTCCAAGTTGCAAAAATCATCGTATCCATTATTCCAAATCGTTTTTTGTTGGCATTCCTTTTTGTTTTTCCTCTTTTTCCGGTCCTATCCGAGGCTGTTTGCAATTTATCAGTAGTAATTGAAGAATCCCTTGGCCGCGGTACGAGCGCTGCGCAAGTTAAGTTTGATGGTGGGGCCGCCACCTTACTGCCTCCAAACTTGCAGGATTTTTATCAGGTTTACTCCCTTAGACTTGTTGCTTCCACCACAGCTGCGAGTCAAGTCTACCCTGGATTTAATTTGGGTTTTCTCCCTAGGCTCATCCGCCCTCTCCGCCGTTGGGATTACTCCTCATCCGCCTTCGAGGCCGTTGACCGGTTTTCACCTAGTAACCCTCGGCAGGGGCCCTTACAGGGTGCTACCATCCGGAGCCAGATGGACCCTGGTTTTTTAACGAGGTTGTTACTCCTCCCACTCCTCTTTCCTCATCACTTGCCAGATGAGGCCCCGGGCTTGTGACCGGCAATGGCAGAGTTGTATATTTCTTGTTATAAAATTAAATTATTTTTACCACTTACTTTTCCAGATTTATTTCTTTTATGCAGCGAGTGACCCGAGTGTTTGTTTTTTGAGCTTCCTTAAATTTTTTTTTTGTGTTTTGTTAACACCCTTGCCAACCTATCGCTTTGGTTTGCCGTATGTGTTCCCGGCAGCGATAAGGGGGTGTTACAACCTAGTAGTAATTTTACTTTCTCACTGTGGCGTTCTCTACACTAGTATACGAGGTGTGATTAAAACGTACGGTGAATGATTTTACTACGAATGAACTGCAGACACTACGTCCATTTGGAAACTAATATATCTGCATTTGCAACCGTAATAACCGTAATTACATAAAACATGGTTTATAAAAAAATTAATTTACTAGTTAAGACGTGTCTATTATGAAAATTAACTGTATTTAATTCATCATACAACGTGAAAAAAATTAGTTAATAAAAATTAACCTACCGGGTTGGTCTAGAGGTAAAGTCGTCGCCAAAATCAGCTGTTTAACAGCTGATTTTCGGAGACGAAGGTTCCTGGTTCAAATCCTAGTTATGGTAGTTACTTTTTTACGGATTTGAATGCTAGACAGTGGTTACCGGTGTACTTTGATGGTTCGGGTTTAATTAACCATACTCTCTCAGGAATGTTCGGCCTGGGTCTGTACAAGACTACACCTCATTTACACGTCATACACATCATCCTCATCTCATTGGGTCATGGGGTGTCTTATTGTTCTAAATTGAACAGATTGCAACGTACACAATTAGGAATTAAAAAAATAAAAATAAAACAAAATAAAATAAAAATTAGCTTGGAAATTCTTCTTACTTCGATATAACGAATACCTCGATTTAACGAATTTTTCCCCAGAATTCTCGATTTCGTTATATCGAAGTTCGACTGTATTATAACTGTGAAGATTGTTAACAAGTTAATCGTTAACCTTTAACATTTTCGTATTACACCACATTTGAAAAGTCTAATATTTGTCACATTTGAAAATCAAAAAAGTCAAAAGTCACATTTGAAAAAAATTCTATCCTATTCCTTTCTATAGCCCCTATCACCCACGTTTCACTCCCGTATAATGCTACACTCCAAACATAGTGTTTTAAGAGATTTTTTCTAATCTGTAAGTCAATGTTTGCAGTCAGTAAGCTATTTTTCATTTAAAAGGTCATACTATACACATTATAGGTTATTTAAACTTTGATTTAAATTTTGATCAGCGACGTCATTTTAAATATGATGTTTACTTTAAGAATTCTAAACTTTTATGAACGACTCTTTTATGGTTTTTCATCCCAATTCATGACCGGATGGTCCATACAGTTCACAATACTTAAATAATTTATTTGTCTGACCATGTAATAAGATTTATATTTTGCAGCCCTGGAACTAGCAGATCGAGTGCAAATAATTAAACACTTTACCTCTCTGTTATGGGCAGCCTTAAAATATATCATTATGTAAATATTTTCAATTTAATAATTTAATTTGTTTTATTTTTCAGCTGTTGGAAAGTAATCGATCGTTCACAGGAGAATCAATTGATCAATATTTGTAGTATAAAGAGGTCCCTAAGAAGAAATTTAATTTCAAAACATTGTGCACCGTAAACCGTTTTGTTAGTAATCTAAAATAAATTAATAACTTAAATATTATTGTATTAACTTTTTTAGTTTCTGTTATTTTGTAACCAGTAATAAATGAATAAAATTTCTTCAACTCATGCCCAAATTTTACAAAAATCAAAATTTATAAAACATTTAAAAAAATGAAAGTGGAAAACTTTAAAAAAAGTCTTTTTGGTTTCCTTGTTCTTGCTTTTCATCTTATTCTTTCTCCACCTTTTCTTTTTCACTTTCTCTTGCTCCTTTTCCTCTCCCCTTCATTTTCATCCTGTTCTCTTTCTCTTTTCTTTTACTTCCTTTTCTACCTCATCTTCCTCTTTTTCCTCTTCTCCCTCTTGTTCCTGTTTTACTCTTCTTCTTCATCTTCGTCTTGTTCTTCTTCCTCGACGTCTCCTTTTTCTTCCACTTCTCCCTATTCTCTCTCATTATCCCCCTCCGTCTTCTTTTTCCTTTTCTCATTCCTCTTCCTCCGCATCCTTTGGTTCTTCATCCCCTCTTCTTTCTCTCCTCCCTCTTCTTCCTCTTATGTCTGTTCTTCCTCTCTCTCTTCTTTCCTCTTTTTTATTTTCTTCCTTAAGTAATTAAGTAATCATTAAGTTAGGTTGTTTTATTTACTTATTTATTTATTTTATTTTATTTTGTTTTTCTTTACTTTTAACGTCTCATGATATCCCTATTCCAGAGTCGTTTCAGTCTTCGTAAAGGGGCATTTGGTAAGTCTACGTCAACGATGAGCTGGTTCGGATTATTGGGTAATTTGTTTTTAAATCGTGTGTATGTGCGTAGGAGCACATCGTTGATGTATGGGACATTTAAGTCTGATGCAGTGTATCGTTCTTTACATAAAAGGGAATAATTAAAAATTGAAATCCAATATTTCATTTTAACATGGTGGCCATTAAGAAAAAGTGCTATTTTGACTACACCTGAAGATTGGGAAATGATTTTTCAATTGTTATGAATTTTTACAACAGTATTAGCCCTATTATAGTAAACTCTTGCATTTATAATTACAAATGGATTACAAAAATGGATTTCTGGTGTAAATTGAAAATTCTTTTAAATTGGTTAAGAGGCAACTGGTCTGCACAAATACTTGTTTCAGGGAGTGTACTAGTTGGATAGTCCAGAATAAAATTCTCAGATACATTGTAAACACTCCCTGATATGTTAGGAACGACCACCTGCACCGGAACTTGGGAGTAGATTCCATAAACAAGGTAATTTGAAAATTTTCCAGGAGTCTAGAAGACAGACTTTTTTATTACGTGAATGTCAAAGCTACACTACAGCTACTCGACAACACATATCTAAATAGAAGACTTTATCGTGTGAACTGTTTTAATTTGAACCATTTGTACTGTTTTAATGAACAATACAACTTAATTTTGTTCATAAGAAGCAGGTGAAGTGTTAAATTACTTGCACTCGATCTGCTAGTTCCAGGGCTTCTAACTTGTGTTTCTTATCAGACGGTTACCCAATCATGCGGAATGTCCCATCTCATGGGGAAACCGATATATGGGCCACCCGGTATTTGTATTTCTTAGAAACCTATTATTTACCGCTAACTATTATTATTTACATTAACACATTTTAAATCTCGGTCCTTCTCGAGAATTCTCGAACGCACTTTCCATTTAGATATTGTCACAATATTTAAATATATATTAAAAAACAATTAGAGAGCGTCCTCAATTTACTTTGGCCGTTTGGGGCCCGTTCCATAATATGTACGAGGTCGTTCTTTTTTAAACCTCCGATGATCCATAAATAAAAGACCATTGAATAAAGTGTCATCGGATAGTGAAATTAAGTGGCTAACCTTATCATTTTGGTGGCCCTGATAAGGGCCGTTTAAGCGGTGGTCGTCTTGGAGAGGCGTCGGTCGTAGTCGTCGTGGCGGTCGGAGGCTAGGCGACACGGCGTGTCGTCGTCCAGCGGAGACATCATCTTCTTCCCTCGCAGTAGTGCGTCGATGGTTGCTTCGTCGGGTCCGGTGGGTGTAAGGCTCGGTCGAGGGACCGCTGTGGGCATCGCTCGCGTCAGCGGGCGATGATGGTCCGGTCGACGGCTTACGGTGACGGGTCGGCGAGCGGAAGCATCATCTTCTCTTTTGCGGGGTTGTCGATTAGTCTTCGCTGGAGTCCTGTAGCCGTGTGGCGTGGTGGACGTCTTGTCTACTGTTTGGTTCGAAGTGAATCCCTCGGAGTCTTGATCGGTAGTGAATCTCTCGGCTCAGTGCAGCGCTCTTTATATAGTTGCCGAGAGCGCTGTGGTAGAGGGCGGTGACTGGCTCGACCTTGATGACAAAGGCCTCTGTCGGTGTGGAGCCGAAAGGTTTGTCGGTGCGCCGCTGAAGGGCTTACCGCGCCGACAAAGGCCGGAAGAAGTATTGAAGGCCGGCAACACAGTAAATGATTAATTACAAGGGGTGGCGGTGAAAAAAGAAAAACTATTTTTCCCGACGATGTACCCATCGACGCACTACTGGGAGGGAATAAAACGACGTCTCCGCTGGACGACGACACACCGTTTCGCCCACCCCCTCGATCGTTTCGATGACTATGACCGACTCATTCGCCGAGACGAACACCGCTGAAATGCCCCTTTTCAGGGCCACATTTCACGTTTCCCTACGGCACTTAAATGTCATCATCTGGTGACATTAAGTTATATTTTTGATTTTTATGATTAAACATAGGTTTTATTTTTCATTATTTACATTGACAAGATAAATTCGTGTGAGTGTTTCACTCCAATGATTTTTATATATTCGTTTTAAAAATATATAGTATATAACTGTCTGTCATAATTTATCGAAAGACCGTTTAAAATAAAATAAAATAAATTATTAATAAAACTAAATTATTAGTGTTACAGACAATTAAGTTAAAATAAATTAAAAATCCAATTTAATGGTATTCTAATTTAATTATCTGAAGTATTGTATAATTTATTATTTAAAAGTTCGAACTAATGGTTTATATATTTTATTTTATTTTATTTTATTAAGTCTACGGACTATATTAAACTAATTTATGCGTAACGGTTGTAGGAAAAGTAAAACAAACAGATTTTCATGTAAACGAATAACTCCCTAACATTTATATTCAGGATGACATATTAAAACCCATTTTTACTTTCTCTTTCCTAAACGAATATATTGGAAGGAAATTATTGTTTTAATATTGATTTAATATTAATAATAAATTTAATAAAGTCAAATGGCCTCCGGGCCAGCCCAGTCAGTCAGCTGGTAGAAAGTCGCTATTATTTGTTAAGTAACACCGGTTGGGCAAGCGACTTTGTATGGTGACCAGTTGACAGCCATCCATGAACAAACTCTACTGGGGGTCCCTGTTCAAACTCATGTCTAATCTACGTCAAAAGAAAAATACAGCAAAAAGCAGCGATCAAATTGGGTAGTTGTCAACAATGTACAGTTCCCGATAACAAATAAAAGCTAAAAAAAAAATAAAAAAAAATAAAGTCAACTCCCGATTATCCGCGGAATTGGGTGGCACGAGTGCCGCGGATAACCGATTCCGCGGATAATCCGCAAAATGACGAAAAAAGCGTAGGCATATACACACAGTAGTATACGTATAAAATCTTTATTAATTTTTTGTTATTTAAAGTAAATAAATATGTACAATAATGAAAACACAAACTTACATTACAAAATATAACATTAAAATTTTAAATGTTGTTAATTATTTTTTGTCCCTAAAAATGTTTGTTTACTGTAATTTTTTAAAATTAGTACATGCAATGTATTTAGAAAAAAAAACATAAAAATATTGTTTACTTAAAAATGATGTGCAGAAGCTATGTTGTAATAGAAGTCACAACGTTTTAAAAACAGTCAGTCATCTGCTTTTGTTTTTTTGAGTTAAAACACTTTTTCTTGATTTGGGACAGAAGGTTTCTCAACATAAGTTTGTCACAAAGCAAAGCGTGTGCTTTACAAATTTAAGCATGTGCTTTACTTTACAAAGCGCGTATTTAAAAATTTAAGCGTGCGCTTTACTTTACAAAGCGCGTACTTCCTGTACTGTACAAATTTTATCTTTAATGTAATCACATAACAAGAAATTTACTTAACGTTAACGTTAAGAAAAAATCTGGTGTGAAACACTCACACAACTTTCTCTTGCCAGTGCAAATAATTAACAATAAACCTAACATTAGTAATAAAACATTAGAAATAAACAAACAACTAACCTCAACAAACATAACCTAATATTAATCATGAGTGAAAGACGCAAAATGAAAATCGACCTCAGTTTGGCTTAGAAATACGGAAAATCACTCTTTCTCTCTAAACTAGGCTCTGTAGAGAAAAATGCTTTAAATAAAAGTTGTAGATCTTTTAATTTTCTATAAATTTAATTATATACACTTTTGTCGTAAAATGCATACTAAGACCGAAATGTTAAAAAAATCGGATTTTCTCACGTTTTCGTGAGAAAAAAACAGAAAATCGCAAATTACCGCTAAACTAAGCGTTGTACAAAAACATGTTTAAAACAGAAGTTGTAGGTTTTTAAATTCTCTACAACTTTTATTATATAAGTTTTTGCGCTAAAATTTATATTAAAGCCGTAATCTTAAAAAAACAACGTTTTTACGTGAAAACAGCCTCACTGAGAATTTCAGCAAACATGGCGCCTACCCTATCTTGTAGAAAATAAAAAATTGAGTAAAATAGGCGATTTTAAAAAAAATCGTAGGACTAGTTTTTGAGAAAATCGCAAAAAACTGAAAAATTATCCGAATAAACTACTACTTCCGGTTGACCGATTTTGATGAAAATGTTCATGTCGCGTCCGGTAGTGGTATGTAACTTAAGTTTCAAGTTTCAAGTTCGTACGACGTTCCGTTCTTGAGATATTCTGTTCACACACACACACACACAGACACACACACACACAGACACACACACACAGACACACACACACACACACAGACACACAGACACACACACAGACCAATCGCTAAAAACATGTTTTTTGGGTTCAGGGGGTCTGAAAACGTATAGATCCGGTGAAAACTCGATTTCGAAAAATCGACATGAAAACAATAGGCCTACTTTCCTTCCTATATATTCCTTCCTATATATAGGCAAGAGAAAGTAAAAAAGAATGAAAAAAAATTCATCCGACGTGCGCGGATAATCGGGAGTTGACTGTATTAATATTTATATCGACAACTACTAAACAACAGACTGAAACAATTTTGTACAGGCTATTAGCCAAGATGTAAAAACTAGCCATGGCTTCAAAACTCTTGACGTACAAGGCGATGTTTCTACCGTCCTAAATTATGTATGGTAGTCAAATTTTTCTGCCCTTAAGAAACAGGTGGAGTATTAAATTATTTACACCCAATCTGTTCGTTGCAGGGCTAAAATAAATAGTTCTGTTTCTTATCATATGGTCAGCAAATTAAATGACTTAATCACTTAAGAACAGAAGAGGTAGAGGTGTAAAAGACACTAATCAGAGATATCTCCTCTGAAAGTAATAAATTTCATTATACAGCCAGACCCTGTGGTGAATGAAGTGAAGGTGTCGTTTGCAGAGTGGAAAATATGTGCTTTTCATAGGGCCCGGCATGCTAATAAGCGTACTTTTCCATTCATTGAGTGTTGGCAATTGTAAACCACCTCACTCTTCGTTTTACTTATAGTTCAGCCGTTCTTAGTTTGCTCCTACTGTCAACAAACAAAAGCCACCTACTACAGGGTGCACGCTAGAGTCCGCGACTTTACGGATGTCGTATTCCTATTAAGTTAACTATTTTTTAAAGTACCAAAATCGCCAGTCATGATATGATGTAGGCCTAACAATTTCATTTACAAAAATACTTTTAAAAGTATTTTGTAATTAAATACTTTTGAAAGTATTTTGTTATTACTTTTTTGTTAGCGTGTACACATTTTGATATAATGCGCATGCTCAGTGACGTCATTATTTGTTTACATTAGGAGCAAACTAAGAGAGGCTGGATTGTAGTAAAACCTCTAGAGGTTCAAACCAGACTTTCGGCTAATCACCTGAACAACAATCAAATTTATGGTGGAGTAAAGGCATCAGTAATTTTACGAATACAACGTTTTCAAAGTAAATTCTTACTTCTGATTATTAATTGCCTGAGTTACGTATCAAATAGAACACTACACGCTTACTTGCGCTTTTTTCCGTCAACGACGCGATCTAAAATTGTACCACATGTTCAGAGACAAACTTCAAAATCATAACAATCCCTTAATGTTGTTGTTTAGGTCATCAGCCGAAAGGCTGGTTTCAACCTGTAGAGGTTTTATTAAGTAAAACGAGGAGTGAGGTGGTTTACCATTGCCAACACTCACTGAATGGAAAAGTATGCTTATCAGCATGCCGGGCCCTATGAAAAGCACATATTTTCCACTCTGCAAAAATAAGACTTTTACTTCATTCAACACAGGGTCTGGCTGTATAATGAAATTCATTATTTTCAAAGGAGATAACTCTGATTAGTGTCTTTTACACCTCTACCTTTTCTGTTCTTAAATGATTCAGTCATTTAATTGACTGACCATATGATAAGAAACAGAACTATTTATTTTAGCCCTGCAATGAACAGATTGAGTGTAAATAATTTGACACTCCACCTCTCTGTTATGGGCAAATCCCTTAATATGCAATATGAAATTTTCAGACCTAACGGGAATCGCACAAAGACGACTGATACGCCGATGGAGTAGAGACATGGTATATTAACGCAAATGTAACTTCTATTACATATACAAAAATATTATTTAATAATGAACACGATTAATGTTCTCTAAAGAGCTATCACTGGGTGGTGTCCTCCTCAAAGCCATTAACGCGGTTGGTTTTTTAAAAATTTAGTTGTCAACAATTTTGATGGTTGTTTTTTATACAGTTGCATAATAAATAAAATACTAGTTAAAAAATATCGATTTAAAAAAACCGAGTTTTCACCGGATATACACGTTTACAAACCCCCTGTACCAAAATAAACATGTTTTTAACAATTGGTCTGTGTGTGTGTGAACAAAATACCTCAAGATCGGAACATCATAAGAAGTTGAAACATAAAACTTAAGTTAAATACTACTAGAGGACCCAACAAGAACATTTTCATCAAAATCGGTCAACCAAAAGTAAAAGTTTATTCGTGTAATTTTTCACTTTTTACGATTTTCTCAAAAACGGCTTTTACAATATTTTTTAAAAATCGACTCATTTACTGCATTTTTTAAGTTCTAAAATATAGGGTAGAAGCCATGCCTGCTGAAATTCTTGGGGAAGCTGTTCTTTCGTAGAAAAGTATAATTTTTTTAATATTGCGGCTTTAATATGCATTTTAGGGCAAAAGTGTACACATATATAATCAAAAATGTAGAACATTTAAAAATCTGCATCCTTTATTGATAGACCAATATCAATAATGGAGGGTAATATTGAGGGAGTGAATTGTAGGGGAGGCAAAGATTAGAATATACGTATAAAGCAAATTACAAAAGATGTAGGGTGCTACAGGTATATAGATATGAAACGACTTGCGCAAGATAGAATAGCTTGGAAAACAGCATCAAACCAGTCTAGAGACTGATGACAAAAAAATAATATTGTTAAAACAGATACTGAATTTTCAATAAAAATGTTAAAAAAACACATTTTTACTTTCTCTTGCCTATATGAATATAAATAGGAAGGAAAGTATTGTTTTCATGTCGATTTTAAGAAATCGAGTTTTCACCAGATCTACACGTTTTCAGACCTCCTGAACCCAAAAAACATGTTTTTAGCGATTGGTCTGTGTGTGTGTGTGTGTGTGTGTGTGAACAAAATATCTCAAGAACGGAACATCGTACGAACTTGAAACTTAAGTTACATACCACTACCGGACCCGACACGAACATTTTCATAAAAATCGGTCAACCGGAAGTAGTAGTTTATTCGTGTAATTTTTCACTTTTTTGCGATTTTCTGAAAAACTGGTCCTACGATTTTTTTAAAAATTGCCTGGTTTACTAAATTTTTTATGCTCTACAAGATAGGATAGGTGCCATGTTTACTGAAATTCTTCGTGAGGCTGTTTTCATGTAAAACAGTTGTTTTCTTAAGATTGCGGCTTTAATATGCATTTTAGCGCAAAAATGTATATATTAAAAGTTGTAGATAATTAAAAATCCTATAACTTTTATTACAAACGTTTTTTTTGTATAATGCTTAGTTTACCGGTAATTAGCAATTTTCTGTTTTTTTCTCACGAAAACGTGAAAAAAATCTTTTTTCTTAAGATTTCGGGCTTAGTATGCATTTAACGACAAAAGTGTATATAATCAAACTTATAGGAAATCGAAAGATCTACAACTTTTTCCTACAACTTTTATTACAAACGTTTTTTTGTATAATGCTTAGTTTACCGGTAATTAGCAATTTTCTGTTTTTTTCTCACGAAAACGTGTGAAAAATCTATTTACTTAAGATTTCGGGCTTAGTATGCATTTAACGACAAAAGTGTATATAATCAAACTTATAGGAAATCGAAAGATCTACAACTTTTTCCTACAACTTTTATTACAAACGTTTTTTTGTATAATGCTTAGTTTACCGGTAATTAGCAATTTTCTGTTTTTTTCTCACGAAAACGTGTGAAAAATCTATTTACTTAAGATTTCGGGCTTAGTATGCATTTAACGACAAAAGTGTATATAATCAAACTTATAGGAAATCGAAAGATCTACAACTTTTTCCTACAACTTTTATTACAAACGTTTTTTTGTATAATGCTTAGTTTACCGGTAATTAGCAATTTTCTGTTTTTTTCTCACGAAAACGTGTGAAAAATCTATTTACTTAAGATTTCGGGCTTAGTATGCATTTAACGACAAAAGTGTATATAATCAAACTTATAGGAAATCGAAAGATCTACAACTTTTTCCTACAACTTTTATTACAAACGTTTTTTTGTATAATGCTTAGTTTACCGGTAATTAGCAATTTTCTGTTTTTTTCTCACGAAAACGTGAAAAAAATCTTTTTTCTTAAGATTTCGGGCTTAGTATGCATTTAACGACAAAAGTGTATATAATCAAACTTATAGGAAATCGAAAGATCTACAACTTTTTCCTACAACTTTTATTACAAACGTTTTTTTGTATAATGCTTAGTTTACCGGTAATTAGCAATTTTCTGTTTTTTTCTCACGAAAACGTGTGAAAAATCTATTTACTTAAGATTTCGGGCTTAGTATGCATTTAACGACAAAAGTGTATATAATCAAATTTATAGGAAATTAAAATATCTAAACTTTTATTTTAAACATTTTTCTCTACAGATCCTAATTTAGCGTGAAAGAGTGATTTTCGGTATTTGTAAGCCAAACTGAGGTTGATTTTCCTTTTGAGTCTTTCACTCATGATTGAAATAAGGTTATTTTTTTGAGGTTAGTTTTTTATTTATTTCTTATGTTTTATTACTAACGTTAGGTTTATTGTTAATTATTTGCATTGGCAAGAGAAAGCTGTGTGAGTGTTTCACACCAAATTTTTAAAAAATCCGTCTGGTGGGACTGTATTTATAAAATCTCTATCAAAAATATCATTGGACCAGATTTTGCGATTTAAATGTAACCCAGTTATAATTGAGGGGTTAATATAGGGTGATTCAAAAAGAGCACCGGTTTTGATATATCAAATTAAGAGATTTATTTTATTAAAAAACTGAAAATAAATGCATCAACAAGTTCATTTTACGTTCCGATTTCATGTATGAAAAATGATGTCATGCATGTGTCCTCCTCTACTGCGCTGGCACGCATCAACTCTGTCCATGAAATTGGATATTACTGCACGACAAGTTTCGACTTCCATTTGCCCGATAACCCGTCGAATTTCCTCCTTCAAGTCATTGATGTTTCGGGGTTTATTGGCATACACCAATGACTTCAGATGACCCCAAAGATGAAAGTCACAAGGCGTCAAGTCACACGACCTTGGTAGCCATTGATGGTCAGAATTACGAGAAATGATGCGATCCTGGAACCGTTCACGGAGCAACAACATTGTTTCTCGTGCAGCGTGACAGGTGGCACATCCTGCTGAAACCACAACTCGCCAATGTCCATTCCATCCAAATGACGCCACAAAAACTCCCTAATCATCGTACGGTATCGGTCTCCATTTACTGTCACGGCTTGTCCTTCTTGATTTTCAAAAAAGTAAGGGCCGATGACACCGCCCGACCAAAAGCCGCACTAAACTGTCACTCGCTGTGCATACAAGAGAAACTACAACTGAATCGTCAATCGGAATGTCCTCTGAAATAGAAATGAGGTCAAACAATGTTGCCAACCGATAAACAAAAATTTACCAGCCGTTTAAAAACCGGCGCTCTTTTTGAATCACCCTTTATGTATTATTTGAACATCCTGTACCAATGGAATAGAGATGGTTATTAATTAATTGAAAACAATATACCCTATTAATTGCCAAAAAGAAATAATTATCTGTAATCAAAAGTAAATAATGAATTAATTTATTCTTTTTGGTTTGATACTGGAAAAGTAATAGGTTATTTTAATTAAAAAATCGAAAAGTTAATTAATTTACCTGTTTTACACAACAGGAAATTTTTTATTGAAAAAAAAACAACATTTTATAAAATGTATTTTAAGAAATGCATTGTTTTAAAATGTATATTACCAATTTTTTGTTTACTCAGCGCAAATGGGGTGTTCGGTTGTATCAGTTCATTTAACTTACCTCCCACAAAAAAAGAACAGCCCTTATTTTATGGAATGTATGGTAAACGTAAGTATACTTAATTAATTTTTATTTTACCCATAATAGGCAGGTGGATTGTTAAATTATTTGTACTCGATCTGCTAGTTCCAGGGGTACAAAAAAATAGTTCTCTCTCTTATAATATGGTTACCCAATTACACGAGGGTAAGTCAATTATAATCCGCAATGTAGTTATAAAATTTTATTGTAATCAAATAGGAAACTTACAAGTACATCATTTTTCGACATAGTCTCCTTTCTTTTCAATGCACTTGGTCCATCGTTGTTCAAGTTTCCTGATGCTCTCATAAAAGAAGGTTTTTGGTTGAGATGCGAGCCAGGAATGCACCGCTTCTTTCATTGCTTCGTCTGAGGTAAATCGACGGCCTCCTTAATGCCTCTTTGAGTGAACCAAACAAGTGATAATCAAAAGGAGCAAGATCGGGACTATATGGAGGATAAGCCAGTACTTCAAAATTGAGTTTCTGGAGCGTTTCAACAGTGTGGGTAGCAGTATGCGGACGGGCGTTTTCGTGCAACAACACAACACCTTTTGACAGCAGTCCTCGGCGTTTGCTTCGAATTGCAGGCTTTAGCTTGGCAGTAAGCATCTCACTGTAACGTACACTGTTTATTGTTGTGCCCCTTTCCTGATAATGTTCCAGGACTGGACCTTGTGAGTCCCAAAAAACCGTAAGCATCAGTTTTCCTGCGGACGGTTGGGTCTTGAATTTTTTCTTGCACGGCGAATTTGGATGTTTCCATTCCATACTCTGCTGTTTACTCTCCGGCTCGTAATGATGGTTCCATGTTTCGTCACCAGTAATGATCCTGTCTAAGAAGTTGTCCCATTCGTTACCATAGCGATCCAAATATTTTTTGCAGATGTCCAAGCGCGTTTGTTTATTCAACAGTGTCAGTTGTTTTGGGACCTATCTTGCACAAAGTTTATGAAACCCTAGTATGTTGTGAATGATTTCGTAGGCAGAACCGTGGTTAATTTGCAGACGATGTGCCACTTCATCAATAGTTACTCGTCTGTCTAAGAGAATCATTTCACGTGAACGCTCAATGTTTTCTTCATTTTCGGCGGTAAACGGTCGTCCGGGTCCTTCATCGTGCGTAACAATTGTGCGACCATATTTGAATTTTTCAATCCATTCGTAGACACTCCGTTGTGGCAAAACACTGTTCCCGAACTGTACCGAAAGTCTTCTATGGAATTTCGGCCCCTGATACACCTTCCGACCACAAAAAAAGGATCACTGAACGTTGCTCTTCTTTGGTGCAAATAGAAAGCGGGGCAGCCATGATTAACAGCACGACAGCGATAACGAAACTAACCTAGCAGCTTGAAACTTGCATACACATAACCACAAATAAACAAAGCATGCGTCATCAACGCAAAACGACAGTATTGCCAACATAAACAAAAATATAACTAAATTGCGGATAATAATTGACTTACCCTCGTATGACAGAAGCATTTAACAACAAAAGAGATACAGATGTAAAAGACACTAGTCGCAGTTTTCTTCTCTCATAGTAATGAATCTCATCATTATACAGCTAGACTCTGCAGTGAATGAAGTAACGGTGTCATTTGGAGGGTGGAAAATACGTGCTTTTCAGTGTGCCCCGCCCGTTTCAACTAACTCCTCGTTTTACTTACTAAAATCTCTATAGGTTCAAACTTCTTTGGGCTGAAGACGTTGCGATCCGTTTAATTTAAGAATAATAAGCAACCTCAGGACTCAAATCGGATGAAGATAATGATGTGTTAATGAGATGTAGTTTTGTACAGACTGAGGTCAACCATTCCTGAGAGAGTACGGTTAATTAAATGTCAACCATTAAAGTGCACCGATATCCTCTGTCTGGTATTCAAATCCATATAAAGCTTTACTAGGATTTGAACCAGGAACCTTCGTCTTCAAAAATCAGCTGTTAAACAGTTTACTCGTGGCAACGATTTTACCACTAGACCAACCTGTGGGGATTTGATAATTAATTATTATTAAACACTTTTTTCATGGTTGATGTATAACGATTTGTTAAGGAGGTAAACAAAGAGATTAAGTAGGAATGACAATATTGTCATCCGTTCTTTTTGACATTTATATAAATTTCGATCTAAAAAATATATGACCAACCGGGTTGGTATGGAGGTAAAATCGTCGCCACGAGTCAACTGTTTAACAGCTGATTTTTGAAGACGAAGTCCCTAGTTCAAATCCTAGTATACTTTGGACAATTCGAATTGGCACAACTCTTGTTCTACGTGTACACACAGTTCCGCATAAAGTATAACCTATTCTTTCATAACCTATTATATATTATTATTATTATTATTATTATTATTATTAGCGAATTCTCCCAATAATGGAAGACGTTAAGCAAATAGCTCAATTAACTTTTCTTTGGGTTCTTCCTGTTCTTCCAATAGACTTTCATTCTTTCTGAGAAAGCTTGTTTACGTTCTTCTGACCATTTTGGCCTGACTTGTTTTTGCTTTGGTTGCTCAGGTGAAACTTCCAATTTATTTACTTTGTTTCAAAACGTGTCTCTTTCTACGATATCGGCTGAACTTATGTTTGCACGTTCGAGATCCTTACGAATTTCCTGAAGCCATGGTGTTGAGGTTTTGAAGTGCGGTTACATAGTCTACAATCTCCTTAGTCAATTTGATCTTGTGATAATCTACTAAGATGACCAAAAAATTTCATTCTCTGTTTCCTTAAGTCAATTTCGATGTTTGAATACGTCTCCGTTGTTTTTATTGATTGTAGCCTGTAACCGTCTTCAGTAAGCCTAGCCCCTAAGATTTTCCTTATGATTTTTCTCTCTTCCTTTTTGATTTCCTCAAGGTCTCGCTTCCCATTGAGTGTTAGTGTTTCACTTGCATAGAGGGCTGTTGGTTTTATAACTGTGTTCTAGTGTCGCAATTTTATGTGCCTTGACATGGATTTTTTGTTGTAAAGATGCTGGACCAGGCCCAATACCTTTTTCATTTTTAGTAGGCGACTTTATTGTGAGATTTTTTCTCGGCCTGTTGGTTCAATGATTTCTCCCAGATATTTAATCTACGGGACCTTATTGATTTTACCATATTTGGTTTTCAAGCTCGCTATTTTTATCCTTGAACAGAGTTATTTCCTCGGAAAGTAATGAATTTCATTATACAGCCCGACCTGGGGTGAATAAACTGAAGGTGTCATTTGGAGAGTTGGAAAATATATGCTTTTCAGAGGGCCCGGCATGCTGATAACCGTAATTTTCCACTAAGTGAGGAAGGCCGTTGTAAACCGCCTCACTTCTCGTTTTACCTAGTAAAACCTCTACAGATTCAAACCAGCCTTTCGGCTGATCACCTAAACTAACACACAAATACATATTGTGACACTTATCTCTAATGTCCGTTTCGAGATCTGGGTAAATTAAATAATTAACACACTAAAGTATAAAATTCAAGTATTTATTACAACTAAAAATTACAATTAAATTAAGCGTCTAAAATCTATAAATAAATTACGTATAATAAATAACAAACTAATTACAATAAATAAAATTAACCAATTTACTAAATACTACATACAAAACTATACAATAAACGTTAAACAATAATTCACAGTAACGTTGACCTTCTCTAACGCACTGTTACGCAGTTCGCTCGTTGAATCATCCCTTATAAAAACAAACTACGGAGATTTCGAGAAGGACTAAGATTTTAAATATAAAACATACAAAATATTTTTGACGGCTTCTGGATAAATCTTAACAAACTGTAAACAAATTAGGATTGAATAAAAGGTGTTACAAAAAGGCCAATTATCTAAATAGGTACCCAACTCTTTCAGAATAGCCATACAACAATAGGTAGGCCGGCTTGTACTATTCAACCATTTATAATTATTTCTTGGAAACCTATTTATCACTCTTATTATTTACGTTAACATTTTTAAAATCTCGGTCCTTCTCGAAAATTCTCGAACACATATTCCCTTTATATATTGTCACAATATCATTATGACTATTATTATTATTATTATTATTATTATTATTATTTAGATTGTTTAGACCCATTCAGGATCACATAAAGTCAATTATGAACTGTTGCCGCCATTCCTCTTGTTTCTCCAGTACTCCTTCATAAATTCGCGGTGTCTAACACGACGTTCATCCGTCCATTTTGCCCAAGGTCTCTTCGGCTTACCCTCCGATGCAACTTCCCAGGTGTGAATTTTATGCCTGAAGGTTTTACGGTCTTTGAGGTCTGAAGGTGTGATATTTGCATCTCTTAGATCGGATTGCACTTGCTTGATCCAGACGGTTTACTTGCACAGTTCATAGTGTGGCCTGACAAGTGTCAGGACCAAATAGGACCAGAGGTTGTTGAGGCCTTTGGAACATGGTATTTTCAGCCGCACCTCTGGTGAAAAGACGCTGACCTACAAGCCGCTTGATGCAAGGCAGACGCTGTAGGATTTCTTTTGTTGGTTTTTGTCAATCCTGGGTATTTTATATCCCCAGTACCCCCCTCCGAAGAGGTGAGCGTAGCCCATCGCCAGGGGCGGCGCCCGATAGCAGGTCCAACAACAGCCACGGGATTATTATTATTATTATTATTATATAGTTAATAAATTTTATGTAATTGTTTTATTTTTCAGCGCCAGTATGTTTTATGAGTCCATTTTCATTCGACTACGATTGCCACGTTATCAGTCAAATAACTTACTATTATTTTGATGTTAATACTAATCAATGTGAACCGTACGTTGTAACCAACTGCCACAATGTTATTTTATTTCTTGAAACTAAAAAAACATGTGAAGACAGCTGCTTATAAGTGACCGAATCTGTGTAAATAAAAAAAACGAACTGTGTTTTTTCTGTGTAATAAGATGAAAAATAAATTTATCACCGTCATATGGTATTTTCATTTCAGTTAAAAATTAAGTCATATTATAATTATTTTGTTTTTATAAACAAAGGTGCTGCCCATAACAGACAGGTGGAGTGTCAAATTATTTACACTCGATCTGTTAGTTGCAGGGCTAAAATAAATAGTTCTGTTTCTTATCACATGGTCAGGCAATTAAATGACTGAATCATTTAAGAACAAAAGAGGTAGAGGTGTAAAAGACACTAATCAGAGTTATCTTATCTGAAAGTAATGAATTTCATTATACAGCCAGACCCTGTGGTGAATGAAGTGAAGGTGTCATTTGCAGTGGAAAATATGTGCTTTTCAGAGGGCTCGGCATGCTGATAAGCGTACTTTTCCACTCAGTGAGGAAGGCAATGGTAAACCACCTCACTCCTCGTTTTACTTAGTAAAACCTCTAGAGGTTCAAACCAGTCTTTTGGCTGATGACCAAAACAACAACAAAACAAAGGTGATATTGAAAACATACAGAAAGAAGAACGGAAGATCATGAGAAAAATTCTAGGTCCAAAATTAACAGAAGAAGGTAACATGCTACACTCCAGAAAAACAACCGAGAAGATTGGTTTTTTTGCATCCAGGAGACTCCAAAGGGAGTATAGGACATGTCAAGATAAAACTGATAAACTAAAAGTTTATCACCAATGATAAATTCATCACTTACCACCAAAAAATTGTTTCTGCTACTGCTTACTTCAGTAGGCTTGTCATGAACCCCATTGAATCAAATATCACACAAAATAAAAAATTAAAAAGTCAAACACAGTGATAAATTCATCACTTACCAATAATTTTTTCCCGCTACTGCTTAACTCAGCAGGCTTGTCATGAACCCCTTTGTATCAAATAGTACACAATATTTGTTTAATTAGAAGTTAAATACTTTTCAACCAAAACTATTTAGAAAGGAATTCGTGCACATTGTAAAATGTTTCATCAATCAAATATTGTTTAGCTTTTTTTTTTACGGATTGATTTTACAGCAAACGCCGTTTCTCCGTTCCCAACTTCCACAACTTCCACTTTCCTCTATCGAAGCAAACGTCCTCCTCCAGGTTTATAGCATCCATTGCCTTTTTAAATGACCGTAGCTTTTAAATTACCATCCACAGCATTTTTTTAAATGACTTAAATTGTCAAAATTTTTTAAACCTTGTGGCAATTTATTGATGTATTTTCTACCTGCATAAGTTGGTTTTTGTTCAAACAATTTAGTGTTGTGATTAGCAACATAATGATCGATTCTGTTTCTTGTGTAGTGGTGTGAACATCTAAATTCTGTAAATAGATGTAAATTAGATATCTAACCTAGCGGCAGATATACGAAAAAGAAGGCTGAAATTCTATGGACACATCTGTAGACTCCCCTCAACACGACTCACTAACAAGATTCTTACTTACATACAAAAAGTTAAATCAACAACACCATGGATTACACAAGTAAAAATAGACTTACATAAGGCAAAAATAGACCCAACAGGTATTGGAGACAGATATACATTCAGAAACAGGATAAACGAGTGGAATTTGATGTCAGAGAATGAGGTCCTTAGGAAGTCAGGGACAAAGTGGACAGAAGAGAGGAAGAAAACATATGGGGGAAGAATGAGAGAAGTATGGAAAATGAGAAAGAATTCCCAAAAATGAGTCGGAATGCTTTGCGCGATCCATCAGGGTCCATACGCACATAATAATAATAATAATAAATAATAATTTTGACCATGGCAGGTGGAGTTTCAAATTATCTGCACTCGATCTGCTAGTTCCAGGGCTAAAAAAATAGTTCTCTTTTTTATCACATGGTTACCCAATGATATATGGTCGGCCCTTTAGCGTAGTGGTTTGTGAAATTGGTTTCTACGCCGGGGTCCCGGGTTCATTTCCCGGAAAGGTTTGAAATTTTCTCATCACTCATTTTCATCTATCATACTTCTCATCGGCTGCATCATCATGCGGTCTTGGGTTCGAATCCCATTCAGGCACGGCATATTTTCATACGTTACAAAAAATCATTTCATCATTCACCGTCTGCATTAGCAGTAATTGTAGAACAGTCGGACGTTAAACCAAAAAAAAAAAAAAAAAAAATGCATTAGAAAAAATTGCGAAACAGTCAGACATAGATGCACCGGGTTGGTCTAGAGGTAACGTCGTCGCCAAAATCAGCTGTTTAACAGCTGATTTTCGGAGATGAAGGTTTCTGGTTCAAATCCTAGTAAAGGTAGTTACTTTTATACGGATTTGAATACTAGACAGTGGTTACCGTAGAACTTTGATGGTTGGGGTTTAATTAACCATACTCTCTCAGGAATGGTCGGCCTGGGTCTGTACAAGACTACACAGTCTCATTTACACGTCATACTCATCATCCTCATCTCATTGGGTCATGGGGTTGCTTATTGTTCGAAATTGAACAGATTGCAACGTACACAAATTAGCAATAATAAAAAAATTGTTTACTATTTAACATTGGTTATAAGTTTTATTAGTGTAATTATTTACACTCAATCTGTTCATTGCAGGGCTAAAATAAATAGTTCTTTTTCTTATCACATGGTCAGCCAATTAAATGACTGAATCATTTGAGAACAGAAGAGGTAGAGGTGTAAAAGACACTAATCAGAGTTATCTTCTCTGAAAGTAATGAATTTCATTATACAGCCAGACCTTGTGGTGAATGAAGTGAAGGTCTCGTTTGCAGGGTGGAAAATATATGCTTTTCAGAGGGCCTGGCATGCTGATAAATGTACTTTTCCACTCAGTGAGGAAGGCAATTGTAAACCACCTCACTCCTCGTTTTACTTAGTAAAACATCTACAGGTTCAAACCAGCCTTTCGGCTGATGACCTAAACAACATAAGTTTTATTATTTACATTGGCATGAGAAAGTAGTGTGACTGTTTCATACCAGATATTTTAATAATAAAAAACAAAAATCCATTTTTCTTTAGCAAAAATTGACCATATACCCTAATCGCTCACTAAAATGGATAAATCTACTAGTGAAAGTTAATAAAACCTTTTTGTAAATCTGTAGCCTTAAAGTTGTATAAAAGTGAATGATAGACATAAATTATTATTGAGAATATTTTGTATTATTCGTAATTCATATTTTGTGACCTTCGCTCTTGATTGAACTCTTCACCTCTTGATAATTAACCCATCTTAAATTCATTCAGAGATTGAATTGAGTAAATCTGTTTTTATCATCCTTCTGTTTGTAATGTTTTGTTATGATCAGGTTACACCTTATAAAGGATATAAGTACAGGGTGTGCCCTAATACAGCACTCAATAACGCAAATGGAATGAAGGCCCATAATAGAAAATAAATGAAATATAAAAAAAATCTGATGTGAAACACGCACACGACTTTCTATTGCCAATGCAAATAATGAACAATATATAGTCCAGCCTCTCTTAGTTTGCTCCTAATGTAAACAAATAATGACGTCACTGAGCATGCGCATTATATAAAAATGTGTACACGCTGACTAAAAAGTAACAATAAATTACTTTCAAAAGTATTTAAATACAAAATACTTTTAAAAGTATTTAAATGCAAAATACTTTTAAAAGTATTTTTCTAAATGAAATTGTTAGGCCTACATCATATCATGACTGATGTTTTTAGTACTTTAAGTACTTATAATTTAAAAAATAGTAAACTTAATAGGAATACAACATCCGTAAAGTCGTAGACTTTAGCGTGCACCCTGTAGTAGGTGGCTTTTGTTTGTTGACAGTAGGAGCAAACTAAGAACGGCTGAACTGTAACCTAATACAGTAGACTCTCAAAAATCCGGATCGCAGTAGTCCGGACGATGATTTTTTTTTTACTTTATTTTCTGAAAATTAACAACTTTTAAATTAACAACCAGTAAAAAGTTTTCATGGGATTGGCTCGATGAAATCAGTGGGGAGACTTTATCGGCGAACAAAGACGCTGTTCCTGAAT
This sequence comes from Catonia carolina, assembly GCA_035578175.1. Taxonomy (NCBI): domain Eukaryota; kingdom Metazoa; phylum Arthropoda; class Insecta; order Hemiptera; family Achilidae; genus Catonia; species Catonia carolina. The sequence continues at coordinate 72,373,836 of JAQMRL010000006.1, forward strand.
TTAAACCTTTCTTTTTAAAATCCTTGACGAAGAAGGAATTTCCGGTGACCAGCTGTATAATTGCGACGAGACTGGTCTGAACTATAAAATGTTGCCCACGTAAACTCTCGCATCCAAAAAAGAAGCCTCGGGCTATAAAAAAAAGCAAGGAACGGGTTACGGTGTTGGCTTGTAGCAATGTGAAGAAGCCTCGGGCTATAAAAAAAAGCAAGGAACGGGTTACGGTGTTGGCTTGTAGCAATGTGACCGGCAGTCATAAACTTAGGTTACCATTAATAGGAAAATCAAGAAAACCCAGAGCTTTTAAAAATTTAAAGAAAGACGATGTGTTGCCACTTTGGTATACAAACCAACAAAAAACATGGATGAATTCTACAATTTTTAAGACTTGGTTTTTTAATGAATTTGTACCTACTATAATTACTCTGTATAATTATAATTACTCTATAATTGAGACATATATGACACATTTTGTTACATGTTTGAAATCTGTAACTTGCAAATCTTACAAAGAGTGCAATCGAATCTTATTACGGTACAGTAGCGTTAAGTTTAGTCAATGTTTGTGCTTCGTATATTGAATAATTACAGTACCAGTAGCCTACTGTAATTTATTAGGCCTACAGTGTTTTAAAGTTTTTTCAGAAGCTCACTCTAATATTAGCAGATAAACGTTAATGCTTATTGTCATAATTATTCGCCACAAAGATGAAATTGCTAACCTCCGGGAAATCCGGATTTTTCGAAATCCGGACCGGCCGTCCGGATTTCATTAGTCCGGATTTCTAAGAGTCTACTGTATTAGTAATAAACATTAGAAATAAACAAAAAAAAGCTGTTGTTGTTTGGGTCATCAACCGAAAGGCTGGTTTGAACCTCTTGAGGTTTTACTAAGTAAAAACAAGGAATGACGTGGTTTACTATTGCCTTCCTCACTGGGTTGAAAGAGTAAGCTTATCAGCATGCCGAGCCCTCCGAAAAGCACATATTTTCCACCCTGCAAACGACACTTTCACTTCATTCACCACAGGGTCTGGCTGTATAATGAAATTCATTACTTTCAGATAAGATAACTCTGATTAGTGTCTTTTACATCTCTACCTCTTTTGTTCTTAAAAGATTCAGTCATTTAATTGCCTGACCATGTGATAAGAAACAGAACTATTTATTTTAGCCCTGGAACCAACATATCGAGTGCAATTAATTAACACTCCACCTGCTTGTTATGGGCAAAAAATTAAAGCTAACCTCAAAAAACATAACCTTATTTTAATCAGGAGTAAATGATTAAAAATGAAAATCAACCGTAGTTTGGCTTAATAATGTCTACGGAAAATTAATCGTTCACGCTAAACTAAGCTCTGTAGAGAAAAATGCTTAAAATAAAAGTTGTAGATCTTTTAATTTCGTATAAATTGTTTTAAATACATTCATCGTCAAATAAATACTAAGGCCGAAATCTTAAAAAAAATCAATTGTTTTACAGATTTTGATAAAAAAATCTTGTTTGAAACACACAACTTTCTCTTGTCAATGCAAATAATGAACAATATAACCTAATATTAGTAATAAAACTATAGAAATAAACAAAAATAAACTAACCTCAAAAAACATAACCTTATTTTAATCATGAGTGAATGATGAAAAATGAAAATCAACCATAGTTTGGCTTAATAATGCCTACGGAAAATTACTCGTTCACGCTAAACTAAGCTCTGTAGAGAAAAATGCTTAAAATAAAAGTTGTAGATCTTTTCATTTCCTATAAATTGTTTTATATACGTTTATCGGCAAATTTTTTTTTGCGCCCTGGGGACTCCAGGAGGAGTATAGGACATGTCAGCTATAACACCTGAAATACTTATATAAGAATCACTCAATGTATCACTACTATCAAGAAAGAAATTCTTGTACACTATAAAAAGTTTTACCGATCAGTAATTTTTCAGATTCCTTTTAAAGGAATTCAAATCCTCACAACATTTTAAGAATTGGGGTAATTTTTATTCATGAATTTTTTCCCTGCATAAGTAGGTTTTTGTTCAAACAATTTTGTGGAGTGATTAGCCACATATCGAAAATACAATTGGACCAGATTTTGCGATTTAAATGTAACCCTATTTTACTAGAGTTTATATGTATCGTTTGAACATCCTGTAGGCCTACCAATCGAATAGAGAAGGTTATTAAATTGACAACAATACAGCCTATTAATTGGTAAAAAGAAATAAATATCTTTAATCGAACGTAAATAAAGATTAATTTATTTAGTTATATTTTTATGTTTATTTAATTTAATTTATTTATTTATGATTTTAAATGCTTTTATTTAAAAATGCTCTAAATAACAGTTATAGATCTTTTAATTTTCTATAAATTTGGTTTTATACACTTTTGTCGTAAAATGAGTACTAAAGCCGAAATATTAAAGAAATCGATTTCTTACGTTTTTGTAAGAAAAAAACAGAAAATCGCTAATTACCGCTAAACTAAGCGTTATACAAAAAAATATTTGAAATAAAAGTTGTAGTACTTCATATTCTCTACAAAATTTATTATAAACATTTTTGCGCTGAAATGCATAATAAAGCCGCAATCTTAAAAAACAATTTCTTTACGCAAAAACAGCCTCACCAAGAATTTCAACAGACATGGCTCCTACCTTATCTTGAACAGAATAAAAATTTAGTAAATCAGGCGATTTTAAAAAAAATCGTAGGACCAGTTTCCGAGAAAATCGTAAAAAAGTGAAAAATTACATGAATAAACTACTACTTCCGTTGACCGATTTTGATGAAAATGTTCGTGTCGCGTCTGGTAATGGTATGTAACTTAAGTTTCAAGTTTCAAGTTGGTACGATGTTCCGTTCTTGAGATATTCAGTTCACACACACACACACACACACACGCACACACACACACACACACACACACACACACGCACGCACGCACGCACGCACGCGCGCACACACACACACACACACACACATAGACCAATCGCTAAAAACATGTTTTTGGGTTCAGGGGGTCCGAAAACGTGTAGATCCGGTGAAAACTCGATTTGAACATCCTGTACCAATCGAATAGAGAGGGTTATTAAATTTACAACAATAATATAGCCTATTTATTTATTGGTAAAAAGAAAAAAAAATATCTTTAATCGAACGTAAATAAAGAATTAACTTATTTAGTTATATTTTTATGTTTATTTAATTTAATTTATTTAGTTATAGTTTTTTTAGTATAAAATACAGCATCAAAAGTTTATTAATTTATTTGTAATTTTCAGTGTTTTATACAACAGGAAATTTGTTATTGAAAAATAAGATTTTATAAAAAATGTATTTCAAGAAATGGTTTGTTTTAAAATTTACAATATTAACAATTTTTTGGTTACTCAACGTAAATGGGGTGTTCGGATGTACACCTCACCCACCCGATCCTAGCCATAGAAAACCACAACCCTTATATTATACTAAAAGTGGTAAACGTAAGTATACTTTATTAATTTTCATTTTACCCATAACATGGGTTCATTTACACTCAATCTGTTCGTTGCAGGGCTAAAATAAATATTTCTGTTTCTCATCATATGGTCGGCCAATTAAATGACTGAATCATTTAAGAACAACCGACCGGGTTAGTCTAGAGGTAAAGTCGTCGCCGCGAGTCAGCTGTTAAACAGCTGATTTTTGGAGACGAAGGTTCCTGGTTCAAATCCTAGTAAAGCTAGTTACTTTTATACGGATTTGAATACTAGACAGTGGTTACCGGTGTACTTTGATGGTTGGGGTTCAATTAACCATACTTTCTCAGGAATGTTTGGCCTAGGTCTGTACAAGACTACACCTCATTTACACGTCATACATATCATCCTCATGTCATTGGGTCATGGGATTGCTTATTGTTCTAAAATTGAACAGATTGCAACGTACACATATTAGGAATTAAAAAAAAAATTACGAACAGAACAGGAAGAGGTGTAAAAGACACTAATCAGAGTTATCTCCTCTGAAAGTAATAAATTTCATTATACAGCCAGACCCTGTGGTGAATGAAGTGAAGGTGTAATTTCCAGAGTGGAAAATATGTGCTTTTTAGAGGGCCCAGCATGCTGATAAGCGTACTTTTCCATTCAGTGAGTGTTGGCAATGGTTAAACCACCTCACTCCTCGTTTTACTTAGTAAAACCTCTACAGGTTCAAACCAGCCTTATGGCTGATGACCTAAACAAAACAATTTTTAAAACATAATAGAATAAACTACAAAAGAAAATAAATGAACGGCCAATTAGTGTACGTTTTTTTAACGGTGCATCAACTGCAACTACCATTAGCAACGACGTTGCGGTGTAGTTAATAGTTAATAGTTCTGTTTCTTATCAGATGGTCAGCCAATTAAATTTCTGAATCATTTAAGAACAGAAGAGGTAGAGGTGTAAAAGACACTAATCGGCGTTATCTCCTCTGAAAGTAATGAATTTCATTATACAGCCAGACCCTGTGGTGAATGAAGTGAAGGTGTCTTTTACAGAGTGGAAAATATGTGCTTTTCAGAGGACCCGGCATGCTGATAAGCATACTTTTCAACTCAGTGAGGAAAACAATGGTAAATCACACGATCCTTCGTTTTACTTACTGAAATGTCTATAGGTTCAAACCTTTTTGGGCTGATGACGTTACGATCTGTTTAATTTAAGAACAATACGCAACCCCATGACTCAAATGAGATGAGAATAATTTTATGTATTAAATTATATTTAGTCTTGTACAGACTCAGGTTGACCATTCCAGAAAGGGTATAGTTAATTGAACCATAACCATTAAAGTACACCGGTATTCACTGTTTATACTATTTTTCAAGGGCGATGAGCTCTAAACGTATGCATTGCCCCCTACCCACTTTATAGCTAAAAATTTTCACTAAAACAAATTGCCAGATTAAATGATAAAAAATTACTAATGGCAGCTTATCATGGCCTCATTTTGTCTCATATCCGTTATGGTATCTTAGTATGGGGTAATTCTAGCATGGGTAATATGAATAGGGTTTTTAAAATTCAAAAGAAAGCAATTAGGTGTATGGTGAGAGGAGCTAACCAGCTAACCTCATGCAGGCCACTATTTAAGGAGCTTAAATTGCTTAAAGTTCCCTCTCTCTACATTTTTGAGATGATTATGTATGTTAGGCAAAATAATTTTATGCAGAATTTCAATGTTCACAATCATAAAACGAGAAACAGGAATGATTATTATGTGGCTAATCCCTCCACAAAATTGTTTGAACAAAAACCTACTTATGCAGGGAGAAAATTCATAAATAAATTACCCCAATTTTTAAAATGTTGTGAGGATTTGAATTCCTTTAAAAAGAATCTGAAAAATCTTTTGATCTGTGAAACTTTTTATAGCGTACAAGAATTTCTTTCTTGATAGTAGTGATACATTGTGTGATTCTTATATGTATTTCAGGTGTTATATCTGACGACATGTCCTATACTCCTCCTGGAGTGTCTCCAGGGCGCAAAAAAAGCTAGCCAATCACTTGCCATCAACATTGCCAACACTTGCTCTCGTAGCTCTGTTGAATATTTCTTTGGCCATTTTTTTGGCCTTTCAATAACAATTATAACCTATAAACATACAATCAGCTGATTATTATTATAAAGTACTGCATGTTAACGCGCTCTATAATCGATGTGTTCAGTACGAGATGCAAGACGAGAGTGAACTTTTGGGGCTTTTAAACGCATGCGCGCGTAATGTTTGTCAGATACAATCTGACAACGCTGGCAAACGTTCTGATTGGACTAAACGAATGGAACAGCAGAGCTCATCACCCGTGAAAAGCATATTTATTTATTTTTTTTTTAAATTTATTTGGCCTTCGGGCCAGCCCAGTCAGTCAGCTGGTAGAAAGTCGCTATTATTTGTTAAGTAACACCAGTTGGGCAAGCGACTTTGTATGGTGACCAGCTGACAGCCATCCATGAACAAACTCTACTGGGGGTCCCTGTTCAAACTCATGTCTAATCTACGTCAAAAAATACAGCAAAAAGCAGCGATCGAATTGGGTAGTTGTCAACAATGTACAGTTCCCGATAACAAATAAAGCTAAAAAAAAATTTATTTAACGTCGCATCAACTGCAACGGTCATTAGCGTCGACGTTGGGGTGTAACTATGTGTAATGAGGATGAAATGATTTTTTGTAACGTATGAAAATATACCGTGCCTGAGTGGGATTCGAACCCAGGACCGCATGATGAGAGGCGAGCATGTTACCAACTGTGCCAATGCGGCCGGCATTTATTTATTTATTTATTTATAATTGCTAAAAACAAGTACAATGAATCTTATCCTATTTTATTTCCTAATACCCGCATAGGTCTAGCCTGTGCGCGGGTATCAGTTGGTTTATTTTAATAGCAAGAAAGTGTATTGGAAAATGGTCCCTTCAAGATGGTAGTTTCTATATTGTACAAAACAAGGAAGTATATGAAGCAATTGAGCCTTTAACCAGTATCATCAGGAAAAAAGGATATCCTTCCTGGGACATATATTGAGAATGGAGGATACAAGATTACTAAGAAGGATGACTGAGTTTTTCTGGCAAAAGAAGATGACACCAAACTGGATAAAGGAAGTCAAAAAGGATATGGAGGAACTAAACATCACAATAGCTGACCTCAAAACTAAGTCAGGGAGCTACAGGACATACAAACAGCGATCGGTTAAATTTAGGGAACAAATGAGGGTCAGGAAAGCCATGGTGATTTCGGACGCTGAGAGACTGAGAAGATCCGAAACATTGAAGAATTATTGGCGAAGAAGAGGAGAAGTACGGGAACGGCAACTGCGGAGGCGTATGGGTGGAACATCTGAAAGAGCTAGACGTTGAAAGATTGAACTGAAGTGGTCCTTTGTGGCCGTATCTTTAAAAAAAAAAAAAAAAAAAATTATAGCTTTTTATATCTACACTAAATTTACATAAGAAACAAAAATTTACAAAAAAAAAAATTTCCTAACGTAAATATACAAAAAAAGGATAATAGTATAAAAAATAAATTAAAAAAATAAAATAAAATGTCGTGTAATGGCAAAGGATGAAGCAGACTTTCGATGATAATGTTAACAAAAAAAAAAAAACGTTTTAACTGACACAAGAGAAAGAGCAGTTACTTTGAATAGATAGAACTAATTAAATTCTCAGACTGCCCTCTCCCTAAATTAATCAGCCAGTTGGTTACTTTTCTTTTGTATAATTGAGGAGTTACATCAGTATTTCGGATTTTATAAGTATTCAAATATGTCTAAAAGTAACTACCTTTACTTGTATTTGAACCAGTAACCTTCGTTTCCGAAAATCGGCTCTTAAACAGCTAAATCACAGAGACGGCTTTACCACTATACTGTGACACTTATTGCTAAGGTCCGTTTCAGGATCTAGGTAATTAAATAATTATTACACTAAGGTTTACAATTTCAAATATTTATTACATTAAAAGATTACAAAATAAGTAATAAACTAATTAAAATGACTTATTATAATAAATAACTTAATAATTTACTTAAAAAAAATAATAAACAATAAATAACTTAATAATTTACTTAAAATAAATAATAAACAATAAATAACTTAATAATTTACTTAAAATAAATAATAAACAATAAATAACTTAATAATTTACTTAAAATAAATAATAAACAATAAATAACTTAATAATTTACTTAAAATAAATAATAAACAATGAATAACTTAATAATTTACTTAAAATAAATAATAAACAATAAATAACTTAATAATTTACTTAAAATAAATAATAAACAATGAATAACTTAATAATTTACTTAAAATAAATAATAAACAATAAATAACTTAATAATTTACTTAAAAAAAATAATAAACAATAAATAACTTAATAATTTACTTAAAATAAATAATAAACAATGAATAACTTAATAATTTACTTAAAATAAATAATAAACAATGAATAACTTAATAATTTACTTAAAAAAAATAATAAACAATAAATAACTTAATAATTTACTTAAAATAAATAATAAACAATAAATAACTTAATAATTTACTTAAAATAAATAATAAACAATAAATAACTTAATAATTTACTTAAAATAAATAATAAACAATAAATAACTTAATAATTTACTTAAAATAAATAATAAACAATGAATAACTTAATAATTTACTTAAAATAAATAATAAACAATAAATAACTTAATAATTTACTTAAAATAAATAATAAACAATGAATAACTTAATAATTTACTTAAAATAAATAATAAACAATAAATAACTTAATAATTTACTTAAAAAAAATAATAAACAATAAATAACTTAATAATTTACTTAAAATAAATAATAAACAATAAATAACTTAATAATTTACTTAGCACTACTTACAATCACCTTTATAATACACAAACATACAAAACACAGGAACTGAATTCACAAAAACTGCACATTAATTTTACACATTACACACACAAAGACAGTATAACAATCGTTGACCAACACAATGCTCGGAATCGTTAACCTGCTGAAATAACGCCCCGATAATCGCTCGTCGAAGATCAAACGAATACTTACCCTGACCGCGTTCGGGGGTCTCTTTAGATACTCATTTAAAAATATCATCCCAGAAAAAGTAGAGAAATCATGCAAACAATAAAGACAAAAAAATAACCCTTTATAAGTGAGTGCTAGAAAAATCCGTTGTAAACAAGTCAACAATAGGTCTTTTGTAAATAGAATAAAAGTCGTTACGGGTCCCTTTCGTAAATAGTTGTACAACAAACGATACCCGAACTACACAATAGCGCGCAGTCCTATTGTCATTATTGTCCAATTGTCATTATTGTCCAATTGTCAATTATTGTTACTATTGTCATTATTATCCAATTGTCATTATTGTCCAATTGTCAATTATTGTTACTATTGTCATTATTGTCCAATTGTCATTACTGTCCAATTGTCATTATTGTCCAATTGTCATTATTGTCCAATTGTCATTATTGTCCAATTGTCATTACTGTCCAATTGTCAATTATTGTTACTATTGTGTTATTGTTCCCTTTGTTCTATTATTCCTTTTTCACTCTATTATCTACTCTGTACCATTTCATGAAAACACTAGAACCTTCGCGAACTATCCTTTTCGATTTTGTCACAATACTATTAGCCATTAAATCGCGAGCTTCCCATTAAACCAAGCAGTTGTGTACCTCCACCCGTCCTGCCATACAGTGTTGCCACTCCACACGCCCTGGCGTGGCATTGGAATTGCTTCACTCAGTCAGTTCAGTGCAAGCGTGACATACTGAAATAATTTAGCACTCCACCTGCCTGTTATGGGCAACCCAACCAAATACATGCCCAAAAACCTCACAGGATGTGATAATTGGTATATACAGTACAACCTCACTAATTCGGACTTCACTAATTCGGCATTCGCTATATTTCGGACTACTCCAAGAAGAGCAGCTTTTTTAATTTTTTTAGAAGTTTTTTAGTTAAAAATTAATAAAGTGCTACTTCAAAAAATAATAGCTTTTAACTATCTAATAAAAATTGTTTCATCCTGTAATACATTATTGGTTACTCAGTGAAGAAAACGTTCCACAATTTAAGCTAGTGAAGTGAGAAACCACATAGACGAACTTATTGAATTTGCAGACTTAAATCCGGAATTTAATGACTATTATCTTGTCCTAAGAGAGATGCGCCAACAAGTTATAAGAAAACAGTGTAGAAAAGAATCACAGAAAAAAATAAGTTTTTTTTCTAAGCAATCTCAAATGATCCCTGAGGATATTTGTCAACCCTCTACTTCAACAAGTGCCAAATAATAGGTACGTAAGTACAGTGCTTTAATTAAATATCATTTTACACTGGACATTTATTATTTAACAATATTTTTACTGCCGTAAATATTTTTATTTCTATAATTTTAACTTTGTTGTTTTTCAATGTACTGTACTGTAAATTCATTAAACATCGATATTTCAGACAAGTAACGTTTATTTTTTAATTTTAATTGCCTAAATTATTCAATTTTTAGATGTAAACAAATATTCGCGATAATTCGGACTTCACTTCCCCCAATTAGTCCGAATTAGTGAGGTTTTACTGTATTTTTTTTGGTTTAACGTCCGACTGTTCTGCAATTACTGCAAATGTAGACGGTGAAGGAATAAATGGTTATTTTGTAACGAATGAAAATAAGTCGTGTCTGAATGGGATTCGAACCCAAGACCGCATGATGAGAGGCGAGCACGTTACCAACTACGCCAATCATCGGTTTAGGTGAATTGAAGAAAAATTTCCGTTGATAACCACCTTTTCGTAATGCAAAGGGTATGTGATGTGTTTTAGTATTTAAGGAATTAAAAAATTATTTATAGTAAATGAATTTTATGTAATTATTTATTTTTCAGCGCCTGTCTGTTTTATGAGTCCATTTACATTTCAATTCGATTGCAAAATTACTACAGAAATAATTTACTATTATTTTGACGTTAATACTAATCGATGCGAACCGTACGTTGTAACAAACTGCCACAAAGTTGCTTTATTTCTTGAAAGTAAAGCAAATTGTGAAGAAAGCTGCTTAAAAGTGAAAGAATCTTTGTTATGATTAGATGAAAAATAAAATTTATCACCGTCATTTGGTATCTTTTTCATTTAAAAATTAAGTCATATTATAATAATTTTTATCTTAACTGGCAGGTGGAGTTTTAAATTTTTTTTTCACTCGATCTGTTAGTTCCAGGGCTACGAAAATTAGTTTTCTCTCTTATCACATGGTCAGCCAATTATATGATTCAAGAATTAAACCCTTTCAATCCCAAATTTTTTAACTTCTTCTTCTTAACGTGCCTGTCCGGTTCGAACGTTGGCTACCATCATAGCTATCTTAGTCCTGTCCTCTGCAATGCGGAAAAGTTGGGCTGAGCTTTGTCCATACCAGTCTCTCAGGTTAGCAAGCCAGGATATTATTCTTCGGCCTGGCCGCCTTCCACCATCCAATCTACCCTGCAGGATGCGCTGCAACAGTTCATATCTACCGTGGTTCCTCATAATATGACCAAGGTATTCCAACTTGCGACACTTTGTGATGTTTATTACCTCCGGTTTCTTGCTCATTCGGCGCAGTACCTCGGTGTTGGTCACCCTGTCCGTCCATGGTATCTTCAACATTCTTCTCTACAACCAAAGTTCGAAGGCTTCAAGTTTAGCAGTGGTTGCCTTCGTCAACGTCCAAGTCTCCACTTCATACAGAAGCACGGAAAACACGTAACACCATAAGAGCCGCAACTTAGTGCCCATAGTGAGATCATTTTTAACTATACACTAACAAATATGTGTACATTGTTTCATACTCTTTATTGACATTTAAGTGAAATAAAATCACTTCTAGACCTTTCAGCCTTTTTAATTGTGTGACAAAAAAGTGTGACACATATGTCACATTGGGCTTGATGGTATCAAAGTTCCTAACAATATGAATAAGTAAAATCATGTGCAGGCTTCCTAAACAATATTCTCTTAACTTAGATTTGTAGCAAAAAAACTAAATATGATTTTAATATTAAAGCATTATTTAAGACTTAAAAAATTATACAATTCAAAAATTCTGGTAAAATCACTATTTACAGCCTAAAAAATGTACTTGTATGTACATTCAACATACTCGAAGAAAATGCAACTTTATTTTAGTAAATGAACACGAATATTTAAAACTAAAATTAACTTTAAAAAGAAACTAATGGTCGCGTCCGTGGCGTAGTGGTCAGCATCTTACACTGCAAAGCGGAGGTCTCAGGTTCGATTCCTGGCTAGGGTACAGAAAATTATTACACTTCACATCCAGCGCTCTTTAATCAATAGTAGTCGCTAACAACTAAAGTTTTTATGTCTGTTATTTCTTTCCAATGTGACTTCTATGCCACACTGAATAAGAAAGGCTTAAGAACAAAAGAGGTAGAGGTGTAAAAGTCACTAGTCAGAGTTATTTCCTCTGAGAGTAATGAATTTCACTATACAGCCAGATCCTGTGGTGAATGAAGTGAAGTTTCATTTACAAAGGTGGTAAGTGGGTGCTTTTCGGAGGGCTTGGCATGCTGATAAGCATAGGCTACTTTTGTACTCAGTGAGGAAGGCAAAGGTAAACCACCTCACTCCTCGTTTTACTTAGTAAAGCCTCTAGAGGTTTTACTAAAATTAAAAAAATTTTTACAACAGTTGCACACCCTTTCAAGAAGTTCAGCATACATGTCATTTACCCTTGTAGAGCATAAAAAATGAAGTAAATGAGACGATTTAAAAAAAGTCGTAGGGGTCAGTTTAAAGAAAATCGCACTAATAAACTACTCGTTCCGGTTGTGTTTTTTTTTTTTTTTTTTTTTGGTTTAACGTCCGACCGACTGTTTTGCAAATTGCTGCTAATGCAGACGGTGAAGGATGAAATGAATTTTTTGCAACGTATGAAAAAATGCCATGCCCGAGTGGGATTCGAACCCAAGACCGCGTGATGAGAGGCGAGCACATTACCAACATCGCCAACGCGGTTGGCTTCCGATTGAGTGATTTTGATAAAAACATTTTCTCGGGAATTAAAAATATATTACCTAATTTAAGTATCTGACCCACCGGGTTGGTCTAGAGGTAAAGTCGTCGCCAAAATCAGCTGTTTAACAGCTGATTTTCGGAGACGAAGGTTCCTGGTTCAAATCCTAGTAAAGGTAGTTACTTTTATACGGATTTGAATACTAGACAGTGTTTACCGTAGAACTTTGATGGTTGGGGTTTAATTAACCATACTCTCTCAGGAATGGTCGGCCTGGGTCTGTACAAGACTACACCTCATTTACACGTCATACACATCATCCTCATCTCATTGGGGTCATCTTCCTATATATTCATATAGGCAAGAGAAAGTAAAAAAAGTTAGGCTGTTTTTCATTTTACATTGTTTACTCATGATTAAACATATCTTTCATTGTTCACATTGGCAAGAGAAAATAGTGTGAGTGTTTCACACCAGATTTTATGTTTTACGTCCGGCTGTTTCGTAATTACTCTTAATGCCGTCGATGAGAAAAATGATAGATGATAATGTAACGTGGCAAAAGACAGATTTGACTGGGAATCGAACCCGGGACCCCTGGTGTAAAAGCTAGTTGCGCTGACCACTACACCGCTGGCCAATGGAGGAAGCCAACTCTCAACAAGCACTGGTGGGAGTTGACTTTACCGCTCTTAGTGTACGAAGGGCGGTAGATGTACAAGATTATGAATTTCAGAAAAATTTTAAACTACATATACCTAACAAAAACCAATCTACTGTATACTAACATTGTAGAGACAGCGTATTATGTACTTTCTCTTGCCTATATGAATATATAGGATGGAAAGTATTATTTTCATGTCGAGTTTTCACCGGATCTGCACGTTTTCAGACCCCCTGAACCGAAAAAAACATGTTTTTAGCGATTGGCCTGTGTGTGTGCGCGCGCGCGCGTTTGTGCGTGCGCGTGCGTGTGTGCGTGCGAACAGAACATCTCAAGAACGGAACATTGTACGAACTTCAAAGTTGAAACTTAAGTTACATACCACTACCGGACCCGACACGAACATTTTCATCAAAATCTGTCAACCGGAAATGGTAGTTAATTCGTGTAATTTTTTACTTTTATATGATTTTCTTAAAAACTGGTCCTACGATTTTTTTTAAAAATCGCCTGGTTTACTCATTGCTGAAATTCTTGGTGAGGCTGTTATTATGTAAAAAAAATTGTGTTTTTAAGATTACAGCTTAAATATGCAATTTAACGCAAAAATTTATATAATAAAAGTTGTAGAGAATTTAAAATTCTACAACTTTTATTTCAAACTTTTTTTTTGTATAACGCTTTGTTTAGCAGTAATTAGCGATTTTCTGTTTTTTTTCTCACGAAAACCTGTGAAAAATCGATTTTTTTAAGATTTCGTCCTTAGTATGCATTTTACGACAAAAGTGTATATAATTAATTTTATAGAAAATAAAAAGATCTAAAACTTTTACAAGAGCATTTTTCTCTACAGAGCCTAGTTTAGTGTGAAAGAGTGATTTTCCGTATTTTTAAGCCGAACTGAGTTCGATTTTAATTTTGCGTCTTTCAGTCATGATTAAAATAAGGTTATGTTTTTAGAGGTTAGTTTTTTGTTTATTTCTAATGTTTTATTATTAATGTTATGTTATATTGTTAATTATTTGCATTGGCAAGAGAAAGTTTGTGAGTGTTTCACACCAGATTTTATTGTGCTTTTTAGGTATAGTCACTTGAATTACGAGTTTGCCCTTGTTTGCAACAAAGGGTAAAGGGGGAAAAGCACCATTGCGCATGCGCGGCTGCTTTAATTTCAGTACGACAAACATAAAAACTTGTACTATACCCAGAGCATATACAGTATATCCTTTTGAAGGAACCTTTTGTAGGTTAAATGTACGAATATAACTGTTTGTTACCGTAAAAGCAAATGTCCGTTTATCGAAAACGTGGTCGAATTATTCACAGTGCTGAACGCAATGTAATAAAATGTTGTGAAGTTGAAGCTAAACAAAAATGCCTATCCGTGCCTCTTAACAAAAGCCGTGAACGAGCGGCTAACTACTGTGATGTTTCTCTTTACACAATTCGAAAAATAAAGAAGGAAATTAAAAACGTGAAAAAACTATTCTTTAACAGTTTTGTTGACACCTGGTAAAAAAAGAAAACGGTTAGGTAGATACTAGAGAGACTGATAATGAAAATAACGGTGACAGCAATAGTAAAGAAGGCGATTTATTCGTAATTACAGTAAATCAAAAATTTCTAGTCATTTAATTAAGCTATAGGGAATATTACAGGTCATATTTATTTCTTATAAAATTTATGAAGAAAATATTTTCCCGGAATAAACCACAGCTTACAAAATGTATTTAAAAACTTCACGGTAAGGAAATGTACGAGTAGTGTCTCACTGTTGAGGTTAGCAGCACTGTAAATATATCATTTCCCTTCCTCACAGCCAATACATACGCAAAAGGCAAACTCGTGACTTCAGTATCTGTAGTCTACTTTTTTCTTTTTTTTTAATTCCTAATATATGTGTACGTTGCAATCCGTTCAATTTAGAAAAATAAGCAACCCCATGACCCAATGAGGTGAAGATGATTTATGTATGACGTGTAAATGAGACTGTGTAGTCTTGTACAGACTCAGGCTGACCATCCCTGAGAGCGTATGGTTACTTGAACCCCAACTATCAATGTACACCGGTAACCACTGTCTAGCATTCAAATCCGTATATAAGTAACACTACCTTTACTAGGATTTGAACCAGGAACCTTCGTCTCCGAAAATCAGCTGTTTTACAGCTGGTTTTGGCGACGATTTTACCTCTAGACCAACCCGGTGGGTTAGGTAGTCTACTGAACGGATTTTCATGAAATACTGACACCACATTCATATTTCTATTCACAGCAACATTTTATTTTTGAATTTTCAAAAATGATAACCCTGAGTGTGTGTGTGAGTGTGTGTGCGCGCGGGTGTGTATGTGAGTGCGTATTATTGTTTAAGTAGATGAAGGGGTTTGATCATGTCCGCGTTGGTGATGTTGGTAACGTGCTCGCCTCTCATCACGCGGTCTTGGGTTCGAATCCCACTCGGGCATGGCATTTTTTCATACGTTACAAAAATATTCATTTCATCCTTCACCGTCTGCATTAGCAGCAGTTTGCAAAACAGTCGGACGTTAAACAAAAAAAAAAAAAAAAAAAAAAAGAGGACGTAGAACTCTTATCTAATAGAGTTCTCTAGTAATAGGGTTGTATTGTCGAGAGACGTACGCGGGGGGGGGGAGTAATCAAAACAGTGTGCGCGCGCGCGCGTACGTACGTTGGAGTATACAGTTGATCTAGCAGCTATAAAATTTCTGTTACAGTATTTATTTTAAAAAAAATTGATAAGGCCCTAAACATGTTTCGCGTGCGAAGCAGCACAGGGCATCCTAGTTATAAGATATTTAAAATTTAATGATTTTTTTTCATTCATTAAGTTCAGTAATACGGGAATCGAATCAGACCTTTTGTTTTACTGTCAAGTACGAAAATTACTGCGCCACGGATGCGGCCAAGAAACATTGTTACAATATTATAGGCCTACATCAATGTTAAGTACAAAGAAATACTACAATAAGATTTTAGACAGTAAGCGCTTTCTACCGGAGAAACGTTTAAACACGTTTACTTAAGTGTAACTGGCTAAAAACAGTACTATTGTATATTTTGTTAATTTTAGAACTATTATTATTATTTTTTTAAATCCGTAATTTTTACTTTTTTTGCCTATATGAATATATAGGAAGGAAAGTATTGTTTTCATGTCGATTTTTAGAAATCGAGTTTTCACCGGATCTACACGTTTTCAGATTCCCTGAACCCAAAAAACATTTTTTAGCAACATGTTTTTTTGTTTGTGGTGTGTGTGTGAACAGAATATCTCAAGAACGGAACATTGTACGAACTTGAAACTTGAAACTTAAGTTACATACCACTACCGGACCCGACACGAACATTTTCATCAAAATCTGTCAACCGGAAATGGTAGTTTATTCGCGTAATTTTTCACTTTTATGCGATTTTCTCAAAAACTGATCCTACAATTTTTTTTAAATCGCCGTATTTTACTAAATTTTTTATTCTCTACAAGATAGGGTAGGCGCCATGTTTGCTGAAATTCTTGGTAAGGCTGTTTTCGTGTAAAAAAATAATTTTTTTAAGATTGCGGCTTTAATATGCATTTCAGCGCAAAAACGTTTATTTAATAAATGTTGTAGAAAATTTAAAATTCTACAAGTTTAATTTCAAACATTTTTTGTATAAAGCTTAGTTTAGCGTTAATTAGCGATTTTCTGTTTTTTCTCACGAAAACGTGTGAAAAATCGATTTTTTTTAACATTTCGGCCTTAGTACGCATTTTACGACAAAAGTGTATACAATCAAATTTATAGAAAATTAAAAGATCTATAACTTTTATTTTAAGCATTTTTCTCTACAGAACCTAGTTTAGCGTGAAAGAGTGAATTTCCGTATTTCTAAGCCAAACTGAGGACCGAGATCGATTTTCATTTTGCGTCTTTCACTCATGATTAAAATTAAGTTATATTTTTTGAGGTTAGTTTTTTGTTTGCTTGTAATATTTTATTAATAATGTTAGGTTTATTATTAATTATTTGCATTGGCAAGAGAAAGTTGTGTGAGTGTTTCACACCAGATTTTTGTTTTGTTTTTTTAATTAACACCGCATCAACTAAAGAGATCATCAGCAACGACGTTGGGTTGTAACTGTGAATGATGAAATGATTTTTTGTAACGTAAGAAAATTTGTCGTGAGTGGGATTCGAACCCAAGACTGCATGATGAGAGGCGAGCACATTACCAACTACGCCAATGCTGCCACCCCGTCTTTTTGTTTGTATGGATTCATTATTATTTTAAAAATCTGTTGTGAATCACTCTCACGACATTCTCTTACCAATGTAAATAATGATAATTATAACGAATGTAAAAAGTGAAAAATTGCATGAGTGAACTAAAATTTCCGCTTTGTCCGTGTCCCGTAGTGGCATTTAACTTAAGTTTCAAGTTTCAACTTCTTACGGGAAGACTTCGTTCTTCAGATATTTTATTCACACATTTTATTCGGACCAATCGCTAAAAACATGTTTGCTTCCGGTTGAGGGGGCCTGAAAAGGTGATTATCAAGTGAAAACTCGATTTATAAAAATCGACATGAAGGCAATAGCCTACTTTCCTACTTCTTACTTTCTACTTTCTTACTACTACTTACTACTTACTTACTTTCTACTTACTTTCTTACTACTTTCTTACTTTTATAGGGAAAGTAGGCAATAGCCTACTTTCCTTATTTTTATAGGTAAAGTAGGCAATAACCTACTTTCCTTACTTTTATAGGGAAAGTAGGCAATAGCCTACTTTCCTTGTTTTTATAGGTAAAGTAGGCAATAGCCTACTTTCCTTATTTTTTATAGGGAAAGTAGGCAAAAGCCTACTTTCCTTACTTTTATAGGGAAAGTGGGCAATAGCCTACTTTCCTTACTTTTATAGGGAAAGTAGGCAATAGCCTACTTTCCTTCCCTATAAATTTATACACGGCAAGAGAAAGTAAAAAGGAACCTACTTGAAATTAGACGAATTATGACTTTTGATAATGTAAGATTAAAATTAACGATACAAACTGGGATTCAACCCAGTATCCTCTGGTATTTTTCACTGCTCGTAGTCTACAAGGTAACCAATTATTTTTACTAGAGGTGTTTCAAAAATGACGCAAAATGATAAACTTTTACTCAAATTCAATCAAAAAAATTAATTAATTGTTGGAAATTTTTCAAAAACGGGTCCTACAATTTTTTTAAAAATTGCCTCATTTACTACATGTTTTATGCTCTACAAGATAGGGTAAGTACCATATCTGCTGAAATTCTTGGTGAAACTGTGCTTTCGTAAAATAATGTTCTTTTTAATATTTCAACTTTAATATGCATTTGAGGAAAAAAGTGTACCTATATAACCAAAGTTGTAAAACATTTAAAAACCCACAGCTTTTATTTCATGGGTTTTTTTGTACACCGCTTAATTTAGCGGCAATTATTAATTTTCGGTGTTTTTTTTTTATTAAAATCGATAAATAAATTGGACTTTTTAAGATTATTAGACTTAGTATGCATTTAACTTACCCATAACGGGCAGGTGGAGTGTTAAATAAATTGCACTCGATATGTTGATTCCAGGGCTACAAAAAAAGTTCTGTTTCTTATCATATAGTCAGCCAATTATATGACGAACTATTTTAAGAACAGAAGAGGTAGAGGTGTACTGTGACACTAGTCAGAGTTATCTCCTCTGAAAGTAATGAATTTCACTATAGCACTACAGCTACTGTAGTGAATGAAGTAAAGGTGTCATTTGCAGGGTGGAAAGTAAATGCTTTTTGGAGGGCCTGGCATGCTGACAAGCATACTCTTTTGACTCAGTGAGGAAGGCAATTGTAAAACATCTTACTCCTCGTTTTTATCTAGTAAAACCTCTAGAGGTTCAAACCAGCCTTTCAACTGTTGACCTAAACAACAATATGCGTTTAACGATAAAAGTGTATATAATAAAATGTAAAGGAAATTAAAAGATCTACAACTTTCATTTTAACCATTTTTCTCTACAGAGTCTAGTTTAGCGCGAAAACTGATTTTCCATGTTATTAAGCTAAACTAAGGTTAGTTTTCATTTTGAATCATTCATTCATGATTAAAATTAGGTTACGTTTTTCATTTTACTTTGTTTACTAATGATTAATCATAGGTTATAAATATGGGTTTATTTACATTGGCAAGAGAAAGTCGTGTGAGTGTATCACACCAGATGGATTTTATTTGTTTGATTTAGGTCTACGTATATTAAAATCAAATTTTATTTCAATAAAAATAATTATTAAACTCTATGTAATTCTTTTTGCTTATCAATTTCATTAGAACTTATTTTAATTTATTTTAAATATACACTATTAAATGCCGGCCGCATTGGCGTAGTTGGTAACATGCTCGCCTCTCGTCATGCGGTTGTGGGTTCGAATCCCACTCAGGCACGGTATATTTCCATACGTTACGAAAAATCATTTTCATCATCCATTGTAAACGGTTACAACCAACGTTAATGGCCGTTGCAGTTGATGCGCCGTTAAAATAAACGTACACTAATTGGCCGTTCATTTATTTTCTTTTGTAGTTTTTTCTATTCTGTTTTAAAAATTGTGTTGTTTAGGTCATCAGCCAATAGACTGGTTTGAACCAGTAGAGGTTTTACTAATTAAAACGAGGAGTGAGGTGGTTTACCTTGCCTTCCTCACTAAATGGAAAAGTTCTTATCAACATGCCGGGCCCTCTGAAAAGCACATATTTTCCACTCTGCAAATGGTACCTTCACTTTATTTACCACAGGGTCTGGCTGTATAGTGAAATTCATTACTTTTAGTCATTTAATTAGCTGACCATGTGATAAGAAACAGAACTATTTATTTTAGCCCTGCAACGAACAGATTGATTGTTAATGATTTGACACTCCACCTGTCTGTTATGGGCAGTTCTAAAAATTATACGATTGTTTTTTTTGCAAATTAACTTGTTTGTGTAATGTTTCATTCTTAGACCAGGGTTGATTTTTATCACACCCTCGCTCTATAAATGAGCTACAGCTCTACCTATAAACGATCCACTACGCCTCCGTATTGTAGTGATTACCGCGTTAGCCTACAACTTGGAGGTCTCGGGTTCGATTCCCGCCCAGATTCTGGAAATTTTCACAAGTCAAAATCCATGTTACAGTTACATAATCAATCGTAATTACTAATAACCAAGTACTTGATGCCACTTTGAATATTAATTAAAAAACAAAAAAAATCTGGTGTGAAACACTCACACAACTTTCTCTTGCGAATGCAAATGATTAATAATGTAACCTAGCATTAATAATAAAACATTATAAACAAACAAAAAACTAACTTCAAAAACATAATCTTATTTTAATCATAAGTGCCCCTAGAAATGCCTTCCTCATTGAATGGAAAAAATCTTATCAGCATGCCGGGCTCTCTGAAAAGCACATATATTTTCCGCTCTGCAGATGACACCTTCACTTCATTCACCACAGGGTCTGGCTGTATAATGAAATTCATTACTTTCAGAGGAGATAACTCTGATTAGTGTCTTTTACACCTCTACCTCTTCTGTTCTTAATTGATTGAGTCATTTAATTGGGTGACCATGTGATAAGAAACAGAACTATTTATTTTTGCCCTGCACCGAACAGATTGAGAATAAATAATTTGACTCTCCACCTGTGTGTTATGGGTAGATTTTTTTATTAATATATGAAAATTGCCACATCGAGATTGGAAGACAAAAATACCCGGTTTTTTCGCTACCGCAAAGAATTTTATGAGTTTACAGGCGTATAACTCGAGAATTATTTGGCCGACAAGTTTTAAATTTTAAGACAACACAGCCAATTATATTCTTACAGCGTGTACAAAATTTCAGAAGTGTCGGTTTATTAATTCCCGAGTTATATGACTCTAAATGCATGAAATTATTTGCGGGTAGCAATAAAAAACCGGGTTTTTATGTCTTCCAATTTTGATCCTATGGCAATTTTCATTCAATATTAAAAAAATAAATTTATTATCGGTCAACGAAGAATAAAATGAGCTAAATTTTGATGTAAAGTATGTTAAAATCCAATTTACAGTTTTTGAGATGCTTTGGGTTTGAACTCGGGTGCCTATGATTATGAAACCGATAGTAGTCCACAATTTATCTCCTCTGAAAGTAATAAATTTCATCATTATACAGCCAGACGGGCTGTTCGGAAATTATGCCCAAAACGGGCAGGTGGAGTGTTATTTTAATTGCACTCTATCTGTTTGGTCCAGGGCTAAAAAAAATAGTTCTGTTTCTTATCACATAGTCAGCCACTTATATGACTGAACTATTTAAGAACAGAAGAGGTAGAGGTGTCAAAGACACTAGTCAGAGTTATCTCCTCTGAGAGTAATGAATTTCATTATGCAGCCAGACCCTGTGGTGAATGAAGTGAAGGTGTCATTTGCAGGTTGGAAAGCGAGTTCTTTTCGGAGGGCCTGGCATGCTGTTAAGCATACTCTTTCAACACGGTGAGGAAGGCAATGGTAAACCCCCTTACTCCTCGTTTTTACTTAGTAAAACCTTTAGAGGTTCAAACCAGCCTAAACAACAACAGCCAGACTGTTGACCTAAACAACAACAGCCAGGCACTGTGGTGAATGAAGTGAAGGTGTCATTTGCAGGGTGGAAAGTAGATGATTTTCAAAAAGCCTGGCATGCTGGTAAGCATAATCTTCAACTCAGTGAGGAAGGCAATGGTAAACCATCTCACTCCTCTTTTTTACTTAGTAAAACCTCTAGAGATTCAAACCACCTTTCTCAGCTGTTGGCTTTATTTATAACATTGTGAATACTGAATAAATAAATAAAACTACAAAACGAATTTAATATTTGTAACATATTTTTTTAATTTATTTTATACAATTATAAAAATAATAGTAATACAATATAAATAATAACCTAATACAAAAACACAGTATGAATATACTCACTTATAAGTAAAAAAAAAAAAAAAAAAAATACATAACCTAAAAAAGAAAGATGAGAAATTCACGAATGATTTTAATTATAATATGTAAAAGAAGATTTATAAAAATATATTTACAAAAATAATAGTAATAGTTCAGAGAATTACATATTATTATTTTATAATTTAGGGAAATTTCTTTCCGTTTTGTTGGTATTCTTGTACTGGAACCAATAATTAAATATTTAGGTTAGGTATTAAAGCAATAATATTTTTATAGTTTTCCCTACATGTTTACCAACATAATTGTAAATAAATACAAAAAAATATATAAATGTTATACGGTTTATAAAATATCTAAGTATAACAATTAATAACAGTAGTTTTGGGGAAAATGAATATTATATCCGAGGAAAGAATTAGAATATGACTAAATGTAAAATAGTTTGTATAATTACCTTTGATCATTTTAATGCGAAATTTCAAATTTCAAAAAAAATGTAGAAATTTGATAAAGGTTAAGATTTTATCCAAAAATTAACATTAATTGATAATAATTTTTTGTTTGAATGTAGTAGGCTAGAGTATATTATTTTTATTGCTTTTATTACAGTAATGTTTCATTATTGATGATTTTAAATTTTTCTATAAAAAGAAAAGGTTTGTTTTACTGTACTAAAATGATTTTATAGATAAAAAAAATCAGGGTAAATGCTTACTGGAAAGGTAAATAAAAACCTAAATTTTCAAAACTAAAATTTTAAGTTTGAACCCTAGATGGAAATAAAAGGAAAACTTTATATAATACAATAATCCTTTGCTTTTAAATAAAATAAAAATATATAATAAAATATTTTTAAAATTTGAAAAGGTTATAAAAAAGAAACTTAATTAAGTGATTGAAATTGAAAAACTATCGAACTAATGTGTGTTTATAAATCAATTATTGAAATATTGAAATAGTTTATTAGAATTATAATTAAATTTATAAAATTTGCAAATTTTGGTTTATAGATACACTGGAACACGATTTACAATATTAGTTTATTATATTATTTAACAAATATTTATTTTATTTTATTTTTTTGAGTAAATACCAGTGTATGTAATTTTTATTAAAATATTCCTCTACAGTCAACGCTTTTATTTACCCAGAGAAATTAATATTAAAAAAGCAAATAAAACAAAAAAAATTTATTACATAAGAAAATAATAACGAACCTTTTAAAAAAATTATAAATTTTTGTAGTTAAATTAAAAGTGGTTTTTAATTTGTTAAAATTTCTAAAAACTAGCCGGGAATCAAATTTGTGACCTTTTGTTTTGTACGTTAGCACGCTTGTCACTACTCCACGGAGGTGGTATTTGAATTTATTTTAAAAGTTTACATATTAGTAAATTTATTATATAGTAAAAGTTTATTATTAGTAAAAGTTTACATATTATATATTAGTTTACATATTCTAAGTCTTTACATAACCTAAAAATATACCCGAATTATTAATTAATTAATTAATTACTTTTAGTATAATCAGGTAGATTTTGGATACCTCGGATTATATTTTAAGATAAATAAAAAATGAAAAATTTTCTCGTACGTATAACGATATAATAAATATGTAAGAAGACTTATGAATTAATTATATATAAATGTGAAAATAAACTAGAATAATTATCCAATTAAGGATTTTTTTTTGTTTGTCATGAATTCTAAAAGAATTTTTATTTTGTTAATTCTTTTAGAATTATTGTACAATTAGATTTCCTTAAAATTATTAAGTAAATCTGTTATTTTATCGTATCATTGATTTTATTTTTGATGTAGGCAGGCTATAACCGGTTTGAAATGTTCTTTAGTATCTCGGTCTTTGTTGATTATATTGTCGTGATTGTTGTGGTGCAACTTGATATTGTGGTTGTGGTGCAGATGCAGCACCATCTTCTGGTTGCGGTGGTTGACTTTTGATATATTCAAGTGCTCTGGCAATTGCTTCTGGAATTGGTGGAGGTGTTGGCAAATGAGCTCCTTGTGGTTGGAATCCATTTTCATCGGCTGTGTAAGTTACTGTGATTCTGTTACCTTCTGGATCTGTGTATGAATATGATCCTGTAGCTACTTGTGTTTCTTGGTCTGGTACTCCTAAATTTTTCACGTAACCTGATTCTTCTGCTACGATTTCATTACCAGTTTCGTAACTGTAAATAAAAAAAAACAAAAACAAATGAAATTTCAATTTATAAAAGAACTTTTTTAATTTTTATTAACTTTGTTGTTGTTTAGGTCAACAGCCGAAAGGCTGGTTTGAACCTCTAGAGGTTTTACTAAGTAAAAACGAGGAGTAAGGTGGTTTACCATTGCCACAACTCACTGAGTTGAAAGAGTATGCTTATCAGTATGCCAGGCCCTCCAAAAAGCACTCACTTTCCACCCTGCAAATGACACCTTCACTTCATTCACCACAGGGTCTGGCTGCATAGTGAAATTCATTACTCTCAGAGGAGATAACTCTGACTAGTGTCTTTTACACCTCTACCTCTTCTGTTCTTAAATAGTTCAGTCATATAAGTGGCTGACTATGTGATAAGAAACAGAACTATTTTTTTTTAGCCCTGGACCAAACAGATAGAGTGCAATTAAAATGACACTCCACCTGCCCGTTTTGGGCATATTTATTAACTTTATTAATGAAATTCACAATTGTTGTAGTCACTTGAGTCACGAGTTTGCCCTTGTTTGCAACGAGGGGTAAAGGGGGAAGCATCAGTACGCATGCGCAACTGCTTTAATTTCAGTACGACAAACATAACAACTTATATTATACCCAGAGCGTATACTGTGATATACTGTATACAGATAAATAACCAAATAACAGCGACTGCTTAATTTTTTTTGATTTTATATTTTTTGTATAGGTGTTCGATAGGTATTCTCTCTCTCTCTTATTAACGAACAGATTGAGTGTAAATAATTTAACACTCCACCTGTCTGTCCACCTTGATCAGCAGTGCTTTTAAAGCCTTGTCGGAGGCCGAAGTTTAATCAAAGACGAGAGAGGGGATTTAAAATTAACAAAATAACAATAATTTTTTATATTTAATGTGTATCGTGGGCGTTAGGGGCTGTAAAAAAAGAAGAGCATAGATGATTTTAAAATGTGATTTGAAAATGTTAAAATAACAGGTGAGTGTATATAATAAGTAATTTAGAGGTTCTTAAACGAGTGGACGAAAGAAGAAGTATATAGAAACATGTTACCAGAAGAAAGGATAAGCCGGTGGGATATGTCCTAAGACATCTATTAATAATGGAGGGTAATATTAAGTGATTGAATTTGAGGGGCAGGCAAAGATTAGAAAATACAAATCAAATTACAAAATATGTTTTTAAAAAAGAGAATTTAACGTCAAATACGAACCTTCAAAAAAAAGATGGGGAATTTGTGTCTTCGTATAAATGTAAAGGTACTTATAACAGGAAGGTGGTTTTAAATTATTTGCACTAGATCTACTAGTTTCACGGATACAAAAAATAGCTCTCTCTCTCTCTCTTATCTCATGGTTAGCCAATTATATAAGTGAAGCATTTAACAACAAAAGAGGTAAAGATGTAAAAGACACAAAGTTACAGTTATCTTCTCTGAGAGTAATCAATTTACAGATCTTAGTAAATAATATAACAATAATAACTGATTTTAGTGTTAGTCATGTACAGGTGAATATCTGCTCTGAAGACTGACGGCTTGGTTAATATTATTGTTAAAAATAATATAGTTAACATACGCTGTAGCTGCCGCTACAATTTGAATTGTCATTTGTAGTGGATTACATTTGATTTGTAATTCATTTATAAATCATTTGTAAACTTATTTTAATGTATTTTTTTATATAACCACCGTTTACTTGAGTTGGTGGTTATTTATTCCTAGTAGATAAGATATAATTTTGTATTTGTATAAAGTGGAATAAATAAATATTATTATTATTATTATTAATATTTTAGTAATATTATTATTTCCACCGGGTTGGTCTAGAGGTAAAGTCGTCGCCAAAATCAGCTGTTTAACAGCTGATATTCGGAGACGAAGGTTCCTGGTTCAAATCCTAGTAAAGGTAGTTACTTTTATACGGATTTGAATACTAGACAGTGGTTACCGGTGTACTTTAATGGTTGGGGTTCAATTAACCATACTCTCTCAGGAATGGTCGGCCTGAGTTTGGACAAGACTACATCTCATTTACACGTCATACACATCATCCTCATCTCATTGGGTCATGGGGTTGCTTATTGTTCAGAATTGAACAGATTGCAACGTACACAAATTAGGAATAAAAAAAAAATTATTATTATTATTATTATTTCATTATAGAGGCAGACCCTGTGGTGAATGAAGTGAAGGTGTCATTTGCAGGGTGGAAAGTAGACGCTTTTCATAGGGTCTGTCATGTTGATAAATATACTTTTCCACTCAGTGACGAAGGCAATGGTAAACCACTTCACTCCTTGTTTTACTTAGTAATACTTTTAGATGTTCAAATCACCCTTTCAGATGATCACCTAAACAAAGATGTAAAGTAAAAAGTGATTTTAATACAATATCAATTGTAAAAATAATTACCTAAATTTGTAAGATCCATCGAAATTGACTCCTGGGTTTTCATACTTGATGATAGGAATTGGAGTGGTAGATGGCCCTGGAGGAGGTCCTCCAACTTGTGGCCTTGCAACTGTTAATCCAACCAAAGCGCATAATACGATTAATCTGATCTGAAACACACAAAAACAAAATAATGATTAAAAATGCCTACATTGAAAATTAATGTATTTAAAAAATATAATTTTGTTTATGTATTTTTTAATTACTCAGAATAATCACAGTATAATCCACGTATACAAGAAACTACATACAATACCGAAATTTAAAAATTCATAGAATTTTTTTCTCTTTAATTTTTTATTTACAACTATAAAATTTTATAACAAGCAAATGTGATGATTATGATAATAATCTAAATGACATGATAGCTATGAGAGGGGTAGGGCCCCCATCGGTGCCTCCCCAAGAATGAATTTTGTATATCAAATTAGCAGGTCTCTACTCCAGCGTCTTTTAAGGCGTCTTGGGGGGATTATCAGGTGAATGGGAGGTGGAAAGTGAACGCACCAGTGGGTTCTCGTGTTCGTGTGACTTGTCGTGAAAGTGTTTGTATAGGTATTCAATGGAATTTTGTACAAGTGGTGTTTTCAAATCTGTATGTAAGGTTTTGTAGCTAAAACAAATAGAATTAAACAACAAAATACACACATTCAATTAGTGGTGTAGATACGCTTCTGCTGTGGGGATGATATCCGACTTGGGAATGTAAACTTAGGGGACCTGGGTAGGCCACCCCTTGGTAAAATGGAAATCCGGGGACCTACCCCGGGAATTTTTAACATTTTTTTACTTCAAAAAGTAAATTTTAAACCAACTTTTAAACAATTGAAGTTATTATGTGGACAAAAAAATTCATAAAATTTCGTTTATACGTACATAAATTAAAAAAATAACTTTTGGCCTGTACGCAGTTTAAGGTTTTATTTTCATCATAAACGGCTCTGAAATTTTTAAACCGCTTCGGAATTTTTAATTTTTCACAGTAACTAAGTCCAGAGAGATATATCACCCTGATCATCCCCTTTATCTGCGTCACTGCATTCAGTACAAAATACCAAAGAAGACTTGAGAATCACACACAAAACAGACTTATTTAAAAATTACAATACCTACATGAAATAAATTTACGAAGTTCCTCTATTGTTGTTGGACGGGGGGGGGGGTTCTTTAGTCTTTTCATGGAAAAAGGACGACTTTATCACTAAAACAACCTAGTAAATTACTAAAAAATATATACCAGGTGTGGCTATTAAATAACGAGACTGACGTAAAATATTTTATTTTTATTTTATACATAATCAGTAACTGATTATGTATAAAATAAAAATAATTTTTTTTTAGAAAGGTGACAATAATTGTTATTGTCACCTTCAATATGCACTCCTTCTCTATCCCTACAATGCTCCATGCAAATTTTACATTGTTGCAAACAGTGCTGAAGTCATCTTCTGTCAGCTCCTTCAGGACAAGTGCCGCTTTCTCGTTTACAGCTTCACAGACTCAAATCTTGTCCCTTTTAATGCAGATTTCACCTTAGGGAACAGGTAGAAGATAATGACATGTGATGAAACGTGGTTTTTTACTTATGATCCGGAAACGAAGCGCCAATCCATGCTCTGGAAGAGCCGAACTTCACCGAGAGCCAAAAAAAGCTCGAATGAGCAAGTCAAAATTTAAAGCAATTATGATTGGTTTTTTTTGATACCCATGGGATTGTGTACCTTCACTGTGTTCCTGAAGGTCAAACAATTAATCAATATTACTACCTTGAAGTAGTGACTTCTACCTGTTCCCTAAGGTGAAATCTGCATTAAAAGGGACAAGATTTGAGTCTGTGGAAGCTGTAAAAGAGAAAGCGGCTCGTGTCCTGAAGGAGTTGATAGAAGATGACTTCCAGCACTGTTTCCAACAATGGAAAATTCACATGAAGCGTTGTAGGGATAGAGAAGGAGTGTGTATTGAAGGTGACAATAAGTGATTAAATATAAAATAAAAATAAAATTTTTTAGAACGTCAGTCTCGTTATTTAATAGCCATACCTCATATTTAGAGTTAATTAATATTTTTCTTGTCAAAATCAGTAAAAAGTGGGATTTTTTAAGATATGTATTTTGCGACAAAAGTTTTTATAATGAAAATTATAAGAAATAGAAAAGTCTACAATTATATTTTAACCATTTTTCCCTACAGAACCAAGTTTAACATCAATATTATTGATTTTCCATATTTTTAATAGAACAGAGATTAATTTTTATTTAATATCATTTACTCATGATTAAAATTAGATTATATTTATAATTTTAAATGATTTACTCATGATTAAACATAAGTTATAACTTATATTATTTACATTGGGAAGAGAAAGTTGTGTGGGTGTATCACATCAGATTATTTGGTGTAGATTATGTTTATCGAAAATTTATCAATTTTCGGTCGTTTCGGATAAATCTGAATCGTGCAATCAGAATTATACTGTAATGAAGTATATGAAATAAATGATTAAATCACAATCAATATTATGAGAAGAAAGTGATAAATGTAAAAATAGAGAAAGCAACGGTAAAAAGTAACGTTTTATTACTTTTTATTAAATTATGAGCCGTATCAAATTTGTCCATAAAATTAAGACAAAAGCCATGGAATAAGTTTTGTCTAATAATATATACAAATATGGTATCTATCAATAGGCATACCTAAGACAAACATATCGATTTATACATATATGTAAAACACAATCGAAATTACGCTGCATTTAAATCGATTATGCGTCACTAAAACTTAATTAAATTATGTAAAATTGTACCAAGTGTTTAAAAAGTTGGCGTTAACTTGAATTAGAAAATGAAATGACTATAATTTCTTAAGACATAATTAATTACTTTAATGATTAATTTTTCCTTTTGAGACCGCAGCGGATCAGTTGAGTCAATTTCTGGGCACTCTCTTCTGGTTCTTTTCTTTGATTTTCCTCCAGTATTTTTTCATTATGGCAGATATTCTTTGCTTTCTGCTTCCGAAAAGATCACTTTCTTGCTTCCTCTTTTATCTACTTTTACTTGGAATCTAATATTTTTTATCTTTTAATAGTTTCAGCTGTTAAAGTTTATTTTCTAGATCTTCGAAGGTGATGCCTAATTTTTCCATATCATTCTTGATTTCTCTTGACAATATTAGGCTACTTTTGTCTTTTTCTGGTAGTTTTCTGACTATTTGGTTTATAACTTAATAACGATCACTATTAACAGTATTTTTAACAAAAAAAAAAAAAAAATCTGGTGTGAAACACTCGCACAACTTTCTCTTGCCAATGAAAATAATGACCAATATAACCTAACATTAGTGATAAAACATTAGAAATAAACAAAAAAACTAACCTCAAAAAACATAACTTTATTTTAATCATGACTGAAAGACGCAAAATAAAAATCAACCTCAGTTTGCCTTAAAAATACGGAAAATCACTTTTTCACGCTAAACTCGGCTCTGTAGAGAAAAATTCTATTCATAAAATTTGTAGATCTTTTAATTTCCTATAAATTTAATTATATACACTTTTGTCAAAAAGTGCATACTAAGGCCGAAATCTTAAAAAAATCGATTTTTCACACGTTTTCGTGAGATAAAACAGAAAATTGCTAATTACTGCTAAACTAAGCGTTATACAAAAAAATGTTTGAAGTAAAAGTTGTAGAATATTAAATTATCTACAATTTTTATTTAAAAATTTTTGCGCTGAAATGCATATTAAAGCCGCAATCTTAAAAAAAACAACTGTTTTACGTAAAAACAGCCTCACCAAGAATTTCAGCAAACATAGCACCTATGCTATCTTGTAAAACATAACAAATTTAGTAAACCAGGCGATTTTAATAAAAATCGTAGGACCAGTTTTTGAGAAAATTCAAAAAAAGTGAAAAATTACACGAATAAACTACTACTTCCGGTTGACCGATTTTGGTAAAAATGTTCGTGTCGGGTCCGGTAGTAATATGTAACTTAAGTTTCAAGTTCATACAATGTTTCGTTCTTGATATATTCTGTTCACACGCACGCACGCACGCACGCACGCACGTACGCACGCACGCATACACACACACACACACACACACCAATCGCTAAAAACATGTCTTTTGGATTCAGGGGGTCTGAAAACGTGTATATCCGGTGAAAACTCGATTTCTTAAAATCGACATGAAAACAATACTTTCCTTCCTGTATATTCATATAGGCAAGAGAAAGTAAAAAATTGGTTTCACAATTCGTGCTCTACTCACGGTCAAAGAATGCATCAATACAAAGCAACTTTTGCACAGTAACTTTCCGAACTCTCTGTATATAAGAATTTCTAAATGTATTTTATTATAACTGAACAGATTTTAATTGTTAGTTAGCTGTAAAATTAAAACGGAATTAATAATTTACACGCATTCAACCATTTAGTAAAGTCTTCGTTTTGTCGCTTTAACCACGAGTTGTTCTTCAGTAAGTTAACTTTTACTTTAATCTCTACATACTTATTTCGTGTATTTTATTCATCTCTCTAAATTCAGGTTCCTGAGCTTTACTTTTTATTTCTTACTATCAGTAAAAATCTGATGTAAAACACTGATACGACTTTTGGAAATGTAAATAATGAACGAAATGTAAATAACGATACTGAATTGTTGAGGTGAATAATCGAAAGGCTGGTTTGAACCTCTAGAGGTTTTACTTAGTAAAAAGAGGAGTCAGGTGGTTTACTATTACATTACCTACTCACTGAGTGGAAAAGATTGCTTCTCCGCTTGTTGGGCCCTCTGGAAAACATCTACTTTCCACTCTGCAGATGACACTTCACAGTCATTCACCACAATGAAATTGATTACTTTGAGAGGAGATAACTGTCAATAGTGTCTTCTGTTCTTAAATGCTTCAGTCATATAATTTGGTGACCATGTGATAAGAAACAACTATTTTTTGTAGCCCTACAACTAAAGGGTGATTCAAAAAGAGCGCCGGTTTTTAAACGGCTGGTAAATTTTTATTTATCGGTTGGCAACATTGTTTGACCACATTTCTATTTTGGAGAACATTCCGATTGACGATTCAGTTGTAGTTTCTCTTGTTCGCAGTGTAGTACTCTCGCAGTCTGTGTCTAACCATGGAGAAGTTTACTATTGCGCAACGAGTGTTAATCGTCAAAACATTTTACCAGAGTGGAGAGAGTTATGCGGCTACTGTCAGGCGACTTCGCGGTACTCTAGGACGTAATGAAGCACCGAATGAATCAACAGTTCGCAGGCTCATAAAAAAGTTTTTTGAGACGGGTTCAACAGTCGACCTTAAAAGTTCTGGACGTCGTCGTTCTACCCAAACTGAGCAGAACGTTGCGTTGGTTCGTGACAGTGTGGCTGTTAACCCAGCAAATTAGGGAGTTTTTGTGGCGTCATTTGGATGGAATGGACATTGACGAGTTGTGGTTTCAGCAGGATGGTGCTACCTGTCACGCTGCACGAGAAACAATGTTGTTGCTCCGTAAACGGTTCCAGGATCGCATCATTTCTCGTAATTCCGACCATCAATGGCTACCAAGGTCGTGTGACTTGACGCCTTGTGACTTTCCTCTTTGGGGTCATCTGAAGTCATTGGTGTATGCCAATAAACCCCGAAACATCAATGACTTGAAGGAGGAAATTCGACGCGTTATCGGGCAAATGGAAGTCGAAACTTGTCGTGCAGTGATATCCAATTTCATGGACAGAGTTGATGCGTGCCAGCGCAGTAGAGGAGGACACATGCATGACATCATTTTTCATACATAAAATCGGAAGGAAAGATGAACTTGTTGATGTATTTATTTTCAGTTTTTCAATAAAATAAATCTCTTAATTTGATATATCAAAACCGGCGCTCTTCTTGAATCACCCTATAGCAGATCGAGTGCAAACAATTTAACACTCCACCTACCTGTTATGGGCAAACCGCAAACTTAAAAAAAAGAAACCCACCGGGTTGGTCTAGAGGTAAAGTCGTCACCAAAATCAGCTGTTTAACAGCTAATTTTCGGAGACGAAGGTACCTGGTTCAAATCCTAGTAAAGGTAGTTACTTTTATACGGATTTGAATACTAGACAGTTGTTACCGGTGTACTTTGATGGTTGGGGTTTAATTAACACGTTGACTGCTATGTGACCCAAATATGTATCATTGTCTTTGAAAATGGGCCACGTGCATCAAAAATGAGTCACAGAACATGACTTATTTTCAAGCTGTGCAATGTGGTTTCAAAAGCAAATGGCTTCAGAGAGTAACATTGCACACTTAGACTGTTCAAATAGTTGGTCTTTTCAAATAATAGGATATTGCGTATGTGGGTAGTTTTTCTTGTTGTCCTGTATTAGAAATGCTGCTATTATCGGTAATTTTATTGTTTCTTTTGCTTATTTTGGTTGATTGAAATAGTCTAGAAATTTGTAACTTAACCAAGTTGTTTATTACATTTTTTATTGTGACACAAAAAGGGATCACATGGCACTGAAATGTAAAATCATTCCAGCAGGCCATGTGATCGAAAAGTTTATCACAACTTTAGTTTACAAGAAAAACTAGTTGTTATTAAATAAATTAAGAAAAATGGATAAAATGTGTAAAAAGTACGATGGCCCAGCTGTAAGTGTCACAAAATTTAGTGTGGCAGTCAACGTGTTAACCATACTCTCTCAGAAATGGTCGGCCTGTGTCTGTACAAGACTACGCCTCATTTACATGTCATACACATCATCCTCATCTCATTGGATCCATGGGGTTGCTTATTGTTCTGGATTGAACATATTGCAACGTACACAAATTAGGAATAAAAAAAAATAATAAAAAAAAACATTTTTACCACGATAGCACAGTTCTTACAAATACCAGCAGATATGCCACCAACCATATCATTTAGAGCACAAATTCGTTTTCCATAAATTTCTACTTCAGAATGGCTTATAATAACGAATATAGTGATTCATTCCGCATGATATGTTAAAACTTTGTCTATAACATTTAAATTAATAAACACTCAGAAGATAAAAAGGCCGGTGATTATGCCAAACTCTACCCTTTCCTTCTCCCCTGAAATCATAAACTAACCCCTACCTTAAATTATACCTTTAGTCCACGTTCAGTAAAATGCATGCCTGACCCTCACCAAGATAATAGGCCTCCCACAAAACTGAAAAAAGGCCACTGAAAAATAAAATAAAATAAAAGAGCCGCTCTTAAACCCACTTGTCCCTTAATTTAAATTTTCCACAAATAACTTCTAAAAATAAATTACCTCCTTTCAAGTCCCAGTTCCAATGTCCCACGAACCAGAATCCTATTTCCTATTTAAACTATAAAATTCCCCCTAAATTTCTTGAGGTTGCAATTATTCTGTTATATTGTTCCCCGAGCGACCAGGTGTTCCTTAACACGATGTCGCCATCATAGGGCTTCTTAGCCCTCTCAACCAGGATTCAGGATTCAGGATTCTGTCTATAACAAACAGGTGGAGAGTTAAATTATTTGCACTCGATCTGCTAGTTCCCCAGGGGTACAAAATATATATTGTGTTTCTTATTAGATGGTCACCCAATTATATGACTAAAGAATTTAACAAAAGAATAGGTACACGTGTAAAATACACTAGTCATAGTTATCTCCTGTAAGACTAATAAATTTCATTATACAGTAAAATCTCTCTATTGCGGATCTCTCTATTGCGGAAACCTCTCTTTTGCGGCATTATTTGCCGACCCCGACCCTTTCGTATATTACGGTAATGTATTTAACTCTCTTTGTAGCGGCACAAAAATCTCTCTATAGCGGCTAACAATGAGTCAACTTTTAAGCTCCCACTCCCTCGCAATCGTCGGTGGGGAATACCTATAGCCCAAAACAATGAGGAAGAAAGTGAAGATGATGATGAAATGGAAACAGAAATAGACGCTATTCGTATTGTTTCCACGTACTGTTATTGCCACAATATAGATGAAAATTTACAACAACAAGTTTTAAACATTGAAAATAAGATTGAAGACATGTTTTACGAACTGAAAACCAAACAAACAAAAATGACAACTTATTTTACAAAATGAAATGTACTTTACAGTCGTTGTTCCTTAATAACGAAAATATATATACTGTACTGTTTTTTTTTGTGTTTGTATAGCCTATGTTTTATGAGATTTTAATTGTATGTATGTATTTTAAGTAAGTAATTTAAATATTTCACTGTATTGAAGTAATCTACTGTATTAAACATTCGTCCTAAAGTAATCTATTTAGCAGTTTTTCAAAGTAAACTTATTGCATGCACCTTTCACATATGTACATGAGTTTTTAGTACAGAAAAATTAGTACTTCAACTTCCCTCCCCCCATTAATTACTTGCTCTCTCTATAACGGAACTCTCTTTATAGCGGCGGAACCTCATAGTCCCTTCAATTCCACTATAGAGAGATTTTACTGTACTACATCCAGACCCTATGGTGAATGAAGTGAAAAAGTCATTTGCAGGTTTGAAAGTACATGTTTTTTAGAGGGTCTGGTATGTTTATAAACCCATTTTCTACTCAGTGAAAAAGGCACCAATTGGTAAACTGCCTGACTCTTCGTTTTACTTAGTAAAGCCTGTAGAGATTCAAACACAACTTTCGGCTGATCACCTAAACAACAACAACTTAAAACTAAAATTACTCTTTAATTTTGTTGTTGTTGTAGTAGGTGATCAGCCGAAAGGCGGCTGGTTTGAACCTGTAGAGGTTTTACTCAGTAAAACCAGGAGTGAATTGGTTTACCTTTGCCTTCCTCACTGAGTGGAAAAGTACACTTATCAGCATGCCGGGACCTCTGAAAAGCACATATTTTCCACCCTGCAAATGACACCTTATCTTCATTCACCACAGGGTCTGGCTGTATAATGAAATTCATTACTTTCAGAGGAGATAACTCTGATTAGTGTCTTTTACACCTCTACCTCTTCTGTTCTTAAATGATTCAGTCATTTAATTGGCTGACCCCATGTGATAGCCTAAGAAACAGAACTATTTATTTTAGCCCTGTAACGAACAGATTGGGTGTAAATAATTTGACACTCCACCTGTCTTTTATGGGCACTTATTAATTTTACTTCTGAGATTATTCGTACAAACAAACACGAAGTTACTTCTTTTAATGTTCTAATATTACTATAGATAATGTTTTGTTATTCCTGATGTGTGTACGTTGCAATCTGTTCAATTTAGAACAATAAGCAATCCCATGACGCAATGAGATGAGGATGATGTGTATGATGTGTAAATGAGATGCAGACTTGTTCAGACCCAGGCCACCATTCCTGGGAGAGTATGGTTAATTGAACCCCAATCATAAAAGTACACCGGTAACCACTGTCTATCATTCAAACCCATATAAAAGTAACTACCTTTACTAGGATTTGAACCAGGAACCTTCGTCTCTGAAAATCAGCTGTTAAACAGCTGATTTTGGCGACGACTTTACCTCTAGACCAACCCGGTGGATTACTATATAGTTCAGCCGCTCTAAGTTTGCTCCTACAGTCAACAAACCAAAACCAGCTACTACAGGGTGCACGCTAGAGTCCGTGACTTTATGGATGTCTTATTCCTATTAAGTTATCTATTTTTTAAATTATAAGTACTTAAAGTACTAAAAAAAATCTGGTGTGAAACACTCACACAACTTTCTCTTGCCAATGCAAATAATTAACAATAAACCTAACATTATTAATAAAATATTAGAAATAAACAAAAAACTAACCTCAAAAACATAACCTTATTTTAATCATGAGTGAATGATGCAAAATGAAAATCAACCTCAGTTTGGCTTAGAAATACGGAAAATCACTCTTTCTCTCTAAACTAGGCTCTGTAGAGAAAAATGCTTTAAATAAAAGTTGTAGATCTTTTAATTTTCTATAAATTAAATTATATACACTTTTGTCGTAAAATGCATACTAAGGCCGAAATCTTAAAAAAATCAATTTTTTACACATTTTCGTGAGAAAAAAAACAGAAAATCGCAAATTACCGCTAAACTAAGCGTTATACAAAAAATTGTTTGAAATAAAAGTTGTAGAATTTCTAATTCTCTACAACTTTTATTATATAAAGTTTTGCGCTAAAATGCATATTAAAGCTGTAATCTTAAAAAAACAATGTTTTTACGTGAAAACAGCCTCACCCAGAATTTCAGCAAACATGACGCCTACCCTATCTTGTAGAGAATAAAAAATTGAGTAAACCACGCGATTTTAAAAAAAATCGTAGTACCAGTTTTTGAGAAAATCGCAAAAAAGTGAAAAATTACACGAATAAACTACCACTTCCGGTTGACCGATTTTGATGAAAATGTTCGTGTCGAGTCCGGTAGTGGTACGTAACTTAAGTTTCAAGTTCGTACGATGTTCCGTTCTTGAGATATTCTGTTCACACACACACACACAGACCAATCGCTAAAAACATGTTTTTTGGGTTCAGGGGGTCTGAAAACGTATAGATCCGGTGAAAACTCGATTTCGAAAAATCGACATGAAAACAATACTTTCCTTCCTATATATTCATATAGGCAAGAGAAAGTAACAACAGTCGTGATATGATGTAGGCCTAACAATTTAATTTATAAAAATACTTTTAAAAGTATTTTGTATTTAAAAACTTTTGAAAGTATTTAGTTGTTACTTTTTAATCAGCGTGTACACATTTAGATATAATGCGCATGCTCAGTGACGTCATTATTTTTTTACATTAGGAGCAAACTTAGAACGGCTGAACTATAGATACGAGTTGAAGGGGTCAGTGGGAGAAGGTGTTAACTGACTTTTTCGCAAAAATTGAGTTTTCGTCGGTGATGAAGTTTATATGTGCATATTTTTCAATGGCACTAACACAGAAATCTCTTATCTGCTTCCATTAAGAAGATACCAGAGAATGAAGGTGTTATCTACAAGTCGAATAAGGCATACTAACAATAAATTTCCGTTTATTCTGCCCAGAGCAGACAGGTGGAGTGTCAAATTATTTACACCCAATCTGTTCGTTGCAGGGCTAAAATAAATAGTTATGTTTCTTATCACATGGTCAGCCAATTAAATGACTGAATCATTTAAGGACAGAAGAGGTAGAGGTGTAAAAGACACTAATCAGAGTTATCTCCTCTCAAAGTAATGAATTTCATTATACAATTGGACCCTGTGGTGAATGAAGGTGTCATGTGCAGAGTGGAAAATATGTGCTTTTCAGAGGGCTCGGCATGCTGATGAGCGTACTTTTCCACTGAGTGAGTTGTGGCAATGGTAAACCACCTCACTCCTCGTTTTACTTAGTAAAACCTCTACAGGTTCAAACCAGCCTTTCGTTTGATTACCTGAACAACAACAA
Organism: Catonia carolina; assembly: GCA_035578175.1. Lineage (NCBI taxonomy): Eukaryota > Metazoa > Arthropoda > Insecta > Hemiptera > Achilidae > Catonia > Catonia carolina. The sequence continues at coordinate 72,412,120 of JAQMRL010000006.1, forward strand.
TGTTGATTCCTTGCTCATAACAGACAGGTGGAGTGTCAAATTATTTACACCCAATCTGTTCGTTGCAGGGCTAAAATAAATAGTTCTGTTTCTTATCACATGGTCAGCCAATTAAATGACTGAATCATTTAAGGACAGAAGAGGTAGAGGTGTAAAAGACACTAATCAGAGTTATCTCCTCTCAAAGTAATGAATTTCATTATACAATTGGACCCTGTGGTGAATGAAGGTGTCATGTGCAGAGTGGAAAATATGTGCTTTTCAGAGGGCTCGGCATGCTGATGAGCGTACTTTTCCACTGAGTGAGTTGTGGCAATGGTAAACCACCTCACTCCTCGTTTTACTTAGTAAAACCTCTACAGGTTCAAACCAGCCTACTACAGGGTGATCACCTAAACAACAACACTACATATTATTATTCATTAGTTTCTTTATAATGTAAAAACGCAATTTAGTTAGGCCTACTATTAAAATAAATTTGTTTTATTTTAACATTTTTGTGTTAACTAGTTGTTACTTGACACCTTCGTTCATTTTAAAATAGACTTTTATTAAAAAATATTTTAGTGACAGAAAGTGTTATCTACGCAAAAATTAGTTGAATTCAATTTAAAAACTAAATTAGACAAGATTTAGAGTACTTAAAATAAATTCCCTATGTCTATTTAATATACTGACACCAAAAATGTAACTTTCTGAATTCAGTAAATAAAGTTACAGCTTTTGAACTTTAACACTCAATTGCTCAGAACTGTATTTATGTCACATAGCACCTTCACCTTCATCCACTGAACCCTTCAATTAAAATAAATAATTTAAAAACACTTCAGGAAATTCATAGATTTGAAGGTTTTTAAACGACGATGATTATTATCATTTACATTACTATAACTTAACTATTTACATTGCTTACAGATAATTTATCTACAAATATAATTCTATAGATAAAAGAAGACACGTAATCATTACCAATAAAAAAAACGAAGAAACTGAGTCATTAATAGATTCAAAACTGACGGTTTTCTTTTGTATTACAAATAACTAAACATAACGCTAACGAACACGCACGTTGCTTCTTGTATCAACTCCGCCTTTTTATATGAATACATAATACATAAATGAATAAATGCTACTCATAAAATCATAAATGTCTATTAATTTTATGACCGACTAGTTTTTTTATGAACTCTAAAGTCTCCACGTGGATTTTATTTCTTTAAATAAAGTTACAGATGTTTTTGTTATGAAATATTGAATTATGATTCATTGTGAAAATATTAGTTTACATGTTTCATTGTAAAGGAGTTCCGTTTTGTTGATGTAATGATTTTGTATTGAAGGTTAACTAATGTATTTCTTACATAAGAAATTATTTATAATTCGGATACATTCGTTTTAAATGTATTTTTTAAATCCCTAATATGTGTATGTTGCAATATGTTCGATTGAGAACAATAAGCAACCCCATTACCTAATCAGGTGAGAATGATGTGTATGATGTGTAAATGAGGTGAAGCCTTGTACAGGCCCAGGCCGACCATTTCTAAAAAAGTATGGTTAATTGAACTCCTACCATCAAAGTACATAGGCATCGTCTAGTATTCAAATCCGTAAAAAGTAACTACTTTTACTAGCATTTAAATCAGGAACTTTTACAAAACTAAAACAAATAAGCTAGCGTGAAACACTCACATGACTTTCTCTTGCTAATGTAAATAATGAACAATATAACCTAACATTAGTAATAAAATATTAGAAATAAACAAAAAATTTACCTAAAAACATAACCTAATTTTAAATTATGAGTGAATGATGTAAAATGAAAGCCAATTATAGTTTGCCTTAATAATACGGAAGATCACCACTCTTTCACGCTAAACTAGGCTCTGTAGAGAAAAACTCTTGAAATAAAAGTTGCAGATATTTTAATTTCCTATAATTGATTATATAGCCATATACTTTAGTTGTTAAATGCATACTACAGCCAAAATCTGAAAACATACATTTTTTACAGATTTTCATGGGAAAAAAACACAAAATCACTTATTACCGCTAAACTAAGCGTTATACAAAGAAATGTTTGAATTAAAAGTTATAGGTTTTTAAATTTTCTACAACTTTTATTACAGACTTTTGCGCTAAAATGCATATTAAGGTTGTAATCTTAAAAACAACTTTTTTCCACGAGAGGACAGCCTTCCCAAGAATTTCAGCAGACATGTCGCCTACCTTATCTTACAGAGAATAAAAATTGTAGTAAATGAGACGATTTTTAAAAAAAAATATTGTAGGAGTCGTTTTTGAGAAACTCGCAAAAAAACGAAAAATGTCACGAATAAACTACTAGCTACTTCTGGTTGACCGATTTTGATGAAACTTTTCGTGTTTGATCCTCTAGTGGTACCTAACTTAAATTTTAAGTTTCATTTTCGTACGATGTTCCGTTCTTGATATATTTCGTTCACACACGCACAGACCAATCGCTAAAAACATGGTTTTTTTTGGGTTCAGGGGATCTGAAAACGCGTATATCCGGTGAAAATTCGATTTAAAAAATATCGACTTAAAAACGATGCTTTCCTTATTACATATTCATACAATGAAGAGACAGTAAAAATATCCTGTAAGAAGGGAAAGAATTTTCCTCACTCAAATACAAAATATCCCTAAAAGATCCAATTTCAAAAAAAAAAAAATGGCAAAGTTATGTAAAAGTGGCATGAAAATTCATTTCAAGTCACTGGTGACAACGTTTAATACTGGAAAACTTATACACCGGTATGATAAATGCCTCAATTTATAAGGTGTTCATATTAAAAAGTAACCAAAGATGTAAAAAAGTTTGATAATAAATTTATTTCATTATTTTCATTACCGGTAGTTTTATTTTTATAACCAATCGGACGTTGAAAATAAATAACCCTCGTTATCAGTGAGTTAAATCAATACTTCTATAAGAATATTCAGGATTAATTTGTCTTTTTAATTAATATGTAAGACCTGTAGTTAAATGTTAACCTATCTAACTTACCCGTTTACCAAGAGAAGTGAACTGTCATAGTAAATTAATTGAAATCAGCTTTTCTATTAAACAGAGATGATACCTTAACACTTAATAATTTTATCAAACAATCTTCGGCGCGTAAAAAAACCATCAAAGTAATAAACAATCTCATTATGAAGTGATTTATTACTTTGTTATTAATATCACAAGTTATTTATTATCACCACTTCACACCTTTACAATTTGTTTGAATGTCTTAATTATATTTACTTGGCGACTCTTTCTTCAGCAAAAGACGCGGTACCCTTGAAAGATTTTATTTTTATTTTTCGTTTTTAGCATATTTTATTTCCAACATCAATAAACTTCAGAAAAATTAATAACCTATTGTAGAAGTACTTACAACAATTATTTTTGCTCAAATATCACTTAATTGGATGAAATAGCTTCTAGAAGTAATAGATAAAGATTAAGGACGCAACCCTGATTATAAGAAGATAGAAGTAATACAATGTTTTCATTGCAATTTGCTATTCATTTGTAAAATTATAATTTAGATTAATTAATAATTTATAAAGTACGGAAAATAAAAATTTGCCGTAGATTGTGGCTTTTAACATAGTGTTGCGTTCTTAACAAAACACCCGGTTCTTCCTTGGAAAAAACTATTGCTGACACAATATAACAAAAACGACTGCTATCACCACACTAATGCTTGATTGGAACATTTTAACTGTCTTAGGTAGTTGGCCTTGAGTACACTGTTGCCAACATACCGATTGGGGGACAGATAATTTACCGATGTATTACTTCTATCTTCTTATAATTAGGGTTGCGTCCTTAATAAAACACCCGTTATTTATCTATTTACTATTGTCTATTAACATATCGATACACGAATGACAGTTAAAATTGATTCAATAAATCTATAGAAGAACAACTTACAAACGACTTTTAATTTTTGGTAAATATTATTGATATGAAAAATTACATTTTTAAATTATTAACTAGCTGCCCGTATCAGATTCACCCGGATACAGTTGTGTTTCATTTTAATAATTTTTTAATTACGGAAAAATAAATCATAAATAAGATTTTCTAATTTGGAAAATGTATTTGTAATATGTAATTTGTAAATATATTTATAAGTATTTTGTACGCCTCCACCGATTTTCAGCCATCTACCTTGTCCGGAACTAAATAAAAAAAAAAATTGGTTCAAGTGTTGAAACCGTTTTCAACCTATTACGGTTATATATATATGTAAGCGTTCAAGTGTAATTTTTTAGGTATACCACAGGTAACATCTTCACTGATTTTCAGCCATCTAGCTTTTATGTAACTGAGTAAACCAAAAATATTGATTTAAAGGTTGAAAACCCTATTTCCAGCACCTTACTGGTAAATTTATAAAATGGTTGAGGTCAAAGTTTTAGCGTCATTATGCGTAATTTCGGATACGAAGGTTCCTGGTTCAAATCCTAATAAAGTTAGTTACTTTAATACGGATTTGAATACTAAACAGTGGTTACCGGTGTACTTTGATGGTTGGGGTTCAATTAACCGTACTCTGTAAGTGTATACAAGATACCTCATTTACACGTCATACACATCATCCTCATCTGATTACGTCATGGGGTTGCTTATTGTTCTCAATTGAACAGATTGCAACGTACACAAATTAGGAATAAAATAAATAATTATACGTAAAATTTTCACCGAGATTCACCCTTCTAACTCATCCAGAACTTTGTAAATAAAAAATATTTGTATATTAGGTGCAGAACATTAAAAAACCTAAAACTTTTATTTCTAACATTTTTTTGTACAACGTTTAGTCTGGCGACACAGTTAGTGATTTTCTCTTTGTGTTTTCGTCAAAATTGGCAAAAATGTGGTATTTTAAAATAATACGAATTTAATATGCATTTAACGGTAAATGTGTACGTATTTATATTTGTAGAAAATAAAAATATCTACAACTTTTATTTCAAGTAGTTTTTCCTTGTACAGAGCCTATTTCAGCGTCAAATAAGAATTTCCTGTATTTTAAGTCGAACCAAGGTTGATTTTTTACTTTCTCTTGCCTGTATGAATGTATAGGAAGAAAAGTATTGTTTTCATGTCGATTTCAAGAAATCGAGTTTTCACCGGATCTACACGTTTTCAGACCCCCTGAACCCAAAAAACATGTTTTTAGCGATTGGATTATGTCTGTCTGTGTGTGTGCGTAAACAGAACATCTCAAGAACGGAACATCATACGAACTTGAAACTTTAAACTTAAGTGAGATACCACTAGAGGACCGGACACGAAAATTTTCATCAAAATCGTTCAATCGGAAGTAGTAGTTTATTCGCGTCATTTTTCACTATTTTGCGATTTTCTCAAAAACGTCTCCTACGATTTTTTTTAAAAATCGCCTCATTAAGTACATTTTTATGCTTTACAAGATAGGGTAGGCTTTATGTCTGCTAAAATTCTTGGGGAGGCTATTTTTTCGTAAAAAAATGGTTTTTTAAGATTGCGACTTTAATATAAATTTTAGCACAAAAATGTATAGTGTAGTCTAATAAAAGTTGTAGAGAATTTAAACAACTTTCTACAACTTTTATTTCAAACATTTGTTTTTTATGGTTAATTATTTGCCTTGGCAAGAGAAGATCGTGTGAGTGTTCAAACAGATTTTATATTTTTAGGTTGCTCACTCATTATTAAAATTACGTTATGTTTTTCATTTTACATGTTAACTCAGTAATAAACATAGGTTATATTGGTCGTGATATACATTGGCAAGAGAAAGTCTGTGAGTGTTTAACACTAGATTTATTTTAAATTGGTAATAGAATGTTGTGTTGTTTAGGTCATCAGCCAAAAGGCTGGTTTGAACCTGTAGAGGTTTTACTAAGTAAATCGAAGAGTGAGGTGGTTTACCATTGCCTTCCTCACTGAGTGGAAAAGTACACTTATCAGCATGCCAGGCCCTCTAAAAAGCATATATTTTCCACTCTGTAAATGACACTTTCACTTCATTCACCACAGGGTCTGGCTGTATAATGAAATCCATTACTTTCAGACGAGATAACTCTGATTAGTTTCTTTTACACCTCTACCTTTTCTGTTCTTAAATTATTCAGTCTTTTAATTGGCTGACCATGCGATAAGAAACAGAACTATTTATTTTAGCCCTGCAAATAACGGATTGAGTGTAAATAATTTGACACTTCACCTATCTGTTATGGGCAGGTAATAGAATGTGATACGAATATTTCACCCCAATTTTTTGTTTATCAATATTTTTTTGGTTATTATCAATACTTAAAATGTATTATATAATAAAATTATAAAGTAAGTTACAATACAATTTATATACTTAGTTATTAATGAAATAGTGAACAACGAAATCAAGTAGGCGTGCATAAGCCATATATATTTATATGTTGTTAAAATCTTCAAAGGAGAAAGTTGGTAGATAAGTTTATTTATAAGCCATTTAGAAGAACCTTCCTACTTTACAATGTAGGTAACAAACAATTACCTCCTACACAATTGAAAACGACTTATAAAGTAGCGTTACCTATCTTTCACACACACACACACACACACACACACACAACATATTGTTACATGTTAAAACATGTACATATGTTTAGTCATTAGTCATTTTATGACTTGCAGTCTTTTTATTCATCATTAATCCATCAACTTTCTTAACTTTTATAATGATAAAAATAAAAAATTATCATTCGATTTTTGCTTCAGGGTACCAACAGATATTGTGCATCTAATCTACGATGTCTATTGATATTTTTTTCTGTTCATTCATTGCAAAAATATTATTAATGAATTATTTCATTACTTTATGTATGATTTATTTCATGTTAAATGTAATTCTGGTAATTTTATATGTAATATTTTCTAGTATATACTGTACTTGCATAATCATATGGTTTTTTTTCAAATTGCATCTTGATTTTATGTCGAAATAGATCCCCCATCGATGTGTTTCCTAGTTTCATAAGAATTTTTAATTGGAGTCAAGGATTTAAATGTTAGTTATATTTAAAATGTTAGGTAACAGATAGGATTTCTTAGAATTTCTTGAGGGCCGGCCGCATTGACGTAGTTGGTAACGTGCTCGCCTCTCATCATGCGGTCTTGGGTCCGAATCCCATTCAGGCATGGGATATTTTCATACGTTAGAAAAAATCATTTCATCTTTCACCGTCTGCATTGGCAGTAATTGCAGAAGAGTCGAACGTTAAACCAAAAAAAAAACATGAAAAAAAAATTTCTTGAGGAGTTTTATTTACCGGTTAAACCTACAGCCGGCAATAACATTTTTTCAAATCAGCAAAGAATTTATAGTCACCAAACCGTAAAGAAATTAAAAATTTACTATACATCACAAACCTCGTCACGTGACATAAAAATAGCAAGAAAACTTAGAAAAATAGAATAAATATTTTAACTTACTGAAATTTTAATCTGGCATTAAGGAATGCTGAAACTATATGAAAATAATTTTTAGACAAATATTTTTCTAAAATTTCAGATGACACAAAACTTTCTTATGATCTACTTTCAAAATTCATTATATATGAATCATTACTCTTAATGTTTATATAAAAATAAAACCGAAAAACCAATCTATGTTCAAAACTGAAGAAAATATTACAAAAACACATCATATAAATTAAGAAATAACCAAATCCAGCTCTAGGACAGCGTGATTTCAACAGAGAAACACGAGCAGAATATGCAACCAAAACTATTGTTTTATACGTAAAAATTTACTTTATACATTGCTAAACTATTGTAAAAAATCTGGTGTGAAACACTCACACAACTTTCTCTTGCCAATGCAAATGATTAATAATAAACCTAACATTATTAATAAAATATTAGAAATAAACAAAAACTAACCTCAAAAACATAACCTTATTTTAATCACGAGTGAATGACGCAAAATGACAATCGAACTCAGTTTGGCTTAAAAATACGGAAAATCACGCTTTCACGCTAAACTAGGCTCTGTAGAGAAAAATGCTCTAAACAAAAGTTGTAGATCTTTTAATTTTCTATAACTTTTATTATATACACTTTTGTCGTAAAATGCATACTAAGACCGAAATGTTAAAAAAATCGATTTTTCTCACGTTTTCGTGAGAAAAAAAACAGAAAATCGCAAATTACCGCTAAACTAAGCGTTATACAAAAAATTGTTTGAACAGAAGTTGTAGGTTTTTAAATTCTCTACAACTTTTATTGTATAAGTTTTTGCGCTGAAATTTATATTAAAGCCGTAATCTTAAAAAAACAACGTTTTTACGTGAAAACAGCCTCACCGAGAATTTCAGCAAAACATGGCGTCTACCCTATCTTGTAGAGAATAAAAAATTGAGTAAACTAGGCGATTTTAAAAAAAATCGTAGGACCAGTTTTTGAGAAAATCGCAAAAAACTGAAAAATTATACGAATAAACTACTACTTCCGGTTGACCGATTTTGATGAAAATGTTCGTGTCGCGTCCGGTAGTGGTATGTAACTTAAGTTTCAAGTTTCAAGTTCGTACGATGTTCCGTTCTTGAGATATTCTGTTCACACACACACACACACACACAGACACACACACACACACACACACACACACAGACACACACACAGACCAATCGCCTAAAACATGTTTTTTGGGTTCAGGGTGGTCTGAAAACGTATAGATCCGGTGAAAACTCGATTTCGAAAAATCGACATGAAAACAATACTTTCCTTCCTATATATTCATATAGGCAAGAGAAAGTAAAAACAGCAACGATATCTGTACTACATAAATTTTTTTTTTATTCCTAATTTGTGTACATTGCAATCTGTTAAATTTAGAACAATAAGCAACCCCATGACCCAATGAGATAAGTATGTTGTGTATGACGTGTAAATAAGGTGTAGTCTTGCACAAACCAAGGCCGACCATTCCTGAGAGAGTATGGTTAATTAAACCCCAACCATCAAAGTACACCGGGTAACCACTGTCTAGTGTTAAAATCCGTATAAAAGTAACTATCTTTACTAGGATTTGAACCAGGAACCTTCGTCTCCAAAAATCAGCTGTTAAACAGCTGATTTTGGCGACGACTTTACCTCTAGATCAACCTGGTGGGTTACTATTGTTTTATACGTAAAAACTTATTTTATACATTACTAAACTATTGTAAAAACCAGCAACGCTGTCCTGTAGATAAAATTAAAACTAAAACGACAACATTGCAATGCTATGAAGCATAACCCACGGGTTGGTCTAGAAGTAAAGTCGTCGCCAAAATCAGCTGTTTAACAGCTGATTTTCGGAGGACGAAGGTTCCTGGTTCAAATCCTAGTAAAGGTATTTATACAAAGCAATGCCCTTTTTACGTCACAAACTTGATGTTGCACAAAGACTTACAAATCCCATACGTAAATGACGTCGCGAAAAATCTATACAAGACGGTGCATGACAAGTTTGAATTACACGACAACCCTCTCATACAAAACCATGTACACTAGGGCGATACCGGGTACTCAGAACAGACGTTTAAAACGCCTCTGGCCAAGAGATCTTCTTTGCCACTTGTACGATTGTAGTGATCACCGCAAACTCCAGCAATTAATTCAAGTTTTGGAACCTTTAGTGCCATATTTAGAAATTGTTATATTATTGTAATAACATATAATAAATTTTAAATCAAATGTGTCGAAAAAAGGAATCTTCGTCCCCGAAAATCAGCTGTTAAACAGCTGACTCGCGGCGACGACTTTAGGCCTACCACTACACCAAACCGGTGAGTTTTTTTAGTTTTACGTCTGATCGTTTTGCACTTGCTGCTAATGCAGACGGTGAGAAGGATGAGAAGATGACATGAAGATGAGTGATAAAAATATGCCAGACCTGACCGGGAATCGAACCCAAGATCCGGCGTATAAGCCAGTTGCGCTTACCACTACGCCAACCCATTGAGTTAATATACACTAAAGTTAAGAAGATCTACAAAGAAGATACGATGACACATTGTTTTTATGTTTACTTTCTCTTGCCTATCTGAATATATATTTTGAAGGATATATTTGATATATATTTTTTCATGTCGATTTTTCGAAATCGACTTTTCACCGGATCTACACGTTTTCAGACCCCTTGAACCCGAAAAACATGGTTTTAGCGATTGGCCTGTGTGTGTGTGTGTGTGTGTGTGTGTGTGTGTGTGTGTATGAACAGAATATCTCAAGAACGGAACATCGTACGAACTTCAAACTTGAAACTTAAGTTAGATACCACTAGAGGACCCTACACGAACATTTTTATCAAAATCGGTCAACCGAAAGTAGTACTTTTTGCGCATAATTTTTCACTTTTTTGCGATTTTCTCAAACACTGGTCCTGCGATTTTTTTAAAAAATCTCCTGGTTTACTAAATTTTTTGTGCTCTACAAGACATGGCAGGCGCCATGTTTGCTGACATTCTTGATGAGGTTGTTTTTACGTAAAAAATGGTTTTTTTAAGATTGCGGCTTTAATATGCATTTTAGCGAAAAATTTATGTAATAAAAAATGTAGAGAATTTAAAATTCTACAACTTTTATATCTAACACTTTTTTTTATAACACTTAGTTTAGTGGTAATTAGCGATTCTCTGTTTTTTTCTTACGAAATCGTATAAAAAATGGATATATTTTTAAGATTTCTGCTTTATTATGCTTTTTACGTCAAAAAAGTATAGTCAAATTTATAGGAAATTAAAAGATCTACAACTTATCTACAACTTAGAACCTAGTTTAGCGTGAAAGACTGATTTTCCGTATTATTAAGCCAAACCGAGGTTGATTTTCATTTTCCGTCTTTCACTCAAGATTAAAATTAGATTATGTTTATTGAGGTTAGTTTTTTTGTTTATTTCTAATGTTAGGTTTATTATTAATTATTTTTATTGGCAAGAGAAAGTGGTGTGAGTATTTCACACCAGATTTTTTATACAATCGTGATAAGTACAATAAAATGAACAATATATGATTAGAATAAAAGTGTTGTTGTTGTTGTTTAGGTCATCAGCCAAAAGGCTGGTTTTGAACCTGTAGAGGTTTTACTAAGTAAAACGAGGAGTGAGGTGGTTTACCATTGCCTTCCTCACTGAGTGGAAAAGTACGCTTATCAGCATGCCGAGCCCTCTGAAAAGCACATATTTTCCACTCTGCAAATGACACCTTCACTTCATTCACCACAGGGTCTGGCTGTATAATGAAATTCATTACTTTCAGATAAGATAACTCTGATTAGTGTCTTTTACACCTCTACCTCTTCTGTTCTTAAATGATTCAGTCATTTAATTGGCTGACCATGTGATAAGAAACAGAACTATTTATTTTAGCCCTGCAACTAACAGATCGAGTGTAAATAATTTGACACTCCACCTGTCTGTTATGGGCAGAGAATAAAAGTAGGTGAACATAAAGGGCATTCCGATAATGATCACTACTCGTTTAGCTAGCACAACAGACAATTTGATAACATTTTCAAGATGACTCGCTACTCGCTGTTTCATCCTCTCTTACTATCTTACTATACTGTAATTACTTATCTTACTTTCTTCCTTTCTTTCTTATTCACACCAACAAACAAATAAACTTACAAACATACCCATCTATATATCACCTATCAACCTTTTCTCTTTCTTTCATATTTAACTAAAAGAATAAACATAATTTTTTTTGTTATTTCTTGTTGCATGTCATGTTTATTTTTTATGTTATGTATTTTTTATGTTACATAACATAATGTAATATATTTAAATAAATTTTACTGTAGTTTGTTTAAAAATATAATTGTAATATTTACGGAGGTTTTTTAACAAGGTTTATGATTTTTAGAACTTTTATTTTTTTTAATTTTTACGGTGAAAAAATATGTTTGGTAGAGTATTAAAAGTCCGAACTAATAGGGTAGTTCAAATGATCGATTCGTTTTGATTTTTGAATGGCCTTTTAATAACGATGTACTGGCGTTACAATTAATGAGGTAATCTTAGGAGCCGTTTTTGAGAAAATGGTAAAAAAGAAATATTAAACAAGTAAATTATTATTTCTGGTTGAGCGGTTTTAATGAAAATGTTTGTGTCAGGTAAATTTGTGTTATCTAACATTAGTTTGAAGTTTCAAATTCGTACGCTATACTGTTCTAGAGATATTTTATTCGCGCGCACACATAGACACTCAACACAGACCAATCGCTAGAAACTTGTTTTTTATTGCGTTTACGGGGCCTAAAAACGTGTATTTCCGGTGAAAAATTTATTTGGAAAAATCGATAAGAAAATAATTTTTTTTTTATATATTCTCATAGGCTGTCCATAACAGGCAGATTGAGTGTTAAATTATTTGCACTCAATCTGTTAGTTCTAGGGCTACAAAAATAGTTCTGTTTCTTATCACATGTCAGGTAATTATATGATTAAAGCATTTAATTAAGAACAAAAGAGGTAGAGGTATAAAACCACTAATCAGAGTTATATCCTCTGATAGTAATGAATTTCATTATGTAGCCAGACACTGTGGTGAATAAAGTGAAGGTGTCATTTGCAGGGTGGAAAGTAGATACTTTTTGGAGGGCCGGGAATACTGATAAGCATAATTTTCCATTCAGTGAGGAAGACAAACACACACACACACACACACACCAATGCCTAAAATATGTATTTTTTTGGGATTAGGGGGCCTGAAAACGTGTAGGCCTATTTCCAGTGAAAACTCAATTTCAAAAAATCTACATGGAAACAATACTTTCCTTTCGTATGTAGGACAAAAGGTAGTAAACGCAAATAAATTTAGATAAAAAAAGGATTTCACTAATTTTTAATAATTCAAAAATTTGTTTTAAAGGTAGACTTCTTTCCATAATGATTCTAACCGGGATTTAAAACCAGAACTTTCAGCTTTAAATTCCTACCGTAAAATTTTATACTACATTATAAAAGTTATCTAAGATTAGATCAGGGAAATTAAGGAGGACATGAACGGACTCCAGATCTCACTTGAGAACCTCAAAACAAAATCCGGAAATTACCACAGGCTGAAGACCACAAGATTTGAACAGCAGAAACCGACGAAACGACAGAAAGTTGTGTATTCTGACAATGAACGGCAGAAAAGATCGGATGGATTGAAGGAGTACTGGAGAAAGTTTAAGGAGGGAAACATCAGGAAAGGACTCCAAAAACTGAAAAATTGAACCGCAAAAATTGAAATGAGTTTTTTTAGTTTGATGAACTTATGTAGTCCTATGTGGTTATCTAAGATTGATAAACACGATTCGATTGGATAAAATATTGAAGTGAATCTTTTCTTTTATAATAAACACCTTAAGGTCAAATCTATAATATTCGTTACTTCCCTATTTGCGTCTGTGGACACTCGTGCAAAAACACTCATTCGTTTTTTTTTATTATTAAAGTCGTGTTCTTCTAAAATTTACCGTAATATTTTCTATTAGAATACAACATAATAATCGTGACTCAGTAAAAATTAAAATTATAACCGATTTTATTACAAAGTAATTCAGTAGATTAGTAATTATATTATTTTTTCCTTCGGATTTTTAAATATTTTGTTTTATACTGGTGACGTCCCCCGCAATTCACGTGGCTGCAGTTGCTAGGAGGAATGCAACAAATGGAATTGCGACAAAGGAATGCAAAAGTGTAGATACACTTTTGTTTGGTGGTTGACATCAGACATATCTGCCCATAACAGACAGGTGGAGTGTCAAATTATTTACACTCAATCTGTTAGTTGCAGGGCTGAAATAAATAGTTCTGTTTCTTATCACATGGTCAGCCAATTAAATGACTGAATCATTTAAGAACAGAAGAGGTAGAGGTGTACTGTGACACTAATCACAGTTATCTCCTCTGAAAGTAATGGATTTCATTATACAGCCAGACCCTGTGGTGAATGAAGTGAAAGTGTCATTTGCAGAGTGGAAAATATGTGCTTTTCAGAGGGCTCGGCATGCTGATAAGCGTACTTTTCCACTCAGTGAGGGAGGCAATGGTAAACCACCTCACTCCTCGTTTTACTTAGTAAAACCTCTACAGGTTTAAACCAGCCTTTCGTTTGATTACCTGAACAACAACAATGTTGATTCCTTGCTCATAACAGACAGGTGGAGTGTCAAATTATTTACACTCAATCAGTTAGTTGCAGGGCTAAAATAAATAGTTCTGTTTCTTATCACATGGTCAGCCAATTAAATAACTGAATCATTTAAGAACAGAAGAGGTAGAGGTGTACTGTGACACTAATCACAGTTATCTCCTCTGAAAGTAATGGATTTCATTATACAGCCAGACCCTGTGGTGAATGAAGTGAAAGTGTCATTTGCAGAGTGGAAAACGTGCTTTTCAGAGGGCCCGGCATGCTGATAAGTGTACTTTTCCACTCAGTGAGGGAGGCAATGGTAAACCACCTCACTCCTCGTTTTACTTAGTAAAACCTCTACAGGTTCAAACCAGCCTTTCGTTTGATTACCTGAACAACAACAATGTTGATTCCTTGCTCATAACAGACAGGTGGAGTGTCAAATTATTTACACTCAATCAGTTAGTTGCAGGGCTAAAATAAATAGTTCTGTTTCTTATCACATGGTCAGGCAATTAAATGACTGAATCATTTAAGAACAGAAAAGGTAGAGGTGTAAAAGACACTAATCAGAGTTATCTCCTCTGGAAGTAATAAATTTCATTATACAGCCAGACCCTGTGGTGAATAAAGTAAAGGTGTCATTTGCAGAATGGAAAATATGTGCTTTTCAGAGGGCCCGGTATGCTGATAAGCGTACTTTTCCACTCAGTGAGTTGTGGCAATGGTAAAACCACCTGACTCCTCGTTTTACTTAGTAAAACCTCTACAGGTTCAAACCAGCCTACAGACTGATCACCTAAACACAAACACTTTCATTATTGTTATAAACATAATTAATATGTTGATGTAGTAATGACGTAGCATCAGATGAAGTCACTAAAATATTTACCGTCGTGAGACGTCCTTCTTCCTCGGATTTTTACAAGGTTTCTTTATTTCTTAATTAACGATAGGCTCACCTTAGACCTAACTGGTATTGATTTAACCTCAATTTGTACAGGCTTCATACGTATATATCTAAGTAAATTATTTAGCAATCTATTGGAATTTTAATCGTTGGTCTGTTGTAAAATTGTGAAGATGATTATCCAGTAGAAAAAATGTTTTATTAATTTGTTTAAAAAATGTATTTTTTATTGATTAAGAAATAATAATGTTATGACTGGGTCATCTCTTAGGTCAGTTATAACAAGGTTAATATTTCTGAAGATCCCGTGTTCGATTCCCGGCCAATCTGGTAATTTGTTTTTTTTTTGCAATCCCAATCTGGTAATCTGGTAATTTTTTTTTGCAATCCCTAATGTGTGTACGTTGCAATCTGTTCAATTGAGAACAATAAGCAACCCCATGACCCAATGAGATGATGATGTGTATGACGTGTAAATGAGGTGTAGTCTTGTACAGACTCAGGTCGACCATTCCTGAGAGAGTATGGTTAATTGAACCCCAACCATCAAAGTACACCGGTAGCCAATGTCTAGCATTCAAATCCGTATAAAAGTAACTACCTTTACTAGGATTTGAACCAAGAACCTTCGTCTCCGAAAATCAGCTGTTGAACAGCTGATTTTGGGACGACTTTACCTCTAGACCAACCCGGTGGTCTAAAATTTTATACCGTATTTGATTTAAGTATAGTTTTAAAATTAATTACCAAAATTAAATTTTTATTTTAAAACGTTGATAGTTAAGCATGATTTTTAAAAAAAAAATTTAAACTTTAAGAAAAGATGATAAAAATATGATTTAAATAACGTTAACCCACCGGGTTGGTAGTAGTAGTTGGCGTAGTTGTATAACGCAACTGCCTTCTACGCCGGGGTCCCGGGTTCGATTCCCGGTCAGGTCTGGCAGTTTTTCATCACTCATTTTCATTATTATCATTATCCACCGTCTGCATTAGCAGAAATTGAAGAACAGTCAGACGTCAAAAAAGGGTTTTAAAAAACCAACACCTGTTATTTAAAACATTTTTCTAGCATAGCAAAAATTAGTGATTTTCAGCAATTTTTTCATAAAATTTGGTAATAAAATTAGATTTTTTTAAATATTATGGCCTTAGTATGTATTTTACCCACCGGGTTGGTCTACAGAGGTAAAGTCGCCGCCGCGAGTCAGCTGTTTAACAGCTGATTTTCGGAGAAGGTTCCTGGTTCAAATCGTAGTAAATGTAGTTACTTTTATACGGATTTGAATTCTAGACAGTAGTTACCGGTGTACTTTGATGGTTGGGGTTCAATTAATCATACTCTCTCAGGAATGGTCGGCCTGGGTCCGTACAAGACTACACCTTATTTACACGTCATACATATCATCCTCATCTCATTAGATCATGGGGTTGCTTATTGTTCTAAATTGAACAGATTGCAATGCATACACGTTAGGAATAAAAAAAAGAAGTTAATAGAATGAAAATATAAAAAACGTTTTCTCAGAGTGGTATTTTCAACTCCTCTGAGATTAGAAATTACGCTCGTGTTAATTGGCTATGGGGGCGTAATTTATAATGCAGGTCTACCTTTTCAGTAATAATATCTTTGATTCATGGAACCAATGAACGTAAAAATCAGTCTAGCCTAATTATTCAGGTAGTAAATATTTTCTTTTTGTAAATATTTTTTTTTTTAAATTTATTTATTTAACGTTGCATCAACTACTGAGGTCATTAGCGACGACGTTGGGGTGGAACTATTGTACAATGGAGGATGAAATGATTTTTTGTAACGTATGAAAATATGCCGTGCCTGAGTGGGATTCGAACTCAGGACCGCATGATGAGAGGCGAGCACGTTACCAACTGCGCCACTGCGGCCGGCTTTGTAAATTTAGTTTACGTATTTAAAGTTGCATTAGCGATTACGGTAGGTTTTCACTTGTAAAAGTTTCCAAAATTTTCCGGGAATCGAACCCGGGACCTTCGCGTTGTAGGCTAGCACACTAACCACTTCACTACGGAGACGACCAAAATATTTTTTTATTAGTAATAAAAAAACGATTTTACTTTTAAAAATTTTTCCAGACGTAAACGAATTTTACTTTTTACTTTCTAAACTGTTTAATTTACCACTGCATCTAAAAAGTGTTATTTACTTGTATAAAGCTTATGTCCTGCCTGTTTGTATGTACTCGTATATCTGCTAGATATATGCAAATGCTAACACATTTCTAATTTAAAAAATCCAATGATTTCAGTCAAAATTATTACGACAAATGAATCAGTCATTTCAGAAAGCCTATAAGTCAAAATTTACATTTTTTCTTTGATATATTTTAGGACTAACTGAATCTAAACACAGCATCCCTACAAAAAACACGTAACCTAAGTCAGGGTTTCTTTAAGTAGTAATATAACGCTAAGGAAAGGCGTATCTATAAGGATACAAAGTGTTTCCTTCTAATTAAAAATGAAAGTGGATGTTCTTTTGAAGCTTGAGCTTTACTTTTTAGTGGAAGAGGCTACACAAAATTTCTATCCAAAAATCTTTTTAATGGAGATAACTATTGTTTGTGACAACGAAGAAAGTGATTAGTCCTGGAAACCAACTTTTTCTTCTTTTTAACTATTGTTTGTGACAACGAAGAAAGTGATTAGTCCTGGAAACCAACTTTTTTTTCCTTCCTCTTCCTTAAAGGATTTCAATTCATATTATCGTAAAAAGCTATTTAAGTCACAAGTGTAAACTAGTGAAAAAATAACTATTGTACGACACAATATTTTCTTCTGATTTAACAATGTATTTTACAGAAAACATCATAAATTAGCATTTTACTCCAATTTATTTCAGAAACACTTTTAGTCTAAATTTTCAATATAATGAGTATCTTATTTATGAAAAGACAAAATTATCCATTTTATATTAAAGGGATATATCCCTCAAAACAAATTAATATGTTTTTACTTTCTCTTGCCTATATGAATATATAGGAAGGAAAGTATTGTTTTCATGTCGATTTTTCGAAATCGAGTTTTCACCGGATCTATACGTTTTCAGATCCCCTGAACCCAAAAAACATGTTTTTAGCGATTGGTCTGTGTGTGTGTCTGTGTGTGAACAGAATATCTCAAGAACGGAACATCGTACGAACTTGAAACTTGAAACTTAAGTTACATACCACTACCGGACGCGACACGAACATTTTCATCAAAATCGGTCAACCGGAAGTAGTAGTGTATTCGTATAATTTTTCAGTTTTTTGCGATTTTCTCAAAAACTGATGCTACGATTTTTTTTAAAATCGCCTATTTTACTCAATTTTTTATTCTCTACAAGATAGGGTAGGCGCCATGTTTGCTGAAATTCTCGGTGAGGCTGTTTTCACGTAAAAACGTTGTTTTTTTAAGATTACGGCTTTAATATAAATTTTAGCGCAAAAACTTATATAATAAAAGTTATAGAGAATTTAAAAACCTACAACTTCTGTTTCAAACATTTTTTTGTATAACGCTTAGTTTAGCGGTAATTTGCGATTTTCTGTTTTTTTTTCTCACGAAAACGTGAGAAAAATCGATTTTTTTAACATTTCGGTCTTAGTATGCATTTTACGACAAAAGTGTATATAATTAAATTTATAGAAAATTAAAAGATCTACGACTTTTGTTTAGAGCATTTTTCTCTACAGAGCCTAGTTTAGCGTGAAAGCGTGATTTTCCGTATTTTTAAGCCAAACTGAGTTCGATTGTCATTTTGCGTCATTCACTTATGATTAAAATAAGGTTATGTTTTTGAGGTTAGTTTTTGTTCATTTCTAATATTTTAATACTAATGTTAGGTTTATTATTAATTATTTGCATTGGCAAGAGAAAGTTGTGTGAGTGTTTCACACCAGATTTTTTAATATTGTATTTTATTGAAACGTAGTAAAGTTAAAAGTTTTTAATAATTCCAGTTTTTTAATTTTTCCGAAAATTGTTATTTTAACTTATGGGCTTTCTGAAATGATCGATGGATAATAACTAATGCTCCCTTTTACGTTAATGTATGACTCTTTGCACAATGACTTCAAATTCCATTCTTAAACGACTTATTTCGTAAAATTTACTCAAAATTCTGTAAGAAAATATCTCATTATAGCAAAAAACTACGCAACCGGTACCTACCATACCTTCCCGGAAATCCCCTCAGAAGTCTACGCCAACGATTGGGTTGGGATATCATTATTTTTGTAATAAGTAATTTACGATAGTACACCAATCTTGTAAACTGTTATCAGAAAATTAACAGGTGGGACCCACTCTTGAGTGGTGTTCTCCTCTAAGTCTTAAAGCACATTTTATTTTATTTCATAATCATCTCATTCACTCCTTGTTTTCTGAACAGCTGTGAATTTTAGTTCGAAGTAAAAAAAATGACAGTAAATTGTCATTAATTTATGTGTAGGTACTGTAAAAGGAATCACGATATTGTTATGCGTAATGAAATCTAGTTATACCTTAAACTTGAATCTACAAAGATAGCTTATGTGTAACAGGTTTTTAAGTCTCCTTTAGTTAGAAATATCTTATAATTTAACTGTTAAAAATATTACAAAAATTTCTTAAACATATTCAAACTAAAAAAATTGTTGACCAAATTTTTTTTTCAAACTAGAAAAAATATTCCACTACTAAAAAGTAACTACCTCTTAAATAAATATTTTAATATTGTATAAATATATTCTATATTTGACATTGATAAACTTAGAATTTTACACCCGCCGCTCTTTGCTACATTATTTTAAGTTCTGTTTTTGGATAATGTAGTTGTTTCTTTAAATTTTATTGAAACTTTCGGTAGCTATACGTTGAAATTAATATAGATTTAGATAATTTGAACCCGTTAAGGTTTTTCTTAGTCCCAAATGTGTGTACGTTGCAATCTGTTCAATTAAAGAACAATAATCAACCCCATCACCCAATCAGATGTGGATAACTTCTTAAAAATTAAATTTTTTAAGAAATACAATAAACGAAAATTGCACCTATATTATTATTTTTTTAAATCCCTAATGTTTGTACGTTACAAATTGTAAGAAAAATATTTGTAGAACAATAAGCAACCCCATGACGCAACGAGGTGAAGATGAAGTGTACGACGTTTAAATGATGTGTAGTCTTGTACAGAGTGAGAGAGTATGGTTAATTGAACCCCAACCATCAAAGAACACCCGCACCTTTATTTACTTTTAAAAACTACTATTACTTTTAAAAACTACTAAGTATTTTTTTTAAATAACTACCATTACTAGTATTTGGACCAGGAAACTTCGTCTCCAAAAATCAGCTGTTAAATAACTAACTCGGGGTGACGACTTTTCTGCTAGACCAACCCGGTGGGGTTTTTTCTTCGTTAAACAGAAATAACAAGTTTGGCATTTCTTCGTTATTCGATTAAAAATTTATGTGTGTGTGTAATTATAAGTATTTAATTTTTACTTTCTCTTGCCCTGTATGTATATATTATAATAGGGGAGGAAAGTATAGTTTCATGTCCATTTTTCCAAATCGAGTTTTTAAAGTAGGAACACTTTTTTGGCCTCCGAACCCCAAAAAGAATATGTTTACATTAATTTGTCTGTATGTGTGAACAAAATATTTCAAGAACGGAAAATCGACCAGCGTTGAAACTTGGAATTTATGTTAGGTATTACTAGGAAATCCGACGCAAACAAAGTCGGTGAATTGGACTTAATAGTTATTATTGAAAACTTTTACCTTGTGTACTAATTTCTGAAAAATGGCTTCTACGATTTAAAAAAATTGACCCATTCATTGAATTTTTATGCTCTATAAGATAGGGTAAGCGCAATGTCTGCTCAAATTCTAGGGGAGCTGTGCTCTTATGGTAAAAAATTGGTTTATCAAGATTGCGGCCTTAACATGCATGTTAGAGCAAAAGTATTGTTTACAATACTTTGGGTGTCCATGAAGAATAGAAAGAGAACAACGGGTGGACAGAATAAAGAAGAAAAACCTACAGTGAACGATGCTGAGAATGTGCAAAAAGAGCTTCAAGAAACATCTAAAGTAACCTCACGTGATCTTAATTGGCCCTATACGAGAAAAATTTCAACAGTTGAAAAATTTAGCTTTTTAAAATCGGTTTGAATCACACGATAATTATTACTATCAATTTACTGCTCAACGGTGTTACGGTACGAAAGCTAAAAAGCAGTTATTTAACACATATTTGTTCTGTAAATTAAATCCTAATATTTTTTTTTAAAATTTTCTTCATTACATTATATATAAACAGTAAATTTTTTTCTATTGTTAAGGTACCTCCATGTTAGTTAACTTTTTATGTCAATTTTTCTTCTTGGCCTTCGTGGGCCAGTCCAGTCAGTCAGCTGGTAGAGAGTCGTTAATAATTGTTAAGTAACACTGGTTGGGAAAGTGACTTAGGATGGTGACCAGCTGACAGCCATCCGTGAAAAAATTCTATTGGGGTCCCTGTTCAAACTCACGCCTAATTCACGTCAAATAATGCAGCAAAGCAGCCATCAAATTGGGTAGTTGTCAACAATGTACAGTTCCCGATAACAAATAAAATAAAAAAAAAAATTTAAAAAATTTCTACTTGGCTTTCAGGCCAGCCCAGTCAGTTGCTGGTAGAGAGTCACTATTAATTGTTAAGTAACACTGGTTGGGAAAGTGACTTAGTATGGTAACCAGCTGACAGCCACTCATAAAAAAACTTCACTGGCAATCCCTGTTAAAATTCATGCCTAAACCGCGTCAGAAATACACCACAAAAGCAGCGAGAAAATTGGTGGAAAATGTACAGTTGCCGATAACAAATAAAAGCGAAAACATTTTTCTTATCAACTGATCTATTTATTATCCCTTAATGAACAGATTTTAATAAATTTAGTTAACGAATAAAAGTTTTTGCGACTATCGATTAAAGAAAACTAAATATGAAAACTCAAAAAAATGTTCTTGTTATACACACGGAATAAAACAAAAATATTTCACAAAAAATTACTAAATACCGGCGAAATAAATTTACAAAAAACTTCAAAAGTATTAATATTAATAAATTTTACGTACCGAATACATGATGTAATATAAAATTATAGATGAACTAACAGAAAAATTCACAGATAAAATAATTAACACACTAAAGCAGAAAGCAAAGAAAGCTATTCAGCTGAAAATGTACGAAGAATTTATATTTATACCCCTTTAAATAGTATTGCAGATAGCATCCCAACTAGTTTTTGACATTAATCCCACTTCTTTTATTTTAAATGCAAAGAGTTCCACAGGATTGTATACTGTAACCCCTACTATTTATTCCTATGTAAAAAAAAATAAGAAAAAGATTTTTATCAATAATGTTAGTGTGTATTCGTGCGCGTGCGTATAATAATAAGATTCAATCAGTATGCTAGTAAGTTCATTATTTTCTGTCCTTGTCTTAAAAGTGTGTGAATGGAGGGGGTGGGATGCATTACTATTGTATATAATAGTGGAACCCCCTCTTTTCAGTTTGCTTCATTTCGTCTTCGTTGTGTTCTTCAATAATCTTCCAAAGAAGAAATAAAATAAGAAGATGAAGAAAGAAAAGAAAGAAAGAAGATGCGTAAACTTTGTTTAGTATTCTAGTGTCTCTTGCAGTAGCGTTCTATACGTTGCAATCATGTTGATATGAAGAAAAGAGAGGGGGTGAGGGAGAGATGCGGGTTATTCTATATGGATTTAATATTATTATTATTGTTTGTAATTTGTAATCAATAGTGTCGATTTTTTAAAAATTTCTTGTGTTAAAATATTTATTGATATTATATGAATTTTTTGTTTGTTTTTAATCCCTAATATGTGTACGTTGCAATCTGTTTAATTCAGAACAATAAGCAACCCCATCACCCAATGAGATGAGGATGATATGTATGACGTGTAAATGAGGTGTAGTCTTGTACAGACTCAGGCCGACCATTCCTGAGAGAGTATGGTTAATTGAACCCCAACCATCAAATGTTACACCGGTAACAATTGTCTTGCATTTAAACCCGTATAAAAGTAACTACCTTTACTAGGATTTGAACCAGGAACCTTCGTCTCCGAAAATTAGCTGTTTAACAGCTGAGTTTGGCGACGATTATATGAATTAGGTCCCCATTTGATACTCAAATTAATTAATTTAAGTTTTTTTTCTTCAGGTGTATGTTTTGACTATCCTTAGTCCATGATAGGTGTGCAGAAAATTAAGGATTTTATTTATTTATTATTACTAAAAAGTACAATGAATCTTATCCTATCTTATTTCCTAATACCCGCATAGGTCTAGCCTGTGTGCTGGTATGAGTTGGTTTATTTTATTTATTCTATTATAATAATAGCTTTTTATATCTACACTAAATTTACACAAAAGAAAGAACAAAAATTTACAAAAAAAAACATAGGCTACAACAAAATTTCCTAACATAAATATACAAAAAAACAAGATAATAGTATAAAAAATAAATTAAAAAATAAAATAAAAATAAAAAATCATGTAATGGCAAAGGATGAAGCAGACTTTCAATGACAATGTTAACAAAAAAAAAAATCTTTACTTTTCTTTTGTATATTTGAAGAGTTATATCAGTTTTTCGGATAGCCTCTGGTAAATTAAGGTATATGATTGAGGCTATACAGGGTGATTCACGAAGATATAAAGAAACTTTGGGAGCCCATTTTACATGTAAAAATAATGAAAAAAGCTCTTATAAACATGGGTCCGGAAATGCTTCGTTTCCGAGTTACGGCTAGCGAAAGTTTCGCCTGGATTTCAGCTCACCAGGTGAAATGAGGTCTTTCTGGAATTCTGGTAAGGTAGATTAAGGGGCGAATTCAATCATTTCTTATGGTTTTTGATTTGATAAATTGAAAAAAACAGGTCCCAGAACTGTAAGTTAAATAGTTTTTAAGAAAACCAGTGTCAAATGCAAAAAATGGAGTGAAAAACACATTTTTTCATCTTTGGGCAAGAATAACTTTGTTATTTCACCAAGAAACAGTTAAAATTTTTGAATAAAACATGTAGAAAATTTTATTCTGAACAAATTGGTGTAAATTAAGTACACAGAGAGAGAATAGTTTTTGAGAAAACCAGTGTCAAATGCAAAAAATGGAGTGAAAAAAACACATTTTTTTATCTTAGTTTTTCCGGTTAATTTTGCTTTGTACTCTTATGAATAAAAATTCATTTAATCAAACATCTATTCGCTTTCTGTGTGCTTAATTTACTCCGGTTTGTTCAAAATAAAATCTTCTACATGTTTTATTCAAAAATGTTAACTGTTTCTTGGTGAAATAACAAAGTTATTCTTGCCCAAAGATGAAAAAATGTGTTTTTCACTCCATTTTTTGCATTTGACACTGGATTTCTTAAAAACTATTTAACTTACAGTTCTGGGACCTGTTTTATTCAATTTATCAGATCAAAAACCATAAGAAATGATTGAATTCACCCCTTAATCTACCTTACCAGAATTCCAGGAAGACCTCATTTCACCTGGTGAGCTGAAATCCAGGCGAAACTTTCGCTAGCCGTAATTCGGAAACGAAGCATTTCCGGACCCATGTTTATATGAACTATTTTCATTATTTTTACATGTACAATGAGCTTCTAAAGTTTCTGCATATCTTCGTGAATCACCCTGTATAATGTGGTGCAGTGCTGTTAATGGTTTTATGCAATCTAGGGGCTTGATATCCAATACGGGTTACAGATTTGGTATGATAATTATGAGTTATTTTCTGTAGTACAGAAAGTTTATTAGATCTTATGTACAGTAATAAGTTTCTTATGTAAAGTTGCCGAATGTCAAGTACCCGAAATCTACCGTTAAATAAATCAGAAGGGAATTGTCTGTCACAATTTAAAGCGCTTTTGATCACAGCTTTCTGAGCCGTTACGAGTTTCGATTTGTTCTGCTGGATTTCTTCCACAAAGTAGATCCGTCCCGCTTTCCTGATTTTCTTTTTCTGATTGTCTTTTCTTTTTATTGCTTCTCTGAGGCTGGGGATGGGTATAAGGAGGCCATTGTTGTTTAGGTCATCAGCCCAAAGACTGGCTTGAATCTGTAGAGGTTTTACTAAGTAGAATGAGGAGTGAGGTAGGTGGTTTACCATTGCCTTCCTCACTGAGTGGAAACGTGCGCTTATCAGCCCTCTGAAAAGCACAGATTTTCCACTTTTAAAATTACACTTTCACTTCATTCACCACAGGATGTAGCTGTATAACAAAATTCATTACTTTCAGAGGAGATAACTCATGATTAGTGTCTTTTACACCTCTACCTTTTCTATTCTTAAATGATTAGTCATTTAATTGGCTGACTATGTAGTAAGAAACAGAACTATTTATTTTAGCTCTGGAACGAACAGATTAAATAAATTTGACACTCCACCGATCTGTTATGAAGGAGGCCATGAAACAATTACTAATTAACAATCACCCCAGCGTTTGTTCTAGCTTTTTTGTTTACTTCAGAAGAGGGTGTATAAAATTAATGATGTAAATATCACAAGAGTAAGTTAGTCTATCATTATTCAATTAATAAATTAAGTAGGCCTAGGTCTATTTGATTTAATAAAAATCTAATATAAAACACTCACACGACATTCTATTGCCAATGTAAATAATAAAAAAAATCTGGTGTGAAACACTCACACAACTTTCTCTTGCCAGTGCAAATAATTAACAATAAACCTAACATTAGTAATAAAACATAAGAAATAAACAAAAAACTAACCTCAACAAACATAACCTAATTTTAATCATGAGTGAAAGACGCAAAATGAAAATCAACCTCAGTTTGGCTTAGAAATACGGAAAATCACTCTTTCTCTCTAAACTAGGCTCTGTAGAGAAAAATGCTTTAAATAAAAGTTGTAGATCTTTTAATTTTCTATAAATTTAATTATATACACTTTTGTCGTAAAATGCATACTAAGGCCGAAATGTTATAAAAATCGATTTTTCTCACGTTTTCGTGAGAAAAAAAACAGAAAATCGCAAATTACCGCTAAACTAAGCGTTATACAAAAAAATGTTTGAAACAGAAGTTGTAGGTTTTTAAATTCTCTACAACTTTTATTATATAAGTTTTTGCGCTAAAATTTATATTAAAGCTGTAATCTTAAAAAAACAACGTTTTTACGTGATAACAGCCTCACCGAGAATTTCAGCAAACATGGCGCCTACCCTATCTTGTAGAGAATAAAAAATTAAGTAAAATAGGCGATTTTAAAAAAAATCGTAGGACCAGTTTTTGAGAAAATCGCAAAAAACTGAAAAATTATACGAATAAACTGCTACTTCCGGTTGACCGATTTTGATGAAAATGTTCGTGTCGCGTCCGGTAGTGGTATGTAACTTAAGTTTCAAGTTTCAAGTTCGTACGACGTTCCGTTCTTGAGATATTCTGTTCACACACAGACACACAGACACACACACAGACACACACACACACACACACACACAGACACACACACAGACCAATCGCTAAAAACATGTTTTTTGGGTTCAGGGGGTCTGAAAACGTATAGATCCGGTGAAAACTCGATTTCTTAAAATCGACATGAAAACAATACTTTCCTTCCTATATATTCATATAGGCAAGAGAAAGTAAAAATATAACCTATGTTTAATCTTAGGAAACCACCATAACCCATTGATCTCAAATCTGGCTACGAAGACTCTCCCGAATAATCCAAAAAGACGACTAAAACGTCGATGGAGCCGGGACCTCATCCATTAACGTAGTACTGTAATTGACTATCCATTACAGTGTTCTAAATGCTACACTTAATGCTACACTTAATGCTACACTTGTCTATTCACGTCGGAGTTCTGTCACTGGACTGTGTCTCCACTCACGTTTATTTAGTATGTTAATTTTTTACAAATTTTGTGTTATCACATTCACTAATTGTTTTCAACATATTGTGAATTTCCTAAATAGAGAAAAGAATCTTAGGAAACAATGTAAAATGAAAACAAAACCTAATTTCAATCATGAGTGAATGGCACTAAATGAAAAGAAATTTCTGTTCAACTTAAACTAAGCTCTGTAGAAGAATGCCCTTAAAAAAAATTTTTATGATTTTTTATTTCTTATAACTTTAATTAGCCTATTTCAATTTTTCTCGTAAAATGCATACTTTTTATTATCTCTAATGTGTGTACTTTGCAATCTGTTCAATTCAGAACAATAAGCAACCCCATGACCCAATGAGATCAGGATGATGTGTATGTCGTGTAGCCTTGTTCTGACTCAGGCCGATCATTCCTGAGAGAGTATGGTTAATTGAACCCCAACCATCAAAGTACACCGGTAACCACTGTCTAGTATTCAAATCCAAATAAAAGTCACTACCTTTACTAGGATTTGAACCATGCCTAGGAACCTTTGTCTCTGAATATCAGCTGTTAAACAGCTGACTCACGGGCGACGACTTTACCTCTAGACAAACCCGGTGAGTAAAATACATTCTAAGGCCACAATATTTAAAAAATTTCATTTTTTACCGAATTTGATGAAAAAAGTTACAGAAAATCACTAATTTCCGCAATGCTAAGCGTCGTAGAAAAAATGTTTAAATAAAAGGTGTTGGTTTTTTAATGTTTTACAACGTTAGTTATAAATACGTTTGGTCTAGACTGAGTATAAGTCTGCAATTTTAGAAAAAAGGAATTTTTTTCTTTCTAGCGGGCAGAGGCCCACCAGAAATTCAGTAGACATGACGCTTACCCTATCTTGTAGAGCGTAAAAGATGTAGTAAAATGAGGAGATTTAAAATAAAATCGTAAGAGCCCTTTTTGAGAAAATAGCAAAAAGTGAAAAATTGCACGAATAAAGAAACTGCTACTTCCGGTTGACCGATTTTGATGAAAATTTTCAAGCCTGGTTTGTAGTGGTATCTAACTTAAATTCTAAGTTTGAGGTTCTTTCTACATTCCATTTTTAAGACATCTCTTTCACACACACACACACCCATGCGCTCGCACACAAGCGCGCGTGCACACACACACACACACACACACACACAAAATAATAGCTAAAAACATGTTTTTGGGGTTCAGGAGACCTGAAAACGTGTAGTATATTCGCTGAAAACTCGAATTGGAAAAATTGACATGAAAACAACACTTTCTTTTCCTATACAACCTATTCATATAGGGCATTGGAAAGTAAAAATCCATCTGGAGGTAGTTTAAGCTAAACAAAAAACTTATCAGTTTAAACACATAATTAAGATAAAATACACAATAAGATATAAAATCTGAAATAAATTATTTAAGTTTATTATTTACGGAAATGATTCTATTCAGAATGAGAGAGTGAGAGGAAGGGACTTACTGCCTCCCGGAGGGAGAGGGTAGAAGAGATAAAAATAGAATAAAAGAGTAATATTGCATTAAATATTTAATTTTCTTCGACCATAAATATTATTTTTGACATTTATATACCCCTTTCAAATACCAAAATTAATTAACTGACTTTAGACCTCCTGAAAAGAAACATGTATTAAAATCTTTTTAAAATTTAAATACCAGCATTAAAATAGGCTTATTATTCTTTTTTTAAATATTTCATAGATCTAAAAAATTAATAAAAAAATAAATGACAAAAATAAAAAAATTTAATTGCATATAAGTAAAGAAATATTTATTTGTTAATAACTTACATTGATTGGTCTATGAATTTAATATGTTGTTATTTTTAGGGATGGGAAAAGAAGATTTTGAGTTGAAAAGAAAAACACGTGGAGTTTATTTCATATATCTATATATACATGGTAATGTTGCACGTGTAAAGTGCAATGGCCTTCTATATCATTTTCATTTTGTTGTAAAAATATTACAAATAATTTGAATATTTAATTTAGTAATTTTATATCGTTAAGAATAGTTTAGCACCTACTTCGGATATTTTTATTGACACTTTTTAATTTAGTTAATTTTTTCACTTGCCTATAACATGCCAGTGGAGTGTTAAATTAATTGCACTCGATTTGTTGGTTCCAGGGCTACAAAAAATAGTTCTATTTTTTATCACATGGTCAGCCAATTACATGATTAAACTATTTAAGAACATTAGAGGTAGAGGTGTAAAAGACACTAGTCACAGTTATCTCCTCTGAGAGTATTGACTTTCATTACACAGCCAGACTCTGTGATGAATGAAGTGAAGGTGTAATTAGCAGGGTGGAAATGCGTAGATGCTTTTTGGAGGGCCTGGCATGGTGATAAGCATCCACACAGTGAGTAAAGCATGGAAAACCATTTTACTCCTCGTTTTACTTGGTACAGCCTCTAGAGGTTCAAACTAGCTGTTCGGCTAGTTATAAATATGTTTATGTTTTAATCTAGAAGCAATAAAGTAGGTATAGTTAGGGTGTGTTTACATATTATAGATCGTAAATTAATATAAACTTTTTTTTTTTTTTCAAACACTGCTTAATCTACAATCTGTTCGCAAGGAACAATGAATAGATGAGTGGTAGAGTCTATTAACTGGCTTGTTGAAGAAGAACTCATTAGTTCTTCTCCATTTTACAAAATAAAATATATAATCACTTTTAAAAAAAAAGAGGTTTTTTTTTTACAATGAATATAGTTACGTTGGTTGTGTTTTAAAACAAGTCTGTCGTGTGAAGTCTTTGTAAACGTAGAATTTCTTCACTGTTGTCGAGGAGGTTCACCGCTAAATAATTTGTGTGGCTATTAAGTCTTGTATGATACCTCGAAGAAAATCTTGAGATTTCATCCGTGATGGTTGGTATGTTCAAGTCTCGTTGAATGATCCTGTTGGTGACATACCACGGAGAGTCTGTGATTGTCCGGAGAAATTTCGTTTGAAAACGTTGAATTATGGCAACGCTTGACTTTGTCGCCGTTCCCCAAAGTTGAATCCCGTAAGTCCAAATTGGTTTCAGAATAGTCTTGTAAATTGTTAGTTTGTTCGTTAACGATAATTTAGAATTTTTGTGTAACATCCAATAAAGTTTATAAAATTTGTAATTTAGTTGTTTCCTCTTATTCCAGATATGTGTTTTCCAAGTTAGTCGACGATCTAGATGCATTCCGAGGTATCTTGCTGTATCTGATTGTGGTAGTGTTTTATTGTTTAGTTTAACAGGTGGACACGTGTCTTTTTTTAGTGTGAATGTCACTTGAACACTTTTCTCTTCGTTAGACTTTATCCGCCACTTTTTTTTTGCCAGCTCTCTATGTTGTGTAGATGTTCTTGCAGATATTTTGAAGTAGTATGTGGTTCGCTATGTACAGCTTGGATTGCAACATCGTCAGCAAAAGCTGCTAATGTGGTGTTTTCCGAAACAGGCATGTCAGAAGTATATATACAATACAGGAAAGGTGACAACACACTACCTTGAGGAACTCCCGCATGGATAGGAAATAATTGTGATGAGTCTGCTTGTAATTTAACCTTGAAATACCTGTCTTCTAAAAAGGATTTAAATAAATTGAAAATTTGATGAGGTAGGTGCTTTTTGAGCTTGAAAAGCAGACCAAGGTGCCAAACCTTGTCATAAGCTTGACAGACATCAATAAAGACTACTGAGCAAAATTCTTTTTCTTCGAAAGCCTTTTGAATTTTAGCAGCTACTCTGTGGATTTGCTCGATCGTACTATGCCCCGCTCGAAAACCGAACTGGTAATCTGGTATTACAACACTTTGTTCGAGTACAGGTATCAATCTTTTTAGAATAAGTTTTTCAAACACTTTAGACAACACTGGCAACAAACTTATTGGCCTGTATGACTTTATTTCGTTAGGTGGTTTACCTGGTTTAGGGATGAGCACAATTTCTGCTATTTTCCACTGTTTAGGATAGTATTCAATACGAAGCATAGCATTAAAAATGATTGTTATTAGTCTCAGAGTTTTTTGTGGCAATTCTTTTAGAATTTCTCCTGTGATTGAGTCGTGCCCCGGCGACTTTCTTGAACAAATATTTTTTTGTATAATTTCCTTGACTTCCTTTATGGAGAATAATTTAAGAGGCATTGCCATTTGAAATGGAGATTCTAAAAATTCGTTAATTTCCTCTTCATCAATTGAATCTGAGGGAAAAGGAGTGAAAACACTTTCAAGATGACTAGCAAAAGCTTCTGCTTTTTCTTTGTTGCTCTTTACCCAGTTGCCGTTTGGTAGTCGAAACGGTGGAATGGTGTGATTGGGTCTTTTAATCCGTCGCAAAGGTTTCCAAAGGGAAAAATTTGTATTATAATTAGGACCTAATTGCTTTAAATAATCTTGTAATGATTCATTACTATATTCCTGCAACAAACGCTTCAGATTCCTGGCTGCATTATTGTAATTCCTTTTATCTACTGGGTTTCTTGTAGTCTGCCATACTCGCCTTAGTCTCCTTTTTTCGTTAATAGAAATTTTAATGTTCAAAGGTTGATAGACGTCCGTATTGTCGTAATTAGTTGTCTTGTCCGGAGTTGACAATTTGGCTGCTTCCTGGATTGTTTCGGTTAGGTAATGAACAGCCTTGTCTATATCATTTTCATTTTTTAAAGGAATATCACAGGTAATTTTGTAGTCTAATCTTTGCCTAAAATAGTCCCAGTTTGTATATGAATTTGTCAAATGTTTAGGCAACTGTGATTTATTAAAAATGGATGCAATTGATAATATTACAGGTGAGTGGTCTGACGACAAGTCAAAGCAAGACTCTATTTTTACGTGTGCGTCAGGAACTCCCTTTTTAATAAAGAAATCTATGACGTCTGGAAGTCGTCTAGTATCAGTAGGCCAATATGTAGGTTCATTTGAAGAAATATAAGATAATTGTGTTTGATCGATGACTTGCATTAACAGACGACCTCTCGGGGAAGTTATTCGAGACCCCCAACGCTGATGTTTTGCGTTAAAATCGGCACCTATTATAAAACGCCTTCCCAGTGATTTGAAAAATTGTGTGAAGTCCTCTTTCCTTAGCGTGTACCTTGGAGGAAAGTATGCTGCTGATACGTTTAATGGTCCAAAATTATCTGTTATTGACACACTTGTGGCTTGAATGCGTTCAGTTTGGTACGCTGGTAATTGATAATGGGCGATGGTATTTTTTATTATTAATCCGGAGCCCCCATGAGCTCTACCATCAGGGCTGTTTGTTTGGTATGTCGTGTATCCTGTCATTCTGAACGTATTTGTATCTTTGAAGTGAGTTTCTGATATAAGTAAAATGTCCAGTTTCTGAAAAATGATAAAAGACTTGATTTCTTGGCTATGTTGGGCCAAGCCGTTAGCATTCCATAGAGCTATTCTAAGAAGTCTTACCATTATGACAATTTTGCTATAAGGGTAGACATCATATTTAGTATGATCTTAATGTCGTCATATAATTTAGCCTGACATTCTAGCTGCCTCGAGATCAGCTGTTCCAATCTGCTGAGGGTTTGACTGCCTACGCTTGTTTCATTTCCAGGAATTGTATGCATTAGTACTGGAGGTGACTGTGTTGAATATGTTATACGATTTCCTTCTGAGTACGGATGAGGATTCAGTACACGATTATTAGTGACGCTATTATCTACATAGTGCTGAGTTGTATGCACTTTAGAAGCCACCTGTGCGTACGTTTGTAGTGAGCCGTTTATAATGCGCGGATCACGCGGTGAAGCAGTCGGTATTGCCGTAGGAGTTTTAAGATGAGGTTGATTAATTTGCTGTTGAGAAGGATTTATTTTTGGCCGAACCTGAGGATATTTTCTTTTCTGCATATCCTTATATACAGAGCACCCTTTATAATTTGCTGGATGGGATCCTCCGCACAAAACACATTTTGCTGGTGTTTTGCGATCTGTTTTTTTACATTCAATCGTCGGATGTTCTTCAGTACACTTAACACAACGGAAGGGGTGTCTGCAATACGCCCGAGAGTGACCATACCGCTGGCATCTTAGGCATTGTACCACATCTTTCTTAGTGTGGGGGACTTCAAAAGAAATTTTGGCATTTAGCAAATATTGAATCTGATATATATCTTTGTTATTATCTTTTCGCTGTATATCAACAAAAAACATATTTAGTGGCTCTTTTGAGATCCTGTGTTTTATGTTATGAATTCGTAAAACTACATGGTCCTTTTCCTCTAATTCGGTTTTCACGTCATCAAGACATGCTGTGTGGTGCATCCCTTTGAGTACAACTCGGAAACACCTGTTTTGTGTCAATTGGTACGTGTGAAAGCTTATATTACGGGATTCCAATAGTTTAGCTATAACTGAATATAATTTAGTAGTTTTAGGAGTTAATTTAATTTGATTTGTATTTTCTAATTTGTAATAATATTGTCCTTTAGCAACCTTGTCTACAATTCCTAAAATATCATTTATGTTCACAAAATTTATAAAAAGAGGTTTCGGTTTTTCTAAAACGTTTTCAATTTGGGTTTCTTCGGTATCTTCTATATCTTTATCTTCCATGACTTCTTCGTCACTAGAAGATAAGCAGTCAAACATATTTGTAATCGTTACAAATTGTTTAGAGTTTATCTTAGTCTGGTTTTTATTGAAGTTAGGTTTTTAAAGTTCTTTTAAATTTTTTTGAATTATCAGGAAGAACATTTTTATCCACATCGTTGGTATCGACATGATTATAAGCACGTTTAGATTCTTTGATACGTTTCTTCTTCGTCAAAGAAGAAAAAGTAATTCCATTAGTTGACTGTCTATGCTCCAAGTCGTCTAATACCTTTAAATATTCTAAAACAGCTGTTGTTCCGACATCTGTACTACCAGAGCCTGCTAGATCGCTAGAACGAGGCGTAGTTGCGTTACCGTTTCCAGTACACTGACTACTGAAATTGGTAGCCATGGCAACTAAATACCAAACCTCGTATAGGTTACGTAAACCATAACAGCTTAAATAAAATCAAAATCTTTAAAAAAATAGCTGTCTATAAAATATTATAAAATTTATACTCACAACAGATATTATTATTATTACCAATCACAATATTACAGTGTTAAATACGTTTTTCACCAATAGTTCTTTTGAAAATCAAAAGTAAAAAATCTTCGTGTTTCATTCAATCACTAAACACAGCTGTCAATCAATATAAACTAGCGCGTTAAAAATTTATATATGTTTAAAATAAGAGATTTCTTCTAAACAAATGACACCCTTTTTCAACAATTCTTACTCGAAAGTTAACCAAAACGGTTCACCTTTTTTCTAACTTCATAACTTTTACGGTGTCGTTCGTCCATTCGACTAATGTATTGTACAGGCGAAGCCTGAATAAATTTTTTAAAAAAGACTCTCGCTGTTCGCTTTATTTAAGGGGGTACGGAACGCCTATATCAGCCAGGTTAATGTTTGACCCATTTTCTCACCAGCCAATAGAGAAAACTTCTCCAAATTTTCAGCACACATTACTCAGTATCTAATACAACTTTAGGCATAGGGGTTTGTCCTTATTAGGATTTAAATTTTTTTATATCATAGTCGCTATAATAACTGTACTGGTAAGTCTGAAAAGTAAGTTCAAGAGCC
The DNA here is from genome assembly GCA_035578175.1 of Catonia carolina. NCBI lineage: Eukaryota > Metazoa > Arthropoda > Insecta > Hemiptera > Achilidae > Catonia > Catonia carolina. The sequence goes on from JAQMRL010000006.1 coordinate 72,446,795, forward strand.
TACATTTTAAAACGCTCATGTTAAAAGTTTTATAAGATACTAAATATTATGTCCTGAAAATTTGAAGCAAATATCTCTGACAGTTCCTGAGAGAACGGGTCTTTTGTGTCAAAAATGATTGTTTTCGGGAAACAAGGAAACAAAAATATTGTGTTACACAAATTAGTAAATGCCAGCAGCGTAAGCAGGATTATCTGGATCCTCTTGCTGTGCTAGCTCCTCTTCTAGATTCCTTTTGGCTTGTTCTCTAGCTTGCCTTGCCTTTTTTTGAAGCTCACTCATTACACGATCAGAATTTTGAATGCGTTTACTGTCAAGGTTTAGCACAGTTGTCGCGCACCGCATACCAACTTCAGCTGATAAAAAAATCACATTGAACTTGCTTTCGAAAAAAAATAGTAGAAAATTTTCTACTGGTCAGAATTTATTGAATGATAGCTCATTTTAAAGCTAAAATATCAAGTAATCACATGGCGAGAAAAAAAAGTTTTGAATTTTTGAAATTTTGTTTTGTTTTGTACCCCCTTATTGGCTGACGACCTAAACAGCAACAGGTTGCCAACTACCCTCAGTAGTCGCTAATAAATAATACGTTAATGCGACTTTAAATTTTTTTTTTCTCTTTAATTATTTATTTGCAACTGTAAAATTTTACAATAAGCAAATGAGCTGGTTTTAACATAGGAAAATTTACAATAACAAAGATTAGACCCAGTGGCTAATCTTTGTAGGTGCCACGAGTCATTGCCTTATAAGAGCAGGTCTCTATTCCATGAACGGCGAAGTCGTCGGCGAGGATTTCCAGGAAGAGTACGAGATGATAAGTTTTTGATGTATGGATTTTGATGGTTTTGAAGTTTTCCGAAGAATCTTCTGTAGCAGCTGTATGCCATATCTTTTATGTGTGTTATTTTGAGGTCGTCATGTAGTATTCTGTTGTTAATGTAGAATGGAGCATTGGTGATGAGTCGTAATAATTTTGATTTAAATGCCTGTAGTTTTCTGATATTACTTGGCTTTGCTGTTCCGTAGATTTCAATTCCATAAGTCCAAATTAGCCGAATGAATGATTTATAAATGAGTAATTTTGAACGTAACGGTAATCGGGAATGGCGTTATGAGGTGGTATAATTGTTTTACTTTTTTATCCAATGTCAGTCGTGTATTGTGGATGTGTGTTTGCCAGGTTAGTCGTCTGTCCATCGTGATGCCTAGGTATTTTACTGTGTTCTTTTGTGGAATGGGTTCGTTGTTGAGGAATACCGTAGGACTTTCTCCTTTACATAATGAGAATCTTATATGTACTGACTTATTAGTGTTTATTTTTAATCTCCACTTTTTCAGCCAAAGTTCAATTGTGTTGAGAAAGTGTTGTAAGTTGGTACTGGCCTGCGTTAAATCGTGGGATGAAGTCAAGATAGCAGTATCGTCAGCGTATGTTGCTACCGTTACCTATTCTTGGATCAGATGGTAAGTCCGCAGTGTAAATTGTATACAGTAGTGGTGAGAGTATAGAACCTTGTGGAACTCCTGCACCTATATTTTGGTAGTCAGAAACTGATGACCCTTGCCTCACTACAAAGAAACGATCTTCTAGGAAGCTTTTCAGTATGTGATAATACGTATCCGGGAGGAATCTTTTCAATTTATATAACAGACCTGGATGCCAAACTTTGTCAAAGGCTGCTTGAACATCTAGGAAGACAGCGGTGGTAAATTTCTTCTCCTCCAGCGCTACAGCTAGCTGGTCCGTCAATCGATGTAACTGATGAATCGTTGAGTGCCTGCTTCTGAAACCAAACTGATGGTGTGGTATTATGTTATTTTCGTTGCAAATCGGCAATAAGCGGGCTAGTAATAATTTTTCGAATAATTTGGATAAAGTTGGGAGTAAGCTTATTGGCCGATACGAAGATGGAGTACTTGGTGGTTTATTTGGCTTCAGAAATAGGACGACGTGAGACAGTTTCCACTGAATCGGGAAGTGCGTCGTTTTGAGGATGGAATTGAATATTTGAGTTATAAGGGTATATCCACATAATGGTAAGTTCTGAAGAATCTCCGCCGTTATTAAATCGTACCCCGGACTCTTTCTTGATGGTAGTTGTTGGACAGCCGCCTGCACTTCCCTTCTTGTGAAGTTTTCCGGAGGCAATGACAAATTCAATGGTGAAGACAAGAAATTTTCTACATCTGAGGTGAAACCAGGTAAAGAATTGCCATTGGGCTGAAATACGCGCGCTAGATGATCGGAAAACATGTCGGCCTTCTCTTTGTCTGATTTAGCCCAAGATCCATCGTGGTGTTTAAGTGGGTGCGACTGCATTTGGTAACGCAAAAGACGCTGCGTTGCAGTCCAGAGGCTTCCATCTCTTTCTGTCAGGTTGGCGACATTTTCATTGAACCTTTCCGTCTTGATGTTCCATATAGCTGTCTTCAATTCGTTAGTCATGTAATTCAAGTTTCTCTTGTCCGAAGGAAGTCTGGTACGCTGCCAAATGCGTCTTGCTCTCCTTTTTTCCCTGACAAGTTCTTTTATATAGTTCGGATAACAGTGTTCCTTTTTTGGAGTTGGTCTACGGGGTTGTGTAGAGTTCCAAGCTGCATATTGTATTGTTACTGTCAAATGTTCCACTGCTTCTTCCACCTCTCTTGCCGTGCGAAGAGGCAAGTCCAACCGTATATTGTTCTCTATGTTACTGCTGAACAAGTCCCAGTTAACTGTTCCATCTATCAAACACTGTCTCACCGGTGCTTCCAAAACTGTGCCCGACAGGGTGCAGAGAACTGGCGAATGGTCGGATGAAAGATCGTCAAGTGAATCCGTTTTTGTGTAGAATCTCGAGAGGCCCTTGGATACGAAAAAGTCCAGAAGATCGGGATGTTTAGTCAGAGCTGACGGCCAATACGTTGGTGATCCAGTTGAATGAAATTCCAGTCCGAGGTTTAAAATAGCTTGAATCATCATTCTGCCACGTGGATTTATCAGACGCGATCCCCATTGAGCATGTTTCGCGTTGAAATCGCCTCCTGCTAAAAACCGAGGACCGAAACTTGAAAACAACTCTGTAAACTTGTCTACTGTAATCCGGTGTCTCGGGGGACAGTAAACCGAGATGAATGAGACTTCCTCTTGATCTATCTCCAGTGCCACACCCACTGATTGAATACTTTCCGATGGTTCGATTACTGTGCATATATGATGTTTGATATTGTTCCTAACTAGCACCGCTGCACCACCAAAAGCTCTTCCATCAGGGCGATCAGCTCTATAAACTTTATAACCTTTTATGTAAAATTTTGAGTCTTTTGTTAAATGTGTTTCGCTTAGTAAAACAATATCGATACGTTTTTCATTTATTAAATATTCAAATTCCGCCAAACGTTGGATGACCCCATTCGCATTCCACAATAGCACCGATATAGAATTAGACATGTTATTTGCCATTAAATGCGAAAGTGAGTGATTGTATTAATTGACTCATGAGGGTGATCAATGGTGTGAAGAGGGCTTTTAGGTTGGTCATGAAAGTTGTTAGCTGCGATTGAATACTGAATTGTGACTGGCGTTCTTGCTCTCCAAAATTATCGGCGGCGATTTGTGAGTAGGTGATGGTTGACTGTTTATGAGGGTTGATGAATTGGAGATTACGAGTTTGGTTTTGTTGTGAAAAAGTTTCTCTTCCTGCTACTGCGCTTTTCGGAAGGGAGGGGAATGATTTTTCTGTAACAGAAGGAGATTGTTGCCAGCTCTCTTGAGGGCGTGCTGCAGTGGCTGGTGAACGGCGATTTTGCAGATCCCGAAAGACTGAACACCCCTTGTAGGAAGAGGGATGTGGTCCCGAACATAGGCAACATACGGCCGGCTCCTCTTTTAATTTTGTACATGAGTTAGATTCATGACCTGCGCCACACTTTACACATCGAGGCAGTAAATTACAATAACTTTTCGTATGGCCGTATCTCTGGCAGCGCACGCACTGCACGGGCTGCCTCCTCTGTCTTGGTTCTTCTACCCATATCCTTGAATAACACAAATATCTAATATCAAATATCTTATTATTATCTTTATTGGGTTCAAGATATACGTAGAATAACGGGAGCTTCACTTTGTCCCGAGAAATGACGTTTGTAACACTTCTAACTTGATAACCTAAATTAGAAATTTCGTTCTGAATGGTCTCTTCTCCGATTGACCAATGCAATCCACGTATTACTACGCGGTACGCCTTGTCTTCGGCAAGTTGGTACGTGTGGAATTCCGCATGGTTTTCTCTTAAACATTTTACTATTTTCCTATAAGCATCCGGTGTGTGTGGATATATGGTGACTCCTGCTTTTGTACTCCCACAATGAAAGGAATCTTTTTCAGTTATGCCTTGAAGGAAATCAATGAGTTTTGAAAATTGCACATCAGTATGTAAGTGTATAGGAGGCGGTCTTGTTTTTATTGGAGATTCATTATTAGTGTTGTCTGTCGCAGTTGTTTCCATATCCGTTAATACGCTAAATTTATAGGCAGTGTAGAGACTACCAATTGTAAGTCTCGGATCTCTTGTAAATCGTTTAGCGGAACTAACGTTACTAATTGCGTTTGCGTTTTCTGTTTGGCGCTTCCTTTTGGAAACAACATTATTCCAATCTAACGTTGGATGAGAAATATCAGCTGTTAGCCTATCGATACTTTCTTCTTGTTCTTCTCTGGAGGGAAATGAATTTGAATGAACAGGTAACGCCATTAGTCGCGATGTTTGCAAAACATTTGTGTTTAACGACGCGTCGGCTGCGTTAATCATGCAGGCCGTGCAACAACCTTTAGCGTAATGTTAAATATACAATAATGAATAATAAATAAACGAATTTACAGTCCAATAATAATGTGAATAAATAGAACAAAGCTTGTGAAAGAGAACGAAGGCAACAGACAAGAAATTCAGAAAATATTTGTACAAATTCGAAAATGTTTTCTTTCAAAACAAAATTGACTAAATTAGGTTATGAATCGTGCGTAATATTTACAATGTCTTTTCAATACTGAACTATTCCAATAATGAGAAAAGAATTGAACAAAATGATGACTTACATAATGTAGCTTCTTTAAAAACACAAACATAAATAGAAAAATCACTGAATAATTATTAAATTCAAAAAAGTGTTTGTCAACGTAATGCAGTGAATCTTCAACAGCTGTCCCAACATATACTCTTTGAAAAAAAAAAAAAAATTCCGACTTTAAATAGACTTAAAAAACAAACAAATAAATAAAGCCGGCCGCATTGGCGCAGTTGGTAACGTGCTCGCCTTTCATCATGCGGACCTGGGTTCGAATCCCACTCAGGCATGGCATATTTTCATACGTTACAAAAAATCATTTCATCCTACATGCAACGTTGAATAAATAAAAAAATAAAAAAATAATAATTGGCCGCCTCCGTAGCATAGTGGTTAGCGCACTTGCCTGCCACGCGGAGGTCCCGGGTTCAATTCCCGGCCAGGCTCTGAAAATTTTCACGTATCAAATCCCACAGTTACGTACTCCACCGTAGTCGCTAATGACCAAACAGTTGATGCGACTTTAATTAATAAATTAAAAAAAAAATAATTACAATAAAATAAACAGTATATGTGTTAAAATAATTACAATACCTAATTAATCAATTAATTAATTATAATTAAAGAGATAAAAAAATAATGAATTATATGACGCTTGTTAAATGGATATTCTTTAGCCTACTAAAAAAAGGAACAATGAATGGATATCCAAAAGTTGGTGTGAATGAAATATGTGTTTACGTGTTAACAACTAATCATTTTAATTGGGTAAAACACACACACACACACACACACAAACAAGTGTTTTACACTAATAATAGTAGTAATAGTAAATTATTACGAAATAGAATAAAATAATGGACAGTTGACTTGTTTTCTCTCACTGGGAAGTTAGTATAGTTGAAATTTACAATTTCAATTTAACAACACGATTAATTTTTTTTTTTTATTTATTTATTTAACGTCGCATCAACTGCAACGGTCATTAGCGACGACGTTGGGGTGGAACTTTATGTGATGTAGGATGAAATGATTATTTGTAACGTATGAAAATATGCCATGCCTGAGTGGGATTCGAACCCAGGACCGCATGATGAGAGGCGAGCACGTTACCAACTGCGCCAATGCGGCCGGCTTTTTTTAGCTTTTATTCGTTATACGAAACTATACTTTATTGAAAACCTCCCAATTTTATTGCTCCTTTTCGCTGTATTTTCGAGGTGATTCGACATGAATTTTTAAGCAGGGATCCCGAGTGGAGTTTGTTGAAGAATGGCTGTCAACTGATCACTATACAAAGTAACTTGCCCAACCAGTGTTGATTAAACATTAATAGCAACTTTTTACCAGCTGACTGTCTGGGCTGGCCCGAAGGTTCATGGTGAATTTAACAGTAATTTTTTCAATACAGTATTTCATTGTTAGGTTATATGTTTACTTGTTTGAACTTTCTATAATTTATTTTTCCTTTACTTCCGATGATGCAGATAGTTAATTTTTTCCTTTTATTTTTTGTTTATTCCACTGGTTTGGTCTAGAGGTAAAGTTGTCGCCAAAGTCAGCTGTTTAACAGCTGATTTTTGGAGACGAAGGTTCCTGGTTCAAATCCTAGTAAAGGTAGTGACTTTTATACGGTTTTGAATGCTAGACAGTGGTTACCGGTGTACTTTGATGGTTGGGGTTCAATTAACCATACTCTCTCAGGAATGGTCGGCCTGAGTCTGTACAAGACTACACCTCATTTTCACGTCATACATATCATCCTCATCTCATTGGGTCATAGGGTTGCTTATTGTTCTAAATTGAACAGATTGCAACGTACACATATTAGGAATTTAAGAAAAAGAAATACAGTATTTCATTGTTAGGTTATATTTTCACTTGTTTGAACTTTCTACAATTTATTTTTCCTTTTACTTCCGATGATGCAGATAGTAATTATTATAATTTTTGTGTTTAACGTGCGACTGTTCTGCAACTACTGCTAATGCAGACGGTGAAGGATGAAATGATTTTTGTAACGTATGAAAATATGCCGTGCCTGAGTGGGATTCGAACCCAAGACCGCATGATGAGAGGCGAGTACGTTACCAACTACGCCAATGCGGCCGGCAGATAGTAAAGAATAAAAATATTGTAGTTCAGGTGATCAGCCGAAAGGCTGGTTTGAACCTCTAGAGGCTTTACTAAGTAAAACGAGGAGCCAGGTGGTTTCCCATTGCATTGCAAAGCATCTATTTTTCACCCTTAGGGGGAGGCTGTACTTTGTATCCCGCAAATGTTAAATTTGCTATTTTTAGGTACATTTTTCATGGGATTGGTAAAAGATAGGGAAATGAAACTTTACACACTATAGGTGTCGGGTTTCTTCTCGGGCTACTGACATTTTTTCAATTTATTCTTTGGACTATATCATTTTTACTTTCTCTTGCCTATATGAATATATAGGAAGGAAAGTATTGTTTTCATGTCGATTTTTCGAAATCGAGTTTTCACCGGATCTATACGTTTTCAGACCCCCTGAACCCAAAAAACACGTTTTTAGCGATTGGTCTGTGTGTGTGTGTCTGTGTGTGTGTGTCTGTGTCTGTGTGTGTGTGTCTGTGTGTGAACAGAATATCTCAAGAACGGAACATCGTACGAACTTGAAACTTGAAACTTAAGTTACATACCACTACCGGACCCGACACGAACATTTTCATCAAAATCGGTCAACCGGAAGTAGTAGTTTATTCGTATAATTTTTCGGTTTTTTGCGATTTTCTCAAAAACTGGTCCTACGATTTTTTTTAAAATCGCCTATTTTACTCAATTTTTTATTCTCTACAAGATAGGGTAGGCGCCATGTTTGCTGAAATTCTCGGTGAGGCTGTTTTCACGTAAAAACGTTGTTTTTTTAAGATTACGGCTTTAATATAAATTTTAGCGCAAAAACTTATATAATAAAAGTTGTAGAGAATTTAAAAACCTACAACTTCTGTTTCAAACATTATTTTGTATAACGCTTAGTTTAGCGGTAATTTGCGATTTTCTGTTATTTTTCTCACGAAAACGTGAGAAAAATCGATTTTTTTAACATTTCGGTCTTAGTATGCATTTTACGACAAAAGTGTATATAATTAAATTTATAGAAAATTAAAAGATCTACAACTTTTGTTTAGAGCATTTTTCTCTACAGAGCCTAGTTTAGCGTGATAGCGTGATTTTCCGTATTTCTAAGCCAAACTGAGTTCGATTGTCATTTTGCGTCATTCACTCATGATTAAAATAAGGTTATGTTTTTGAGGTTAGTTTTTGTTCATTTCTAATGTTTTAATACTAATGTTAGGTTTATTGTTAATTATTTGCATTGACAAGAGAAAGTTGTGTGAGTGTTTCACACCAGATTTTTTTTTTAAATTACGAATAACATAAAATTTTTACAAATTGTTTTCCACGTGTTTTGCGTATTACTAATTTTTGGAGCACCTGAGGAAATCATAAAAATGTTCGTATATGTGGATATACAAGATAATTAACTGATAAAAATTTCAGCCTGGTAGGTTTATTGGTTTCTGAGAAAAATGTAACTTAGTGTTAAAAATCTAAATTTACGGGAAAAGATCAGAAACAAGAAGGCACAAACCAAAAACAATATGTACACAAGTAAATTTCCCATCAACAATTGTTTTGAAAGTTGAATCAACAACTGAGAATACAAAAAACAGTGATTATACAGGCAGACCCTGTGGTGAATAAAGTAAAAGTGTCATTCACTATAGGTTTCAAAAGAGAACAATATATGCGTAATTTTTGTGCCATAGGTAATTTTGATCTTTTGTGAAGTAGGGAATATAGAAGATATTTTAAAAACTAAAATTCTCTTTGCACTAAAAAGAGCAGTGTAAAATTATAAAAAAATATTCGTTCTTCGTAACATGATAATTACTTTCTCTTGCCTATATGAATATATAGGAAGGAAAGTATTGTTTTCATGGCGATTTTTCGAAATCGAGTTTTCACCGGATCTATACGTTTTCAGACCCCCTGAACCCAAAAAACATGTTTTTAGCGATTGGTCTGTGTGTGTGTCTGTGTGTGTGTGTGTGTGTGTGTGTGTCTGTGTGTGTGTGTGTCAGTGTGTGTGTCTGTGTGTGAACAGAATATCTCAAGAACGGAACATCGTACGAACTTGAAACTTGAAACTTAAGTTACATACCACTACCGGACGCGACACGAACATTTTCATCAAAATCGGTCAACCGGAAGTAGTAGTTTTTCGTAGAATTCGTATAATTTTTCAGTTTTTTGCGATTTTCTCAAAAACTGGTCCTACGATTTTTTTTAAAATCGCCTATTTTACTCAATTTTTTATTCTCTACAAGATAGGGTAGGCGCCATGTCTGCTGAAATTCTCGGTGAGGCTCTTTTCACGTAAAAACGTTGTTTTTTTAAGATTACGGCTTTAATATAAATTTTAGCGCAAAAACTTATATAATAAAAGTTGTAGAGAATTTAAAAACCTACAACTTCTGTTTCAAACATTTTTTTGTATGACGCTTAGTTTAGCGGTAATTTGCGATTTTCTGTTTTTTTCTCACGAAAACGTAAGAAAAATCGATTTTTTTTAACATTTCGGTCTTAGTATGCATTTTACGACAAAAGTGTATATAATAAAAGTTATAGAAAATTAAAAGATCTACAACTTTTGTTTAGAGAATTTTTCTCTACAGAGCCTAGTTTAGCGTGAAAGTGTGATTTTCCGTTTTTTTTAAGCCAAATTGAGTTCGATTTTCATTTTGCGTCTTCCACTCATGATTAAAATAAGGTTATGTTTTTGAGGTTAGTTTTTGTTCATTTCTAATGTTTTAATACTAATGTTAGGTTTATTGTTAATTATTTGCATTGGCAAGAGAAAGTTGTGTGAGTGTTTCACACCAGATTTTTTTTCTGTGTAAACCTGATAAAACTTAATTTTTTGAAAAAAAAATTTTTTTTGACGTAATTAATGTTTTTCTGGTAGATCTAGACCTAAACTACTGAAAAACATAAAAAACCAAAAATCGAAATTTTGAGTTAAAATCATCGTGCAATCTCCCATTAAAATGACACTTTCACTTCATTCACCACAGGGTCTCGGTGTAAATTATTCTGAGAGGAGATAATTGCGACTCTTACACATGTACCTCTTCTGTTGTTAAATGATTCAGTTATATAATTGGGTGACCATGTGATAAGAGAGAGAGAGAACTATTTTTTGTAGCCCTGAAGAAACTAACAGATCGAGGGCATAATTTAACTCTCCACTTGCCTGTTATGGGCAGGTGTAGCATTGGCAGACCTAATCAGGAATCGAACACATTAAAATCATTTACGCTGACAACTCCACCAATGATTTAGTGCTGTTTTTTAACCCTTTCAGTGCCGAAACAATATTTAAAAGTTTGATCTTAAGTGCCATTTAATTTAAATAAGGGTGTACAAAAAGTGCCAGCCCTTATTTCAAAAACTTGCAAGCGTAAGCCAGCCATTGCCGACCAAAATTTCAGCGTTACAGAAAAAAAATTTCTTGCTAAAATTGATTTTTATTTTGTTAATAAAAAAATAAATCGTTCTAACACTAAAAATCTGGTGTGAAACACTCACACAACTTTCTCTTGCCAATGCAAATAATTAACAATAAACCTAACATTATTAATGAAATATTAGAAATAAACAAAAAGCTAACCTTAAAAACATAACCTTATTTTAATCATGAGTGAATGACGCAAAATGAAAATCGATCTCAGTTTGCCGTAAAAATACGGAAAATAACTCTTTCACGCTAAACTACGCTCTGTAGAGAAAAATGCTCTAAATAAAAGTTGTAGATCTTTTAATTTCCTATAAATTTGAATATATACACTTTTGTCGTAAAATGCATTCTAAGGCCGAAATCTTAAAAAAATCGATTTTTCACACGTTTTCGTGAGAAAAAAATCAGAAAATCGCTAATTACTGCTAAACTAAGCGTTATCCAAAAAAAAATTTTGAAATAAAATTTGTAGGTTTTTAAATTCTCTACAACTTATATTATATAATGTTTTGCGCTAAAATGCATATTAAAGCCGCAATCTTAAAAATAAAATGTTTTTACGTAAAAACAGCCTCACCCAGAATTTCAGCAAACATGGCGCCTACCCTATCTTGTAGAGAATAAAAAATTGAATAAACCAAGCGATTTAAAAAAAAAATCGTAGGACCGGTTTTTGAGAAAATCACAAAAAAGTGAAAAATTACACGAATAAACTACTAGTTCCGGTTGACCGATTTTAATGAAAATGTTCGTGTCAGGTTCGGTAGTGGTATGTAACTTAAGTTTCAAGTTTCAAGTTCGTACACTGTTCCGTTCTTGAGATATTCTGTTCACACACACACACACACACACACACACACACACACACACACACAGACCAATCGCTAAAAACATGTTTGTGTGGGTTCAGGGGGTCTGAAAACGTATAGATCCGGTGAAAACTCGATTTCGAAAAATCGACATGAAAACAATACTTTCCTTCCTATATATTCATATAGGCAAGAGAAAGTAAAAAATATTCGAAATAGTTTTTTTTAAATTTATTTAAAGTCGCATCGACATCTTGGTCATTAGCAACTACTGTGGGTTTTGGTACCATAATGGTGGTTTTAACGTATTAAAATTTTCAAGACCCTAGCCGGGAATTGAACCCGAGACCTTTCGCTTTGTAGGCTAGTGCTCTAGTCACTACATTACAGAGGCGGTTTCAAAATACAGTCATTATTCCATTAAATTTTGTTTAAAATTTTTTTGGAAATGTTCGGTTATCCGAACGTTAGCACTTTTATGAATGACTTACGGGTGTCCGGTAAACAGGATGTTGTCACTAAGTAAAATATATCGATGTCCTTTTTTCCGGACATTGGTACTAAAAAGGTTAATAAACAATGTAGGACACCAAAGAGTTAAATCTCTGGAACAAAATTAAAAATATTCCAAGTCAAAATAATCCTTAAAATAAACTTTTAATAATGTCATTTTGGTTTGATGTAAACATTTTTATTATGAATAGTAAAATTTTTAATATTAATTTATTTAACATTTAACCTACACTTAGTAACATTTTTGGTAAACAATATGATCATCTTTACGTTATTATTATTATTATTATTATTATTATTATTATTATTATTATTATTATTATTATTATTATTATTATTATTATTATTATTATTATTATTATTATTATGAACGTTGCAAAATACTTTATTAAGTACTATTATTTTTATTATTTCGAATAAAAAAACCTTTGTAACATATTTTTTTATTTTGTTTTACATGTTGTATATTTTTTGAAACATTATCTTCGTAGTATGTTATTTTATTATTTAGATAATTTGTTTAAAGATGTCTTCTTATTTCAGCTTATCTAATTTATTAAGAAATAAAGACGATTACAATATTTTTATTTAATTCATTTGATTATAACATTTTAATATGTATATTTAAATATATTATAATTAAATTAAAATGTATTCTGTATTTATCTTTTATTTTATTAAATAAATTTTAGGCAAATTTAATTTCGTTTGTGTGTATGCGTTAATATGTTGTCATAGATGCTATATTATGTTCCATAAATTTATTTATGTATAAAATTTTCTGTAGAATTGAAATTTTAGACAAAAGTTCCGAGAAATTCTATCAAGGTTCTTAAAAACCATAAAGATTTCAAAAGTAACGGAAACATTATAAGGTGAAAACAGTTGTAAAATTACATTGGTGTAGAATTGTTCAAAGAATCCAAAATTTTTGGTCGCCATGCCCTAAAAGTGCACCTTAAGATTCTAAAACTAAAAAGACTGAAAATATCAAAAAATATAATTTTGAGGGTATGCAAAGTCTTCAAACCCATTTAATTTTGTAGATATTTTGAGGAAACATGATAGAAAAATAAAAATCTAGTGTGAAAGACTAACGCGACTTTCTCTTGCTAATGTTAATAATGTAAAATAATATAAGCTACTTTTAATCATGAGTGTGTTCTGCTTAAAAATCATAAATTAACGCTAAAACTAAGCTCTGTAGAAAAAGAACTTGATATAAGAGGTGTGCGTATTAAATAACGAGATTGACGTTGTTAAAGATTTTAATTTTATTTTATACATAATCACTTATTGTCACTGTTTAGTATCACACCAGTTTAATTTCCGCGCCTAGATCTTTCTCGAATAACGATCTCCCACCCATGTAAAGGTTCATTGATATTATATCGATCAACGCACTATTTTTCTTCGTGGATGCGTAATCCAGCCCTCACGTGACTCGATTTCCTCCAATCGCAAAATTCCCCTTTTTTCCTTCCCTTCGCCATGTTGTCTTCCTGCCTTTCTTCCCTCTCGCTTGTGTTCTATCGTCCGAACGGGTCAGCCGTGTGCTGCCAATTTGCATAACCGACGCTATGGTCTCGAGTACCGATGTCGCCTACAATTAACGTGCAACGCATTTTATTGTTTTGTCGCCGTCTAAGTACAATTATTCGGCCCCAGTTTATGCTACTAACGTGCAATTCGTATTATTATATAAATCTAATTCTTGTATTGTGTGCGATTAACGAAACTTATGCAACTGTCCTGCCGCGTGCGTTACCTTATCCGTTCATGTATCCACGCTGCAATTACTAGTATAATCAGTGTTTTGTGTGACTTTATAAACGTGCTTTACAGTGACTTTAGTGGTTCAATATTTGCAAATATCAACGAACATTCAAGTGTGTTACATCGCAGTTTTCCTTCATCTCATCAACTTGAACAATCAGCGTATACGGATCAAAGTGAGTACCTCAATATTCTTAGTTTTTGCAGCCTTATTTCCCTATATGTGTTCCTGTCAAATCCCTTTCCATTTACCCCTTTGTCGAGTTACGCGCATTAGCCTAGCCCTTGCTTCGAAACAGGGCCGTGTCTTATGTATCCGGGTGATATTAGATCTCACCATTTTAACGTTTAAAGCAGAGTGTAGGGGCTGTACTATCATTCAGCTACCGCTTCAATAAACACTTCTTCTCTATCCCTACAAAGCTCCATGCAAATTTTCCATCGTTGGAAGTCATCTTTTGTCAGCTCCTTCAGGACACGTGCCGCTCAAAAATGTTTGAAATAAAGTTCGCAAAAATGTTTGTACTGACACTTTGTACGCGATTGAAAATGACCCAATCTTTTTGGAAACGATAATAACATGTGATGAAACGTGGTTTTTTACTTATGATCCGGAAACGAAGCGCCAATCTATGCACTGGAAGAGCCGAACTTCACCGAAAGCCAAAAATGCTTGAATGAGGTAGTCAAAATGTAAAGCAATGATGATTTTTTTTTATATCCATGATATTCTGTACCTACACTGGGTTCCTGAAGGTAAAACAATTAATCAATATTACTACCTTGAGGTACTTTCTAAACTACGTCAAAGAGTAATGAAAAAATGCCTCGAATGTGGAAGGACAAATCATGGGTTCTCCACCAAGACAATGCGCCAGCTCATTCCGGGTTATCAGTCAAGAGGTTCCTAGCCAAGCACAGCATCTCAGTGTTAGAAGATCCTTATTCACCAGATCTTGCACCATGTGACTTCAACCAGTTCCCTAAGGTGAAATCTGCATTAAAAGGGACAAGATTCGAGTCTGTGGAAGCTGTAAAAGAGAAAGCGGCACGTGTCCTTAAGGAGCTGACAGAAGATGACTTTCAGCAATGTTTCCAACAATGGAAAATTCGCATGGAGCGTTGTAGGGATAGAGAAGGAGTGTATACTGACGGTAATAATAAGTGATGATGTATAAAATAAAAATAAAATTTTTTTACAACGTCAGTCTCGTTATTTAATAGCCACACCTCTTAAGAGTTGTAAGTTTGTAATTTTCTGTAACTTAGATTATAATTATAAACTTTTACCGCAGAATGCATACAAAAACCTTTTACATGAGCACACCTCCCAAGAATTTCAGCAGATATGCCACTTACCCTATTATTATAAACCGTGAAAATTGTAGTAAATGAGGTGATTTTAAACAAAATCGTAAATCCAGTTTTTAGAAAATTACATAAAAATTGAAAAATAGCACAAATAAATTACTACTTCAGTTGTTGTTGTTTAGGTCAACAGCCGAAAGGCTGGTTTGAACCCGTAGAGGTTTTACTAAGTAAAACGAGGAGTGAGGTGGTTTACCATCGCCTTCCTCACTGAGTGGAAAAGTGCGCTTATCAGCATGCCGAGCCCTCTGAAAAGCACATATTTTCCACTCTGTAAATGACAACTTCACTTCAATCACCACAGGGTCTGGCTGTACAATGAAATTCATTACTTTCAGAGAAGATAACTCTGATAAGTGTCTTTTACACCTCTACCTCTTCTGTTCTTAAACAATTCAGTCATTTAATTGGCTGACCATGTGATAAGAAACAGAACTATTTATTTTAGCCCTGCAACGAACAGATTGAGTGTAAATAATTTGACACTCCACCTGTCTGTTACGGGAAGACTACTTCAGATAGACCGATTTTGATCAAAAATTTCCAGTTGGAAATTTTTTATGATTTTCTCAAAAATGGCTTCTATCTAATTTCTGCAACTATTTTACGAGACATACCGGGTTGGTCTAGTCGTCGCCGCGAGTCAGCTGTTTAACAGCTGATTTTTGGAGACGAAGGTTCCTGGTTCAAATCCTAGTAAGGGTAGTTACTTTTTTTTATACGGATTTGAATACTAGACAGTGGTTACCGGTGTACTTTGATGGTTGGGGTTAAATTAACCATACTCTCTCAGAAATAGTCGGCTTGGGTCTGTACAAGACTACACCTAATTTACACGTCATACACATCATCTTCATCTCATTGGGTCATAGGGTTGTTTAATGTTCTAAATTGAACAGATTGCAACATACACACATTAGGAATAAAAAAAATTTAAAAAAAAATTACTTAATTTTTTTGGTCTACAAAATAGGGTAAGCGTCTTGTCCAATAACTTAGATTACACGCCTAAGAATTTAAATTCCACCAGTAGTTTTTTTAATTAGTAATTTTATTTCAATTTTTGAAATATTTTTATAATTTAGTCGTAAAGTAATTTAATACTAAATGTATACAATAATTGTTTACTTAGGTTTACCTATTAGATTTTTATCCGATAAGAAAGTGTACGTAGAAGAATTTTTGTTAGTGGAAGGGATGAAAAACTCCCACGGTTTATAAAGAAACATGTTTGCTATTAAACACTTTGTGTTTTGTGCGATGTGTCATGTAAGCCTAGTTGGCTGTGTGTTTTGTAAGTCAGGGTCTGTTGTTATGGGATGCGAATGTCTCCCTCGTTGAATTATTCCTTAACGAATTTACAACCAATTAAATATTTCCCGTGTAAACAATTATCATTGATAATAATTATAATTAAAGTAAACATTCATCTAATGGTAAGGCAAATCGCAGTAACTTTATCGTTGATTGTCAACCAATTTAACTCACTTGATGTGTATAAGAGATGTGATCAAAACAACCGGTGAACGATTTTACTACGAATGAACTGAAGACACTATTCCATTTACAAATGGAATGGAAATTTACAAATGGATGCAAAAAGTAAAAGGTGAGGTCCCGCCAATGTTTTTTTTTTTTTTGTAATTCCTAATATGTGTACGTTGCAATCTGTTCAATTGAGAACAATAAGCAACCCCATGACCCAATGAGATGAGGATGATGTGTATGACGTGTTAATGAGGTGTAATCTTCTACAGACTTAGGCCGACCATTCCTGAGAGAGTATGGTTAATTGAACCCCAATCATCAAAGTACACCGGTAACCGCTGTCTAGTATTCAAATCCGTATAAAAGTAACTACCTTTACTAGGATTTGAACCAGAAACCTTCTTCTTCGAAAATCAGCTGTTAAACAGCTGATTTCCGCCAATGTTAAATTTGCAATTTTCAGGTAAATTTTTCATAGGATTGGTCCTTAACGACAAGAAAATAAAACTTTACACACTTATCGATGTTATGTTTCTCTAGCTACTGGAATTTTTTCAATTTAATCTGTAGGACCATAAAATTAAAAATAAAATAACGAATAACATAGAATTTTTACAAATTTCTTTCTTCATGTTTTTGCATGTTACTAATATTGTAGGACCATCTGAGGAAGTCATAAAAATGCCAGTGTATGTGCCTGTACAAGAATAATAACTGGTAAAAATTTCTACATGGTAGGTTTAATGTTTTCCGAGAAAATGTACCTAAATGTAAACCCACCGGATTGGTCTAGAGGTTAAGTCGTCGCCGTGAGTTAGCTGTTTAGCACCTGATTTTCGAAGACGAATGTACCTGGTTCAAATCCTAGTAAAGGTAGTTACTTTTATACGGATTTGAATACTAGATAGTGGTTACCGGTGTACTTTGATGGTTGGGGTTCAATTAACCTTACTCTTTCAGGAATGGTCAACCTGGGTCTGTACAAGACTACGCCTCATTTACTCGTAATACACATCATCCTCATCTCATTGGGTCATGGGGTTACTTATTATTCTGCAATGGACATATTGCAACGTACACATATTAGGAGTTAAAAAAAAAATGTTTACAATCTAAATTTCCGGGCACAAATTAAAAATAAAAAGTCACAAACATGCGAATTTCCCATCCACAGTTGGTTAGAAAGCTGAACCAACAGTTTTGAGAATATTAAAAACAGTATGCAGATATTTTAAAAAAACTGAAATTCCCTTTACACTAAAACGTGAAGTAGCTGTAAAATTACGAAAAGTATTCTTTTTTGGTAATATGATAATTTTGCTGGGTAAACCTGCTAAATACTTATTTTTTCCATTTAAATAATTTTTTTACCTTATTTAATGTCTTTCTGGTAGATCTAGTCCTGAAGTACTGAAAAATATAAAACACCGAAAATCGAAATTTTCAGTCAAAACCATCGACAGTCTCAACTTAACACGTTGACTGCCACACTAAATTTCGTGACACTTACAGCGGGGTTACTTTTGTTTTTTTATAACATTTTATTCCTTTTCTTCTTATTTTACTTCATTTATTAATTAAAATAATAACAGCTTTTTTTTTGTAAAATTAAGTTGTGACACACTTTTGTGTCACATGGCCTGCTGGAATGATTTTACATTCCAGAGCCATGTGACCCATTTTTGCGTCACAATAAAAAAGTAATAAACATAATTGGGTTTAGTTGCAAAGTATTCTAGACTATTTCTTTCAACCGAAATAATCAAAAGAAATAATAAAATGAAAAATAATAGCAACATTCTAGTACAGGACAACAAGGAAAACTACCTGTATACGAAACATCCTATTATATGAAAAATAGCAACTATTTAAACAGTCTTAAGAGTATAATGTCACTCTCTGAAGCTGTGGCTTTTGAAACCACAATACACGGCTTAAAAATCACTCATTTACTGTGACTCATTTTTGATGCACATGGGCCATTCTTAAAGACAAGCGTGACACATATTTGGGTCACGTAGCAGTCAACGTGTTAATAGCCTGGTTCTTTGAGGTAATCGGTATCAAGTTTGAACTAGTTACAACTTGTCAGTCAGCTTGGGATTTTCTAATCCCTTGGGATTAGAAAATCCCAAGCCGACTGACAAGTTGTAAGTTGGTTCTCCCAAGACCGCATGATGAGAGGCGAGCACGTTACCAACTACGCCAATGCGGCCGGCCGCAAACACTACCTGTCTCTCGAAATTGGTTTGTTAGCGTAGAAATTGACATTTTTTCTGGTAGAGAAACACCGAAAAATTACATTTGGAATGATTCTTTTACACTCACGTACGATTTCATAGTAAAATATTGTTCAAGAATAAAAACCCGTCGTTCTAGGGTATAGTACATTCTGTTCGTAACACGACCGGAAACGACATAACATTTTACACAGGTCAAGGAGAATTAACTCACACTGCCGTACCTATACGGGTTGAGTAGGGCTACCAACTTCGCGTCACAAAACCAAAATTTTCCTTTCTTAGAAAAAAATTACTAGTAATGAACAATTGAGTAACAGGACTAAAAAAATCACTCTGTACTTAACTTAAGTTCTAAGTTTCAAATTTGTAACACACACACACACACACACACACACACACACACACACAAAACAATTTGTAAATACATGTTTTTTGTCGTTCAAAGGGTCTGAAAACGTGTGTTTCCGTTGAAAACTCGATTTGGTAAGATCGACACGAAAACAATATTTTCCTTACCTTTATAACATATTCATTTAGGCTAAGAGAAAGCACAAAGTAATTAAAATAATTTGTTGATAAAATAATTATGTAAGTTATCGACAAGTTATTTATGAAATGATGAATAATTTTAAATATTTTTTTGGTTAACCTAATCAGAGATACACGATCAGTGTTACACGGAGGTATTGATTATCATAATTTAATTTTATAAGTTTAAATATTGATTTGGGATATGGTAAACAAGTTGTTTTATGCAAATATATACTATTTTGCATTTTTATGCTAAAGTTACATTATCCTGTGTGTATGAATACTGATTGAGTGGTAATAAATAATTAGTTAATTTAGGTATAATCTTATATTGAAATTAATTCTGGTCACACGATTTTTGTTTCAAACTGGCTTTAGATTATTTTTAACTTGCTCTGTCTAAAGTTTTGTTGTTAGGTGATGAGGAGAAAGGATGGTAACTCTAGAGGTTTTTCTAAGTAATACTAAGGAGTCAGGTAGTTTACAAATTGCCTTCCTCACTGAGTGGAAAAGTATGCTTATTAGCAAAACGGGTCCTCCGAAAAGCATCTACTTTCCACCCTGCAAATGGCACCTTCACTTCATTCACCACAGGGTCTGGCTGTATAATCAAATAGGAGATAACTGTGACTAATTTGTTTTACACCTGTAGGCTACCTCTTCTGTTGTTAAACGATTCAGTCATATAATTGGGTGTCTCCAATCTCCTCGAGGTACTTGAATATAAACTTCCCAATTTTTTTGTATTATGTCTTCATGTAATGCGGGACTATTTTTACTTTCTCTTGCCTATATGAATATATAGGAAGGAAAGTATTGTTTTCATGTCGATTTTAAGAAATCGAGTTTTCACCGGATCTATACGTTTTCAGACCCCCTGAACCCAAAAAACATGTTTTTAGCGATTGGTCTGTGTGTGTGTGTGTGTGTGTCTGTGTGTGTGTGAACAGAATATCTCAAGAACGGAACATCGTACGAACTTGAAACTTGAAACTTAAGTTACATACCACTACCGGACGCGACACGAACATTTTCATCAAAATCGGTCAACCGGAAGTAGTAGTTTATTCGTATAATTTTTCAGTTTTTTGCGATTTTCTCAAAAACTGGTCTTACGATTTTTTTTAAAATCGCCTATTTTACTCAATTTTTTATTCTCTACAAGCTAGGGTAGGCGCCATGTTTGCTGAAATTCTCGGTGAGGCTGTTTTCACGTAAAAACGTTGTTTTTTTAAGATTACGGCTTTAATATAAATTTTAGCGCAAAAACTTATATAATAAAAGTTGTAGAGAATTTAAAAACCTACAACTTCTGTTTCAAACATTTTTTTGTATAACGCTTAGTTTAGCGGTAATTTGCGATGTTCTGTTTTTTTTCTCTTGAAAACGTGAGAAAAATCGATTTTTTTAACATTTCGGTCTTAGTATGCATTTTACGACAAAAGTGTATATAATTAAATTTATAGAAAATTAAAAGATCTACGACTTTTGTTTAGAGCATTTTTCTCTACAGAGCCTAGTTTAGCGTGAAAGCGTGATTTTCCGTATTTTTAAGCCAAACTGAGTTCGATTGTCATTTTGCGTCATTCACTCATGATTAAAATAAGGTTATGTTTTTGAGGTTAGTTTTTGTTCATTTCTAATGTTTTAATACTAATGTTAGGTTTATTGTTAATTATTTGCATTGGCAAGAGAAAGTTGTGTGAGTGTTTCACACCAGATTTTTATTTTCGTTATTATTTAGTTTCCTCGAAAAAATTTGTAGTCCTACTATTACTGCTTGTTATTTCAACATGTTGATTTTTTTTATTCTTGTATTTAAAGTTATTTATAGAGAGAGAATGTTATGTATGATAAGTAATAGATAAACAGTGTTGCAATAAACCTAACTGATGAAGCAGTCGGGTTTACCCACCGCAAATATCACATTTATTACCACTTCAAGTAGCCCAACGGATGCAATCATATTTACACATTGTATAATATATTTTTATAAATACCATAAATGACATTACCAAGAATTATAAATACTAATGGACTTGGTATTCAAATGAATACCAAGAATTCAATAAATAAACTTTTTGTTACGTAAAATAATATGCCATAACATGTCATGGTGAGGGTTGATTGATTATAAATGGATTCTTAATAGTAAACTGCGTTCATTTTGACATGTCACCTTCTTAATTATCCATTAAATAGTTCATATTCTTTCCATTTGCCCATAACAGACTGGTGGAGTGTCAAATTATTTACACTCAATCTGTTAGTTGCAGGGCTTAAATAAATAGTTCTGATTCTTATCACATGGTCAGCCAATTAAATGACTGAATCATTTAAGAACAGAAGAGGTAGAGGTGTAAAAGACAATAAGAGTTATCTCGTCTGAAAGTAATGGATTTCATTATACAGCCTGACCCTGTGGTGAATGAAGTGAAAATGTCATTTGCAGAGTGGAAAATATATGCTTTTCAGAGGGCCTGGCATGCTGATAAGCGTACTTTTCCACTCAGTGAGTGTTGGCAATGGTAAACCACCTCACTCCTCGATTTACTTAGTAAAACCTCTACAGGTTCAAACCAGCCTTGTGGCTGATGACCTAAACACATTCTTTTCAAGAGACCTTTTTTGATATTAATAACCCATTTCTATATTTCATTCATAAATACGGGAGTGAGAGTAATAAACATCAAAACATCCCCGGGTCACATGAAGACACAATATGGAAAATTTGGGAAAGTTGATATTGAAGTACCACGGAAAAATAATACAGAGTGGCCCATATCTCAGTTCCTCAACATTAACGGAAATCGGAAGAAATGGTCAAAACAAATTTATGTACATAATTAAAAATATTACATTGAAAACGTGTTCAAAATGTTCGCCATGATTCTCTGTACACTTTATACAGCGACTTAAAACTGATTCACAAATTTTCAACAGTAACATTTTATCGTCTTTTACATAGTCAAATGTAATTTCAATTGAAATTTTTAATTCGTGCAGGTTTTGTAGCTTAAAGGAATACACTAGTTGCTTTACAATGCCCCACAATGAAAAATCACATGGCGATAAGTGCAGCAATTCAATTGTACCGCATCGACCAATCCAATCGACAACTTTGAAAACTCGTTGTTCAGTTGAAAACATTTTAAAAGTACCGTTACGAAGGAAAAAAATCTGGTGTGAAACACTCACACAACTTTCTCTTGCCAGTGCAAATAATTAACAATAAACCTAACATTAGTAATAAAACATAAGAAATAAACAAAAAACTAACCTCAACAAACATAACCTAATTTTAATCATGAGTGAAAGACGCAAAATGAAAATCAACCTCAGTTTGGCTTAGAAATACGGAAAATCACTCTTTCTCTCTAAACTAGGCTCTGTAGAGAAAAATGCTTTAATTAAAGTTGTAGATCTTTTAATTTTCTATAAATTTAATTATATACACTTTTGTCGTAAAATGCATACTAAGGCCGAAATGTTAAAAAAATCGATTTTTCTCACGTTTTCGTGAGAAAAAAAACAGAAAATCGCAAATTACCGCTAAACTAAGCGTTATAAAAAAAAATGTTTGAAATAAAAGTTGTAGGATTTTAAATTTTCTACAACTTTTATTATATAAGTTTTTGCGCTAAAATTTATATTAAAGCCGTAATCTTAAAAAAACAACGTTTTTATGTGATAACAGCCTCACCGAGAATTTCAGCAAACATGGCGCCTACCCTATCTTGTAGAGAATAAAAAATTGAGTAAAATAGGCGATTTTAAAAAAAATTGTAGGACCAGTTTTTGAGAAAATCGCAAAAAACTGAAAAATTATACGAATAAACTACTACTTCCGGTTGACCGATTTTGATGAAAATGTTCGTGTCGCGTCCGGTAGTGGTACGTAACTTAAGTTTCAAGTTTCAAGTTCGTACGACGTTCCGTTTTTGAGATATTCTGTTCACACACAGACACACACACACACACACACACACACACACACAGACACACACATAGACCAATCGCTAAAAACATGTTTTTTGGGTTCAGGGGGTCTGAAAACGTATAGATCCGGTGAAAACTCGATTTCGAAAAATCGACATGAAAACAATACTTTCCTTCCTATATATTCATATAGGCAAGAGAAAGTAAAAATAGTAACAACATGCTAGTTCCAGATCTGCTAGCTCCAAAAAATAGTTTTGTTTCTTATCACATGGTCACCCAATTAAATGACTGAAACATTTAAGAGCAGAAGAGGTATAGGTGTAAAATACACTAGTCACAGTTATCTTCTCTCACAGTAATGAGTTTCATTATATTGAAGGTGTCCTTTGTAGGGTGGTAAGTAAATGCTTTTCATAGGGGGTGGCATGCTGATAAGCATAATTTTCCACTCAGTAAACCACCTCACTCCTCTTTACACTTAGTAAAACTTCTAGAGATTCAAACTAGGTTTTCGGCTGATGACCTAAACAATGTAGATACGTGCACCAAACGTATTACGTGTTCATTAACACGTAAATGCTTTTCATAGGGCTTGGCATGCTGATAAGCATAATTTTCCATTCAGTAAACCATCTCACTCCTCTTTACACTTAGTAAAACTTCTAGAGATTCAAACTAGGTTTTCGGCTGATGACCTAAACAATGTAGATACGTGCACCAAACGTATTACGTGTTCATTAACACGTAAATGCTTTTCATAGGGCTTGGCATGCTGATAAGCATAATTTTCCAGTCAGTAAACCACCTCACTCCTCTTTACACTTAGTAAAATCTGTAAAGATTCAAACCAGCTTTTTGGCTGATGAATTAAGAAATGAAGGTACGTGCACCAAACGTATTACGTGTTCATTAACACGTAATTAAATAAATTTATATTCTGTCAAACATGATTTAATAACTTTATATTTTAATTATGAAATCTATAAATCATAAGAAGAGGGTATAATAGGTAAACGAGGGAGGGTTAACCGTAAAAAGAAATATCGGCTCGTAATTGGAACCTTGAAGAATCTAACTTACTTCATAGCGCAATGCGTAAGTTCGGCGGTTACTTTCACCTCTTCCATTAGGCTATTCTTATTGTAATGTACAACTTTTAGTTATTTTTAAATGGTTACGTAAAACATAACAATGAATTTCAACTGTTTTATTAATAATAATTATTAAGGATGCTTATTGTGGGAATATTTTCAAAACTGTTATTCAATCATGATTAAACTAACCGTTATTAATATTTTTATATCATATTCGTTTTAATCATTTGATTATTTGCCGGTAGGATATTAAAAATAATTGGATATGAATAGGTGAATAATTTCTAGGATTTTTATGAAAGGTAAAATACCTTTTGTAAATATCGGAATATATAATGAGTTAATACATTTATAAATACATTGGTTGTATAATCCAAGAGAATGGCAATGAAAAAAGAAATGAAGAATAAAATAAAAATCTGTTGTGAAACACTCACACAACTTTCTCTTGCCAATGTATATAAAAAATGAACAATATATTTTAACATCAGTAAAAAAACATTAGAAATAAACAAAACAACTAACCTCAATAAACATAACTTAATTTTAATCATGAATGAAAGACGCAAAATGAAAAGCAACCTCAGTTTGGCTTAAAAATACGGAAAATCACTCTTTCACGCTAAACTAGGCTTTGTAGGGAAATATGCTTTAAATAAAAAATGTAGATCCTTTATTTTCCTATAAATTTTATTATATACCCTACACTTTTGTCATAAAATGCATAGTCTACTAAGGCCGGAATCTTAAAAAAATTAATTTTTCACACGTTTTCGTGAGAAAAAAAAACAGAAAATCGCTAATTACCGCTAAACTAAGCGTTATACAAAAAAAATGTTGTAGGATTTTAAATTCTCTTCAACTTTTATTATATAAATTATTGCGCTAAAATGCATATTAAAGCCGTAATCGTAAAAGAACTATTTTTTTACGGAAAAACAGCCTCACCAAGAATTTCAGCAAACATGGTGCCTACGCTATCTTGTAGAGCATTAAAAAATTTAGTAAACCAGGCGGTTTTAAAAAAAATCGTAGGACCAGTTTTTCAGAAAATCGCAAAAAAGTGAAAAATTACACGACTAAACTACTACTTCCGGTTGACTAATTTTGATGAAAATGTTCGTGTCGGATTCGGTAGTGGTATGTAACTTAAGTTTCAAGTTTCAAGTTCGTACGATGTTCCGTTCTTGAGATATTTTGTATACACACACACACGCACACACACAGACACACACAGACCAATCGCTAAAAACATGTTTTTTGGATTCAGGGGGTCTGAAAACGTATAGATCCGGTGAAAACTCGATTTCGAAAAATCGACATGAAAACAATACTTTCCTTCCTATATATTCATATAGGCAAGAGAAAGTAAAAAATCTGGTGTGTAACACTCGCACTATTTTATCTTACCAATGTAAATAATGAACAATTTATGTACCCTATGATCATGAGTAAACAATGTAAAATGTAAATCATTACCTAATTTTAATCATATTTTTTCTTTTTGGTTTTATGTCTGACTGTTTTGCAGTTTCTGCAAATGGAGACGGTGGAGAATGATGATTTATAAAAATTAGGGATGAAAAATGCCTGACCTGACCGGAAATTACATCCGGGAACCCGTTGCAGAAGCCAGTTTTTCCTACCACTACGCCAACGGGCCGGCCAAATCAAAAGTGAATGACAAAATAAAAATCAACCTCTGAACTCAAAAATACGGAAAATCAGAAATTGCCATTAAACTAACCTCTATAGAAAAAATGCTATAAAATAAAATTGTAGTGTTTTTAATTTCCTATAACTTTGATTGGATGAGATCATAAGAAATGATTATTTCATGAAAATTAGTAACACGAAACGAAATTGTTGTGCAGCAGCAAGAGTGGTTTAGAAAAGATGGGAAATTTAAAAATAGGCAACGAAAACATAAAGGAAGTTGGGGAATTCTGCTATCAAGGGAGTAAAATCAAAACAGAATGGTAGAAGCACAAATTATATCAAAGGTAGAATTGCTCAAGGTAGAAAAGTTTTTGAGATGAAAATCAGCTAAACATTGACGTACAGAGTAGAAAAAATTTCTTAAAACACTATTTTTGAGTGTAACATTATACGGGAGTGAAACATGGGTGACAAGGGCTGTAGAAAAAAAGAGGATACAAGCTTTTGAAATGTGGTGTTATAGGAAAATATTAAAGATTAGACGGGTGGACAGAATAAGTAATTTAGAGGTTCTTAGATGAGTGGATGAAAAAAGAAGTATATGGAAACATTTTACCAAAAGGGATAGGCTAATGGGGTATATCTTAAGAAATCCAGGTATTGGGCTATCAATAATGGAGGGTAATATTGAGGGAGTAAATTATAGGGGAAGGCAAAAATTAGAATATGTAAAGCAGATTACAAAAATGTAGAGTGTTACAGGTATGTAGATATGAAGCGACTTGCGCAAGATAGAACAGCTGGGAGAACTGCATCCAAACCAGTCGAGAGAGTGATGAAAAAATAATCTTTGATTATATGTTAAACCTTGGTCGTAAAATGCCTACTAAGGCAACAATTTTAAATAATCCAATGTTTTACAGATATTTATGAAAAAGTACAGAAAATCACTAATTGCCGCTAAACTAAATCCTATACAAAAGAAAGTTTATATAAAAGTTGTAGGTTTTAGTAATATGTTCTACAACTTTGATTATATTATACAATCTTGCCCTAAAATGTATGGCCTATTAAGGTTATAATTTTTTTAATCTCTCTATTTAGGAAATTCACAATCTGTTGGAAACAATTAGTGAATGTGATAACACAAAATTTGGAAAAAATTAACATAATAAATAAACTTGAGTGGAGACACAGTCCAGTGACAGAACTCCGACGTGAATAGACAAGTGTAGCATCAAGTGTAGAATTAAGTATAGCATTAAGTGTAGCATTAAGTGTAGCATTAAGTGTAGCATTAAGTGTAGCATCAAGTGTAGCATTAAGTGTAGCATCAAGTGTAGCATTAAGTGTAGCATTAAGTGTAGCATTAAGTGTAGCATCAAGTGTAGCATTAAGTGTAGCATTTAGAACACTGTAATGGATAGTCAATTACAGTACTACGTTAATGGATGAGGTCTCCGCTCTATCGACGGTTTAGAAGTCTAATAAGTGGATTGTTTGGGCGAGTCTGCGTAGCCAGATTTGAGATCAATGGGTTATGGTGGTTTCCTAAGATTAAACATAGATTATATTTTTTTATTATTTACATTGGCAATAGAATGGCGTGTGAGTGTTTTATATTAGATTTTTATTAAATCGAATAGACCTAGGCCTACTTGATTTATTAATTGAATAACGATAGACTTACTAAATCTTGTGATATCTACATTATCAATTTTATATAACATATTCTAAAATAAACATAAAAGCTAGAACAAACGCCGGAATAATTGCTAATTAATAATTGTTTTATGGTCTCCTTCATAACAGATAGGTGGAGTGTCAAATTATTTACACTCAATCTGTTCGTTGCAGGGCTAAATTAAATAAATGTGTTTCTTATTACATGGTCAGCTAATTAAAAGACTGAATCATTTAAGAACAGAAGAGGTAGAGGTGTTAAAGACATTAATCAGAGTTATCGTTTCTGAAAGTAATGAATTTCATTATACAGCCAGAACCTGTGGTGAATGAAATGAAGGTGTCATTTGAAGAGTGGAAAATAGTGCTTTTCAGAGGGCTGATAAGCTTACGTTTCCACTCAGTGAGGAAGGCAATTGTAAACCACCTCACTCCTCGTTTTATTTAGTAAAACCTCTACAGGTTCAAGCCAGTCTTTGGGCTGATGACCTAAACAACAATGGCCTCCTTATACCCATCCCTAGCCTCAGAGAAGCAATAAAAAGAGAAGACAATCAGAAAAAGAAAATCAGGAAAGCGGGACGGATCTACTTTGTGGAAGAAATCCAGCAGAGCAAATCGAAATCAATGGGTTTGAGATCAATGGGTTATGGTGGTTCACGAGTTTCATCCTGAATGTTGTATATAATTTTAAGAAAACGTCATTTATGTAGGGTACGTTTAGGTCTGAGTGAAGCATTTTATTGGTTACAAATAGGGGGCGTTAACTACCCTCCGTAAAAGCTTTGATTGGAAGCGCTGAATTTTGTTAATACCGACGGTTTTACATGGCAGTAAAGCTGACTGACATAGCTCCATATTGGTCGAAGGTAGGAGTTGTAAATGGTTAATTTAGATGTAGTTGGTAACTTGGATTTGCGTGAAAAAAGTCTGTACAACTGCTTGAACCTGTTCTGGAGTGCCTTTCTCGTTTTATCCACGTGTATTTTAGGAAAGCACAGGTTCAAAAAAAAAAAAATTCAGCTTATTTGGTACTTACCCTATTTTGTATGGCATAAAAAAATGCAGTACGATATGAGGTGATTTAAAAAAATTGTATGAGCCATTTTTTTAAAAATTGCAAAAAGTGAAAATTGCACAAAAAAATAAACCACAACTTTAGGTTGACCGATTTTGATGAAAATACTCATGTCGGGTCCCATAGTAGTCACACAAACATACAGACCAATCGCTAAAAACATGTATTTTGGGTTTCATAAGGTTGAACAATTTATATTTTTAATGAAAACTCGAATTAAAAAATTTTACATGATACTTTTCTTTCCAATATATTCGTATAGGGCAAGAGAAAGTAATAATCCTAATTACTCGTACTTTGACAGGTAAATACAAATAAACACACTTTATTAGTTATAAATTATCTAAATAACCTACTGAAATATTTCGGTTACAAAATACATGTATTCAAAAAAAATTATGTATATGTTAATAATCGATATGGCCTGTCGATTAAATCGGTGTATGTAACATCTCGATGTTAAGCAATAATCAACTAACCGACTAGTAAAATTACACCCACCTACAATATAATTACATTTCGCTTCTACTTTTACAAAATCTTTCATAAAGCTAAAACTAGGCCCTATATTTATTATTTAAAAATAATAAATACTAAAATTTTTCCTCACATTTTTAAATATATGATAAGATATACGCACGCGCATGTTTGCGAATAGGTAAATAAAATATTTTATGATTAAGAAATATGATACCTAGAATTGGGTATTTTTACTTTGTATTTCTTAAATGTCTTATAAAATGAATATACAGAGAGTTCGGAAAGTTACTCTGCAGTAGTTGCTTTTCATATATAGACTTATGGAAGCTTAAATTAACTTTGAAAAATGTAGACCTTTGGAAGTTTAAATTAACTTTGAAGAATATATAACTTTGGAAGCTTAAATTAACTTTGAAAATGTAGACCTTTGGAAGTTTAAATTAACTTTGAAAAATGTAGACCTTTGGAAGTTTAAATTAACTTTAAAAAATGTAGACCTTTGGAAGTTTAAATTAACTTTGAAGAATATATAACTTTGGAAGCTTAAATTAACTTTGAAAAATGTAGACCTTTGGAAGTTTAAATTAACTTTAAAAAATATATAACTTTGGAAGCTTAAATTAACTTTGAACTTCCCTAAATTTGAAATTAATTTGTGAATTAACATAAGTGGAAATCTATAACGGTTGGTTCTAATAAAATGGCACCACAGCACACACATCTAACATTTCAATGTTTTTCTTGCGTAATTTTTTTGGTGAACGAATCATCTCCAGGAATTTATGGCCTGCAAGATCGCCTGACCTGAATCCCCCAAACTACTTTTTATGGGAAGGGGGAAGAAAATAAAGAGTTTATAAGTTCCATTATTTTCAAGTCTGTTAAATTATTTCGATTCAATCTGTTGTTAGTTTCAGGACTACAAAAATTAATTCTGTTTCTTATTACCTGGTCAGCCAATTATATGACTGAATAATTTTAATATTAGAATAGGTACAGGTGTAAAACACATTTTTACTTTCTCTTGCCTATATGAATATATAGGAAGGAAAGTATTGTTTTCATGTCGATTTTTCGAAATCGAGTTTTCACCGGATCTATACGTTTTCAGACCCCCTGAACCCAAAAAACATGTTTTTAGCGATTGGTCTGTGTGTGTGTGTGTGTGTGTGTGTGTGTGTGTGTGTGTGTGTGTGTGTGTGTGAACAGAATATCTCAAGAACGGAACATCGTACGAACTTGAAACGTGAAACTTAAGTAACATACCACTACCGGACCCGACACGAACATTTTCATCAAAATCGGTCAACCGAAAGTAGTAGTTTATTCGTATAATTTTTCACTTTTTTGCGATTTTCTCAAAAACTGGTCCTACGATTTTTTTAAAAATCGCCTCATTTACTCAATTTTTTATTCTCTACAAGATAGGGTAGGCGCCATGTTTGCTGAAATTCTGCGTGAGGCTGTTTTTACGTAAAAACATAGCTTTTTTAAGATTACGGCTTTAATATGCAATTGAGAGCAAAAATGTATATAATAAAAGTTGTAGAAAATTTAAAATCCTACAACTTTTATTTCAAACATTTTTTTGTATAACGCTTAGTTTAGCGGTAATTAGCGATTTTCTGTTTTTTTCTCACGAAAACGTGAGAAAAATCGATTTTTTTAACATTTCGGCCTTAGTATGCATTTTACGACAAAAGTGTATATAATAAAATTTATAGAAAATTAAGAGATCTACAACTTTTATTTAAAGCTTTTTTCTCTACAGAGCATAGTTTAGCGTGAAAGTGTGATTTTCCGTTTTTTTAAGCCAAATTGAGTTAGATATTCATTTTGCGTCATTCACTCATGATTAAAATAAGGTTATGTTTATTGAGGTTAGTTTGTGTGTTTATTTCTAATGTTTTGTTACTAATATTAGGTTTATTGTTAATTACTTATATTGGCAAGAGAAAGTTGTGTGAGTGTTTCACACCATTTTTTTATCCGAGACAGCGAGAGAAACTCCTGTTCACTCCCTCACGATGGGAGAACTAGAGTTGGACTCAACTAAGGCGTCATCGTCCAGCCACAAGGAGGCCGCAACCGACTACCAATCAAAAACCCGCCGCCTGGCCACTTGATCCGACATCAGCAAAGAACCCTCCACCTCCCTTGGAACTGTTTATATAATACTACAAGGGAAATATCGGGTTAAAAAACTTACATACTGTCAACGGGGCGTGGAAGGGAACCGTAGCCTAATTTCCCTCTCGCTGTCACTGACCAACACTCACTCTCTCACTTTCATTCATCTCTTTCATCACCAGCTCAGGAAATTAGTGTGCCTACCTTACCTTCTGAGATCGGGACAGGATTGATTCACTGTGGGAGAGGGTGATCCCACTGATCTCCATATGTCTCCTCCCCCCGCAGTCTTCCGACCACCCTCTCCGCAAACTGAGCGACTATAAAACACGTTAGTCAACAGTTATCTTCACAAAGAGTAATGAATTTCATTATACAACCAGACCCTGTGGTAAATGAATTAAATGTGTAATATACAGGATGGAAAGTAGATAATTTTAGAAGGCCTGGCATGCTGATAAGCATACATTTCAACTCATTGAGTAAGACCCACCGGGTTGGTCTAGAGGTAAAATCGTCACCAAAATCAGCTGTTTAACAACTGATTTTTGGAGACGAAGGTTCCTGGTTCAAATCTTAGTAAAGGTAGTTACTTTTATACGAATTTGAATACTAGACTGTGGTTACCGGTGTACTTTGATGGTTGGGGTTTAATTAACCATACTATCTCAGGAACGGTCGGCCTGGGTCTGTACAAGACTACATCTCATTTACACGTCATACACATCATCCTCATCTCATTAGGTCATGGGGTTGCTTATTATTCTAAATTGAACAGATTGCAACGTACACAAATTAGGAATAAAAAAATAAAAAAATCCTAGTAAAGGTAGTTACTTTTAAACGGATTTGAATATTAGACAGTGGTTACCGGTGTACTTTCATGGTTGGGGTTTAATTAACCATACTATCTCAGGAATTATCGGCCTGAGTCTATACAAGAGTACATTTTATTTACACGTCATACACATCATCCTCATTTCATTAGGTCATGGGGTTGCTTATTATTCTAAATTGAACCGATTGCAAAACACACAAATTTGGAATAAAAAATAAAAAATTGAGTAAGTTAATAGTAAATCACCTCATTCCTTGTTTTACTTAGTAAAGCCTCTAGAGGTTCAAACCAGCCTGCCAGCTGATCACCTAAACAACAACAATTAATGTGGACAGCGACTTTTCGACCACCCGGTATATGGATGTAGGTAACTACATTCATTTATATGTAAAGGTAACATTGTGTATAATTATCTATTATACCTATACTAAAACTAGTATTTGAATACTAATATTAACGATGGAATGCTTTTTATAAGCTACGTAAATGATTACTATTACGAAGAAAAAGAAAAATATAAATAACAAATAGTAAATCTTAGATAATTTATAAATA
This sequence comes from Catonia carolina, assembly GCA_035578175.1. Taxonomy (NCBI): domain Eukaryota; kingdom Metazoa; phylum Arthropoda; class Insecta; order Hemiptera; family Achilidae; genus Catonia; species Catonia carolina. The sequence continues at coordinate 72,479,588 of JAQMRL010000006.1, forward strand.
TATATTTAAAAAAAAATGTAAACAAAATTTATCGATGTCTGTCTATCTGTCTGTTATCGTGAGGATCATCGAAGTTGTAGGTTAACAAAATGTAAACAAGTTATAAGATTTAATATTAAGTATATTCGAATTCTTCAAAAATTATTTGTTATTTGAGAATTAGTAAATTATTTAAGAAGTTTAGCGTGTGAAACTTATAGAATAAAATAAAATAATTAAATATGTGGAATTGCTGGATATTATATTTGCTTTTTGAACTAGTAGAATTTTAATCTCTCACGAATTTTCTTCATTTTATTCTTTCTCTTCATCATTATCTTTGTCTTCTTTTTTATTCTCGTTTTTCTTCTATTTTTTCTCCTCCTCCTCCTCCTCCTCCTCTTCTTTCTCTTTCTCCTCCCCTTTCATCACTTCCTCCTATTTCTCCTGTACCACTTTTCCTTCTTCTTCTTCTTCTTCTTCTTCTTCTCCTCCTCCTTCTTCTTCTCCTTCTCCTTCTCCTTCTTCTTCTTCTTCTTCTTCTTCTTCTTCTTCTCCTTCTCCTTCTCCTTCTCCTTCTCCTTCTCCTTCTTCTTCTCCTTCTCCTTCTTCTTCTTCTTCTTCTTCTTCTTCTTCTTCTTCTTCTTCTTCTTCTTCTTCTTCTTCTTCTTCTTCTTCTTCTTCTTCTTCTTCTTCTGCTCCTCCTCCTCCTCCTCCTCCTCCTCCGATACACCTCCTGTATCATCAAGAATTTCAGCAGACATGGCGCTTACCTTATCTGTTGTAAGTATAACAAACGTAGTGAGTGAGGAGATTTTTTTTTAAATCGTAAGAGCCGTTTTTGAGAAAATTGGAAAAATGTAAAAAAAATTACAAGAATTAACAATCAGTTCAGCTTGACAGATTTTGATAAAATATTCGTGACTGGTCATGACTGGTTGAGTCGTGCTTAACTCAAGTTTCATGTTTCAATCTCGTAGGCTTCGTTATTCCGTTCACACACGGACGCACTGACCAATTTAAAATGTACAGTACGCAAAATGTAGCTACAGTATTTTGTTTTCTGGTTTCACGGTGCCTGAAAAGTTTGTTTACAGTGAAAATGAATCGACATTAAAATATTACTTTCCTTCCCTAGGCCTCTAGAGGTCTCAAAATAAGGTGTCAGAATAAGGGCTGGCACTTTTTGTATATATTCACATAGGGTAAGAGAAAGTAAAAGATATACCCTATAAAGTTTAACCTTTCCAGTAACTCCAGAGAACCTCAAGAAAACAAAACGTCCATATATTTTACGTAGTGATAACATCCGGTTTACCGGAAGGCCTTAAGTTATGCATAAAGTGCCAAAGTCCGGGTAACCGAACATTTCCAAAAAAAAAAAAAATTTTAACAAAAATTAATGGAATAATGTATTTAAAACCGCTTCCGTGGCATTGTGATTAGCGTGCTAGCCTACAAAGCGAAAGGTCCCGGGTTCGATTCCGGGCTAGGGTCTGAAAACTTTAAAAACTACTGTTAAGGTACTAAAGCCCACAGGTTTTGCTAATGACCAAGCTGTCGATGTCACTTTAAATAAACTAAAAAAACTATTTTGAATATTTTTAGTGTTAGAATGATTTCTTTTTTTATGAACACAATAAAATTAATTTTTAACAGGACATTTTATTTTTCTGTAACGCTAAAATTTTGGTCGGCAATGGCAGGCTTACCTCTGCAAGTTTTCAAAATAAGGGCTGGCACTTTTTGTACACCCTTATTCAAATGAAATGGAACTTTAGATCAAACTTTTAAATATTGTTTCAGCACTGAAAGGGTTAAAGAATATTTAAAAAAATGTTAAAAAATATTAATTTATTATGGATACCATATCTAACTGCATAAATTTTCACTAAATAAATTTTAGTTAATTGAGAAATAAAATGAAATCAAACGCTCGGTTTAAAAAATGATTTCTAAATTACGTTGCTGCTAAGGTGATCAGCCGAAAGGCTGGTTTGAACCTCTAGCGGGTTTACTAAGTAAAACGAAGTGGGAGGTCAGAGGTGATTTACAAACCTTCCTCACTGACTGGAAAATTATGCTTATGAACATTCCAGGCCTTCCATAAAGCACACATTTTTCACCCTGCCAATGACACCTTCACTTCATTCACCACAAGGTCTTTTTTTGTTTTACGTCTGACGGTTCTGCAATTTCTGCTAATGCAGACAGTGGATTATGATGATATATGAAAATGAGTGGTGAAAAAATGCCAGATCTGACCGGGAATCGAACCCGGGACCCCGGAGTAGACCACAGGAGCTGGTTGCTTATAATGAAATTCATTACTCACAGTGGAGATTAATGCGACTAGTGTATTTTTACACGTACACCTTTTCTGTTGTTAAATACTTCAGTCATATAATTAAATAACCATGTGATAAGAAACAGAACTACTTTTTGTAGCCCTAAAACTAGCAGATCGGGTGCAAATAATTAAACATTCCACCTGTCTGTAATGGGCAAGGAATCAACATTGTTGTTGTTTAGGTGATCAGCCAAAAGGGTGGTTTGAACCTGTAGATGTTTTACTGAGTAAAACGAGGAGTTGTTTGGTTTAACATTGCCACAACTCGTTGAGTGGAAAAGTACGCTAATCAGTATGCCGGGCCCTCTGAAAAACACACAGGGTGATTCATGAAGTTCTCCCCCCACTTCTACAGCACATTGTACTAGTAAAAATAATGAAAAAATGTTATATAAACATAGGTCCGAAAACGCTTCGTTAGCGAGTTACAGCTAGCGAAAGATTTCGCCTGAATTCCTGGGCAAAGAGTAAAATAAAGCCATACTGAACTTTTGGAAAGGTTAATTAAGTAAGAAATGTCGTGGATTCTTATGTAATTTTACCTGATAAAGCTAATAAAATAGGTTTCAGAACTGTACCTGTAGTAGTTTTTGAGGGATTCACGGTTAAATGCAAAAAATTGGGGCACGAAACAATGTTTTTTTTAAGTTTCATGTACAATAACTTTGTTAAATTGGTGATAAATACATAAAATCAACAAAAATTAATTGTAGAGAATTTAATTCTGAGAAAATTGATATAATCAAAGTCTAAAATAAAACAGAAATAAGTATCAAAAAATCGATTTTATTCAGTATAATACATTACTATCTGTAAAGAAATACCGTACGGTATTTAGTTAAAATAAAACAAAAACAAAATGTTTGTTCCTTAATGATGATATAAATTGAGAAAACAAGATGAACTGTTAAATAAATTTGTTTGTAAATAAAAATATCATGTTTTATTACGTTGTATTTTTTTTTAAAATAAAAATTTACATTAAATGTTCGAAAATAAATGAAGCAAACATTTTCCAATTATTGTTTACTAATAATCGAAATGCAGTTTTTTGTTTTATTAATTTCTAAGTTGGTAACGCACGAATAACAGCTGATCAACAATGGTATTCTGTACTGTTACGTTAGAACTGTGTATTAGTGGTGTTTTGCAAGCTACAGCAGGAGATCGGGTTCTGTGAATCGTGTTATTAAATGCAATTTTTTTGTGAGTTATAATTCGATTGTTTATTCAGCGAAAAAATGCCTTACTTATTTACATCAGAGGAATACGCTGATATGGTTTTTATTTTGGGTTACTGTAATGGTAATGCTAGAGCTGCTGTAGTAGAATATGAACTACGTTACCCTAATAGGAGGATTCCAGATACCAAAACAATTTCAGGAACTTTTCGTACTCTTCGGGAAACAGGATCACTACCAAGTACTAGAACCAATTATGAACGAGCTGTCCAACTTGATGATGATATTGTTATTAATGCTGTTCATCGCAGTCCAGGTGTAAGTACACGACGTATTTCTAGGCGGATAGGAGTTTCGCAGTCAACGGTGTGGAGGTCACTAAATCGAAACAAATTTTATCCGTTTCATAAACAAAAGGTTCAACATCTACAGCCAGGGGATGGTCCGCTTCGCTTGGAGTTTTGCAACTTTTTGAATATTAATAATCAACTCTACAAGCGTATTTTGTTTACGGATGAGGCACAATTCACTCGGGATGGTGTCAATAACTTGCACAATGAACACTCATGGGCAGAAGAAAATCCACATGAGGTAGTGGAACAGAACTTTCAACACCGATTTAGCGTCAATGTCTGGTGTGGCCTTTTGCACAATCGGCTGATTGGACCTTTCATATTACCTGGACGCCTAAATGCTGAGTTGTATTTGCATTTCCTTCAAGAAGAGTTGCCGCAGCTGTTAGAGAATGTTCCTTTACGTCTCAGACAAAATTTGTACTTCCAGCATGACGGAGCACCTCCCCACTTTTCACGTGCCGTTTCTGCTTATTTAAATCATCAATTTCCTGGACACTGGATTGGTCGTGGAGGGCCTCACCCTTGGCCACCAAGATCCCCAGATCTATCTCCATTGGATTATTGCATCTGGGGATGGATGAAAGACATTGTATACAAGACAAAAGTGAATTCTCGTGATGAATTAATTGCCCGTATTATGGATTCGGCTGTGCAGATACAGGGAAGCCCTGAAAAATTAAGAAACGCAACAAAAGCAATACACAAACGTGCTGCAAAATGTATTGATAATGATGGCCTCATTTTCGAACATCTATTATAAAAAGGTGCGTACGGTTGGCCCAACCTGATTAATTTTGCTTAAAACTAGTAATGTATTATACTGAATAAAATCGATTTTTTGATACTTATTTCTGTTTTATTTTAGACTTTGATTATATCAATTTTCTCAGAATTAAATTCTCTACAATTAATGTTTGTTGATTTTATGTATTTATTACCAATTTAACAAAGTTATTGTACATGAAACTTAAAAAAACATTGTTTCGTGCCCCAATTTTTTGCATTTAACCGTGAATCCCTCAAAAACTACTACAGGTACAGTTCTGAAACCTATTTTATTAGCTTTATCAGGTAAAATTACATAAGAATCCACGACATTTCTTACTTAATTAACCTTTCCAAAAGTTCAGTATGGCTTTATTTTACTCTTTGCCCAGGAATTCAGGCGAAATCTTTCGCTAGCTGTAACTCGCTAACGAAGCGTTTTCGGACCTATGTTTATATAACATTTTTTCATTATTTTTACTAGTAAAATGTGCTGTAGAAGTGGGGGGAGAACTTCATGAATCACCCTGTATATTCCACTCTGCAAATGACACCTTCACTTCATTCACCACAGGGTCTGACTGTATAATGAAATTCATTACTTTCAGAGGAGATAACTCTGATTAGTGTATTTTACTCTTCTACCTCTTCTTTTCTTAAATGATTCAGTCATTTAATTAGCTGACCATGTGATAAGAAACAGAACTATTTATTTTAGCCCTGCAACTAACAGATTGAGTGTAAATTAATTTGACACTCCACCTATCTGTTATGGACAGGAATCTACATTAAAACAACATGAAATTCCACCAAATAAATTCTGGTTAAACAAGAAATAATAATAAATCAAAAAACTGATTTAAAAAATTATTCCTAAATTATATGTTAAATTATTTAAAATCACAGACAATTTTTTAAAAGTTAACAAAATTTATATGTTAAGCTTGTATCCTGCATAGATAGATAAAATTATGTATTCAAATTACGTAAAACCGTGAACATGTTTAGTAAATAAAATAAAATGTAATACTGAATTATGAATGAATAAATAATGTATTGCAAGTTTAAGGTCACGACGTGACGCAATTTAGAAGGCGGTAAATCATTGGGACGAGAGACGAGATGATACTTACGATATCATGGTATCATTTGGCTCACATATCGGTAAGTCTTCCTTCCTAGAGGCGGAACTCTTGGTCCGTTTCGTTTGTTCTTCTAATGACATGCAATGCCAACAACAAACTAGTGAGAAATTTAACTAGATGTATAATGTGAAGTCAAAAGAAAGATTTCTTGATTTTGTAACCGTTAAATGTGCTACATTGTACTACATCTACTTGGTTAAATATGTGATACGTTTCCGAGTATTTGTTTGTAAGCTTAGTTTCTGTTATCGTTAACAACTAACAAGTACGTGTATATTGTTTGCCATACGTGACTCTTGAATTATGTGATGTAGTTATAAAAGATAATAATTTAATAGTCTGGTGTAGTGTATTGTTATAGATATTGAAGTCACGAGAATGCTTTTTGCGTATTGTCGCCGCCTGCCTTTCCAATGTTAGCGTCTACACACGGTCCCCACTACCGCCTGATGCAGAGAGCCAACAGCCTCTTCCCACCACCTTGACAGGTATTTAAGATAGGACCCTCGTCCGCGAGACTGACTCTTCGCCGAATTCTCAAGCCAGCTTCCAAGCGGAGAACAACCAACCAGAAGAAGATGAACAGCCCAGACGAGCCCGGACGAAGCCATCCCTGGACGACGCTACCGGTGGCGGACGCCACATTCTTGCACCGGTCAGCCGATGGAAGCCCGTGCGTGCCGGCTGACACCACGGTGAAGACGGAGGTTAGCGCAGGCCCGGAGGGAACCGCCTCGGCCGCGCTATCGGCCGACGGCATACGCCGACCCGACACTGCGGGGCTCTGGGGGCCACCACTGTCACGCTGCAGTGGGGACTCAACTGCCGCTGAGGGAAGGCTAGGCTTGAACCCGGTAGCCGAGCCGTCCCCTTCGGACACCGCACTGCACACGCCAGCTCGCCGCGTCCGGCCACCTTCAACTACAAAGCACACCCGGCCCTTTTCAGAGCCACCAAACTACTAACTAAAACGGTCCTTTTCAGGACCCCCAACCAATCAAACGGCCCTTTTCAGGGCCACCAATTTCACAAATAAGGTTCTACCACGTGTCATCGGCCCCGGTCGGCAACAGTATGTATGGGCGTGAGGAAGGGAAGTGAAACATTTGCAGTGCTGCCAACCTCAACAGTGAGACACTACTCGTACATTTAACTACCGTACAGTTTCTAGATACATTTTGTAAGATGTGGTTTATTCCAGGAAAATGTTTTCTTAATGAACCTTATACGAACTAAATATGACATGTAATATTGCCTATAGCTTAATTACATGACTAGAAATGTTTGATTTACTGTAATTACGAATAAATCGCCTTCTTTACTATTGCTGTCACCGGCGTTTTCATTATCAGTCTCTCTAGTATCTACCTAACCGTTTTCGGTTTTAACCAGGCGTCAATAAAACTGTTAAAGAATAGCTTCTTCACGTCCTTAATTTTTACTTTCTCTTGCCTATATGAATATATAGTAAGGAAAGTATTGTTTTCATGTCGATTTTTCGAAATCGAGTTTTCACCGGATCTATACGTTTTCAGACCCCCTGAACCCAAAAAACATGTTTTTAGCGATTGGTCTGTGTGTGTGTCTGTGTGTGTGTGTGTGTGTGTGTGTGTGTGTGTCTGTGTGTGAACAGAATATCTCAAGAACGGAACGTCGTACGAACTTGAAACTTAAAACTTAAGTTACATACCACTACCGGACGCGACACGAACATTTTCATCAAAATCGGTCAACCGGAAGTAGTAGTTTATTCGTATAATTTTTCAGTTTTTTGCGATTTTCTCAAAAACTGTTCCTACGATTTTTTTTAAAATCGCCTATTTTACTCAATTTTTTATTCTCTACAAGATAGGGTAGGCGCCATGTTTGCTGAAATTCTCGGTGAGGCTGTTTTCACGTAAAAACGTTGTTTTTTTAAGATTACGGCTTTAATATAAATTTTAGCGCAAAAACTTATATAATAAAAGTTGTAGAGAATTTAAAAACCTACAACTTTTATTTCAAACATGTTTTTGTATAACGCTTAGTTTAGCGGTAATTTGCAATTTTCTGTTTTTTTTCTCACGAAAACGTGAGAAAAATCGATTTTTTTAACATTTCGGCCTTAGTATGCATTTTACGACAAAAGTGTATATAATTAAATTTATAGAAAATTAAAAGATCTACAACTTTTATTTAAAGCATTTTTCTCTACAGAGCCTAGTTTAGAGAGAAAGAGTGATTTTCCGTATTTCTAAGCCAAACTGAGGTTGATTTTCATTTTGCGTCTTTCACTCATGATTAAAATTAGGTTATGTTTGTTGAGGTTAGTTTTTTGTTTATTTCTTATGTTTTATTACTAATGTTAGGTTTATTGTTAATTATTTGCACTGGCAAGAGAAAGTTGTGTGAGTGTTTCACACCAGATTTTTTTCTTTATTTTTCGAATTGTGTAAAGAGAAACATCATAGTAGTTAGCCGTTCGCTCACGGCTTCTGTTAGGAGGCACGGATAGGCATTTTTGTTTAGTTTCAACTTCACAACATTTTATTACATTGCGTTCAGCCCTGAGAATAGTTTGACTACGTTTTCGAGAAACCGACATTTGTGTTTACGGTAACAAACAGTTATATTCATAGAGTTAACCTACAAAAGGTTTCTTCAAAATGATATACTGTATATGCTCTGGGTATAGTACAAGTTGTTATGTTTGTCGTACTGAAATTAAAGCAGCCGCGCATGCGCAATGGTGCTTTCCCCCTTTACCCTTTGTTGCAAACAAGGGCAAACTCGTGATTCAAGTGACTATACCTAAAAAGCACAATAAAATCTGGTGTGAAACATTCACAAACTTTCTCTTGCCAATGCAAATAATTAACAATATAACATAACATTAATAATAAAACATTAGAAATAAACAAAAAACTAACCTCTAAAAACATAACCTTATTTTAATCATGAGTGAAAGACCCAAAATGAAAATCAACCTCAGTTTGGCTTAAAAATACGGAAAATCACTTTTTCACGCTAAACTAGGCTCTGTAGAGATAAAGGCTCTAAATAACAAACAGTTATATTCATAGAGTTAACCTACAAAAGGTTTCTTCAAAATGATATACTGTATATGCTCTGGGTATAGTACAAGTTGTTATGTTTGTCGTACTGAAATTAAAGCAGTCGCGCATGCACACTGATGCTTTCCCCCTTTACCCCTCGTTGCAATCAAGGGCAAACTCGAGACTCAAGTGACTATATTACTATCCTCAGCGTCTTTCTGTTTTTGTTTTGTTGTTCTGCTTCTCCTGTTCCAGCGGCGGGTATTCAGGTGAAGTAACCGAAGAACCTCTTCTCATATTTTCTGGATAATATCGAGATTTATTTCTCTCTCAAAATTACTATTGTTGTTTACGAGATCAGCTGAACGGCTGGTTTGAACATGTTGAGGTTTTGGTAAGTAAAAGGAGGAGTTAGGAGATTTACAATTGCCTTCCTCACTGAGTGGAAAAGTATGCTTATCAGCATGCCGGGCCCTCTGAGAAGCACCTATTTTGCACTCTGCAAATTACACTTTCACTTCATTCATCACAGAGTCGTGCTGTATTCATTTTTTAAAATTCATTACTTTCAGATGAGATAACTCTGATTAGACCCTTTAACACCTGTACATCTTCTGTTCTTAAATGAATCAGTAATTTAATTGACTGAATATGTGATAAGAAACAGAATTTATTTTAGCCCTGTAACTAACAGATTGAGTGCAAATAATTTGACACTCCACCTGTCTGTTATGGCCAGACAAAATTAATGGAATAATGTATTTTGAAACTGCCTCCGTGGCGTAGTGACTAGCGCGCTAGCCTACAAAGCGAAAGGTCCCGGATTCGATTCCCAGTTAGAGTCTTGAAATTTTAATACGTTAAAACCACCGATATGATACCAAATCCCACAGTAGTTGCTAATGACCAAGCTGTCGATGTGATATTAAATAAACTATAAACAACTATTTTTGAATAGGTATTTTTAGTGTTAAAATGATTTGTTTTTTTATGAACACAATTTTTTTTGGCTTCAATTTAATTTTTATTTACAACTGTACGATTTTTAAAGCACAAATAGTAAATGAGATGGAATGAATGAGGAATGGCGGGAATGTGAATCGATTTCGGGGTGAAATGTTTCAAGGAATGTGGTGCCAATTTTTAATGATAATGATTTATAAACTATGATGGATAATATTTTTTTATGAGATGATTTTCTTTTTATAAAATGAAATAGGCATAACAAGTTAAATTGAAATATTTTTTTATGGTGGTCGGAGAAGATCCCTATTCTACCTTCGTTTCAGTCGTCTCTTAACAGGGAGGTCGTTAGTTGAAAGAGATTGGACATTTGGATTTATGTGGTCAATTGTCTTTGTATGTAATGAGTTGTATGTTGCGGTGACAATGTCCTAACCGTTGGTATTTTCAGGTCTTTGTGAAGGGTATGATTGGTTTCGTAAAAAATTGCGTTTGTTTTTACTTATTTTTTTTTTTTACTTGTGAGGCCACAATGGACCACTTCAGCCACAACATGGAAGACTCTACTTCGATCTCTGAGCCTTGATCTTTACCCAGTATTCCCTCATTCTTTGTGATCTCTGAGCCCGGAGTTCTTCCGTCACCCTCTGCACTCTTCTAGTCTTGGTTTCCGGTTCCAAAGCCAGATCCTTCAACTTTCTATAACTCTCAGACTTGAACCTCACATCCTCCAGCGTCAACCCAAACCTTTCCAAGTCCTCCTTGACCTCCTTCGTCCAGTTCAAACCGATTTTAAAATCCCAGACACTTTCAATAAGTCGTCTAAGTACTCTGTTCTCCGGTGTTCTAAGGATATGGCCCAAAAAGGAGATTCGTTTTTTCCTAATTGTGTCTAGTATTGGCTCCGAAATTTTATAGACTTCATTATTTGGTAGGAGTCTCCAACTATTATCTTTGTATATTCTCTTACCAATCCAGGTTCTAAGGATTCTTCGTTCTAACGTCAGGATTCTGTGGGTTTTAGTTTTTTGTGACAGTTTTGTTAGGGTCTCTCCACAGTAAGTCACTGCAGGTTGTATTACCATTTTGTAATGTCTTACCTTTGTATTTACCGACATTGACTTCTTGTTGTATGTGGTGTGGGTGATGAACTGAGCTCTCATTAACTTTTTGGTCCTTTCCGCCCATGCTTCCCTGTCATTACAACTCATGTTCAATACCTCCCCCAAGTACTTGAAATTCCGTACCACTTCTATTACTTGACCTCCCACTGAAATCCTGGGGTCCATGTTAGTGTTCCCAATTATTTTCGTCTTCTCGAAGGAGATCTTGAGTCCAAACCTTCCCGCTAACCGTCCTAAGCTTGTTACTTGTTTCTTTAGTTCCTCTACAGACCCACTCAACAAGGCCAAGTCATCTGCAAACCCCAGACAGCCAAGGTGAACTTTACTTTTGCATTTCCCGCAGCTAATCCTTGCTGGGTTCTCTTTTTCCCATAGTCTCATGATGTATTCTAAGGCACAATTAAAAAGCAACGGGGACAAGCCATCTCCTTGCCTAAGTCCTGTTCTTATTTCGAAATCTTTGGAAAACTCTCCTCGAAATTTGATTTTGGACTTAGTATTGGTCAATGTGAGTCCTATCATTCTTGTCAATTTCGGGTCTAGTCAAAAATTTCGTAGCACTTTCAGTAGCGATTCCCGATGTATGCAATCATAGGCCTTCTTGAAGTCAATAAATGTTACAAATAAGGGCTTTGATCTTTTTTTGCAGAAATCCATAACAAGTTTCAATGTTAAAACCTGATCTGCACAGCTTCGCCAGGATCTAAATCCTCCCTGATATTCCCCAAGTTCGTGATCCAGTTTTTCCCTGACCCTGTTATATATTACTCTAGAGAAAATTTTGTACGTACAATCAAGCAATGAAATACCTCTGTAATTGTCTGGATTTGTTCTTATAAAGACAATAAAAATTAATTTTTAACAGGAAATTTTATTTATCTGTAACGTTGAAATTTTGATAGTTAATGAGAGGCTTACGCCTGTAAGTCTTCGAAATAAGGGCTGTAACTTTTTGTACACCCTTATTCAAGTTAAGGGGGTAGTCAACTCAAGAAGATGATTTTTTAATTTTGATTGTTTTTTTGCATTTATTTAGTTTAACATTTTCTAAACCACAGCATATGTTTACTTTGTACGTTGACAAAAAGTTATAAAAACATCTGTTTAAAATAAAGCTCACTAGCAAGGCGAGTGAAATTATTCCTTAAACTTTAAATTAAGTTTTCCGGAAATTTATTTTTGCATGATTGTATATTCTTGGAAATTAAATATTTTGGTTTGTACTGGAGGTATTTGGATGGTTTTTTTTCAAATGTTCAAAATTTCTTGCTCTATTATTTGTTGAATGATTATTACAAAATTTAGTAGGGATTTAATTAAAAAATAATTTTTAAATACATAAAATAAATGTTTTTGAAAATATCATTTTTCTTCAATTAATTTCTTGTAAGAAAAAATACATGCAATAGCATACAACAGATAATAAACAGTAATTTTTTGTATTTTTGAGCACAAGAATCATGTTGATATCTTTCTTGGTTCCTGAGATATTTAATTCCCCGTAAAAGCCCGCTTTTCCACCCCCACCCAGTGGCGGATCCAAAGAGGGGCTAGGGGGGGCTATAGCCCCCCCTTGGGTATCCAATTTACACTAGATAAAATGGGTAATTTGTTTTGTTCGGTTACCGAACATGAGAGGAATCCGCACGCCCGACCAAGGTCATTCTAATGGCTTCAAAATCCTTTTATTTTTAGTCAATATTCTTGAGTCAAACCATAGTTTTTTGCCTCTAAACTCTGGTCAATAAAGAGTTAAAAACGGCCTAAAAATGTGTCATTTTACACTTAAATTTTGACAATTCCCCGGACCCCCCGCCTTGCTGGGGGGTGTTCCATACCCACCAGACCCCCCGGTGCTTTCACCCACCCAAACGCCTAGCCCCCCCTTTGGCCTATCCTGGATCCGCCACTGCCCCCACCCTTATATTAGGTGTAATTATATTTTTGGCCTGGTTCAAGTGGTAGATCATTACTAGTAAATTACACTTTCATTTAAAATATATAATGATAAATTATAGCCAGAAGAGTTTTCATTTTCATTTTCTGGGTTGACTAACCTCTTCAATAACACTTTTCATCAAACTTTTCATCATTGAAAAAGGGTTAAGGGAGTCTGAAAACGTGTACATCCGTTAAAAACTCGATTTCGAAATATTGACGTAAACAATATTGTCCTTCCCTATATTATATTCATATATGGCAAGGGAAAGTAAAAATTTAAATCGGATAGATGACCTTACCATAGAAATAACAAGTAATAGACTACTCAATGTGAAGCAGAAGCAGTGATGGAGTGAAATAATTCCCACAAAAATAGATAGACGAGTATAATGAGTAGATGATAATGTGTAGCGATTAACTCAAAGGGTATTCTCAAACTCAAATCGACTAACAATCATTTTACAACATTATTGAGAGCACCATTCATTATGAAACTTTTACAACTAATTGTACAATCTGGTCGATTCAAATGTGAAAGGATTATAACTTTGATATAGATGTTGCCAGATAACACATTCACAACTATCTACAGATAGTGCATTAAATAGCCAGACCTTGTGGTAAATGAAATGAAGGTGTCATTTACAGGGTGGAAAGTAGATGTTTTACGAAGGACCTGGTATGATAATAAGCATGCTTTTCCACTTCAAAAAATGAAAAGATTTCAAAAAAAATTTCATTGTTGCATAGCTTAAAGCTTCCTGATCAATATAGGCTATTTTGCAACTTTATTAAGTAACTTTAATTAAGTGAGTTAAGCAACTTAAACTGTGACGATGTCGCATGTTTTAGTTTATCGGTGCAAAGCACTTTTATTTTTTCCAAGTCCTTTGGATGGTGTATTTTTTGGGCTAGAAGCACTATTCAACTTTTATATTTCATAGAAAAACGTAAAGTATATCATTCGATTCCAAAAACCATAAAAACTTCTGATATATTCAAAAATTTTATATTTGTACTGTATTTCATATATTTTTCATTCGACAAGTAGCGAATGAGTCATGTATTTCCAGTTACTCTGCGTATCGCACCCACGTATTACTGTCTCTTATCTCAGCCATATATCAACCTATTTCTTTCTTTTCCATCGGTATTCTATGCATTCTATACATTTCTGTTAAATCTCAGGGACAAACATTTAAAACGACGGCCATCGATTTGAGACAAGAGTGCTTCCTTCACTCATTGACAACTTTATGTCGGAGTTTCTAGAGCTGGAAGTGCAGAAAAACAATTTATTTTGCTGCCACAGGGCAACGAAACCACAAATATTGTATATAGAGAGGTTTTAAAAATGATTTAATGAGGCGTACATTAGCTGCTGTGAAGCGAAGCGAGCGGAGTTTGCTAGTGTTTAATTTCCACTATTAATTTTCAAAAATGTTAATGTATCTGTAACCAACAATAACACAAGCTTCAATTTGATGTATCGTAATTATTACTTTCTCTTGCCTATATGAATATATAGGAAGGAAAGTATTGTTTTTATGTCGATTTTAAGAAATCGAGTTTTCACCGGATCTATACGTTTTCAGACCCCTTGAACCCAAAAAACATGTTTTTAGCGATTGGTCTGTGTGTGTGTCTGTGTCTGTGTGTGTGTGTGTGTGTGTTTGTGTGTGTGTGCGCGCGCGCGCGTGTGTGTGTGTGTGTGTGTGCGTGTGTGTGTGTGTGTGTGTGTGTGTGTGTGTGTGTGTGAACAGAATATCTCAAGAACGGAACATCGTACAAACTTGAAACTTGAAACTTAAGTTACATACCACTACCGGACCCGACACGAACATTTTCATCAAAATCGGTCAACCGGAAGTAGTAGTTTATTCGTATAATTTTTCACTTTTTTGCGATTTTCGCAAAAACTGGTCCTACGATTTTTTTAAAAATCGTCTCATTTAATAAAATTTTTATGCTCTACAAGATAGGGTAGGCGTCATGTTTGCTGAAATTCTGGGTGAGGCTGTTTTTACGTAAAAACATAGTTTTTTTAAGATTACGGCTTTAATATGCAATTTGGAGCAAAAATGTATATAATAAAATTTATAGAGAATTTAAAAACCTACAACGTTTAGTTCAAACATTTTTTGTATAACGCTTAGTTTAGCAGTAATTAGCAATTTTCTGTTTTTTCTCACGAAAACGTGAGAAAAATTGATTTTTTTAAGATTTCGGCCTTAGTATGCATTTTATAATAAAAGTGAATATAATCAAATTTATAGAAAATTAAAAGATCTGCAACTTTTATTTAGAACATTTTTCTCTACAGAGCCTAGTTTAGCGTGATAGAGTGATTTTCCGTATTTTTAAGCTAAACTGAGGTCGATTTTAATTTTGTGTATTTCAGTAATGTTTTTTGAGTATTTCTAATGTTTTATTGCTAATATTAGATTTATTGTTAATTATTTGCATTGGCAAGAGAAAGTTGTGTGAGTGTTTCACATTCAGATTTTTTTTGAAATACAACGGTTCAAAAGATATTGCTGTTTAAAGACAGGTGTTTTCTTTCGTGAATCGGAATTTAGTGTCTTATATAATTATATTCAACCTCTTTTGTTCTTAAATGATTCAGTCTGCTGTAATTGGTTAACCATGTGATAAGAAACAGAACTATTTTCGAAGTCCTGAAACTAACAGATTGAGTAGGCCTACAAAAAAAAATCTTTTATTTTCACTTTCTTCTTCTTCTTCTTTTCGGCCATCGGTGCACCACGAGAAACAATCAGCATTAGGATTTCCTTTTCCTCCTACCGGCTTTGATGTCGTCCCAGTACTTCTTCAGCCGCACCCTTGCAGCCTCTCTCCTCTCCTCAGACTACTCCACCGTCCCCCTCAAAGAAACGCGCTCCCGAAAACCAGCAAAAGCTCTGACAGCCTCTCCAAACGTAGCTCTATTCAACATTCCCTCCTCGTCGATTCCAATCTCCTCCATATCTCTCATCACCCCCTTTAACCAATCATTTTTATTCTTCTTTTTATACAGAAAGTCAAATATTCTTTTGGTTAATCTGCTGTCACTCATCCTGAAGAGGTGTGCAAAGTAGTTGGCTCTCCTCTTTCTGACAGCATCCTCCAGTTTCTCAGCTTCATTCGAGAGGTAGAACTCTGATGTTGGCCTTAGTCTGTAGGCTCCTTCTTCATTTTTCGTTGGACCTAGTATTGTTCTGAGGACCCTCCTCTCTATCTTGACCAGATTATGCAGTAGCCCCTTGTAATTTAACGATAGGCTTTCTGCCGCATATAATACCTCTGGTCGAACTACTGTGTTGTAGTGCCTGATTTTTGCTTTTATTGATATTGACCGCTTATTGTAGACGTTTCTGGAAAGTTTGACAGCTAATTCTAATCTCTGTTTTCTGTTGAGAAGAGATTCCTTTTCCTGATCATTCGGCTGTATCCATTCACCTAAATATTTAAATTTGTCCTTCCTATAGATTGTTCCATACTTAGTCTCAATTTTATTCTCTAGGATTCCTCTGGTGGCAATGAATTCTGTCTTTTCAAAGGATATACTCAAACCCACCTTTTCAGCTATTTCTTTAAGGTCCTCAATTTGAATTTTGGCTTGGTTCAATCCTTCTGAGAAAATCGCTATATCATCTGCAAACGCTAGGCAACCAATTTAAATTTTACGATTTTTAGTTCCGAGATACAAACTTTGGAATTTCTTACTCAGCACTTCTCTCCACTTAAGATCTACTATAAACTATAAGATCTACTTACAAATTAATAAATAAAAATTAGTAATCTCATATTTGGTACAATAAAGTGATGTCATCAATATTTAATTTAAAAATAAATTAGTTACCAATATTTCCTCACCAAAAATTTGGGTTGCGAATATTAATAGTTTGCTAAAATTATAAATTGGTGATTAAGAACAATTCTAATTTAAATTTGGTATGTAAGTATTAATTTGAATTAGTGCAATTTTGGTGTTTCATAATTTGTAACAATTTGATGATGAATATTTCTAAATAAATATTGGTATTTCATTAAATTTGATCATATATGATTTATTAGTATTCAGTTACAATAAATTTAGGGCAAAAATTTAAATGTCGATGATATTGCTATAATGGTTTCAGCTTATTAGATCCAAATGTAAAAGGAATGTTATGAATCTTATTCTTTTAGAATTTTGATGTTTCGTGTGTGCAATAAAGAAATTGTAATACATGATATACAAAAATCAAGCATTCTCAGACAGGTAAGACCGGAAAAATTTTATGGAGCAAAAACACTTGCAATTATGTTGAAAGGTGGTATGAATAAAATAATGAGCATCTCATGAGAAGACAATCTCATGAGTAAACATGTAAAATGAAAAACATAACCTAATTTTAATCATGAGTGAATGACGCTAAATGAAAATCAATATATGTTGGAGCTAAAAATATGGAAAATCACTAATAATTAACTCTAAACTAAGAGCTATAAAAATGCTTGAAATAAAAGTTTTAAATTTAAAAAATTTTCTTTAGCTTTCATTAGCCATAAAATGCATACCAAAACCGCACTCTTAAAAAAAAACGAGAGGTGAGATTTTCAAAGTTACGACTGCAGAGTCCCGATGATTTTCATTAGACATAGTTTACCTCTTACTCTATCTTTTAGTATTTAAGGCGATTTTAAAGAAAATCTTGAGCCGTTTTTCAAAAAAATTGCAAAAAATCGTACAAATACACTTAAATAAAAAAAAGTAACTAAAAGTAAAAGTAAATAAGTAAAAGTAATTTCCGGTTTGCCGATTTGATTAATTTTTTCGTGTCATATTTTTTTTGTACCTATTTTAAATTTTAAGTTTCAACTTTATACGATATATTTCGTTCTTCAGATATTTTCTTCTCAAATACTTCCTAATGGGGGAAAATCCATGGTTTTTGCTTTTAGGGCCTGTATTTTTACATATAAATCATGTATTTCTGGTCAAAACTCAATTTTGGAAATTCTACATTAAAACAATAATTTATTTGTCTATATTTTATTTAAAGGGCAAAAGAAAGTAAAAATTAAAGCCGTACCGTGGCTCTATTTTGAGAAACTTATAGTAAAAATATGTAGAAAGTATGACCAATTTTATGAAATTGTGTTCGGTCTCGCTATGGCACCTAACGTAATTTTTTTACTTCGTACGATAGATGATTTTTTGGGTTTAGGGGGCCTGTAAATGTGTAGGCTATATCCGGAGAAAACTCAATTTTGGAAAATCGACATGAAAACAATAATTTCCTTTTTTATATTTCATTATAGGGCAAGAAAAATTAAAACTTTAATCCGTAACGTGACTCTGTTTTGAGAAAGTTTTTTTGTAATTCCTAATGTGTGTACGTTGCAATCTATTTAATTGAGAACAATAAGCAACCCAATGACCTAATGAGATGAGGATGATGTGTATGACATGTAAATGAGGTGTAGTCTTGTACAGACTCAGGTCGACCATTCCTGAGAGAGTATAGTTAATTGAACCCCGACGATCAAAGTACACCGGTAGCCACAGTCTAGCATTCAAATCCGTATAAAAGGAAACTACCTTTACTAGGATTTGAACCAGGAACCTTCGTCTCCGAAAATCAGCTGTTAAACAGCTGATTTTGGCGACGACTTTACCTCCCTAGACCAACCCGGTGGGTTGGTCTAGAGAAAGTTAAAATGGTAAAATCAAGCCCATGTAGAAAGTAGCTAACTGCAAAAGAATAACCCACACAAAATCGAGGGACAATCATTATTTTGTCATCAAAACTATTTTATATCATCATTCTGTTATGACAATAACAATATTTTTTATTTCTATTTTATGCATACTTTGTACAACTATCACAATAGACAATAAAATATCAATCAATATTGAAACTACAAACTTAAATAGTTTTATTTCAAAATAGTTTTTGAAAAGAATACA
Organism: Catonia carolina; assembly: GCA_035578175.1. NCBI lineage: Eukaryota > Metazoa > Arthropoda > Insecta > Hemiptera > Achilidae > Catonia > Catonia carolina. Next base: position 72,498,383 of record JAQMRL010000006.1, read on the forward strand.
TTAATGTTGCAATGTATTATTGTAAAATAACATATGTAATATATATAAATAAAAAATATTCATTCAATGATTGTAAACAATGAGGTATTTATGAAATACATAGTTGACATTTTCTCATAAAATACTACAATACAGAATAAATAAATAACTTATTTTACTAGTAATTTTAATAGTTTAAATATATAAACTATTTGTATTGAATGAAGAAATAAACGTTGTATTGCTGAAATAGTTTGAAAGAAGAAACTATTTAATAGTTTAAACGGTTATAAAACTTTAAAGAATAATCTCATAAATGCTGAATTTCACCATGTAAATTTAAATTTTTACCAATAACAGTCAGTATTCAGGGGAAAGGAACCAGTCAGAAGTAAAATTGTTATAGATAATAATATTTTGGAACAGATCTCCCTTTTTTCTGTATCTAGATTGCAACACTATATACCAACAGGATAAAGATGCTTACATTAAGATGCACCGATTTTAGCAAATATGTGGAACTATGCACCGCACTTTAAAAAATCTGGTGTGAAACACACACAACTTTCTCTTGCCAATGCAAATAATTAACAATAAACCTAACATTATTATTATTATTATTTACGTTATGGCCTACAAAGGACCGCGATTTCTCAGTTTTTCTTCTGTGCTTTCCTCTTCGCCCAGTATTCCTTCATTTTCTTGGAAAAGTCACGTTTTCGTTCTTCCGACCATTTAGGTCTTGATCTTTTACTGTCCTCTTCCTGGAGCACTAGTTTGAGTTTATGTCTGAGAGGTGTTCTTTGTATGATGTCCGTCTCCGTTATCTGGAGTTTGTTGCAGTCTGTTTTTATCTCTTTGAGCCATCCATCGGGATTTTTCAATTTTTCTTTGTAGTTCAGGATTTGTTTTGAGAGCCTATGCTCGTTCATTCTCACTGTGTGTGCGTAGAAAGCAATTCTTCGTTTCTTCATGATGGATGTGATTTTTTCTGTGTGTTGGTAGACTTCTTCATTGCTGCGGAGTCTATATTCTCCTTCTTTGTATTTGGGCCCTAAAATCTTGCGGATGATCCTTCTTTCTTTACGGATTAGTTTTTCTAATGGAGCCTTCTGTCTAAGTGCGAGGCATTCTGATGCGTAGAGAACTTCCGGTCGAATCACTGTATGATAATGTCTTATTTTTGCATTTTTGGAGATGGATTTTTTATTGTATATCTGAGACGTCAGTCTGCACGCTACTTCAAACTTGTTGGCTCGGTTTTCTATTGCATATTTTTCATTGTTGTTTCGTTCAATACATTCGCCAAGGTATTTGAACCTGGTCACCCTCTGGATTTTTCCATGTTTGGTCTTGAAATGTGTCCGATCCGTTTTCTGGTTGGAGATGTACTGCGGTTTCTCGTACGATATTTGGAGCCCGATCTTGACCGCTAGTTCATGTAGAGTTTCGACTTGTGTGATCGCCTCCTCTTCTGAGTTCGCCAGGAGTGCCAGGTCATCCGCAAAGGCTAAGCAGTTGATCTCAAGTTCTCTTCCGAGTTTGACTCCTCTTGGTGCCGTTTTCCTCCATTCTCTGATGACCTTCTCGAGAGCACAATTGAACATCAGTGGGGAGAGTCCATCTCCCTGTCTTACTCCTGACTTTACTTCAAAAGGCTCGGAGATACAAGTTCTGAACTTGACTTTGGACTACGTATTGTTGATAGTCTTCGCGAAAAGTTTTCTCGTTTTGTTGTCTAGTCCGAATTCCTCTAGTATCCCGAGCAATGTTTCCCTGTCTATGGAGTCGTAAGCTTTTTTGAAGTCAACAAATACGAGAGCCAGTGGCTTTTGTCGGACTCTGCAGTGTTCGATGACATGTTTGAGGTTCCGGATTTGTTCGGGGCATGACCGAGATTTCCTGAAGCCCGCTTGGTATTCACCGAGCTGCACGTCGAGTTGATCATCTGCTCTTGTCAGTAGGGCCTTCGAGAAGATTTTATATGTGACCGGCAATAGTGAAATTCCTCTATAGTTGTTAGTGTCGGTCTTATCCCCTTTTTTGTGTAGAGGGTGGATGAGTGCTGATGTCCATTCTTCTGGGATTTCTTCGGTCTCCCACACCTTCTGCAAAGTTTTAACCAGAAGTCCGAGCTGACGGTCCTCCAGAAGTTTCCAGTACTCTGCAATGATCCCATCCTAACATTATTAAACCTAACATTATTAATGAAATATTAGAAATAAACAAAAAACTAACCTCAAAAACATTACCTTATTTTAATCATGAGTGAATGATGCAAAATGAAAATCAACCTCAGTTTGGCTTAGAAATACGGAAAATCACTCTTTCTCTCTAAACTAGGCTCTGTAGAGAAAAATGCTTTAAATAAAAGTTGTAGATCTTTTAATTTTCTATAAATTAAATTATATACACTTTTGTCGTAAAATGCATACTAAGGCCGAAATCTTAAAAAAATCAATTTTTCACACATTTTCGTGAGAAAAAAAACAAAAAATTGAAAATTACCGCTAAACTAAGCGTTATACAAAAAATTGTTTGAAATAAAAGTTGTAGAATTTCTAATTCTCTACAACTTTTATTATATATAGTTTTGCGCTAAAATGCATATTAAAGCTGTAATCTTAAAAAAACAACGTTTTTACGTGAAAACAGCCTCACCCAGAATTTCAGCAAACATGACGCCTACCCTTTCTTGTAGAGAATAAAAAATTGAAAAAACCAGGCGATTTTTAAAAAAATCGTAGAACCAGTTTTTGAGAAAATCGCAAAAAAGTGAAAAAATACACGAATAAACTACCACTTCCGGTTGACCGTTTTTGATGAAAATGTTCGTGTCGAGTCCGGTAGTGGTACGTAACTTAAGTTTCAAGTTTCAAGTTCGTACGATGTTCCGTTCTTGAGATATTCTGTTCACACACTAACACACACACACACACACACACACACACACACACACACACACACACACACACACACACACACACACACACACACACACACACACACAGACACAGGCACACACACAGACCAATCGCTAAAAACATGTTTTTTGGGTTCAGGGGGTCTGAAAACGTATTGATCCGGTGAAAACTCGATTTCTTAAAATCGACATGAAAACAATACTTTCCTTCCTATATATTCATATAGGCAAGAGAAAGTAAAAATAGTACCAACAAAAACACGAGGGTGAGATTTTATAAAACATTAGCAGTGCCGATTCTACTCTATGGAACTTGGGTGCAATCAAAGCGAGAGGAGAGTAGATTGAACCATCTGAAATGAAATTTCTTCCACATACATATGGGTGTAGTAGAGAAGATCGTTACAGGAATACCGAGATAAGGAAAGAACTCAACATCTTCTCTATAAACAACAAGGTATCCCAGAACAGAATGCAGTGGTTAGAGCATGTAAACAGAATGCGGGAGGATAGGATACCTAAGCAGACACTGGGCTATAAGCCGGAGGCCAGGAGAGGACGAGGACGCCCGAGAAAGGTAGATGCTCTTGAAGTAAATACACATGTTAACATAGAGTGCGTAGTACAGTTCTTGAATCAAATGTTATTAACAGTTAATGGGAAAAAGTCTCAGTACTTGCAGTTCAAAAATAAACATAACGTTAAAGAAATTAGAGAAGTGGATGTATTTATTCATAATAATAGTTTAGAGCATGTAGAAACAGTGAAGTTCCTGGGCGTATCTCTAGATAGATCTTTGTCTTGGGACTTCTACACCAATCAAATTTGTAGTAAAATATCATCTGGGGTATTTGCACTAAAACAAATTGCCCGATTAAATGATAAAAATTACTAATGGCAGCTTATCATGGCCTCATTCTGTCTCATATCCGTTATGGTATTTTAGTATGGGTAATTCTAGCATGGGTAATACAAATAGGGTTTTTAAAATTCAAAAGAAAGCTATTAGGTGTATGGTGGGAGCTAACCAGCTAACCTCATGCAGGCCACTATTTAAGGAGCATAAATTGCTTACAGTTCCCTCTCTCTACATTTTCGTGGTGATTATGTATGTTAGGCAAAATAATTTTATGCAGAATTTCAATGTTCACAATCATAACACGAGAAACAGGAATGATTATTATGTGGGCTAATCACTCCACAAAATTGTTTGAACAAAAACCTACTTATGCAGGGAGAAAATTCATGAATTAATTACCCCAATTTTAAAAATGTTGTGAGGATTTGAATTCCTTTAAAAAAAATCTGAAAAATGACTTGATCGGATAGCGTACAAGAATTTTTTTCTTGATAGTAGTGATACATTGTGTGATTCCTATATGTATTTCAGGTGTTATATCTGACATGTCCTATACTCCTCCTGGAGTCTCCAGGGCGCAAAAAAAGAGATGGGCAGATTTGAGAGTTTCGAAACAGGTAGAGATGCTTAATCCTTGAAAGGCAAAAGGAAAAGAAGACCTATAACAGGCAGGTGGATTGGTAAATTATTTGCATTCGATCTTCTAGTTCCAGAGCAAAAAATAGTTCTCTTTTATCACATGATCACCCAATAATATGACCGAAACATTTAAGAATAGAAGAGGTAAGATTGTAAAAGACACTAGTCACAGATTTTTTTACTCGTATTAGAAATAAATGAGTAGATTTAACAGTAGTATATAAATTTAACGAAAAATGTAATACGTTTTGCCGTGTCATTTTTAAAAAAATTTAAGTTTAAAAGACCACAACTTCGTATTCAGTATCGATGTGTTCATAGTTCCAATAAGTTGGTAAAAGGATCGATAGATCGGAACAGGTAGATTTCTAATGTTAAAATAAATTAAAGTTAAGTTCACCCCGTTATGTGGGAGGATAGTACGTAGTATTTAAGTCCTGCAGTATGGTTTACGGATGACGCAATAATCGTTAAAATGTCACACGAAATGTTTTGCTAAAGTATTACTGTATTGGAAATTGTATACTCATTCGATCTCTCTTGCTCTTTAAGCAACGCTTTGGACGTATTTACACCTGATTGCATGCGAATTGTATTTAGTGAAAGCCAATCAGACATGAAGACGAATAAAATAATGATGATTTAAGTCTGAAGAAACCTTTTTTGGTTTACAACATTTAGGTTCTCTATTTAAGAAGGTTACGGTGTAGGCCTACATCAATTGTAAGTGTATTCCCTCTTCTATCACAATGAATAATATATTTTGCATTTTAGTATATACACAAACTTTTTTTATTATCAATTCTTTATTTCATAAATTACCTACTAAATGAACTATGCGAATAAATTCGCACAATGTATCCAGAGTAAAAACATTAAATTATAAAAAATTTGATGTTAAACATTCACACGACTTTCTTTTATCAATGTAAATAATGAAAAATATTGTTGTTTAGGTCAACAGCCGAAAGGCTGGTAGGCTGGTATGAACCTTTAGAGGTTTACTAAGTAAAACCTCGAGTGAGGTGGTTTACAATTGCCTTCCTCACCGAAATGAAAGAGTATGCTTATCAGCTAGCCAGGCCCTCCAAAAAGCACTTACTTTCCACTCTGCAAATGAAACTTTCACTTCATTCACCACAGGGTTTGGCTGTATAATGAAATTCATTACTCTCAGAGGAGATAACTCTGAGTAGTGTTATTTACACCTCTCCATCTTTTGTTCTTAAATAAATCAGTCATATAATTGGCTGACTATATGTTAAGAAACACAACTTGTTTTGTAGCCCTGGAACCAGCAGATCAAGTGCAAATAATTTAACACGCCACCTGCCCGTTATGGGCATCAAAAAATATATGAAAAATATATTATAATACATTTCTTGTCTATATATATATGTATGTAAATATATAGGCATGAAATATATAACCTATATTTAATCGTGAGTCAATGACGCTAAATGAACCTCTCTTTTAATTAAAAATACAGAAAATCACTAATTGACGCTAAACTAAGCTCTAGAGAAAAAATGCGGGAACTAAAAATTGTAGGTTTTTTAAATATCCTAATAGACTATGTTTAAATAAATACACACTTTTGCCATGAAATGCAAACGAAGGACGCAAATGTAATGAAAGTTCAATTTTTCCTCCGATTTTGTTGAGCAAAATACAGAAAATCACTAATTGACGTTAAACTAAGCTCTGGAGAAAAAAATGCGGAAATTAAATGTTGTAGTTTTTTTAAATTTTCTAATAGACTATGTTTAATTATAAACTTTTTTTGCCATGAAATGCAAACAAAGGACTCAAACATAATGTAAATCTAATTTTTCCCCTGATTTTGATAAGCAAAATGCAGAAAATCACTGTGTTGTTTAAATTATCATCTGAAAGACTGGTTTGAACCTCTAGAGGTTTTATTAAGTAAAACAAGAAGTCAAGTGGTTTACTAATGCTTAACTCATTCAGTTGAAAAGTATGCTTATTAGCATGCCTGACCCTCTAAAGAGCATCTACTTTCCTTGTTGCAAATGACACCTTCACTCCATTCACCACAGGGTCTACCTGTATAATGAAATCATTATTTTCAGAGGCGATAACTGTGACTAGTGCCTTTTACACCTGTTCCTCTTCTGTTGTTAAATTCTTTAGTCATATAATTTGACGAAATTAGCCCTGAAAGCCGTGAAATTTGTAGCCCTGAAAGTTGAAACTAGTCAGAATTATTTCCTGTGAGAGTAATGAATTTCATTATATAGCCAGACCCTGTGGTGAATTGAAGTAAAGGTATAATTTACAGGGTGGAAAGTAGATTCTTTTCAGAGGCCCTGTCATGGTGATCAGCATACTTTTCAATTTAGTGATTTGTAAAAAACCACCTCCACCCTCATTTTACTTAGTAAAGGCTATAACAGTCAACCCAGCCGCCTTTCGGTTGTTCACCTAAACAAAAACCACTTGGATTGAATTTAAAAAAAAAATTAACTAAAAAATAAATCGTGATGAAGTACGAACAGGTACTTAAAATATCTGCATACTTAGCCGTGACTTAAATTAAGAGAACCGTTAATAATTACAACATTATTATCAACTTAAAACACTTAACGTTAACTTAATCACAGGTAATAATAACTTCTTGGGAGGTGACGTAGTTAAATATTATTCAATTATTTAAAATCCGTAAACGTTTATATATTATTAAAAGGTTAAAATATTTATAAGACAAGAAGATATGATTGGGGGTCATTTTAAAGGTTTTTCATTTAACTTATTAAGTATATAAAAATCCTTGGTTGAGGATGAGACCACCTAACCTAACTTAATCTTAATAACGTTATTTGGTTACGTTTGTTTTATCAAAGAAGAAGAAAAAGAAAAAGAATTTTATAATAATGTTTAATATGTTTATTCTATTGTCACGAATTTCGATTTTTTATTTTATTTATTTATTATTATTTTTATTTTTAATCTGTATTCACGTAAAAGTGCAGTAGTGTATTAACCGTCTAAATCTAAAATTATGCACAAGGTGATCGAAAAAATTGTTTTTACTTTCTCTTGCCTATATGAATATATAGGAAGGAAAGTATTGTTTTCATGTCGATTTTAACAAATCGAGTTTTCACCAGATCTACACGTTTTCAGACCCCCTGAACCCATAAAATATGTTTTAGCGATTGGTCTGTATGTGTGTCTGTGTCCGTGTCCGTGTGTATGTCTGTGTGTGTGTGAACAGAATATCTCAATAACGGAACATCGTACGGACTTAAAACTTGAAACTTACGTTACATACCACTACCGGGACCCGACACGAGCATTTTCATCAACATCGCTCAACCGGAAGTAGTAGTTTATTCGTGTAATTTTTCACTTTTTTATGATTTTTTCAAAAATTGGTCCTACAATTTTTTTTAAAAGTCGCCTGGTTTGTTGAATTTTTTATGCTATACATAATAAGGTAAGCGCCATGTTTGCTGAAATTCTTGGTGAGGCTGTTTTCACGTAAAAAAATTGTTTTTCTAAGATTACGGCATTAATATGCATTTTAGCGTATGCATTTTACGACAAAAGTGTATATATCAATTTTATAGGAAATTAAAAGATCTACAAATTTTATACTGAGAATTTTTCTCTACAGAGCCAAGTATAGCGTGAAAGAGTAATTTTCCGTATTTTTAAGCCAAACTGAGGTTGATTTTCATTTTGCGTCTTTCACTCATGATTAAAATTAGATTATGTTTATTGAGGTTAGTTTGCTTGTTTATTTCTAATTTTTTATTACTAATTTCTTCTTCTAAATTTCTGTTTGTTACTGTAAACAGAAATGTTATTTTCTCGAAAACATAGGGCCTACACTATTCACAGTGGTGAACGAAATCTAATATGCGGTGTAATAATGCTGTAAAGTAAAGCTAAACAAAAATGCCTTTCCCTGTCTCTTAACAAAAGCTACGATCAAGTGTCTAACTACTGTGATGTTTCTCTTTCCACAATTCGCAAATAAAAAAGGAAATTAAAGACGGGACGAAGCTATTCTTCAACAGTTTTGTTGACACCTGGTAATGAAAGGAAACGGTTAGGCAAATACTAGTGAGACTGATAGTGAAGACGCCGGTGACAGCGATAATAAAGAAGGCGATTCATTCGTAGAAAATTTTGTTCTAATGGAATAAGGTAACTGGTAATTACGGTAAATGAAACATTACTAGTCATGTAATTAAGCTTTAGGCAATAATACAGGTGACATTTATTTTATACAAAATGTATTGAATCTACACGGTAGTGAAATGTACGAGTAGTGTCTCACTGTTGAGGTTGGCAGCACTGTCAAATTTTCACTTCCCTTCCGCACAGCCCATCCATACACAAAAGGCAATCTCGTGACTTCAGTATCTATAATTGTCATGACAGGCAGAGCAGGTTTACATTTATACTAATATACCTAATAAAGAAGAAACGTCCGTTTGTTGGTTTGTTTGTATGAGGTAATCTCAGAAACTACTCAACTGATTTTTAAAAATCTTTCATTGTTGCATAACTTAAAGCTTCCTGATCAATATAGGCTATTTTGCAACTTTAAGTAACTTTAATTAAGTGAGTTTTACGTATATTCATACGTAAAACCAAGTAAAAATATACGTAAAACCAAGTTCATACGTAAGAATATACGTAAAACCAAGTTCATGGTGATCGGTGAAGAGGAGGTCAACGCAGGAATCACACTCGCTGGCTCCGCCATTGAACAGGTGCACACGTACAAATACCTTGGGTGCTGCCTAAATGACAAATGGGACTACGGTCAGGAAGTTAAAGTGCGTATTGAGCAAGCCAGAGCGGTGTTCACGAAACTAAAACATCTATTGTGCCAGCGTGATCTTAGTCTCAACACGAGGCTCCGAATTCTGAGGTGCTACGTACTTCCTGTACTTCTTTACGGGCAGGAAGGATGGACACTAACGAAACTTCTAGAAAGGAGGCTGGAGGCGTTTGAGATGTGGCTATACCGCCGCATGCTCCGTATATCGTGGACCGACAGAGTACGAAACACGGACGTACTGACTCGGATGGGCAAGGAGATGGAACTGCTATACGACATCAAGCGACGAAAACTGCAGTACTTCGGCCATGTTCTTCGAAACGGGAAATACAGACTTCTTCAGCTGATAATGGAAGGAAAGATAGCAGGAAAGCGCCGGCCGGGTAGAAGGAAAGCGTCCTGGCTGAAGAATTTGAGAGATTGGTTTGGTCTCAACTCCACGTCACTGTTCCGAGCAGCTGTTTCGAAAGTTAGAATAGCAATGATGATCGCCAACCTCCGACGCGGAGACTGCACTTGAAGAAGAAGAATTAAGTGAGTTAAGCAACTTAAACTGTGACGATGTCGCATGTTTCAGTTTATAGGGTGCATAGCACTTTTATTTTTTCTAAGTCCTTTGGATGGTGTATTTTTTGGGCTAGAAGCACGATTCAACTTTTATATTTCATAGAAAAACGTGAAGAATAACATTAGATTCCAAAAATACAAAAATTCAAATTATTTTTGTACTGTATTTGATAGATTTGTTTTCATTTGACAGGTAGCGAATGAGTCATATATATATTTCCAATTACACTGCGTACCACACCCACGTATTACTGTCTCTTATTTCATATAGCAACTGTCTCTTTCTTTTCCATCGGTATTCTATGCATTCTATTCAATGCTGTTAAATTGCAGGGACAAACGTTTAAAACGGTACGCATCGATTTGAGATAAGGGTGCTTCCTTCACTCATGGACAACTTTATGTCGGACTTTCTAGAGCTGGAAGTGCAGAAAAACAATTTATTTTGCTGCCACAGGGCAACAAAACCACAAATATTGTATATAGAGAGGTTTTAAAAATAATTTAATGAGGCGTACATTAGCTGCTGTGAAGCGAAGCGAGCGGAGTTTGCTAGTCTGTGATAAAATAAATGTGTAATTGTATGTGTAGTGATGAGCTGATGATGTGGTAAAGCCATGACGATAGTAGGCCTACTTCTCTATTGGTTAGTGTTCTTACTGATTCTTTCAGCACTTTTTGTGGTTTTTAATAATTTAATTTAACTCAAAATTCCAGCGGCCCTTCGCGCCGCTTACGTGCCTCGGCATCAGAGGGGTAGGTGGATCAGAATTCTTTAGTGGATCAGAACCATTGAAGTGCGTGCTCTGCGCCCGCACTTTGCCACAACGTAAAGGGGTTGGGTGGATCACAATTTGAAATTTGAAGATATTAAAGTTTAGAAATGAAGTTTGAAGTTTCAAAATTTGAAATTTGAAGTTTTAGATTAATGTTTAAAGCTTCCAAATTTCAACTTTGAATGTTGAGGTTTGAATGTATGATAGCCTACTTTGAGTTTTTCGTTTTCTCATGCGACCTGAAAATTTTCGGGTTACTAAATTTTTATGTAATTTTTTTCGCTATATAACATGCCGTTAAAAGATTAATTGTATTTCGAAAATTTAAAAAGTTTTGTTGGGGTAGCAAGCTCCGTAGGACCTCGATCTAAAATTTAATACTTTTTCCGTGACTCTATAGGTATGTATAACGTTTTGTTAATAAAAAATTGCCAAATAAAACCGTCGTGAAGGTGTAAAGAAAGAAAAATATGAAAACGGCAAGTCCTAAAAGCCGTAATGCTTTTAGTAATGTATTTCAGTGCTTTGAGTTTTCTCAGCGAACAGGTAAGTTAAGGGCAACTTTAGCTACATGGCCTTGAAGTACTAAAAAAACCTAATACTTATACTTAATTTATAATAAAACTAGCAAACTCCGCTCGTTTTGCTTCACAGCAGCTAATGTATGCCACATTAAATTATTTTTAAACCTCTCTATATACAATATTTGTGGTTTTGTTGCCGTGTGGTAGGAAAATAAATTGTTTTTCTGCACTTGCAGCTCTAGAAAGTCCGACATAAAGTTGTCCATGAGTGAAAAAGCACTCTTGTCTCAAATCGATGCCAACCGTTATAAATGTTTGTCCCTGCGATTTAACAGAATTGAATAGAATGCATGGAGAATACCGATGGAAAAGAGAGAGACAGTTGATTTGTATGTGGCTGAGATAAGAGGCAGTAATACGTGGGTGCGGTATGCAGAGTAATTGGAAATATATGACTCATTCGCTACTTGTCGAATGAAAACAAATACAGTATATGAAACACAGCACAAAAATAAAAATTTTGAATATTTCCGAATTTTTAATGTTTTTGGAATCGAATGTTATTCTTTACTTTTTTCTATGAAATATAAAAGTTTAATCGTGCTTCTAGCCCAAAAAATACAGCATCCAGAGGACTTAGAAAAAATAAAAGTGCTATGCACCCGATAAACTGAAACATGCGACATCGTCACAGTTTAACTTGCTTAACTCACTTAATTAAAGTTACTTAAAGTTAGGCAAAATAGCCTATATTGATCAGGAAGCTTTAAGTTATGCAACAATGAAAGATTTTTAAAAATCAGTTGAGTAGTTTCTGAGATTACCTCATACAAACAAACCAACAAACAGACGTTTCTTCTTTGTTATATATTAGTGTAGATAAGAAATTCATTAAACGGTGGATAACAAATTAATACAACTTTAGTTACAGGTAATTACAGAACCAAAAACGTTTATTTCAAATATTTTGTTTCTACAGAACTCACGTTTTTAAATGTAATTTTTTAATCGCTTTTTATTTAAATCGCTTATTTTTAAATCGAACAAAGGTTTATTTTCATTTAGTGTCGTTTACTAATGATTAAAAATAGGTTATGCGTTTACATGCCGTTTAGAAGTTTCAAGTAAAAGATTAAAAAAATAAAAAAACTTAAAACAGTTGGTTATTAATGTGATGTTGAAATGTTGGGCGTCGATAATCATTTTAAAAGAAATTATGAGAAATGTTAATATTAACACCTGTTGATTTTTTTTATTTACATTTTAATTGCATCGTGTTCATGAATATTAATACTACAATATGCACTGTGATATGAAATACAAAGTTATTTTACATCTTGCTGTTTATAAAATATGATTTTGATTGAAAATGTAAATATGTGCAGTAATATGATGCGTCAATTAGAGGATAAGACCACTCGTGTAATCTCGGTAACTATTGCTAAAGTGCTTTAAAACAAGTTTAAACTTTACGCCTATTTCATTTTTAATTTTCAAGAAGAGTATTTACTTTGAACACTTTTATTATTTGTTTATTTTAAATAAATTATAATTTTTACTTCTCTCTTCCCCTATATAAAATATAGGGAAAAACTAGCTATTATTTTTACGTCGATTGTTACTTTCTCTTGACTATATGAATACGTATATAGGAAGGAAAGTATTATCGATTTTTCGAAATCGAGTTTTCACCGGATCTACACGTTTTCAGACCCGCTGAACCCATAAAACCATGTTTTAGCGATTGTTCTGTGTGTGCGTGTGTGCACGTGTGCATGTGTGCGCATGCGTGCGTGCGTGTGTGTGTGTGTGTGTGTGTGTGTACAGAATATCTCAAGAACAGAACATCGTACAAAGTTGAAACTTAAAATTTAAGTTTAAAAATAAAATTTAAGTTTTAAAATTAAGTTTAAAGTTAAAGTAAGTTAAAGTAAGAAAGTTAAAGTTAAGTTTTAAGTTTAAAGTTTTAAATTAAGTTTAAATTTAAGTTTTAAAATTTAAGTTTAGAGGACCCCTGGGTCCTCTAGTGGTTATTATTTAGTGTACGGATTATTATTCAGTATAGTGGTACAGGTTATTATTTACATTGGAAAGATAAAGTCGTGTGAGTGTTTCATACCATATTTTTTATCAAGACATCAGCAGTTATTGCTATTTACCTTCCTTTAACCAGATCCTTTATCAACATACATCTCCTCCGTTCCTCTTCTGTCTTCACTTTTCTCCTATTCCTTCCCACTTTTCATTCTTCCTCTCCTCTTCTTTTTTCCTTCAACCTGTTTCCACCTCTTCCTCTTAATTTACTTTTCTTCTTCGTTAATTACCAGTTTTTTCTTCCCCTCCCGATCTCTATATCTCCTCCGTCTCATCCTTCTCATCTCTTCCTCATTCTCCTCCTCTTCCTCAACCTCTACTTCTTTCTCCTCCTCAATATTTACTTCTTTCTTTATCATCTCCTCACTTTAAAGTATATCCGTTCTCAGATATTGTTGTTGTTTAGGTCATCAGCCAAAAGGCTGGTTTGAACCTGTAGAGGTTTTACTAAGTAAATCGAGGAGTGAGTTGGTTCACCAATGCCTTCCTCACTGAGTGGAAAAGTACGTTTATCATATTAAGTCGTATCATTATTTTGGTTATTAGCGACTATCTTGAAAAATGAAACAATGAGGTTTGACATACAATTGCCAGACCCTATTCGAGAACCAGAACTTAGGACCTTCCGTTAGTAGGCAAGCGCGCTAACCACTACGCCTTTAAGGCAACCACAATAATTTGTTCTTTTAAAAAGTGCAAAAATTAATGCTGAATACAAAATGAAATAAGAACCGAGTAAAAACAGCTAAGGACATTACTAATGTCAACATAATTTTCAATACCAGAATACGTCAAAAACGACAAAAGATAAGAGACTGATATAATGTCGCAAAGCTTATCTGCCGATACGAGCTGAGACAGCCGATACTGCCCATAACAGACAGGTGGAGTGTCAAATTATTTACACTCAATCTGTTCGTTGCAGGGCTAAAATAAATATGTAGTTCTGTTTCTTAACACATGGTCAGCCAATTAAATGACTGAATCATTTAAGAACAGAAGAGGTAGAGGTGTAAAAGACACGAATCATAGTTATCTCCTCTGAAAGAAATGGATTTCATTATATAGCCAGACCCTGTGGTGAATGAAGTGAAGGTGTCATTTGCAGAGTGGAAAATATGTGCTTTTCAGAGGGCCCGGCATGCTGATAAGCGTACTTTTCCACTCAGTGAGGAAGGCAATGGTAAACCAACTCACTCATCGTTTTACTTAGTAAAACCTCTACAGGTTCAAACCAGCCTTTCGGCTGATGACCTAAACAACAACAACAACGAGCTGAGACAAAAATATGTTTCACAGCAGTCAATCTGTTAACCAAATCCGTGTCGTATAACTTTTCAGACACCCAGTGATTTCAATAATAGGTTATAATAACATATAATCTATGGGAATTATTTACTCTTTTCAAATGATTTAACATTTATTTATTTTTTTATTATTATAATTATTTATTATTTTATTCTTTTCAAAACAATTACATAATATTTAATAATAATAATAATAACAAAAACAAAAACATTACTGTAAACCATAATAGAATAAATTGCTGAAACTAATGACAGGCTATGTTAAGATAAATGTAATTTTTTTTAAATTTAAATTTTTACTGTATTATCTGGTCGATAAATTAGTAGAAAAAAAATATATTTTGTTTTAAACAGTGATCTTCTAATGTTATCAATGAGGCAACATATTCGTGGTTAATCGTTCTGTTAGGTCAGTGTGCCTAGGTTAAACAATGTGGAATGTCAAGGCAATGTTAGTTTATGATTTCTTAATTCTAATTTTAATTGAATTTAATATGTATGTATATTGCCCATAACTGACAGGTGGGAGTGTCAAATTATTTACACTCAATCTGTTCGTTGCAGGGCTAAAATAAATAATTCTGCTTCTTATCACATGGAAAAAAGTGTATGGAATTATCGTACCAGAAGAAGGGCTAGTGGGCCCTTCTAGTGGGCTAGTAGAAGGCTAGTGGGGCATATTTTTAAGACATCTATCAATAATGGAGAGTAATATTGACGGAGTGAATTGTTGAGGGAGGCAAAGATTAGAATATATAAAGCAAATTACAAAAGATGTAGGGTGTTGCAGGTATGTAACGGTTGATTCAAAAAGAGCGCCGGTTTTTAAACGGCTGGTAAATTTTTGTTTATCGGTTAGCAACATTGTTAGACCTCATTTCTATTTCGGAGAACATTCCGATTGACGATTCAGTTGTAGTTTCTCTTGTTCGCAGTGTAGTACTCTCGCAGTCTGTGTCTAACCATGGAGAAGTTTATTTATTTATTTAGGTTTAAATAAGTTTATTTATTTATTTATTGCACAACGAGTGTTAATCGTCAAAACATTTTACCAGAGTGGAGAGAGATATGCGGCTACTGTCAGGTGACTTCGCGGTACTCTAGGACGTAATGAAGCACCGAATGAATCAACAATTCGCAGGCTCATGAAAAAGTTTTTTGAGACGGGTTCAACAGTCGACCTTAAAAGTTCTGGACGTCGTCGTTCTGGCCGAACTGAGCAGAACGTTGCGTTGGTTCGTGACAGTGTGGCTGTTAGCCCAGCAAAATCAATACGTCGCCGTTCTCAACAATTGGGTTTACGATGTTCTTCTGTACGGAGAATTCTTCGGTACGATCTCCAATATCACCCGTATAAAATTCAGTTTCTGCACGAGAAACAATGTTGTTGCTCCGTGAACGGTTCCAGGATCGCATCATTTCTCGTAATTCCGACCATCAATGGCCACCAAGGTCGTGTGACTTGACGCCTTGTGACTTTTATCTTTGGGGTCATCTGAAGTCATTGGTGTATGCCAATAAACCCCGAAACATCAATGACTTGAAGGAGGAAATTCGACGGGTTATCGGGCAAATGGAAGTCGAAACTTGTCGTGCAGTAATATCCAATTTCATGGACAGAGTTGATGCGTGCCAGCGCAGTAGAGGAAGACACATGCATGACATCATTTTTCATACATGAAATCGGAAGGTAAGATGAACTTGTTGATGTATTTATTTTCAGTTTTTCAATAAAATAAATCTCTTAATTTGATATATCAAAACCGGCGCTCTTTTTGAATCACCCTATAGATATGAAACGACTTGCGCAAGATAGAACAGCTTAAAAAACTGCGTCAAACCAGTCGAGAGACTGATAAAAAAATATCTTTTTGGCTTCATATCCAAAAAAGTATAATAGGGTATATAAATGGTTTAGCTTCTCAATACGTTATAATATGAATTCAACTTCAGAAGGTAAAATGTCTTCCGCATTTAGTAAGAGAGATGAAAGCCGTTTCGAAACTTGAATGATCACGATTAGGATTTCTTGGTTAAGCCAGTGGGCGGTTATTATGAGCGTAATAGAATTAAACGAGCGTAATCTTAAAAGGCAATTGAAAATGCGGGTGTTTATAAATGGTGATAGCTTATGTCAATATATTCCTAACTAATCACCTATTTTACGTTTGCTTTCTCCTATTCTTTCTACGGTATACATTAAGAAATAATGTAATAGGTTAAAATTTTAACTCATCACAACTACTGAGTACCACTTGAAGCCAAAACATGAATTTTATAAGGATGTACGCAAGTAACATTTATAGTAGCGCTTCGTTTATCCGGCCTTCGTTAATCCAGATCAGATTTGTAGTTTTTATTTTTATTATTTTAATTCCTAATATGTGTACGTTGCAATCTGTTCAATTCAGAACAATGAGCAACCCCATGACCCAATGAGATGAGGATGATGTGTATGACATGTAAATGAGTTATAGTCTTGTACATACCCAGGTCGACCACTCCTGAGAGTGTATGGTTAATTGAACTCCAACCATCAAAGTACACCGGTAACCACTGTCTAGTATTCAAATCCATATAAAAGTAACTACCTTTACTAGGATTTGAACCAGGAACCTTCGTCTTCGAAAATCAGCTGTTAAACAGCTGATTTTGACGACTTTACCTCTAGACCAACCCAGTAGGTTAATTTTTTATTTAATGTTCACATAGATATTAGAAGTATATGGAAGCATCCTACCAGAAGAAGGGGTAGGCTAGTGTGGCATATCTTAAGACATCCAGGTATTGGGCTATCAATAATGGAGCGTAATATTGAGGGAGTGAATTGTAGGGGGAGACAAAGATTAGAATATGTAAAGCAAATTACAAAAGATGTAGGGTGTTACAGGTATGTAGATATGAAACGACTTGCGCAAGATAGAACAGCTTGGAGAACTGCATCAGACCAGTCGAGAGACTGATGACAAAAAAAAATAGATATTAATTTTTAATTATGATAGCAAAAACGTAACAGTACGCCAAATGTTCGCTTTTTATTTTAATTAAATATACAGTGTTCGTGCGTAGATTGTGCAATAAATTATAGTAATAAAATGATTTTTGTTCAGCTTAAAAAAGCTTTAATTAGAGTGTCAATCCAGCTTAACTATCTACGAAGTGTGGCGATTAAATAACGAGACTGACGTTGTAAAACAATTAATTTAATTTTTATACATTATCACTTATTGTCACCTTCAATATACACTCCATGCGAATTTTCCAGTGTTAGGAACATTGCTGGAAGTCATCTTCTGTCAGCTCGTTCAGGATACCTGCCGCTTTCTCTTTTACAGCTTCCACAGACTCAAATCTTGTCCCTTTTATTGCAGATTTCACCTTAAGGAACAGGTAGAAGTCACATGGTGCAAGATCTCGTCAATAAGGTGGATGTTCTAACACTGAGATTCTGTACTTGGCTAGTAATCTCTTGACAGATAACGCGGAATGAACTGGCGCATTGTCTTGGTGTAGAACCCATGATTTGTCCTTCCACATTTTGGGGCGTTTTTTCCTTACTCTTTGACGTAGTTTAGAACGTACCTCAAGGTAGTATTATTGATTAATTGTTTGACCTTCAGGAACCCAGTGAAGGTACACAATCCCATGGATATAAAAAAAACAATCATCATTGCTTTAAATTTTGACTTGCTCATTCCAGCTTTTTGGCTATCGGTTAAGTTCGGCTCTTTCAGTGCATGGATTGGCGCTTTGTTTCCGGATAATAAGTAAAAAAACCACGTTTTATCACATCTCATTATCTTCTACCTGTTCCCTATGGTGAAATCTGCATTAAAAGGGACAAGATTTGAGTCTGTGGAAGCTGTAAAAGAGAAAGCGGCACGTGTCCTGAAGGAGCTAACAGAAGATGACGTCCAGCACTTTTTCCAACAATGCCAAAAAAGCTCAAATGACAAGTCAAAATTTAAAGCAATTATGATTGATTTTTTTGATATCCATGGGATTGTGTACCTTCACTGTGTTCCTGAAGGTCAAACAATTAATCAATATTATTACCTTGAGGTAGTGACTTCTGCCTGTTCTCTGATGTGAAATCTGCATTAAAAGGGACAAGACTTGAGTCTGTAGAAGCTGTAAGAGAGAAAGCGGCACGTATCCTGAAGGAGCTGACAAAAGATGACTTCCAGCACTGTTTCCAACGATGGAAAATTCGCATGGAGCGTTGAAGGGATAGAGAAGGAGTGTATATTGAAGGTAACAATAACTGATTATGTATAAAATAAAAATACAATTTTTTTAACGTCAGTCTTGTTTTAATAGCCACACCTCGTATTTCAGCTTATCACTTAAACAACACCATAACGAGATCCCGAAACAACCTAGATTAAACGTTACAATATTACAATATATTGTGCATTACAATACATTTGTAACGACACGCAAATAAATATAAAATGAATATAACACAAGATTTAAATTTTAATACTTTTAATTGAATAAATAAATAGATAATTGATAATTTTACAAAATGATGACTCTAATTTTAAATATTCTCAGGGTTTTTAAATACTATAATTGTTTATTGTTCTTTATTAATACATCTTAAATTATACAACAATGAAAAATTTTAATATTAAACAAATGACAATCGGAATTTTTAATAATTTTATCGTAATACTGGACTTTTAAAATTAAATTTAGAATATTATCTAGATAATTTTGAATAAGTTAAATAAACAAATATCAGTTAATTATTTACTTGAAATGTTATTTTTATTTGCCGGTTGAATTTAATAAAATTATGAATTACTGAAGCGAAGCTTTGTTCATTTTAGATGGCGTCTATAGATAGCTTAATAATCTTGAATTTAAATATGAATTTTTCTTGATATATTGATAATTAATGTTTGTTAATTATATGGAAAATGTTGCTTACGTGTTTATCTTCTTACTGATACATATTTTGTTATACTTCTGCGGTTTTTACTTATTAATTTTAATATTTAACTGGAGCACTTTCATATATGATGTTCACACCAAGCTTGTCTCTGGCCTAAAGCTCAACGAATTCATGGTTCAAGTTGGCATATTAAATTTTAAATTTTGATTACATATTTTAAAAATGTTCGTAAAATTCAAATCACTGTTTTAAAAGATATTATATATATTATTTCAGTTATTCATGTATTTATTTTAATTGTTTATCTTCATTTCGATTTTTAATTCACTTTTTATTAATTATAGTTTAGTTGCACTTTTGAATCACGTAGTACTTCATTTTAATCTCGTTGTTGTTCGTAGATTATTATACATTTTTTAAAACTATCGAAGATTAACTGATATTGATTATTAATTAACAAATAACTATTTATATTATGCCAGTATTTATATAGTATAAATTTATTTATACTGTTTAAAAATTATAATAATAATATACACCTAATATTACTGGAGTTGTTAATTTTTTAATTAAAAAAATGTAGTGTATAACCTGCCTATGTGACCTTGTCCACTACTTAGAATATGGGTCAAGTTCACGCTACACATTGTACGTTACAATATATTGTAATATAATTTTATCCTCAAATTGCTAACTACTTTACAGTAACTTTCTAATAATATTTTAAAAGATGAACTCATCTTTAGCATCAGAATATTTTTACTCAAACACAAACAGAGAAACGAACAAACGTAGCTTTTCACACGGTGCAAGATCTGGTGAATAAGGTGGATGTTCTAACACTGATATGCTGTACTTGGGTAGTAATCTCTTGACAGATAAAGTGGAATGAGCTGGCGCATTGTCTTGGTGGAGAACCCATGATTTGTCCTTCCACATTTTGGAGCGTTTTTTCCTTACTCTTTGACGTAGTTTAGAAAGTACTCAAGGTAGTAATATTGATTAATTGTTTGACCTTCAGGAATCAGTGAAGGTACACAATCCCATGGATATAAAAAAACAATCATCATTGCTTTAAATTTTGACTTGCTCATTCCAGCTTTTTTGGCTCTCGGATAAGTTCGGCTCTTTCAGTGCATGGATTGGCGCTTTGTTTCCGGATAATAAGTAAAAACCACGTTGCATCACATGTCATTATCTTCTACCTGTTCCCTATGGTGAAATCTGCATTAAAAGGGACAAGATTTGAGTCTGTGGAAGCTGTAAAAGAGAAGCGGTATGTGTCTTGAAGGAGCTGACAGAAGATAACTTCCAGCTCGGTTTCCAACAATGGAAAATTCGCATGGAGCGTTGAAGGGATAGAGAAGGAGTGTATATTGAAGGTGACAATAAGTGATTATGGATAAAATTAAAATTAAGTTTTTTTACATCATCAGTCTCGTTATTTAATAGCCACACCTCGTATTTAAGCTAATCACTTAAACAACAACATAACGAGATCCCAAAAGAACCTAGATTAAACGTACAATATTATTATTTTAATGTAATTTTATCTTTAAAAGTCAACTACTTTACATTAACTTTCTAATAATATTTTAAAAGATGAAGTCATCTTTAGCATCAGAATATTTTTACTCAAACACAGACAGAGAAACAAACAAACGTAGTTTCTTATTACAACAATGTGTTGACTACACTTTACCTAACTTAACCTAACCAAACCAAACATAAACTTATAATTTTTTTTTTATAGAAATAGAGATTAAGTTAGTTAAGTCTTTACGTCTTAAAATAAAAACTTTTACTTAATATTTAAATTGTTGTAAGCTTAAGTGTATAATATGATTGCATTATTCTTACATTATGTATTTACAATATTTAGGCTTAATTTTATGTATTTGTGTATTTAATAAATACATAAAATGAAGTAACGGTTATTTTTCTTTTATACATCGTTCGTTGTAAATGTGTAATTTATGTTAATTAACTCTTTATTTGAATAGTATAATGTTTCTTTTATTTTTATCTAATTAAGTAACCATTGACTTATGTGCTTGGATTTGAGGCCTCTAGAATCAAAACCCGCCATATCCAAAAATTAAAAAAATCTGGTGTGAAACACTCACACAACTTTCTCTTGCCAATATAAATAATTAACAATAAACCTAATATTAGTAGCTAATAAAACATTAGAAATAAACAAAAAACTAACCTCAATAAACATAACCTTATTTTAATCATGAGTGAAAGACCCAAAATGAAAATCAACCTCAGTTTGGCTTAAAAATACGGAAAATCACTTTTTCACGCTAAACTAGGCTCTGTAGAGAAAAATGTTTTAAATAAAAGTTGTAGATCTTTTAATTTTCTATAAATTTAATTATATACACTTTTATTATAAAACGCATACTAAGGCCGAAATCTTAAGAAAATCGATTTTTCTCATGTTTTCGTGAGAAAAAAACAGGAAATTGCTAATTACTGCTAAACTAAGCGTTATACAAAAAAATAATTGAAATAAAAGTTGTAGGTTTTTAAATTCTCTACAACTTTTATTATATAATTTTTTTCGCTAAATTGCATATTAAAGCCGTAATCTTAAAAAAACTTTGTTTTTAAGTGAAAACAGCCTCACCCAGAATTTTAACACACATGACGCCTACCCTATCTTGTAGAGAATAAAAAATTAAGTAAACCAGGCGATTTTTAAAAAAATCGTAGGACCAGTTTTTGAGAAAATCACAAAAAAGTGAAAAATTACACGAATAAACTACCACTTCCGGTTGACCGATTTTGATGAAAATGTTCGTGTCGGGTTCGGTAAGGGTATGTAACTTAAGTTTCAAGTTTCAAGTTCGTACGACGTTCCGTTCTTAAGATATTTTGTATACACACACACAGACACACAGTCACACAGACACACACACAGACCTGTCGCTAAAAACATGTTTTTTGGGTTCAGGGGGTCTGAAAACGAATAGATCCGGTGAAAACTCGATTTCGGAAAATCGACATGAAAACAATACTTTCCTTCCTATATATTCATATAGGCAAGAGAAAGTAAAAATTTAGTTATGAATCTAATCCTATGTATTTTGTGCCGCTGAATTCAATGGAAAAGTCGTTTTAGTTCAAAAACCACTATTTCCTCTTCAAATTGCTGTTTAAAGATTGTGTTTATTTTCAAAACACGCCAAATCTAAGTGCACTTTCTCCATGTTATAAGTTCAAAACCCTCCAACTGCATTTCAACCAATGATACGTGAGATTGTAGTCACGTGACTTATAATCAGCTGACATTTTTACTCAGCTGTGATTGTTTGGTTATGTTCGCTTTTACTGTACATGTTTGATCTAAGTGTAAAGTTTGTTTTAAAACTATTTTTGCTAAAGTGGTGAATCTAATTCAAAATTTAACATCATGTTCGCCAAAAAGTTCTCGTGCAAGAGTTCAGTTGCTAAGAATTGCAAGTCTCAAAAAAGAGTTGTAGCAAATCCCAAGATGAGTTTCAAAACCCACTATTGTAATTTTCTAAGAAAAAAAAAAATAACATATAGCTGTAACTGACAGCTGTAAAATTTTATGTATGTAACCAGATGACTATGAAAATATTTTCACAGTATTTAGTTTTGAAGTTTTATGGAGTTTTCATATTGAAACAAAAATTGGTATTTTGCTGGAAATTCATTTTTATGGAGTTGGAGGGTTTTGATTCTAGAGGCCTCATTTTTGTTCAGTATGTAATTTTTATTAATACAGTTGGCACTTGCTAATCTGAAGTAAGGTGTCCGTATTAAAAAAAAGTTCGAAATATAGAGGTAAAATTATTAAAACCATGCTCTAAAGAAAAAGAAAACAATTTTTTTTTTACTTTTTCTTGCCTATATAAATATACAGAAAGGAAAGTATTGTTTTCATACCGATTTTTCGAAATCGAATTTTCACTGGATCTAAAGTCCAGCCTTTCTTAGTTTGCTCCTAATGTAAACAAATAATGACGTCACTGAGCATGCGCATTATATAAAAATGATTACACGCTGATTATATAGTAACAACAAAATACTTTCAAAAGTATTTATATACAAAATAATTTTAAAAGTGTTTTTATAGATGAAATTGTTAGGCCTACATCATATCATGACTGATGTTTTAAGTACTTTAAGTACTTATAATTCAAAAAATAGTTAACTTAATAGGAATACGACATCCATAAAGTGGTGGACTCTAGCGTGCACCCTGTAGTAGCTAGCTTTGGTTTGTTGACAGTAGGAGCAAACTAAGAACGGCTGAACTGTACACGTTTTCAGACCCCTTGAACCCAAAAAAACATATTTTTAACGATTGGTTTGTATATATATATGTGTGTGTGAGTGTGTGTGTGTGTGTGTGTGTGTGTGTGTGTGTGTGCGCGTGTTATCAAAATATCTCAAGAACAGAATATCATACGAAGTTGAAACTTAAAACTTAAGTTAGGTACTACTACCGGACCCGACGCAAACATTTTCATCAAAATCGGTCAGCCGGAAGTAGCCCTAGTAGATTATTCGTGTCATTTTTAACATTTTCACGATTTTATCATAAAAATGTTCCTACGATTTTTTTAAAAATCGCATCATTTACTCAATTTTTTATACTCTACAAGAAAGGGTAGGCGCTATGTCTGCTGAAATTATTGGGGAGGCTGTACTCGCGTAGAAAAAAAACGGTTATTAAGATTGCAGCCTTAATATGAAATTTTTGCGCAGAAGTGTATGTAACAAAAGTTGTAGACAATTTAAAAGTCTAAAATGTTTATTTCAAATATTTCCTTGCATAACGCATAGTTTAGCGGTAATTAGTGATTTTCTGTTTCTTTTTTTTTAATTCATTTTTTTAACGTCGCATCAACTGCAACGGTCATTAGCGACGACGTTGGGGTGTAACTATTGCACAATGGAGGATGAAATGATTTTTTGTAACGTATGAAAATATGCCGTGCCTGAGTGGGATTCGAACCCAGGACCGCATGATGAGAGGCGAGCACGTTACCAACTGCGCCAATGTTCTGTTTCTTTATCATGATAATCTGTAAAAATATCGAATTTTTTCTTCAACGTGACCTATCATCCACAGCAGATCCGTTTCAGTTGGTTACGAAATAGCGATGGTATGGTGGCAGTTTGGCTTTTTACTGCTGCATTCGTTCATTTAATCTTTGAAAATATTTGTTTATACAAAAATTCTTTTAATACCTTTGTTACTGTTGATACAGGATGATTCGCGCAGATATGCAGAAACTATGGGAGCTCATTGTACATGTAAATATAATGAAAATTTTTTTTATAACCATGGGTCCGGAAATGCTTCGTTACCGAGTTACGGCTAGCTAAAGATTTCGCCCGGATTTCAGCTCACCAGGTGAGCTGAAGGTCTTCCTGAAATTCTGGTAAGGTAGATTAGCGGGCAAATTCAATCGTTTCTTATAGTTTTTGACCTGATAAATTGAATAAAATAGGTCCCAGAACTGTAACTTAACTATTTTTTGAGTAAACCAGTGTCAAATCCAAAAAATGGAGTGAAAAAAACACCTTTTTGTCATCTTGGGGCAACAATAACTTTGTTATTTCACCAAGAAACAGATAAAAAGTTTGAATAAACCTAGTAGAAAATTTTATTCTCAACAAAACGGTGTAAATAAAAAACACAGGGAGTGAATAGTCTACATGTTTGATTAAATGAATTTTTATTCATAACAGTACAAAGTAAATTCAACCAAACTACAGTAAATTTTCAAAAGTGTCTCCGCCGACTTCAATGCATTTTTCTACTCGTTTAAGGACAGCTCTTGTTGCTTTTCATAGTTCAACAAGGCTTCCGTTAATGGTGTAAAAGCTTTATTAATACGTCTAAATATTAATGTTATTTTAATAAATGATTGTTCACTCCATTCTTTGAGTTTGACACTAGTTTTCTCAAAAACTAGTTAACTTACAGTTCTGGGACCAATTTTATTCAATTAATCAGGTCAAAAACCATAAGAAACGATTGAATTCACCCCTGAATCTACCTTACTAGAATTTCAAGAAGACCTCATTTAATTTGGTGAGCTGAAATCCAGGCGAAATCTTTCGCTAGCCGTAACTCGCTAACGATGCATTTCCAGACCCATGTTTATAAAAACTTTTTTCATTATTTTTACATATACAATGGGCTTCCAAAGTTTCTGCATATCTTCGTGACTCACCCTGTATAGTACTAGTAACCTTAATAATTTCATCTTTCCAAAATAGGTGGCAAGTAAAAATATGTCCTGTGCGATGCGATGGTACCGCCCATTTTGTTTACTCACGTATCGGTGGGGTCGTTACTACAAAATGGCCTCTCGGGCGCTCGCCGAGATTGTACAACTAACTTTTTCCAGTATTTAAATTATGATTTATGTAAAATTGATATTGTTTTTTGTCATCAGTCTCTCGACTGGTTTGATGCAGTTCTTCAACCTGTTCTATCTTGCGCAAGTCGTTTCATATCTACATACTTGTAACACCCAACATCTTTTGTAATTTGCTTTATATATTCTAATCTTTGCCTCCCTCTACAATTTACTCCCTCAATATTACCCTCCATTATTAATAACCCAATACCTGGATGTCTTAGGATATGCCCCACTAGCCTATCCCTTCTTTTGGTGAGATGCTTCCATATACTTCTTTTTTCATCCACTAGCCTCTAAGAACCTCTAAATTACTTATTTTGTCCACCCACCTAATCTTTAACATTTTCATATAACACCATATTTCAAAAGCTTCTATCCTCTTCTTTTCTACAGTCCCTATCACCCACGTTTTACTTCCGTATAATGCTACACTCCAAACATAATGTTTTAAGAAATTTTTCCTAATCTGTAAATCAATGTTTGTAGTCAGTAAGCTGTTTTTCATTTCAAAGGCTTTTCTGGCTTGAGCAATTCTAAAATTGATATAACATTACATTTTAACATTAGATTGTTGGAAAGAAGAATAAAATATCCTGTTCAATGCTTCAACGTGACCTATCGCCCACAGTAGATCGGGTTTGGTAGGTCACGAACTAGAGATAGTCTGGTGGCAGTTTGGCTTTTTAAGTAATGCATTCGTTCACTTAATGTTGAAAAATATTTGGTTATACAAAAAGTCTCTTAATACCTGTGTTACAGTTTATATAGTTCAAGTAAACTTAACAAATTCATCTTTCAAAATAGGTAGCTAGTAACAACATGTCTGGTGCGATGGAACCCCCCTCATTTTGTTTACTTGTGTATTGGAGGGTCGTTACTTCAAGATGGCCTCTCGGTCGCTTGCCAAGATTTTGCAACTGACTTTTTCCAGTCTTTAAATTATGATTTATATAAAAATGAAAGAAAATTACGTTTTAACATTAGGTTGTTTGAAAGGTAATGAAATCTCTTTTTTGCGCCCTGGAGACTCCAGGAGAGTATAGGACATGTCAGCTGTAACAACTGAAATATATATAAGAATCACACAATGTATCACTACTATCAAGAAAGAAATTCTTATACGCTATAAAAAGTTTCACCGATCAAGTAATTTTTCAGATTCTTTTAAAAGGAATTCAAATCCTAAAAAAATTTTAAAAATTGGGATAATTTATTTATGAATTTTCTCCCTGCATAAGTAAGTTTTTGTTAAAACAATTTTGTGGAGTGATTAGCCACATAATAATCATTTCTCTTTCTCGTGTTATGATTGTAAAAATTGAAATTCTGCATAAAATTATTTTGCCTAACATACATAATCACCTGAAAAATTCAGAGAGAGGAAACTGTAAGCAATTTAAGCTCCTTAAATAGTGAAGGATAGTGAAGCTAGGTTGTTTGAAAGAATAATGAAATCTTCTATTCAACCCTTTGAGGTGACCTATCACCCACAATAGATCCATTTCGGTAGGTCACGAAAATGAGATGGTCTAGTGGTAGTTTAGATTTTTACTACTGCATTCGTTCATTCAATTTTGAAAATATTTGGTTATACTAAAAGTCTTTTAATACCCGTGTTACAGTTAATATAGTTTAAGTAACCTTAACAATTTCATCTTTCTAAAATAGGTAGCAAGTAACAACATGTCTGGTGCGATGGTACCCCCATTTTGCTTACTCGCGTATGGGTGGTTCGTTACTTCAAGATGGCCTCTCGATCGCTTGCCGAGATTTTGCAACAGAATTTTCCAGTATTTAAAATATGATTTATGTAAAAATGACAGAAAATTACTTTTAACATTAGGTTGTTTGAAAGAATAATGAAATCTTCTATTCAATCCTTTGAAGTAACCTATCACCCAAAATAGATCCATTTCGGTAGGTCACGAAAATGAAATGGTCTTGTGGCACATTAGGTTTACACTATTGCATTCGTTCATTCAATTTTGAAAATATTTGGTTATACTAAAAGTCTTTTAATACCTTTTTTACTGTTGATATAATTCAAGTAAATTTATGAATTTTTAATCTTTCCAAAATAGGTGGCAAGTAAAAACATATCTGGTGCGATGGTACCACCCATTTTGTTTACTCACGAATCAATGGGTCGTTACTACATGATGGCCGTTCGGTCGCTTGCTGAGATTTTGCAACTGACTTCTTCCAGTATTTACATTTTTTTTTTTTAATTCCTAATATGTGTACATTGCAATCTGTTCAATTCTGAACAATAAGCAATCCCATGACCCAATGAGATGAGGATGAGATGTATGACGTGTAAATGAGGTGTAGTCTTGTACAGACTCAGGTTGACCATTCCTGAGAGAGTATGGTTAATTGAACCCCAACCATCAAAATACACCGGTAACAACTGTCTAACATTCAAATCCGTATAAAAGTAACTACCTTCACTAGGATTTGAACCAGGAACCTTCGTCTTCGAAAATCAGGTGTTAAAAAGCTGATTTTGGCGACGACTTAATCTAACTTTTAATCTATTTAATCTAATACGTAAAAACAGTGTACTTTTTATAACAGTGCAAAGAGCGTAAGGTGATTCTATGAGTACGTAGGAGGTTATGGAAGGAATACACGAGCAAGAACTCGACCCGCCTAAATATTTCGCTTTTTATACAGCCTAACCCACCGGGTTAGTCTAGAGGTAAAGTCGTCCCCAAAATCAGCTGTTTAACAGCTGATTTTCGGAGACGAAGGTTCCTGGTTTAAATCCTAGTAAAGGTAGTTACTTTTATACGGATTTGAATACTAGACAGTGATTGCCGGTGTACTTTGATGGTTAGGGTTCAATTAACCATACTCTCTCAGAAATGGTCGACCTGGGTCTGTACAAGACTACACCTCATTTACACGTCATAGACATCATCCTCATCTCATTGGGTCATGGGGTTGCTTATTGTTCTGAATTGAACAGATTGCAACGTACACATATTAGGAATTAAAAAAAAAATACAGCCTAGCATGAGTGCTTGCTTTCCCGTAAAAGCACGAATTTTCTAACACTGTATTTGTACAGCGTCTCCATATTTTTAAGTTCTGTAGAGGTTGATTTTCATTTTGCGTTATTACTTCATGATTAAAATTACATTTTACAATGTTAACTTTTAATTAAACGTAAGTTACATTGTTCATTATCTACATTGGCAAGAAAAAGTCGTGTGTGTTTCACATAAGAATTTTTTAATTAATTAATTTAAACAGTTCGATTGTAATCTCTTAGTAAGTTTAATAATAAATTGTGTTAATAAAATATAAAAATCTGGTGTGAAACACTCACACAACTTTCTCTTGCCAATGCAAATAATTTACAATATAATTTAACATTAGTAATAAAATATTAGAAATAAACAAAAAACTAACCTCAATAAACATAACCTTATTTTAATCATGAGTGAAACACTCAAAATGAAAATCAACCTCAGTCTGGCTTAAAAATACGGAAAATCACTATTTCACGCTAAACTAGGCTCTGTAGAGAAACATACGTTAAATAAAAGTTGTAGATCTTTAAATTTCCTATAAATTTGGTTATATACACTTTTGTCGTAAAATGCATACTAAGGCCAAAATCTAAAAAAAATCGATTTTTCACACGTTTTCGTGAGAAAAAATCAGAAAATCGCTAATTACTGCTAAACTAAGCGTCATACAAAAAAATGTTTGAAACAGAAGTTGTAGGTTTTTAAATTCTCTACAACGTTTATTATATAAGTTTTTGCGCTAAAATTGATATTAAAGCCGTAATCTTAAAAAAACAACGTTTTTACGTGAAAACAGCCTCACCGAGAATTTCAGCAAACATGGCGCCTATTTTTTTTTGTAGAGAATAAAAAATTGAGTAAAATAGGCGATTTAAAAAAAAATCGTAGGACCAGTTTTTGAGAAAATCGCAAAAAACTGAAAAATTATACGAATAAACTACTACTTCCGGTTGACCGATTTTGATGAAAATGTTCGTGTCGCGTCCGGTAGTGGTATGTAACTTAAGTTTCAAGTTTCAAGTTCGTACAATGTTCCGTTCTTGAGATATTCTGTTCACACACACACAAACACACACACACACACACACACACACACACACACACACACACAGGCACACAGACACACACACAGACCAATCGCTAAAAACATGTTTTTTGGGTTCAGGGGGTCTGAAAACGTATAGATCCGGTGAAAACTCGATTTCGAAAAATCGACATGAAAACAATACTTTCCTTCCTATATATTCATATAGGCAAGAGAAAGTAAAAACGATTAAAAGTTTAAGGAAGTCGGTTTATTATTTATTTTATCCAGATCCCAAACAAACCTAAATGTAGGTGTTACATTATATTTGGTTTTCATTTTTAAATCTAGTAGACTACGCTAAATATCTTTCAATAGAACAGCCGATTTATGTTCATCGTTGTTTCTAATTACGTGAAATGCCCACGTAAATCAAACAGTAATTACTAATAAATGTTATAGGAATATTAAAATTATATCGCTGTTCAGAAACTAATAATTATTGTAGCTATATCTGAACGAAATTGAGTAATTTTAATAAAAAAAATTGTTATATTACTATACTCTATGTAATAAAAATAGGTGGGTGACCTTTTCTAAACTGTTGCATAGATTTATGAACAATTTTTTTTAATTGCAAATGTGTGTACAACCCATAACATACAGGAGCGTAAAATTATTTGCACTCAATCTGTTAGTTGCAAGGCTAAAAAAATATTACTGTTTCTTATCACATGGTCAGCCAATTATATGACTGAATCATTTATGAACAGAAGAGATAGAGGTGTAAAAGACACTTATCAGAGTTATCTCGGTAATGCATTTCGTTATAAAAACTCTGTAGTGAAGTGAAGGTGTCATTTACAAAGTGGAAAATATATATAGGTGATTCAAAAAGAGCGCCGGTTTTGATATATCAAATTAAGAGATTTATTTTATTGAAAAACTGAAAATAAATACATCAACAAGTTCATCTTTCCTTCCGATTTTATGTATGAAAAATGATGTCATGCATGTGTCCTCCTCTACTGCGCTGGCACGCATCAACTCTGTCCATGAAATTGGATATTACTGCACGACAAGTTTCGGCTTCCATTTGCCCGATAACCCGTCGAATTTCCTTCTTCAAGTCATTGATGTATCGGGGTTTATTGGCATACACCAATGACTTCAGATGACCCCAAGGATGAAAGTCACAAGGCGTCAAGTCACACGACCTTGGTGGCCATTGATGGTCGGAATTACGAGAAATGATGCGATCCTGGAACCGTTCACGGAGCAACAACATTGTTTCTCGTGCAGCGTGACAGGTGGCACCATCCTGCTGAAACCACAACTCGTCAATGTCCATTCCATCCAAATGACGCCACAAAAACTCCCTAATCATCGTACGGTATCGGTAACAGCCACACTGTCACGAACCAACGCAACGTTCTGCTCAGTTCGGTCAGAACGACGACGTCCAGAACTTTTAAGGTCGACTGTTGAACCCGTCTCAAAAAACTTTTTCATGAGCCTGCGAACTGTTGATTCATTCGGTGCTTAATTACGTCCTAGAGTACTGCGAAGTCGCCTGACAGTAGCCGCATAACTCTCTCCACTTTGGTAAAATGTTTTGACGATTAACACTCGTTGTGCAATAGTAAACTTCTCCATGGTTAGACACAGACTGCGAGAGTACTACACTGCGAACAAGAGAAACTACAACTGAATCGTCAATCGGAATGTTCTCCGAAATAGAAATGAGGTCTAACAATGTTGCCAACCGATAAACAAAAATTTACCAGCCGTTTAAAAACCGGCGCTCTTTTTGAATCACCCGTTACTTTTCAGACGGCCTGATGTGCTGATGAGCGTACTTTTCCACTCAGTGAGTGTTGGCAATAGTAAACCACCTCACTCCTCGTTTTACTTAGTAAAACCTCTACAGGTTCAAACCAGCCTTTTG
Organism: Catonia carolina; assembly: GCA_035578175.1. NCBI lineage: Eukaryota > Metazoa > Arthropoda > Insecta > Hemiptera > Achilidae > Catonia > Catonia carolina. Next base: position 72,530,196 of record JAQMRL010000006.1, read on the forward strand.
GCTGATGACCTAAACAACACATAAATTCTCTGGTAATTAGGCTATCCACATTATTGAAATTAGTGCGCAGCGACCATTTGCTTTGTGAGTTACACGAATGTGGTAAGGATTCATACCAGCGTTAGCAACCGTGTTGTTTTGTTGTTAATTTTGTTCAGTGCTTAGAAAATTCCAGTTTTTTACGGGAAAGCAAGCATTCATGCTAATATAAAGTTAAGATAAGTTATTCAACACATTTTTCTGTTATATAGGGCTACAAGTTGTTTTAATAAGCATTCTTACCACTAAACATTACGTGATTCCCATTTCAATAAACATTTCTTGGTAAGTATACTTACCAGTGCTTGACATAAAAAAAAAGAAATATCTCACTGTTCTGGCACTAGAAATACATTATTCAAGTCCCTATAAAACAAAATTTAACATTTTACAGCATGTATATTTTCCCCCCTTAGTACTGCTCTATAAAGGGTTAATTGAGAACAATAAACAACCCCTTGACCCAATCAGATGAGGATGATGTGTATGACGTATAAATGAGGTGTAGTCTTGTACATACTCACAGGCTATGGTTAATTGAACCCCAACCATCAAGGTACACCTCTAATCACTTTCTAGTATTCAAATCCGTATAAAAGTAGCTACCTTTACTAGGATTTGAACCAGGAACCTTCGACCACAAAAATCAGCTGACTCGTAACGACTGGTAATGACGAAAGATGTTTTAAGACATCAAATTTTTGGCGGAAACTTTTTCATGTATCCTGAACCAAACAAGTACGTTTTTAGTGAATCGGTGTGTGTGTGTGTGTGTGTGTGTGTGTGTGTGTGTGTGAATCAAAATATCTCAAAAACCAGATTATCGTACGAATTTGTAACTTAGTATTTAGGCCTATTTTGTAAATAAATTAAACCAAGCCGTTGGTAATCGCTACGACGCGTCTCTTTGGAAAGAGAACGTAGTGTTGTTGGTTAGGTCATCAGCTGAAAAATTTGTTTAAACATTTAGAGATTTTATTAAGTAAAACATAGAGTGAGGTGGTTTATATTTGATTTCCTCACCGAAAAGTATTGTGACACTTATCGCTAAGGTCCGTTTCGGGATCTAGTTTATTAAATAATTATTACACTAAGGTTTACAATTTCAAATATTTCTTACACTAAAAGATTACAAAATAAATAATAAACTAATTAAAATGACTTATTACAATAATTAACTTAATAATTTACTTAGCATTATTTACAATCACCTTTTTTTTTTTTTTTTTTACTTGTGAGGCCACAATGGACCACTTCAGCCACAACATGAAAGACTCTACTTCGATCTCTGAGCCCTGATCTTCACCCAGTATTCCCTCATTCTTTGTGATCTCTGAGCCCGGAGTTCTTCCATCACCCTCTGCACTCTTCTAGTCTTGGTTTCCGGTTCCAAAGCCATATCCTTCAACTTTCTATAACTTTCAGACTTGAACCTCACATCCTCCAGCGTCAACCCAAACCTTTCCAAGTCCTCCTTGACCTCCTTCGTACAGTTCAAACCAATTTTAAAATCCCAGACACTTTCAATAAGTCGTCTAAGTACTCTGTTCTCCGGTGTTCTAAGGATACGGCCCAAAAAGGAGATTCGTTTTTTCCTAATTGTGTCTAGTATTGGCTCCGAAATTTTATAGACTTCATTATTTGGTAGCAGTCACCTTTATAATACACAAACATACAAAACACAGGAACTGAATTCACAAAAACTGCACATTAATTTTACACATTACACACACAAACAAAGGCAGTATAACAATTGTGAATCACTACAATGCTCGGATACGTAACCTGAAATACGCACCGTAACCGCTCGTCAAAGATCAAACGAAATACTGACTGACCGCACTCGGGGGTATCTTTATATATTGATTCACAAAGATCGTTCGAGAAGAGCATAGAACAACATGCAAAAATAAAGTAAAAAAAAATAACCCTTTATTAATGATTGCTAGAAAAATCCGTTGTAAACAAGTCAACAATAGGTCTTATTGTAAATAGAATAAAAGTTGTTACGGGTCCCTTTCAATAAACAGTTGTACAATGACCGACCTCTTATCCTACACGATAGTTATTCCAATTTTTATGAATAGACATACCTTTATGGTTAATATTGTCCTCACTCTATTCACTCTACTTTGTACCATTTCATGAAAACACTAGAACCTTCGCGAACGCTCCTTTTCGATTTTGTCACAGTATACTTATCAGCATGCCAGTTCCCCTGAAAAGCACTCACTTTACACCCTGTAAATGACACCTTCACTTTATTCACCACAGACTCTGGCTGTATTATGAAATTCATTACTCTCAGAGGAAAAAATAACGCTTGTCTAGTGTATTCAATCATCAATAGCAGTATTCAATCGTCTCCGGAAAATTTTGTGTAATATGCACCTTAACATTGGTATAAGATCACGATTTCTGAGATGCTATGTGTTTTCGACTCTTCTGTACGGAGTGGAAGCTTGGACCCTAACCGATGCAACATCTAGACGACTCGAGGCCTTCGAACTGTGGTGCTACCGCCGAATGCTCAGGATATCGTACACCTACCATGTCACAAACAACACCGTCTTGCAACGTATGCAAAAAGCCATGGAAATCCTGCCAAACATAAAAGTCAGGAAGATGGCTTATTTAGGGCATGTGTTGAGAAACAGAAAATATCAGCTAATTCAACTTATATTGCAAGGCAAGATTGAAGGTGGACGATCTCGAGGCCGTCGGCGGACGTCGTGGCTGAAGAACATCAGGCAATGGACAGGAATGACGAGCGTACAATTATTCAGAGTAGCTGTAAATAAAGTCATGTGGACTAATATGATTGCCAACATCCACAGAGGATAGGCACCAACAGAAGAGAAGAGTGTATTTTACACTTCTACCTTTTCTGTTCTTAAATAATTCAAAAAATTGTATGACCATGTGATAAGAAACAACTATTTTTGTAGCCCTGGAACTAACAGATCGAGTGCAAATAATGTAACACTCCACCAACCTGTTATGAGCACATTGTTTATTTACGATTACACAAAGGTTATATATTTTATTATTTACATTGAAAAGAAAAAATCGCGTGAGTGATCCATTGATGATTTTCATTTTTTTGTCATTCATTATGTTTTTTGGTTTAAAGTGTTCCCAAAAATCAGAAATTCCTTAACTTCATCAGATTTTTTCACTCCATTAATAAACTCAACACGCCGGCCGCATTGGCGCAGTTGGTAACGTGCTCGCCTCTCATCATGCGGTCTTAGGTTCGAATCCCATTCTGGCACGGTATATTTTCATACGTTACAAAAAATCATTTCATTCTTCACCGTCTGCATTAGCAGTAATTGCAGAACAGTCGGACGTTAAACAAAAAAAAAAAAACTCAAAACCTTAAACAATACGATCATCTACCAATTTTATTTACAAGTACTATAATCAATACTACTTTGTGGTTTTCCAATTGTTTATGTTGATTATATTGTGGGTAAATAATATGTAGACATAAAATTGAATGACATTTTGCTGAGATTACTGTAAGGCGTAATCATTACGTGTAACGTACGAAGAGTGAGTGCATTGTAAAAATCGTTAATAAAAGATTAACGGTCCAAAGATTAAACTTATGTTAATTCTTTTTTCGCTCAGTCATACAAACTGGCACGCTACCGTCCATTTTATTACTTATTTGACCTACATTTATTTTTATTATCAGACGTAATTTTCTTAAGAGTTATTATACACCTGTATTCACTTTATGAGTCTGTGTTTAAGTCATCATCAACCGAAAGGCTGGTTTGAATCTCTAGACGCTTTACTAAGTAAGAGTGAGGTGGTTTACAAATGTTTTCCTCACTGGTATCCACTCAGTGAAAAAATAACAGAAAATTACTCGTTGCAGCTAAATGAAGTCTTGTACAAAAATGTTTATTTAAAGTTGTAATTTGTGTTATTTAGGAGATCATCCGAAAGACTGGTTTGAACCTCTAGAGGCTTTACTAAGTAGAACGAGGAGTTAGGTGGTTTACAAATGTTTTCCTCACTAGTTTCCACTCAGTGAAAAATTAACAGAAAATTACTCGTTGCAGCTAAAGGAAGTCTTGTACAAAAATGTTTATTTAAAGTTGTAATTTGTGTTATTTAGGAGATCATCCGAAAGACTGGTTTGAACCTCTAGAGGCTTTACTAAGTAGAACGAGGAGTTAGGTGGTTTACAAATGTTTTCCTCACTAGTTTCCACTCAGTGAAAAATTAACAGAAAATTACTCGTTGCAGCTAAATGAAGTCTTGTACAAAAATGTTTATTTAAAGTTGTAATTTGTGTTATTTAGGAGATCATCCGAAAGACTGGTTTGAACCTCTAGAGGCTTTACTAAGTAGAACGAGGAGTTAGGTGGTTTACAAATGTTTTCCTCACTAGTTTCCACTCAGTGAAAAATTAACAGAAAATTACTCGTTGCAGCTAAAGGAAGTCTTGTACAAAAATGTTTATTTAAAGTTGTAATTTGTGTTATTTAGGAGATCATCCGAAAGACTGGTTTGAACCTCTAGAGGCTTTACTAAGTAGAACGAGGAGTTAGGTGGTTTACAAATGTTTTCCTCACTAGTTTCCACTCAGTGAAAAATTAACAGAAAATTACTCGTTGCAGCTAAATGAAGTCTTGTACAAAAATGTTTAAAATTGAAGTTGTAATTTGTGTTGTTTAGGTTATCATCTGAAAGGCTGTTTTAAAACTCTTAAGGCTTTACTAAGTAAAACGAGGAGCCAGGTGGTTTACCGCATGGCATGGCATGGCTTTCTGTCTGGTTTTCACTCAGTGAAAAAATAACAGAAAATCACTATTGCCGATTAACGAAGTCTTGTTCAAAAATGATTAATTAAAGTTGTAATTTGTGTTGTTTAGGTTATCATCTGAAAGGCTGTTTTAAAACTCTTAAGGCTTTACTAAGTAAAACGAGGAGCCAGGTGGTTTACCGCATGGCATGGCATGGCATGGCTTTCTCACTGGTTTTCACTCAGTGAAAAAATAACAGAAAATCACTATTGCCGATTAACGAAGTCTTGTTCAAAAATGATTAATTAAAGTTGTAATTTGTGTTGTTTAGGTTATCATCTGAAAGGCTGTTTTAAAACTCTTAAGGCTTTACTAAGTAAAACGAGGAGCCAGGTGGTTTACCGCATGGCATGGCATGGCATGGCTTTCTCACTGGTTTTCACTCAGTGAAAAAATAACAGAAAATCACTATTGCCGATTAACGAAGTCTTGTTCAAAAATGATTAATTAAAGTTGTAATTTGTGTTGTTTAGGTTATCATCTGAAAGGCTGGTTTGAACCTCTTGAGGCTTTACTAAGTAGAACGAGGAGTCAGGTGGTTTACCATTATTTTCCCAACTGAGTGGAAAAGTATGTTTATCAGCATGCCAAACTCTCTGAAAAGCATCTACTTTCCACCCTGAAAAATATATGTTAAAATCTCTAATACACCTAAGTTAAAACAAATCTATGTAAATAACGGTATAATTATAAATATATAAATGTATTTGTAAAAGAATACTAAAATAAGTAACGTTATTAAAATTAGGCTTCACCAGTGATAAAATCAAGATAAGTCTATAGTACGTAATACGTTGTTAACTCCTATACCATATATAATAGATGACCTACCAACGATCGCGTAACAACGTTAGATTACTGATGATTCAACAATGTATCTATTATATTTAGCATAATGTAGTAGCGTAAATGTATATTTTATCCTTCAATTTTTATAATTCTGTAATTGCTAAATCGAGCTTGACTACATTCTTCGATACGTGATGGTTAGTTGTATATTTCTTTGACCTATTAATAAGTATGCCTATTAATAAACACAATGTCATTTTATTAATCGGTAAGGTAAACCGATTGTAAATGATCGATTGGATAGACCTTTTAGTCTCTTAATACGTTGACAATCATGAGATCCCTTTTAACAAGTCGTACAAAAGAATTTCGAACCAACCACGTTGCTAGTGATCCAGTTATCTGTTTGACTACGGTGGTTTGTTTTCGGAGACGAAGCTCCGAGATTCAAATCCTAATAAAGGTATAGTCCAGCCTCTCTTAGTTTGCTCCTAATGTAAAAAAATAATGACGTCACTGAGCATCCGCATTATATCAAAATGTGTACACGCTGATTAAAAAGTAATAACAAAATACTTTCAAAAGTATTTAAATACAAAATACTTTTAAAAATATTTTAATAAATGAAATTGTTAGCCCTACATTGTATCATGACTGATGTTTTTAGTACTTTGAGTACTTATAATTAAAAAAATAGTTAACTTAATAGGAATACATCCATAAAGTCGTAGACTCTAGCGTGCACCCTGTAGTAGGTGGCTTTTGTTTATTGACAGTAGGAGCAAACTTAGAACGGCTGAACTGTAGTTACTTTTATTTGGATTTAAATACTAGACCCACCGGGTTGGTCTAGAGGTAAAGTCGTCGCCAAAATCAGGTGTTTAACAGCTGATTTTCGGAGACGAAGGTTCCTGGTTCAAATCCTATTAAAGGTAGTTACTTTTATACGGATTTGAATACTAGACAGTGGCTGCCGGTGTACTTTGATGGTTGGGGTTCAATTAACCATACTCTCTCATCCTCATCTCATTGGGTCATGGGGTTGCTTATTGTTCTCAATTGAACAGATTGCAACGTACACATATTAGAAATAAAAATAAATAAATAAATACTAGACAGTGGTTACTAGTGTACTTTGATGGTTTTTTTTACCCGAGGCGGCGAGAAAACTAATATGTTGTTGTTTAGGTCATCAGCTGAAAGACTGGTATGAACCTGTAGAGGTTTTATTAAGTAAAACGAGGAGTCAGGTGGTTTACCACTGGCTTCCTCACTGAGTGGAAAAGTACGCTTATCAGCATGTCGGGCCCTCTGAAAAGCACATATTTTCTACTCTGCAAATTACACCTTCACTTCATTCACCACAGGGTCTGGCTGTATAATGAAATTCATTACTTTCAGAGGAGATAACTCTGATTAGTGTCTTTTACACTTCTACCTCTTCTGTTCTTAGATGATTCAGTCATTTAATTGGCTGACCATGTAAAAAAAAAACAGAATTATTTATTTTAGCCCTGCAACAAACAGATTGAGTGTAAATAATTTTACACTCCACCTGTTTGTTATAATATATTATTGTTAATATTGTTTAATAATATAATAAAAATACAGTAGACTCTCAAAAATCCGGATCGCGCTAGTCCGGACTCCGGATAGTCCGGATGATGATTTTTTTACTTTATTTTCTGAAAATTTACAACTTTTAAATTAACAACCAGTAAAAAGTTTTCATGGGATTGGCCCAATGAACGATCATGCGATTAGCACTATAATTTGTGTGTATGTACTTTTTAATAATAAATGTGTATACAAAATGTATGTAAATGACATTTTTTGTCATTTAGGGCCCACAGTAGTTTGCGTCGTCGAGAGCTCTGTGTTTCAGTAAAATCTATGTTTATGATTTTACGAGGCATTTTATTTAATCCCAGAACCGTACTTTACTAAGCACAGTACCGTACTACAGTAAATTTAGATTTTATTTAGTTGATCGTGTAATTACTCTATAATTGAGACATATATGACACCCATTGTTACATGTTTGAAATCCGTAACTTGTAAATCTTACAAAGAGTGCAATCGAATCTTATTACGGTACAGTAGCGTTAGTTTAGTCAATGTTTGTGCTTCGTATATTGAATAATTACAGTACCAGTAGCCTACTGTAATTTATTAGACCTACAGTGTTTTAAAGTTTTTTCAGAAGCTCATTCTTATGTTAGCAGATAAATGTTAATGCTTATTGTCATAATTATTCGCCATAAAGACGAAATTGCCAACCTCCAGGAAATCCGGATTTTTCGAAATCCGGACCGGCCGTCCGCTACATTAGTCGGGATTTCTGAGAGTCTAGGCTACTGTAATAATATTGTTTAAAAATAATATTGTTTAATGTATGTTATAATATAGCTATAGATTTAATGTAAATTTTTCGAAATCAAATTTTCACCGGAAATACACTTTTTCAGGTCCCCAAAAACATGTTTTTAGCGATAGATGTGTATACTATGTGTGTGTGAGCAAGTTGAAACTTGGCACTCACGTTAAGTACCACATGGAGACCCAATACGAACATTTTCATCAAGATCGGCCAATCGGAAGTTATAGTTTATACGATTATTTTTAAATCACCTTAGGCCTATTCTTTATATTTTTGTGTTCTACAAGATATACGTAGTAAGCGGCGTACTGAAATTCATTAGGCTGTGCTCGTGGTAACAATTGTTTTATTATTTTAGAATTGTTTTATTATTTTTAGTTTTATTATTTTATTGTTTTATTATTTTTTATTTTAGATTTTATTTTTATTTTGATTGCGGCCTTAATATGCATTTCAGGGCAAAACTATATTTTAAAATTAATTGGTGTTGTAGATGACCGCCTCCGTAGCGTAGTGGTTAGCGCATTGGCCTGGCACGCGGAAGTCCCGGGTTTGATTCCCAGCCAGGATCTGGACATTTTTACGTGTTAAATTCAACAGTTAAAGTTACATACTCCACCGTAGTCGCTAATGACCAAGCTGTTGATAAGACTTTAAATTAAAAAAATTTTAAAAATTAAAAAAAATATTGTTGTTTAGGTCATCAGCTGAAAGGCTGGTTTGAACCTGTAGAGGTTTTACTAAGTAAAACAAGGAGTGAGGTGGTTTACCATTGCCACAACTCACTGAGTGGAAAATTATGCTTATCAGCATGCCAGGCCCTCTAAAAAGCAAATTTTCCACTCTGCAAATGACACCTTCACTTCATTCACCACAGGATCCAACTGTATAATGAAATTCATTACTTTCAGAGGAGATATTTCTGATTAGTATCTTTTACACCTCTACCTCTTCTGTTCTTAAATGATTCAATCATTTAATTGGCTGACCATGTGATAAGAAACAAAACTATTTATTTTAGCCCTGCAACGAACAGATTAAATGTTAATAATTTGACACTCCACCTGTCTGTTATGGGCGAAAAAAATATTGTAGAAAAATATGAAAACCTATAACTTTAATTTCAAACGTTTCTTTCTTCAACGTTTAGTTAAGCGTCAATTATTAATGATTGTCTGTATTTTTCTCATAAACAGTAAAAAATGGGTTATTTAATATGGCAGCCTTAGTAGGCTATGCATTTTACCACAAAAGTATATATATATAATCAAAGTTATAGAAAATAAAAAAAATTACAACTTTATTTTCAACCATTTTCTTTACAGAAAACCTAATTTAGCACCAAGCAGTATTTCCCAGTATTTTTAAGTTCAATAGAAGTTGAATTTCATTTTACATTGTTTACTTATGATTAAAAATAAGTTATAAAATTTAATTATTTATATTGACAAGATAAAGTCACGTGAGAGTGTTTCAAACCATATTTTTAAAGAATCGTCATAGATGAGAACGAATGTTAACGGATTCTTCTATCTATACATTTGCATACTTATTGAGGAAAAAAACATGAAGAAGATATTATAATATCTTCCAATGAACCTGTGCATACGAATACATAAGTTGAAGAACAATAGGCTTGTTTAATGAATAGGCCTTATAGTAAAGAAGAAGAAGAAGAAGAAGAAAAAGAAGCAGCTGGAATTAAATAGCCAGTTGTTGTTGTTCACACTGGACGTCCTTGACTGTTGAACTTTGACACTGTGTAAGCATTGTAATACTAGTAGTAGTAATAATAGTAATATTAATAATAATAATAATAATAATATAAATAATAATAATAATAATAATAATAATAATAATAATAATAATAATAATAATAATAATAACAATAGTAGTGGTTAGAAGACACTTTCACTCTTCAAGGCCGGTTTACACTTGGCTACAATATTCTAAAAAAAATTTACTTTTAATATCTTCACTATTAAGCAGTTTATAAAACTTTATATCGAGCAACAATTTTGATGTACGTAGCTCTAACAAATTAAAAATCTGGTGTGAAACACTCACACAACTTTCTCTTGTCAATGCAAATAATTAACAATAAACCTAACATTAATAATAAAATATTAGAAATAAACAAAAAACTAACCTCAAAAACATAACCTTATTTTAATCATGAGTGAAAGACGCAAAATGAAAATCAACCTCAGTTTGGCTTAGAAATACGGAAAATCACTCTTTCTCTCTAAACTAGGCTCTGTAGAGAAAAATACGTTAAATAAAAGTTGTAGATCTTTAAATTTCCTATAAATTTGGTTATATACACTTTTGTCGTAAAATGCATACTAAGGCCGAAATCTTAAAAAAATCAATTTTTCACACATTTTCGTGAGAAAAAAAACAGAAAATCGCAAATTACCGCTAAACTAAGCGTTATACAAAAATTGTTTGAAATAAAAGTTGTAGGTTCTTAAATTCTCTACAACTTTTATTATATAAAGTTTTGCGCTAAAATGCATATTAAAGCCGTAATCTTAAAAAAACAACGTTTTTACGTGAAAACAGCCTCACCCAGAATTTCAGCAAACATAACGCCTACCCTATCTTGTAGAGAATAAAAAATTGAGTAAACCAGGCGATTTTAAAAAAAATCGTAGGACCAGTTTTTGAGAAAATCGCAAAAAAGTGAAAAATTACACGAATAAACTACCACTTCCGGCTGACTGATTTTGATGAAAATGTTCGTGTCGAGTCCGGTAGTGGTACTTAACTTAAGTTTCAAGTTTCAAGTTCATACGATGTTCCGTTCTTGAGATATTCTGTTCACACACACACACACACACACACACACACACACACACACACACACACACACACACACACACACACACACACACACACACACACACAGACACACACACAGACCAATCGCTAAAAACATGTTTTTTGGGTTCAGGGGGTCTGAAAACGTATAGATCCGGTGAAAAGTAGATTTGTTAAAATCGACATGAAAACAATACTTTCCTTCCTATATATTCATATAGGCAAGAGAAAGTAAAAATCTTTGTAAATTTTTATTTCATATAACAAAAATAACTTTTAGCCCTTTATAGGGCAGTACTATGGGGGAAGTATATATGTTGTAGAATGTTAAATTTGGCTTTAGGCCTACAGAGTCTTGAATAATGTATTTCTAGCGACAGGAAAGTAAGATATTTATTTGTTTTGATGGGTAGTTTACCCCGGTTAGTACACTTACCAAGGAACGTTTATTGAAATGGGAATCACATAACGTTTAGTGGTAAAAATGCTTATCAAAATAACTTGTAGTACTATATAACAAAAATATGTTAGAATAAGTTATCTTAACTTCATATTAGCATGAATGCTTGCTTGCCCGTAAAACACTTGAATTTTCTAAGCACTGAACAAAAGTAAAAACAAACCAACTCGGTATGAATCCTTACCACATTCGTGGTCGCTGCGCGTTAATTTCAAAATGTGGCTATCCTACTACCAGAGAACATCATCTATAACACCGTGAAATGCCAATAAGGTTCAACTGCATAACTTACTCTGAAATAAAATCGACCTTATTGCCAGTGGTAAGTATACAGTAGGCTACCTACCAAAGACCTATAAAGAGTTAACGAACAGATGAAGCACGTCTTATTTAGAACACCAACTTCGTGGGTGCCCGGAAATACTTAGACGAGGGGCAGTACCGTCAACCCAACTTCCACAGGAACAAATTTTGTGGAATATTTAATTATTTTGGCATAATTTTGATGAATATTAAGTCAAATTTTTTAAAATTTAATTAGTAAAAATGTAAAAGGATAGTGGAGGTTAATCTCAAATGAAAACTTGTATAAGATTATAACCCCGGTAACAAATTTCATTGTTGGGCCACCTACTTAGACCAGATAATACCAGACTTGCTAACAAAATAATCAACTTTTACTGGAAAACAACAATAAAACGTGAATGGATAAAGAAAGTACAACAGGGCATGGAAGAGTTGAGAATTTCAAGGGAGGATCTGTTTACAAAATATGGAAAATATAACGTGCTAATTAAAACTAATATGATAATATTTGAGCCTAAACCTAGAAAGGAATCCAACAGGGTGTATTCAGACGAGTACAGGCGCCAAAGGTCGGAACACCTAAAAAATATGGGGGCGAAAAAGAGAAAAGTAAGAATAAAACAACTTACACGCTTCGGGAATAAAAAAAACCGATTACAAAACGGACTGGCCAAGAAATTGGGCTAAAGTTATCCTATGAGGTCGTAAAAGCTAAAAACTGAAAGCTAAAAACGGCAAACTGGAAGACATTTTAGCGGATATTTTTCCGTCAAATAGTCCATGAGGGATAAAAGAAAACAATTGGATGTAAAAGTAAAAAAAACTTCTTCAAATTTTCTAATTTTCCTCCTTATTCACCTGCATATTCTTCTTCTTTTCCGTGTTTTCTCCACTTCCTCCTTTTTTTATTTTTCTCCTTCACCTCCTACTACCCTTCTACTTCATCTTTTCTTCCTTCTCTTTTTTCCTTTTCCTCCTACTCCTGTTTCTTCTTGTTGGTCTTCTTCTTGTTCTCGCCTTCTACTTCCTTTCATCCTCTTATTCTTCCTCCACCTCCTCATTTTCTTCTTCTTCGTCCTTATGTTGTTTTCCTTTTTTTCCTTCCCTAATTTAAAATTTCCTTTCCTGCTTCTTTTTCGGATGATACATGACCTTCCTCTACTTCTTCTATTTCCTCCTCATTTTTGTACTACTTTTGATGTTTCCAAAACTAAAATAAAATTATTTTCTTTTTTCATCTACTTACTTCGAAAGAAATCTACCTCCTATCCGTTTTTTTTCAGCCTTTAATTTTCCTCTAAGTGTTGTACTGCCAGAGTTCTCATCCACATTGTTCGTGATGTCGCGGAATTACTCTATATTTCGCATTTTAATAATAAAATTAATTTTAGTTACGGTTAATAAGCTGTTCTTGTGAAGACTTTCTCATTTTTTACTCGATTAAATAAGATTATTCTTAAAATAATTTAATAAATATTTTTAGTAGTTATAATGCCCATAACAGATAGGTGGAGTATTAAAATATTTGCACTCGATCTGTTAGTTGCAGGACTAAAAATAATAGTTGTGTTTGTCACCACATAGTCACCCAATCATCACACAGTTATCTCCTCTAAAATTAATTAATGAATTTCATTACATTCATTGTCTCAGACAATGAAGATATTTTGAGGAAGATAGGGAAAGGAAAAAACATTATCAGAGCACTGCATCCAATTCTGTGGAACAAAACACTTACAAAAAAGACAAAAACAAACATATATCAAGCTATGATAGAACCAATATTGACGTATGGATCTGAGGTGTGGGTCATGGATCGCAGACATGCTGCAAAATTGCTTGCTGCAGAAATGATGTATTGGAGAAGATGCGCAGGCTTATCATTATTAGATAAAGTAAGAAATGAAGTAATAAGAGAGCAGATGCAGGCAAAAGAAACAATACTAGGTCGCATTGGGAGGAATCAGGTAAAATGGTATGGCCACCTTCGTCGAATGAATACGGAGAGAATACCATTGAAAATCTTTGAATGGACTCCAAACCAGCATCAGAAGCGAGGTAGGCCAAGGAAAATATGGATGACCAAAGTTCGACAGGAGATGGAAGGTAGAGGATTACGAGAGGGAGACTGGAGAGATAGGGAGCGATGGCGGAAGGGATGCGAGAAGCGACTCTAAGGTTGCAAAACTTGCTTCAAAAAAAAAAAAAATTTCATTACACAGTCAAGCTCTTTGGTGATTGAAGTGAAGGTATTATTTTCAGGGTGGAAAGTAGAAGCTTTTCAATTCAAAGGGGTTGGCATGCTAATGACCATACTTTTCAATTCAGTGAGGAAGGCAAAGGTAAACCACCTCATTTTTTGTTTTCCTTAGTAAAACCTCAAGAGGTTCAAACCAGTCTTTTAGCTGATGAATTAAACAACAAATATTAGATTAGATATAAATTAGTATCCATGAGAAATTCAATTCAGTTTACCGAACTACTTATTTTATTCCTCCGTTTTGTATTCGGTTCGTTACCGTAGAATTAAGACAATGTAAACGCACCTCGATACCTAACCGTCCAATACAAAGCACATACTATGTGTATACAACGCATTAACAACACTAACATCTATCTCTACACAAACACAGACAACATGTTACAATGATGAGCGGAGTAGTTGTAATTAGAGGTAGGAATCCTCTGTGGCCGTAGTAATCCTACGTCCATTGAATAAGGTCAAATTAAACCAGTAACAAGAAGTAGTCGGTTTAATGCTGAGTGACGCCCCCTAACCTCTTTCCTTACTTTCCTGATTATCTATTCTAAAAATAACACACACTGATAAAAGTGTGTATACACAATGAATATTCTTTAAAATTTCATTTTCTTTTCAATATATCGTTTAGTTTTAACCACGTTACGTAAGTATAAATCTTTCTAGAATCTAGTTTTGGAAAGAAAGTATTGTTTTCATGTCGATTTTTCGAAATCGAGTTTTCATCCGATATAAAAGATAGCCCACGTTTGTAATTGCCCATAACAGGCAGGTGGAGTGTTAAATTATTTACACATGCTCTGATAGTTCTAGAGCTACAAATAATAGTTCTGTTTCTTATTATATGGTTAGCCAATTGTATGACTGAAGCATTTAACAACAGAACAGGTGAAGGTGTAAAAGACACTAATCACAGTTATCTTCTCTCACAGTAATGAATTTCATCATTATACAGCCAGACCTTGTAGTGAATAAAATGAAGATGTCATTTACAAGGTGGAAAGTAGATAAAAAACATCTACTTCAGTTCTCTCCCTCTTATTATGTTGTTTAGGTCAACAGCCGAGAGGCTGGTTTGAACCTCTAGAGGTTTTACTAAGTAAAACGAGGAGTCAGGTGGTTTACCTTTGCCTTTCTCACTGAGTGGAAAAGTAAGCTTATCAGCATACCGGGCCCTCTGAAAAGCACATATTTTCCACTCTGCAAATGACACCTTCACTTCATTCACCAACTGTATAATGAAATTCATTACTTTCAGAGGAGATAACTCTGATTAGTGTCTTTTACACCTCTACCTCTTCTGCTCTTAAATGATTCAGTCATTTAATTGGCTGATCATGTCATAAAAACAGAACTATTTATTTTATCCCTGCAATGAACAGATTGGGTGTAAATAGTTTGACACTCCACCTGTCTGCTCTGAGCAGCCTTTTATTATATGGTCACCCAATTAAATGACTAAAACATTTAAGAATAGAATTCGTAGATATATAAAAGGCACTAGTCACAGTTATTTCCTTTTAAAGTAATCTATTTCATTCCCTACAGCTAGACTCTGTGGTGAATGAAGTGAAATTGCTATTTACAGGGTGGAAAATAGATTGTTTTCAGAGGGCTTGGCATGCTGATAAGTATATTTTTCTACTCAATGAGGAAGGCATGTTAAATCAGATCATTCCTCGTTTTACAAAAATAAAGTCTCTAGATATTCAAGCTAGCCTAGGCTGATCTCTTAAACAATTTCAATAAAAACCTTACACATTCATAAAATTATTATTGAGAAAAGTTTTACACGTTATCAGTTAAAAGAAGACTATTACAGCCAGCTGTCACAGTAAGTGAATGCTCCCTTCTGGAAAACCAGTTATCTATTATAGAAAGGTAAAATCAAGTACAGTAGAACCTGTTTAATCCGGCACATTTGGGACTCAAAGCTTGCCGGATTAAAGGAAATTCCGGACTATAGAGGTTATTTATAAAAATACAGGAGTCGTATAAAAAATAACACAATTTGCACAAGAAACGTTTACTGTATGTATTTATTTTTTAAACATGGGTTATTTAAACAATATAAATCAATATATATGTACAGGAGAAATATTAAAATGCATTTTTAAGTACAGTACATGATGAAATAAATTTGAATACAATATGAAATACCGTACAGTACTGTACTATTCGTGGTTTTTAGCAACAGCATTGGTAGATGGCTGGAAAAAAGATCTAATATCTATTTGCTTCTTACTAGTATTTTTTTTATTTAAAAAAATCATTTTTTATTACATGAAAGTTCATAACTTCGGCCATACTGTATTGTTTATTTGACTCAGCAAACTTTACAAACGTGATGCTTTGTGGCCTTGAGTGTCGGCGGTAGCTGTCGGGTTGCTCACTTTACAATGTTCATTGTGAAGGAAATTCTATAATTTTTTCTATTGCCGTTGATGCCGGATTATAGACAATTCCGGACTATAGAATGCCGGATTAAGGAGGTTTTACTGTAGCTTAAATCAGACCAGAATTATGATGACCAAAAACAGACAAAAATATAAAAACAAAGTCAATACTTTAAGTAATTACTAATGAAAACAATGAAAAACACCGACAGATAAATAAGATAAAAAACAATATTGTTTGGCAATAAAGGCTCTTTACCAGTGTCACCTTACTATTTGGCAACCAAAATTTATAATTTTCTTAACAACAAATAAAGAACACGATAGGCAATTTAAAATTAGTATAAAGGAATGAATAAGAAATTTTGGTAGAGATAAAACAGAAACAGTTTTTACTAATTGTAGGTATATTGGCTCACTTACATTTTTACTTTCTCTTGCCTATATGAATATTACTCTCAATCTGTCGTTGCAGGGCTAAAATAAATAGTTCTGTTTCTTATCACATGGTCAGCCAATTAAATGACTGAATCATTAAGAACAGAAGAGGTAGAGGTGTAAATGACACTAATCAGAGTTATCTCCTCTGAAAGTAATGAATTTCATTATACAGCCAGACCCTGTGGTGAATAAAGTGAAGGTGTCATTTGCAGAGTGGAAAATATGTGCTTTTCAGAGGGCCTGGCATACTGATAAGCATACTTTTCCATTCAGTGAGGAAGGCAATTGTAAACCACCTCACTCCTTGTTTTACTTAGTAAAACCTCTACAGGTTCAAACCAGCTTTTCAGCTGATGACCTAAATATAATATGAATATAATATAGGAAGGAAAGTATTGTTGTCATGTCGATTTTTTGAAATCGAGTTTTCACCGGATCTACACGTTTTCAGACCCCTGAACCCAAAAAACATGTTTTTAGCGATTGGTCTGTGCGTGTGTATACAAAATATCGCAAGAACGGAACATCGTACGAACTTGAAACTTGAAACTTAAGTTACATACCACTACCGGACTCGACACGAACATTTTCATCAAAATCGGTCAACCGGAAGTAGTAGTTTATTCGTGTCATTTTTCATTTTTTTGCAATTTTCTCAAAAACTGGTCCTACGATTTTTTTAAAATTGCCTGATTTTCTCAATTTTTTATTTTCTACAAGATAGGATAGGCGTCAGGTTTGCTGAAATTCTTGGTGAGGCTGTTTTCACGTAAAAACAGTGTTTTTTAAGATTACGGCTTTACAATGCAATTTAGCGCAAAATTTATGTAATAAAAAATTTAGAGAATTTACAATACTACAACTTTTATTTCAATCATTTTTTTGTATAACGCTAAGGTTAGCAGTAATTAGTGATTTTCTGTTTTTTTCTCATGAAAACGTGTGAAAATCGATTTTTTTAAGATATTGTCCTTAGTATGCATTTTACGACAAAAGTGTAAATAATTAATATTTATAATAATAAATAATTAATTACTAATAATAATTAATAGTATAGAAAATAAAAAGATCTACAACTTTTTTTAGAGCATTTTTCTCTACAGAGTCTAGTTTAGTGTGAAAGAGTGATTTTCCGTATTTTTAAGCCCAACAGGTTGATTTTCATTTTGCGTCTTTCATATATGATTAAAATAAGGTTATGTTTATTGAGGTTAGTTTTTTTTGTTTATTTCTAATGTTTTATTACTAATGATGGGTTATATTGTTTATTATTTGCATTGGCAAAAGAAAGTTGTGTGAGTGTTTCACACCAGATTTTTTTAAATTGTTAGATTTTACTGTTCAATTAATTTTTTTGATTATATTTGGAAAACTGTTTATAAAACAACGAGTGAATGAGATTATTATGAAATGAGATAAAATGCGCTTTGACACTTAGAGGAGATCACCATTCAAGAGTGCGTCCCACCTGTAAAGTGTCCTATAACTGGTTTACATAATGGCTTGTATGATGTTGCTTACGTCATCAGCCAAAAGGCTGGTTTGAACTTCTAGAGATTTCACTAAGTAAAACAAGAAGTGAGATAATTTACCATTCTCATCCTCACCGAGACCATTGTCACCACTACTTTTTAACTTGTATATAGAAGAGGCTGTAAATGAAGTGAAGGAGAAATTTGACGCAGGAATAAAAATTCAAGGAGAAACAATAAAAATGCTGAGATTCGCCGATGATATAGTAGTATTAGCCGAGACAAAGAAAGAACTAGAGGATGCCTTAAATGGAATGGATGAGATCTTGAGAAAGGATTACTTCATGAAAATTAATAAGAACAAAACGAAAGTGTTGTGCAGCAGCAAGAGTGGTTAAGAAGAGATGGGAAATTTAAAAGTAGGCAACGAAAACATACAAAAGTTGGGGAATTCTGCTATCTAGGGAGTAAAATAACAAAGGATGGTAGAAGCACAAGTGATATCAAAAGTAGAATTTCTCAAGCTAGGAAAGCCTTTGAAATGAAAAACAGCTTACCGACTCCAAACATTGATTTACAGATTAGGAAAAATTTCTTAAAACATTATGTTTGGAGTGTAGCATTATACGGAAGTGAAACGTGGGTGATAGGGGCTGTAGAAAAGAAGAGGATAGAAGCAAATGTGGTGTTATGGGAAAATGTTTAAGATTAGGTGGGTGGACAAAGTAAGTAATTAAGAGGTTTTTAGGCGAGTGGATGAAAAAAGAAGTATAAGGAAGCATCTTACCAAAAGAAGGGATAGGCTAATGGGGCATATCCTAAGATATCCAGGTATTGGGCTATTAATAATGGAGGATCATATTGAGGGAGTAAATTGTAGTGGGAGGCAAAGATTAGAATATATAAAGCAAAGTACAAAAGATGTAGGGTGTTACAGGTATGTAGATATGAAACTACTTGCGCAAGATAGAACAGATTGGAGAACTGCATCAAACCAGTCGAGAGACTGATGACAAAAAAAATCCTCACTGAGTTGAAAAGTATACTTATCCAGCATGCCAGACTCTCTGAAATGCACCTTCTTTCCACTATTAAAATGACACCTTCACTTCATCTACTACAATTTCTGGCTGTAGAATTAAATATGAGCTGGTAATTGTGATTAGTGTCACAGTACACCTGTATCTCTTCTGTCCTAAAATGATTCAATTATTATTTTAATTAGCTTATTATGTGAAAAAGAACAGAAATGTTGTTGTTTGCTCTGGAACTAAAAAAATCTAGTGTGAAAAACTCACATAACTTTCTTTTGCCAATGCAAATATTTAACAATAAACCTAACATTAGTAATGAAACATTAGAAATTAACAAAAACCTAACCTCAATAAACATAACCTTATTTTAATCATTTATATGAGAGACGCAAAATTAAAATCAACTTCAGTTTGGCTTAAAAATACGGAACATTGCTCTTTCACGCTAAACTAGGCAATGTACAAAAAATGCTTTAAATAAAAGTTGTAGATCTTTTAATTATCTATAAATTTTATAATATACATTTTTATGGTAAAATGCATACTAAGGCCGAAATCTTAAAAAATAGATTTTTCACAAGTTTTCGTGAGAAAAAAACAGAAAATCGCTAATTACCGCTAAACTAAGCGTTGTACAAAAAAATGTTTGAAATAAAAGTTGTAGAATTTTAAATTCTTTACAATTTAATTGTATACATTTTTGCGATAAAATGCATAATAAAGGCGCAATCTTAAACAAACAATTTTTTTACCTGAACACAGCCTTACCTAGAATTTCACCAAACATGGCGCCTACCCTATCTTGTCGACCTTAAAAAATTAAGTAAATGAGGCGATTTTTAAAAACATCGTAGGACTAGTTTTTGATAAAATTTCAAAAAAGTAAAAAAAATTACACGAATAAACTACTACTTCCGGTTGACTGATTTTGATGAAAATGTTCGTGTCGGGTTCGGTAGTGGTATGTAACTTAAGGTTCAAGTTTCAAGTTCGTACGATATTTCGTTCTTGAGATATTCTGTTCACACACACACACATACACACGTACGTACGCACACACACACACACACACACGTACGTACGAACGCGCGCGCACACGCACGTACGTACGCACGCTCGCGCGCGCCCACACACACACACACACACACACACACACACACACACACACACACACACACACACACATTTATATATACTGTATATACATAGACCAATAGCTAAAAACATGTTTTTTTGGTTTCAGGGGGTCTGAAAACGTGTAGATCCGGTGAAAACTCGATTTCTTAAAATCGACATGAGAACGATACTTTCCTTCCCATATACGCGTATTTATATAGGCAAGAGAAAGTAAAAACACTCCACTTATCTGTTATGGGCAAAATTGTAACTTAACTTACGGAAAATATTGCCTATGACTACAGTTTTAAACTTCGTTTAGTAATGCAAAGGGGAATCGAATGATTTAATTACACCGAAGCCAGCGGTGCGTATAAACACATTTTTAAATGTTATTAAAGATTATTTATGGCACTACCGAAAAATAATTAATAAAATATTTCTTAATATTTAGTAAATAGGAAACTACGAGACTTTAAGTCGTCATGTTAGAAAATTTATTCGCCAGTAGTTTAAATATCATATAAATAAATAAATCTTTGAATTGTCAGTGAAATTCGTGATTGTTTAAACACATCAGTAAACACACCAATTAGTAAATGTGTTTTTTTGCATCCGTGTGTTTACCACACACGGTTTACATAACCTAATACGTATAAGATATTACTACCATAACACTGGAAATATAACCGATTATTATATGACTAACCTCAACAATAAATTGTTTCAACAAAAATTAACTTATGCGGGAAAATACATCAATAAATTACCCAAATTTTTAAAATTCTGTGATAATATATGCAATCTTTTAAAAATAATCTGAAAAATTACTTGAGTGGTGAAACTTTTTGTAGTGTTAAAGAATTTCTCTCTAAATAATATTATACAAAAATAAAATCTGGTATGAAACACTCACATAACTTTCTCTTGCCAATGTAAATAATTAACAATAAACCTAATGTTTGTAATAAAACATTAGAAATAAACAAAAAAAAACTAACCTCAATAAAAATAACATAATTTTAATCATGAGTGAAAAACGCAAAATGAAAATCAACCTCAGTTTGACTTAAAAAGACGAGAAATCACTCTTTCACGCTAAACTAGGCTCTGTAGAGAAAAATGCTCTAAATAAAAGTTGTAGATCTTTTAATTTTCTATAAATTTGATTACGCCTATACTCTTTTGTCGTAAAATGCATACTAAGGCCGAAATCTTTAAAATACCTATCGATTTTTACACGTTTACGTGAGAAGAAACAGAAAATTGCTAATTACTGCTAAACTAAGCGTTATACAAAGAAATATTAGAATTAAAAGTTGTAGAATTTTAAATTCTCTACATTTTTTATTATATAAATTTTTGCGTTAAAATGCATAATAAAGCCGCAATCTTAAATGTTTTTACGTGAAAACAGCCTCACCAAGAATTTCACCAAACATGGTGCCTAACCCTATCTTGTAGAGCAAAAAAATTTAGTAAACCAGGAGTTTTAAAAAAATCGTGGGACCAATTTTTGAGATAATCGCAAGAAAGTGAAAAATTACACCAATTAATTACTACTACCAGTTGACCGATTTTGATGAAAATGTTCGTGTCGGGTCCTCTAGTGGTATGTAACTTAAGTTTCAAGTTTCAAGTTCGCACAATGTTCTGTTCTTGAGATATTCTGTTCACACACACACAGACCAATCGCTAAGAACATGTTTTTTTTTGGATTCAGGGGGTCTAAAAACGTGTAGATCCGGTTAAAACTCGATTTCTTAAAATCGTCATGAAAACAATACTTTCCTTCCTTTATATTCATATAGGCAAGAGAAAGTAAATAAATGTTTCACTATTAACAAGAATTTCCCCACTCTTTACTGAGAGTAAAACATAATAAATAATAATAAAAAGTAATTGAAGTGAAATAATAGATTCAATATTTTGGTTCACCCTGTGAATGAAGATGGTTTAAATAACAGTATATCTTTAAAATTTTACTTGAACATATTTAAATGATTACATAACAATAATAATGATGATGATGACGATGATACTATGATGCCTAATAATCACCACTGTATTGTACTGGATGGAGAAGGCTAAACTACAGACAAAAGTTAAAGTTTTGTTGGTTGGTAGGTTAGTGTACAGCGTAAGCTGGCTGAAGATGTTTTCTTAACCGGCGGAGGTGCCGTTCGCCGTTCGCCGTCTCACGCTATTCATTGTAACCATCAAACGACCTTTATGACCCAAAAACGACAAATATACGAACAAACGTGAAATGCTAAAAGACCAATTTAGGGTAAAAAAATCAACAAAAACAGTCGTCGGAAATTTTATATCGATAAATATTAGTTCGTTTAGAGCAAGTAGGAATCACTTCCCCCAACTCCACTACTATCGTCTCATCCTCCTCTCTTTTTCTTCTTTATCCTCTTTTTTCTCATAATCTTTCTCCTCCTTCCCATTCTATTTCTCCTCCCTCTCTTTAATTTTACTTCTAGGTTTTTTCGTCTTTCTCATCTTTCCATTCTACTCCTCCCCCTCTTACCCACCCACTCTTTTTCTGGTTCCTCCTCCTTCTTCTTCTCTGTTTCGCTTACCCCTTTTTCTTCTTTTTCTTGTAGTCTCTTCCCTCTTTCCCATTGTACTCCTACTCTTTTTTCATCCTTTTCTTTTTCTTTAGTTAGTTTTCCTACTCCTTTTCTGTTTCCTTATCTTCCTTTGCTCCTCTTTCTTTCTTATTACCTTTCTCCTCCTGCCAATTCTACGCCTTCTCCTCATCTTCTCCCTCTCTTTTCCTTTTCCTGGCCTTTCTCCTCCTCATCTGCCTCCTCATCCTCCTCTTCTCTACGTATTTCCTCTCTCTTTCTCAAAACCTTTTTCTCCTCCAAATTCTACTCTTTCTCATCTCCACCCTGTATTTTTCTTTTCCTGGTTTTCTTCTCCTCCTCCTCATCTTTTCCTACTCTCTTTCTCATATTCTTTGTCCTCCTTCCCATTCCACACTTTTATTTCATTTTTACCCTTATTCTCTTTTCCTTTAACTGGTTTTTCTCCTCCTCCATCTCACCATCTTCCACTATTCCTCATACCTTTTCACGTCTCATTTTCTTTATAATCTTTTTTCTTTCTTACATTCAACTCCTCCTACTTTTTTCTCCTTCTTATTTCTTTTTCCTGGTTTTCCTTCTCCTCCCACTCCAACTCAAATTTTATACTTCCTCCTCTACATCTTCTATTAGTTCCTAATTTATCTTCTGTTTCCTCCCTTTATTTTCTCCTATTCCTTTTTCTACGTTTTTTCCCCGTCCTTTCTCTCCACAACTTCTCCTAGTGTTCGTTCTACTCCTTCTCCTTAATTTTTCATTGTCCTATCCATTAATTTCTCATTTCTGGTATCACGACAACTTGGTCCTCTTTCTCATCTCCCTCATACTTCTCCTTATTCCCCCTCTACTATTTCTCGTACTCCTCCAATTTGCTTTTAAATCTTCTATTTTGTCTTCTCATTTTCGTCCACCACCTCATTCTAACCTTCTTTCTCCACCGCCTATAATCTTTCTATTTCTTCTCCTCTTTTCTTTCCCTTTTTCATCATTTTTCAACTCTTCGTCCTCCTTCTTCTATTTTTCCTTTTTTTCTGATCATCCTAATTTTTCTTCTCAATTTTTCCTGCATTTTCTTCCTCTTCTTTTCATTTTTTCTTCTTCTTCTACTTATTCTCCTTTACTTTCTACAATTTCTGCTCCTTCTTTGTTCAATTACTTATTGCATTCGTCTGGAAAACAAACAGTCGGACGTAAAACAAAAGAAAATTTTCTTTAAACTTAATTTTTATCGAATATATTTATTGTTAATGATCCGTTCATGTTAAGTACGCCTACGCAATCAAAATAAATAGCACCCCTATAGCCTATTACGCTACTATTACTCAACTTTTACAATTGCATTAATTCAAAATCAACAGTTTAAATTGAAACATAAGTTAGGCCTAAACTTTTTTTTTTTTTTTTTGCTTTTACGGCCATCAATGGACCACTTTAATCAAAACAGAAAAAGTTTTCAGAAACGTTTTCTAATAACTCTTGGTCTTGTGAGTTTCCTTTTCGCCCAGTAGGCTTTCATTCGCTCCGATCTTTGTCGGCGAATCTCGTCTGAAACGATGATTCCGGGTCTTCTATGTCTCGTTTCCTCATTGAACCTGGTGTGTGGGGATTTAAGGGATTTATTTTTGTCGGTCTGCAGAATTATATCCTCTTCTGTCATGTTTAGTAGTTCCATATCTTTCTGTGTTTCCGAAATCCATTTTGGCGGTGCTTTATAATTTTTAAGTTTGGAGATAATCTGCTTCAGGATTCTGGTGTCAGGCATCCGCAGAAGGTGTCCGTAGTAAGACATCCGTTTTTTCCGCATTGTGTCAGTGATCGGCTCTATTTCCTTGTAGACCTCTTTGTTGGGCAAGAGCACATAGATCCCATCTTTTTTGTGCTTCTTGTTTAAGATTGTCCGTAGAATCCTTCTTTCTATTCTTTGTATTTCAGAAATTTTGCTTTTAGTTTTGAGGTAGGAGAGAGTTTCGCAGCAGTAGGTCGCCTCAGGTTGTACTACGGTTTTGTAATGGCGGATCTTAGATTGGATGGATGCATTTTTCTTATTGTATGTGTTTCTGGTCAGAGCCTGTGCCCTCTTAATTAGTTAATTAAAAATACCTTTATTTACTATTAAAGTAAATAATTTATTCCACAATATAATGAAACCTGTTGTTGTTTAGGTCATCAGCTGAAAGACTGGTTTGAACCACTAAAGGCTTTGCTAAGTAAAACGAGGAGTAAGGTGATTTACCATTGACTTTCTCACTGATTGGAAAAGTATGGTTATCAGAATGTCAAGCCCTCTGAAAAGCATCTTCTCACCACTCTACAAATGCCATTTTCATTTCATTCACCATAGTGTTTGGCTTTCTAATGAAATTCATTACTTTGATAAGAAATAAATGTGATTAATGTCTTTTACACCTCTACAGTTCTTGAGTTTTAATGATAGCTCTAATATGAGAACACCAAGATGGAATTATCGTACTTTTCTACAAACATCGTAAAAATTACATTAATTAAATTGACGTGTAAATTATCCATTTAGCTGAAAAATTTTAAAAATTTAAGTTTTAAATGGTAGTTTTACATATAGGCCTAGCCTGTATCTATATTCCATGAAATGTCTTCTTCAATTTTGAATTTATGTACCGAGTGTATATTGACCAACGCGGACTATGTTTTTAGTTAGAATAGTAGCAGGTAGGCTCGGCCGCGCGAGAGACACCCAACAACCTCATCCATTGTACCTTATCTATTGATCAGTGGTGCACCCACCATACATCCTATCTAACCTCTAACACGTTCAGCACGGCGGCTGGAATCACGGATGCTTCGCTGTGCCGACCCGCCATTGCAGTGAAAAAATACCATGACGCCGTAAGGCGTCATTCGTCCCCGGAACGATCTTACTTATTTGCTCATCTACTCACCGGCTAAATATAGTACGGTATTATACACGTTTGTTGTTTCTACGAAATTTATATTTGAAATTCATTTTTTAGTTATTAGAAAAATTAATACGTATAAATTATTAAATAAATGAAAATTATTGTCGTGTGTAAAATATAAAAATACAATTATGTTTGATAATGAATAATATTTAATTCAAAAAATTTAAATAAATAAAATACATTAAATAATTAAGTAATACAGTAGTAATAAAGCTTATTACTTTATAAAAACACAAAAACCTGCAAAAGAAACACAGTGCATAGAAATCGCGAGTTCAGAAAGTAACAGAAATCTTTCTTTTGAGTAATAATTAAACTATTTTTACGTAAAAATGTATTATTTTTACCTTTTATTTGTAAAAAGAAGTCACTGGAAAAGAAGAAATTCGTAGAATAATTGATATAATTAAATAAAACAATAAAATTACACGGCACTAGGACGTTTGAATAGACTACAATTTTAAAAATTCGTCAAAAATTCCCGGCAGTTGGTAACGAAAGACGACCTTCACAGTGGCGCTCGTAGAATAGATCTGAACCCCTGAACAACCTTTACTAACACTGCCAGTACACCGGCGATTTATAAAAAGCTATAGAAATGTGGTATTGTATATGACGCCTTAAGGCGTCATTCGTCTCTGGAATGAACCTCGATTTGACGCCTTAAGGCGTCATCCGTGCTGAACGTGCTAATGTTAAATTGACCTCTTTTTAGGTATGCTACACGTTTATAAGAAACCGTTAAGAGTTAGGGCGTTAATTTATTGTGCCTTTTCTATGACATCTTTTTAAACTCTGGTACTAGAATTATTAATATAGAGCTAGCAATACCATTTCGAGAATTTTTTTTTTTTTGAAAAATGCAAAAACAATTTAATTTCTTTTGTAGAATTTTTTTTATATTATTTCGAACTTAGTAATAATACTGCAATGATTCTAGTACCATATTTTTCAATTATTTTGGGAAACATGCTCAAAAAATTTCAACCTTCAAAGTCAAATAGATTTTGAGAACACTGTACCTTTATGGAAAAAATGAATTTTCAGGAAATGAGCTGTAAAGTTTTACTTATCCTAAAATCGGACTACACCATAATATTCATCCTCACCAGACTATTCTTTTTCCTCAAATAATTTCCTGTTTTTTTCTCTTGTCTTGCTTCTTTTGATACTCTATCCATTGCCTTTTTAGCTTTCTGTGTTCTTTAAATATCGCAGCTCTTAATTGTTTCCACAGATAAACTCAATTAAAAGAAATTCCGGTCAAAACATTACTCAAAAAAAATCTGCAAAGTTTCCGTAATTTCTATCGTAAAGTTACAATTGTTATATGTAATAACCCAGAAAATATACAGAAGGCAGTGGCGCCACAATTAGAAAAATCGATTTTTTTCGATTTTCGGGGTATAGTGCTCCCCGTAAATGGTTCAGTCATATAATTGGGTGATTATGTGATAAGAGAGAGAACTATTTTTGTACCCCTAGAACTAACAGATCGAGTGCAACTCCACCTGCCTGTTACGGGTAAAATTACGATTTAATATTAATAAATTTATACAATTTTTTTTTATTTTTATTTTTTATTCCTAATATGTGTACGTTGCAATCTGTTCAATTCAGAACAATAAGCAACCCCATGACCCGATGAGATGAGGATGATATGTACGACGTGTAAATGAGATGTAGTCTTGTACAGACTCAGGCCGACCATTCCTGAGAGAGTATGGTTAATTGAACCCCAACCATCAAAGTACACCGGTAACCACTGTTTAGCATTCAAATCCGTATAAAAGTAACTGCATTTACTAGGATTTGAACCAGGAACCTTCGTCTCCGAAAATCAGCTGTTAAACAGCTGATTTTGGCGACGACTTTACCTCTAGACCAACCCGGTGGGTTATACAAAAATTAATGAATCAAAAATACCTTTTTTTTTTTTTTTTTTTTTTTTAGGCCCTCATTGGAGCAAAATTAATCGATTTATAGAAGATCCCTAGTTATTCCTCTTATTTGCCCAGTAGTTCTTCATCCTCTGCGACACTCTCGCCCTATCCTCCACAGTCCAATGTCTGTTTGCCTGCCTTTTAGGTACTTCTGGAAATTTCGTGTTTCGATTTTTGATCTTATATCCTTCTTCTCTGTTCAAAATCTGTGTCTCTGAGATATCCAGGTCCTGCAGATCCTGTTGAACTTCCTCAAACCAGGCGTACTTGACTTTGGTTTTCAAAAAGAAATCCAGTACCTGTCTGGTAAATCTGGATTCTGGCAGTCTCCTAAGATGTCCAAAGAACCCAACTCTTCTCTTCCTCATTATCTCGGAAATTTCCTCATTTTCCCTGTATAGAACCGAATTTGGCAACAACCTATACTCATTGTCTACTCTGTGCTTTTTGTTTTTAAAAATACCTTTATTTACTATTAAAATAAATAATTCATTCCACAATTTATAACGAAACCTATTTAAATAATCGTATAATAAACTAACAACACTTAGTAATTAATATTGTATTATTATCTAATAAAAATTCCAAAGTGATTTAGGTTTATTTTCATTACGAAGATAATGAAAACATAGATAAAAACAACCCTGAATTTAATGTAAACATTATGATAACAGGTTTATTGCATTTTGTTAGAGTAAATTGAAAATACATTAATAAAGATGCGGTATTCATTTTGAAAAGTGCAGATAAAGAATAAAATAATATTGTAATATTGTGAACGTGGTATTCAATACATTTACAAATATAATAAAATGTATCCGTGACTGTAATTTACAATATAATATAATATAATAAATAAATAAGAAGACATCTTTACATCTGATAATGAATTATTTAATTGAACTAGTTTGACCTCCATTAGGTATTTGTAAACGTGTTGCTCTTTATGGCATACACAAATGGTGTTAATGTAACTTATCGGTAAATGCATAGAAATAAAATTGTAATTTTATCAAACCAAATGGATGTCTAAAAATCTGGTGTGAAACACTCACACTACTTTCTCTTGCCAATATAAATAATTAACAATAAACCTAACATTAGTAATAAAACATTAGAAATAAACAAACAACTAATCTCGAAAATATAACCATATTTCAATCATGAGTGAAACACGCAAAATGAAATTCGAACTCAGTTTGGTTTAAAAATACGGAAAATCACTCTTTCTCTCTAAACTAGGCTCTTTAGAGAAAAATGCTCTTAATAAAAGTTGTAGATCTTTTAATTTTTTATAAATTTGGTTATATACACTTTTGTCGTAAAATGCATACTAAGGCCAAAATCTTTAAAAAATCGATTTTTCACACGTTTTCGTGAGAAAAAATCAGAAAATCGCTAATTACTGCTAAACTAAGCGTCATACAAAAAAATGTTTGAAACAGAAGTTGTAGGTTTTTAAATTCTCTACAACTTTTATTATATAAGTTTTTGCGCTAAAATTTATATTAAAGCCGTAATCTTAAAAAAACAACGTTTTTACGTGAAAACAGCCTCACCGAGAATTTCAGCAAACATGGCGCGTACCCTATCTTGTAGAGAATAAAAAATTGAGTAAAATAGGCGATTTTAAAAAAAATCGTAGGACCAGTTTTTGAGAAAATCGCAAAAAACTGAAAAATTATACGAATAAACTAAGTTACTACTACTTCCGGTTGACCGATTTTGATGAAAATGTTCGTGTCGCGTCCGGTAGTGGTATGTAACTTAAGTTTCAAGTTTCAAGTTCGTACGATGTTCCGTTCTTGAGATATTCTGTTCACACACAGACACACACACACACAGACACACACACAGACCAATCGCTAAAAACATGTTTGTGTGGGTTCAGGGGGTCTGAAAACGTATACAGTAGATCCGGTGAAAACTCGATTTCGAAAAACCGACATGAAAACAATACTTTCCTTCCTATATATTCATATAGGCAAGAGAAAGTAAAAATGGAAGCTCTTTAAAAATATCATATGGTTGTTAATGAAGACATTTAAAGTTTAGTCCGGCCAATTTCGGAACTTGGATGATGCCCGATTACAGATTTTTCCGGATAACCGAATGTGGGTAATTCTCTTAAAGGTAATTGGAATAAATCAGGTAATTTAACCCTTTCAGTACCAACGTCCGGAAAATAGGACGTCTATATATTTTACGTAGTAACAACATCCTGTTTTCCGGACACCATAAGTCATTCAAAAAAGTGCTAACGTTCGGATAACCGAACATTTCCAAAACCTTTTAAACAAAAATTAATGGAATAATGACTGTATTTTGAAACCGTCTCTGTGACGTAGTGACTAGAGCACTAGCCTCCAAACCGAAAGGTCCCGGGTTCAATTCCCGGCTAGAGTCTGGAAATTTTAACACGTTAAAACCATCGTTAAAGTACCAAAACCCACAGTAGTTGCTAATGAACAAACTGTCGTTGCGACTTTAAAGAAATTTAAAAAAAAACTATTTTGAATATTTTTAGTATTAGAACGATTTATTTTTTTTATGAAAAAAATAAAAATCAAATTTAAAAGGGAATTTTTTTTCTGTAATGTTGAAATTTTAGTCGGCAATGGCAGGCTTACGCCTGCAAGTTTTTGAAATAAGGGCTGGCACTTTTTGTACACCCTTATTTAAATTAAATGGCACTTAACAGGTTGACTCCCATGAGACACTTATACGTCTCTCACCCGATCTGTAAAATTTACTTTTGAGAGACCGATTCGTCTCTCCCATAATAGTGTTTTTAATGGAGTCGTGATACGGATTAGATGCTCGTTTGCATTGAATCATATACTGAGCTGTAAAGATATGAATTCAAAAAACATTTCCCCAGTCATGGTTCGTGATTAAATTGACCGATTTTGATGAAAATTTTCATGTTGGGTCCGGTAGTAGTACCAAACTTAAGTTCCAAGTTCCTACGATATTCCGTTCTTGAGATATTCTGTTCACACATACACACACGCACGTACCCACACGCGCGCGCGCGCACACACACACACACACCAATCACTAAAAACATGTATTTTGGGTTCAGGGGGTCTGAAAACGTGTAGATCCGGTGAAAAATCAACATGAAAACAATACTTTCCTTCCTTTATATTTATATAGGGAAGAGAAAGTAAAAAAAGCCAAGGAACCATAAAATATGTATCGGGTTTTTTAAACAAAATTGCAAAACTTGGCTTGGGAGTCAACCTGTTAAGAACAAACTTTTAAATATTGATTCGGCACTGAAAGGGTTAACCCTATAGCCGACAATAACATTTTTCTAGACCGGCATACGAATTTCTAGCATATGGGTCACCGAACCGTAAAGAAATCATTAAAAATTTACTATAAATTACAAACCTTATCACGTGACGTATCAAACTTACAAGAAAACTTAGGAAAATAGAATAATTACATAATTTAAATTTTAATTTGACAGTTAAGGATGCTGAAGCTATTTGAAAATAATTTTTAAACAAATATTTTTCTAAAATTTTAGATGTCATTACTATTTAAAACTTTCTTATGCTCTAATTTCAAAATTCATTACATACGAATCGTTACTTATAATATTTATTTCAAAATGAAACAAAAAAACAAACGATTCTATGTTTAAAACTGAAGAAAATATAAACAAAAACACATCATGTAAACCAAGAAATAACCGAATTCAGCTCTAGGATAGCGTGGTTTCAACAGAGAAACACTGGCAGAATATGTAACTAAAACTATTCTATTATACGTAAAAATTTATTTATTACTAAACTATTGTTACAACGCGTTATAGTAAAGTCAAATCGTAAACTTTAATTTAATTAATTCACTTATATTTATTCAACAAAATTATTTGATAAAAAAACCTAACCAATAAAAATGCCAACAATGAAAATAATGAGTTCATGAAAACAAGTTATTACATTTAAAACCACGCAAGGCCTTCGGGCCAGCCCAGTCAGTCAGCTGGTAGTAAGTCGCTATTATTTGTTAAGTAACACCGGTTGGGCAAGCGACTTTGTATGGTGACCAGCTGACAGCCATCCATGAACAAATTCTACTGGGGGTCCCTGTTCAAACTCATGCCTTATTCACGTCAATTAATACAGCAAAATCAGCGATCAAATTGGGTAGTTGTCAAAAATGTACAGTTCCCGATAACAAATAAAAGCTAAAAAAAAAAAAACACGCAATTTATCAACAATAAAATAAAATAAGCCGGCCGCATTGGCGCAGTTGGTAACGTGCTCGCCTCTCATCATGCGGTCCTGGGTTCGAATCCCACTCAGGCATGGCATATTTTCATACGTTACAAAAAATCATTTCATCCTCATTCACACACAGTCACACCCCAACGTCGTCGCTAATGACCTAGTAGTTGATGCGACGTTAAATAAAAAAAAAAATAAAAAAAATAAATAAAAAAATAAAATAAATTATAATAAACTACCAAATTAATCATCGTTAGATACAATGTCTTATGACAAAATAACAAACTTCACCGTAACTAAGAATCGCGTACCATTTAGGCCATTAACACACCAGACATTCTAACACATTGTGAACGAAATAGCATAGAAAGTTGAAACTTGAAACTTAAGTTAAGTAACTTAATTTACTCCTACACAAACATTTACATCAAAATCGGTCAACCAGAAGTAGTAGGTTATTCGTGCAATATTTCACTTATTTACGATTTTCACAAAACGGTTTCTACAATTTTTTTTAAATCCTCTTCATTAATACATTTCTTTTTCTTTACAAGAAAGGGTAAGGGCCGTGCGTACTGAAATTCTTAAGGGCCAACAGAAGAATAAAAAAAAAAAAATTGGTGAAGAGGACGAGTAAGAAGAGGAAGTAGGAAAAGGTGGAGGATTTTTGTTTTACGTTTAATTGTTTTGCAATTACTACTAATTTAGAAATTGAAAAGGATGATAGATGAATGATGAAGAAATGCCAAACCTGACCGGGAATCGAACCTGGAACCCTAGCGTAGAAGCCAGTTGCACTAACCACTTCACCAACGGGACGACCTAAAAGGTGGAGGAGACCGTAATAAGAGGAGAAAGTGATTGAGTAATAAACGAAGAGTAAGTCCGTGTGACTTATGTATAATTTGTTTTGTTTCTTTAATCTGTTATGAAATAATTTTACAAAGAAAGAAAGCACTGCTGAAATTAAAATAATTTTCTAGATGTACAGTAATATCTAATTCTGTATGAAATTCATATTCAATTCAATCGTTATCTAATAGTGTCTTTTTATTTTAATTAAAAGATACATTTTACTTTGAGGTTATGTTACGTTTTTCTATTATTCTTATTATTTTTATAATGTTATGCAGATAAAGCAGTAGTTCACGATGTGACGCGAAGGCGTTTCAACTAAATAATTCTTCTTTTTTTATTTTAATTGAATAAAAGTGCATCTTTGATCATACATAAGATTAAAAATACAATCCGCAATTTAAAACACGGAACTGCTTCTGTAGAATATCATCTGGTATGATAAAAAATATTCAATTAAATTTATTTGTTTGATTTGAATCTACAGTAGATAGTTGTGTTGCTATGGTAACGAATGTTCTGTAATTCTCACGACCATGTTTTTATGGGTCGTTCTTAGCTATATAGCTCATTATAAAATAATCTTTATGTCACTATTGATAGACTCAGAGGGGTTGAAATTAATTTAGGGTTGAAAATATCAAAGAGGTTCGTTAGATCATAGTAAATATTTAAAAAAATTAATAATATGACATGTTGGTCATATTAATTAATTAATCAATAAAAATCACATTAATCAATTAATCACATCAAAAATTAATTAACATGAATAGTGTAAAACATGGGAAATAAAACTTAATACGGTAAAATCCCTTCACGTAACTTTCACACTCCGTCATGGTGATTGCCCACCAGTATACATAGACAATGAACCTCTCATAAAAACAGATACGGTCAAGTATCTTGGTCTGACTTTTGATAAACGACTAACTTGGAGCACACATATCAAACGGAAATGTTTATTACTGAATTCCCGACTTAAACTTCTATATTCCCTACTTCACAAACGATCAAAATTACCAATGGCACAAAAATTACGCATATATTGTTTTCTTTTGAAACCTATATGGACCTACGGGTCCCAAATTTACGGTTCAACCAAACCCTCTAACTTGCAAAGAATTCAAGCATTCCAGTCAAAAACAGTACGCCTTATAGCAAAAGCACCTCTTTACGTTAGCAATAAAACCTTACATACAGATTTGAAAACACCACTTGTACAAAATTCCATCAAATACCTATACAAACGCTTTCACGACAAGTCACACGAACACGAGAACCCACTGGTGCGTTCACTTCCTCTTTCCATTTACCTAATAATCTCCCTAGACGCCTTAAAAGACGTTGGAGTAGAGACCTGCTAATTTGATACACAAATTTCATTCTTGGGGAGGCACCAATGAGGGCCCTACCCCTCTCATGCCTAACATGTCATTTACATTATTTTCATAATCATCACATTTGCTTGTTGTAAAATTTTACAGTTGTAAATAAAGAATTAAAGGGGGAAAAGATATGGCATGTCACACCGGTTGATCTACAGGCAAAGTGACTCTCAAATGTAATGAGATTTTGATGCTAAACTAACAGTTGTAGTTAAAAATGTTTGAAATAAAAGTTGTACGTTTTAAAATTTTCTACAACTTTAATTATATACACTTTTGTCCCAAAATACATATTAAGATCACAATCGTTAAAAACCCATATTTTACCAAGACGGAGCCGTCTTCTCAAAAGTTTCAGCAGCACTTACTTTTTGTTGTAAAACATAAAAACGTAGTAATGTAAACCGTGTAACATAAAACGTAGTAAATGAGGCGATTTTTATAACAATCTTAGAACCCGTTTTTGAGAATTTTCAAAATATAAAAAAAATTACACAAATAATTTACTTATGGTTGACCAATTTTGATGAAAATGTAGAATCCTGTAGAGGTACTTAACCTTAAGTTTTAAGTTTTAACTTCGTACGATATTCCGTTCGTTGAGATATTGTGTTTACACCCACAAACCAATCGCTAGGAACTAGTTTCTTTTTTGGGTTTAGGGGACCTGAAAACTTCTAGGGTGAAAATTCTATTTGGAAAAATCGATAAGAAAACAATTTTACTTTTTTCTTACATATTCTCATAGGTTGCCCATAACAGGCAGGTGAAGTGTTAAATTATTTTCCCTCGATCTGCTAATTCCAGGGATCAGAAAAATAGTTCTGTTTCTTATCACAAGTCAAGCAATTATATGACTAAAGCATTTAATAGAAGAGCTATTTTTTTTTTTGTTTAACGTCCGACTCTTCTGCAATTACTATTAATGCAGACGGTGAAGGATGAAATGATTTTTGTAACGTATGAAAATACACCGTGCCTGATTGGGATTCGAACCCAAGACCGCATGGTTAGAGGCGAGTACGTAACCAACTACGCCAATGTGGCCGGCAAACAGAAGAGGTACAGATGTTAAAAAACACTAATCAGAGTTATTTCCTCTAAGAGTAATGAATTTCATTATACAGCCAGACCCTGTGGTTAATGAAGTGAAAGTTTCATTTGCAGGGTGGAAAGTAGATGCTTTTTGGAGGGCTGGGCGTGCTGATAAGCGTACTTTTCCACTCAGTGAGGAAGGCAATTGTAAACGATATTATCCTTGTTTTACTTCGTTAAGCTTCTAAAAGTTCAAGGCAGCCTTTCATTAAGCTGATGACCTTAACAACACCATTGTCATAGAGTAAGAGAAAGTAAAAAGTATTTAAATAATTACATTTTTCTTAATTTTGTTTAAAACTTTAAATTTTCTGAATATCAATAAAATTCACCAAATCAATTTACATTTCAAATTAATACTTCAAAAAAATTATTAAATTAAAAATTTTGGTACAAAATTAATGTGAAAGATAAGATTTATAAAGAAAGCCTGTCATTTAAAACATTTTTAATCTCAACATCCTATATATATGTTAAATTTTGGTTTCTAAGAAATTTAAAATTACTCTTCCGAATCTAACTACTAATTTTGAAAATTTAACGAAAAAGAATTTGTCTTTATTCAAATTGATCTGAATTAATAAAAATTCAGCCAATCGTTAACAATATGTTTAGCTCTGTTTGTAGACGAACATTAAACAAATCAGAACAATTTTTGCACTGGTACAAATACTTTAAGATGGAGGTTTATTTAATTAAAATAACATAAGATAAACAAAATAATTATATTTTTATAAAAATAAGAAATGGAACTGCCTAACAGTTTAAGCCAATTGGAATCAGTAAACGAATTCTAGGAATTTTAAATTATGATATACGGAACATGTACAAGCGCCTACTTATTTTGAGTATGCAATTTGTTTAACATTACCGTAGCACAACTTGCATAAACAATGGTGAGCAGGGGCTAATATTATTTTTACTTGCTTGCCTATGTGAATATAGGAAGGAAAGTATTGTTTTCATGTCGATTTTAAGAAATCGAGTTTTCACCGGGTATGCACGTTACCAGACCCCATTAACCCAAACAACTGTTTTTACTTAAACTTGTTTTAACTGTTTTTAGCGATTGGCCTGTGTGTGTGTGTGAGAAAAAAATATCTCATAAACGGAATATTGTACGAAGTTGAAACTTAAAAATTTATTAAGCTAAGTACCACTAAAGGACCGACACGAACATTTTCATCAAAATTAGTCAACAGAAAGTATTAGTTTATTTGTGTAATTTTTTATGTTTTGCCATTTTCTCAGAAACGGTTTTTACGTTTGTTTTAAATCGCCTTATTTACTACATTTTTATGCTTGACAAAATAGCCGCTAAACTAGGCTCTGTAGAGAAAAATGATTTAAATAAAAGTTGTAAGTCTTTCAATTACCAATAAATTTGATTGTTATGCACTTTTGTTGTAAAATGTATAGGCGTACTAAGGCTGAAATCTTAAAAAAAATTCATTTTTTACAGTTATCCATGAACAAAATATAAACAGAAAATCACTAATTACCCCTAAACTAAGCGTTATAGAGAGTTATAAAAATCTGGTGTGAAATACTCACACAACTTTCTCTTGCCAGTGCAAATAATTAACAATAAACCTAACATTAGTAATAAAACATTAAAAATAAACAAAAAACTAACCTCAAAAACATAACCTTATTTTAATCATGAGTAAAAGACGCAAAATGAAAATCAACCTCAGTTTAGCGTAAAAATATGGAAAATCACTCTTTCACGCTAAACTAAGCTCTGTAGAAAAAAATGCTGCAAATAAAAGTTGTAGATCTTTTAATTTTCTATAAATTTAATTATATACACTTTTGTCGTAAAGTGCATACTAAGGCAGAAATCTGAAAAAATCGATTTTTCACACGTTTTCGTGAGAAAAAAACAGAAAATCGCTAATTACCACTAAACTAAGCGTTGTACAAAAAAAATGTTTGAAATAAAAGTTATAGAATTTTAAATTCTCTACAACTTTTTATATATACATTTTTGCGCTAAAATTTATATTAAAGCCGCAATCTTAAAAAACAATTTCTTTACGTAAAATCAGCCTCACCAAGAATTTCAGTAAACATGACGACCCTATCTTGTAGAGAATAAAAAATTGAGTAATTCAGGCGATTTAAAAAAAAATCGTAGGACCAGTTTTTGAGAAAATCGCAAAAAAGTGAAAAATTATACGAATAAACTACTACTTCCGGTTGACCGATTTTGATGAAAATGTTCGTGTCGGGTCCGGTAGTGGTATGTAACTTAAGTTTCAAGTTCGTACGATGTTTCGTTCTTGAGATATTCTTTTCACACACACACACACACCAATCGCTAAAAACATGTTTTTTGGGTTCAGGGGGTCTGAAAACGTATTGATCCGGTGAAAACTCGATTTCTTAAAATCAACATGAAAACAATACTTTCCTTCCTATATATTCATATAGGCAAGAGAAAGTAAAAATCGTAGGTTTTTAAATGTTCTACAACTTTCATTGTACACTTTTGTCCTAAAATGCATAAATTAAGGCCGCAATCTTAAAAAGAAAAATTTTTCAATTTGAGCACAGCTTCCCCAAGATTTTCAGCAGACATAGCGTCTACCCTATCTTGTAGACCAGGGGTCTCCAACCTACGGCCCGCGGGCCACATCCGGCCCGGGAACAGATTTTTTCCGGCCCGCGGAAAGCTAGCATACTGAAAAAAATTTTTATTTGATAATATATTTCCTTTTAAGAATTTTTACCATTAAATATGAGTACAGTACTCGTCTCTCACTTGCCACTTCTTTTCTCAATAAGTGTAAAACTAGCCGTAAACAAGTAGTGATCAACCATTGTTTGACCCTAAATGGGCTAAAATTTTAAGTGGCAAACAAATGCAATCTTCTCACTAAAAAAAAATTGTTCTTTTTAAGCTTTACACGTGTTGTAAACTCATGTATTGTCAAGTTTTCTTTAAAATTCAATGAAGTACATTTTGTAGTAAATTGAAAAGATTTGGTTTTGTATCATCCTGTGTTTTCATTAAGCCTACTTGAAAACTCCTTTTACAGAACAAATATTATTTTATAGCAAATATAATTATTTGTTTTAGTCACAGCTTTTTTTTACAATCACGTAAAGAATTTTAGTTAGCCAACAACAAACACATATAAGGAAATATAGCAACTTAAAAAACTAAGCAAGAAAATCTCAAAAACCACCCCTGAGCTCTTAATAAGAAAAAACTTCGAGGGCGTATGAGGGGGGGGGGGCTAGACTTTCTGCCCTGAAATATTGCTGGCCCGCCTTTCCTCCAAAAATTTACAATGTGGCCCTTGAGTAAAAAAGGTTGTAGACCATAAAAAATGTAGGTAGTAAAGGAGGCGATTTTAAAAAAGATCGTAAGAGCCGTTTTTGAGAAAATCGCAAAAAAGTGAAAAATTACTCCAATAAACTACTACTTCCGATTGACCGATTTTGATAAAAAGTTTGTGTCGGGTCCTCTAGTAGTACCTAACTTAATTTTTAAGTTTCAACTTCGCAAGATGTTTGGTTCTTGAAATATTTTTACCACATTTACACACACTCGCGCGCGCGAGCGCGCGCACACACACACACACACACACACACACACACACACACACACAGACCAATAGCTAAAAACATGTTTGGGTTTAGGGGGTCTGAAAACGTGAATATCCGGTCAAAACTCGATTTCGAAAAATTGACAAGAAACAATACTTTCCTTCATGTATTTTCATATAGAGGAAGAGAAAGTAAGAAATTTCAGAAGCCGTTTCTTTAGGAAATAACAAAAAAGCGAAAAATTGCACAAATAAACTACTACTTCCGGTTGAATTTTTTTGATGTAAATGTTTGTATTGTCATAAAAAAATAAAAACTATGTAGTTTATTGTACGGTGTTTAAAACCATATATTATTTGACAACTGTACTGCTTTTAGCAATTTATACTAAAAACTTTATATTAGTTTACAATGTCGTTCATAGATAGCGCAAGTATTCACTGTTAAAAGGCAGTCCTTATTACAACAAACAGTTATACGCCTCTCATCATGCGGTCCTGGTTTCGAATCCCACTCAGTCACAACATACTTTCATACGTTACAAAAAATCATTTCATCCTCCATTGTACAATAGTTAGTTGACCCCAACATCGTCGCTAATGACCGCTGTAGTTAATGCGACGTTAAATAAATAAATTAAAAAATCTGGTGTGAAACACTCAC
This sequence comes from Catonia carolina, assembly GCA_035578175.1. Classification (NCBI taxonomy): domain Eukaryota; kingdom Metazoa; phylum Arthropoda; class Insecta; order Hemiptera; family Achilidae; genus Catonia; species Catonia carolina. Next base: position 72,569,814 of record JAQMRL010000006.1, read on the forward strand.
ACAACTTTCTCTTGCCAATGCAAATAATCAACAATATAACCTAACATTGTTGTTGTTTAGGTCAACAGCCGAAAGGCTGGTTTGAACCTCTAGAGGTTTTACTAAGTAAAACGAGGAGTGAGGTGGTTTACCATTGCCTTCCTCAGTGAGTGGAAAAGTACGCTTATCAGCATGCCGGGCCCTCTGAAAAGCACATATTTTCCACTCTGTAAATGACAACTTCACTTCATTCACCACAGGGTCTGGCTGTACAATGAAATTCATTACTTTCAGAGAAGATAACTCTGATTAGTGTCTTTTACACCTCTACCTCTTCTGTTCTTAAATGATTCAGTCATTTAATTGACTGACCATGTGATAAGAAACAGAACTATTTATTTTAGCCCTGCAAAGAACAGATTGAGTGTAAATAATTTGACACTCCACCTGTCTGTTATGGGCAGAACCTAACATTAGAAATAAACAAAAAACTAACCTCAATAAACATAACCTAATTTTAATCATGAGTGAAATACGCAAAATGAAAATCAACCTCAGTTTGGCTTAGAAATACGGAAAATCACTCTTTCTCTCTAAACTAGGCTCTGTAGAGAAAAATGCTCTAAATAAAAGTTGTAGATCTCTTAATTTTCTATAAATTTAATTATATAAACTTTTGTTGTGAAATGCATTCTAAGGCCGAAATGTTATAAAAATCGATTTTTCACACGTTTTCATGAGAAAAAAACAGAAAATTGCTAATTACCGCTAAACTAAGCGTTTTACAAAAAAATGTTTGAAATAAAAGTTGTAGAATTTTGTATTCTCTACAACTTTTATTATACAACGTTTTGCGCTAAATGCATATTAAAGCCGCAATCTTAAAAAGGAAATTTTTTACGTAAAAACAGCCTTACCCAGAATTTCAGCAAACATGGCGCCTGCCGTATCTTGTAGAGCATAAAAAATGTAGTAAACCAGGCGATTTAAAAAAAAATCGTAGGACCATTTTTTGAGAAAATCGCAAAAAAGTGAAAAATTATACGAATAAACTACTACTTCCGGTTGACCGATTTTGATGAAAATGTTCGTGTCGGGTCCGGTAGTGGTATGTAACTTAAGTTTCGAGTTTCAAGTTCGTACGATGTTCCGTTCTTGAGATATTCTGTTCACACACAGACCAATCGCTAAAAACATGTTTGTGTGGGTTCAGGGGGTCTGAAAACGTGTAGATCCGGTGAAGAGTGAATTTGTTAAAATCGACATGAAAACAATACTTTCCTTCCTATATATTCATATAGGCAAGAGAAAGTAAAACAAAAAAAAACAGTTATACGGTTTAGCTGAAGTACTAGCGAGACTGTTTTGGTAGTCCAGAGTGATATCGATTACTAGTCAAGCTTCGATTATCCGTCGTTTCGTTTTTTCCATCCCGGCACAGTAGCTATTTTGCTGAAAAATGAACGATTACTAAATAATTTACGACAACAGTTGAGAGGTTAGCATGATTTTGATACATAACCAAACGTTATTTAGGGCGCTAACAGTATAGTTATATGATACCTTTTTACTTTCTCTTGCCTATATGAATATATAGGAAGGAAAGTATTGTTTTCATGTCGATTTTAACAAATTCACTCTTCACCGGATCTATACGTTTTCAGACCCCCTGAACCCACACAAACATGTTTTTAGCGATTGGTCTGTGTCTGTGTGTCTGTGTGTGTGTGTGTGTGGGTGTGTGTATGTGTGTGTGTATACAAAATATCTCAAGAACGGAACAACGTACGAACTTCAAACTTGAAACTTAAGTTACATACCACTACCGGACTCGACACGAACATTTTCATCAAAATCGGTCAACCGGAAGTAGTAGTTTATTCGTGTAATTTTTCACTTTTTTGCGATTTTCTCAAAAACTGGTCCTACGATTTTTTTAAAAATCGCCTGGTTTATTCAATTTTTTATTCTCTACAAGATAGGGTAGGCGCCATTTTTGCTGAAATTCTTGGTGAGGCTGTTTTCACGTAAAAACGTTGTTTTTTTTAAGATTACGGCTTTAATATGCATTTTAACGAAATAATTTATATAAAAAAAGTTGTAGAAAATTTAAAATTCTACAACTTTTATTTCAAACATTTTTTTGTATAACGCTTAGTTTAGCAGTAATTAGCGATTTTCTGATTTTTTTCTCACGAAAACGTGTGAAAAATCGATTTTTTTAAGATTTCGGCTTTAGTACGCATTTTACGACAAAAACGTTTATAATAAAATTTATAGAAAATTAAAAGATCTACAACTTTTATTTAAAGCATTTTTCACTACAGAGTAGTTTTGCGTGAAAGAGTGGTTTTCCGTATTTTTAAGCCAAACAGAGTTCGTTTTTCATTTTGCGTTTCACTCATGATTAAAATAAGGTTATGTTTTTGAGGTTAGTTTTTTGTTTATTTCTAATGTTTTATTACTAATGTTAGGTTTATTGTTAATTATTTGCATTGGCAAGAGAAAGTTGTGTGAGTGTTTCACACCGGATTTTTTACTTTCTCTTGCCTATATGAATATATAGGAAGGAAATTATTGTTTTCATGTCGATTTTAACAAATCCACTCTTCACCAGATCTACACGTTTTCAGACCCCCTGAACCCAAAAAACATGTTTTTAGCGATTGGTCTGTGTAAACAAATATCTCAAGAACGGAACATCGTACGAAGTTGAAACTTGAAACGTAAGTTAGGTTTTACAAGAGGACCCGACACAAACATTTTTATCAAAATCGGTCAACTGAAAGTAGTAGTTCATTCGTGTAATTTTTCACTTCTTTGAGATTTTCTCAAAAAACGGCTTTTACGATTGTTTTTTAAAACCACCTCATTTACTATATTTTTTATGCTCTACAAGTTAGGGTAGGCACTATTTCTGCTGAAATTCTTGGAATGGATGTATTGTTTTTTGGGGAAAAATTGGTTTTTAATATTACGGCTTTAATATATGCATTTTAGCGCAAAAATGTATATAATAAAAGTTGTAGAGAATTAAAAATCCTACAACTTTAAAACAAACATTGTTTTTGTATAACGCTTAGTTTAGAGATAATTTGCCATTATCTGTTTTTTTTTTCATGAAAATGTGTAAAAAAATCGATTTTTTTAAGATTTCAGCCTTAGATTGATTGAGTGATTTCAACACACAGTTGTTTTGTACTATTCATTTTGTTTTGTACAAATTGTTTTTTAATAGCTATATGTGTATTTTACATTTTGTTACTTTTTCAGTTGTCAGTTGTTTAACAGCTGATTTTCGCAGAAAAATTTCTGTTCCTGGTTCTTTATTTTTTTAGTTTTACGTCCGACTGTCTTGCAATGACTACTAATGCAGACGGTTAGAAAGACGAAAATGAGTGATGAAAAAATGTCAAACCTGACCAGGAATCGAACCCGGGACTCCATGGTAGAAGCCAGTTGCGCTAACCACTACGCCACGGGCCGGCTTGGTTTAGATGTCGTGCAAAGGTTGTTAATTTTGTACAAATTTGTATACTAGTCAGTGGTTAGGGTTGTACTTCGATGGTTGGGATTAAATTAACCATACTCTGTGAGTGTGTGTGTGTAGAAGACTACACAGTCTCATTTACACGTCATACACATCATCCTCATCTCATTGGGTCATCTCATTGCTTATTGTTCTCAATTGAACAGATTGCAACGTACACATGTGAGGAATACAAAAAAATCTTAACATAATCCGCCGGGTTGGTTTACATTAAAGTTAATAGATTTTCGGAGACGAAGGTTCCGTGGTTCAAATCCTAGTAAAGATAATTACTTTAAAACTGATTTGAATACTAGACAGTGGTTACTAGTGTACTTTGATGGTCTGGGTTCAATTTTTTTTAACAGTATAGTTTTTCATTTGCAATCAGTTAATAAATACAATAACTTAAAGCAAATATGAGAAAATCTGAGTAATGTCCTTAGAATTAAAACACAAACGACACTCAGTAGTGTGTAGTATGTACAATAACTTAAAGCAAATCTGAGTAATGTCCTTAGAATTAAAACACAAACGACACTCAGTAGTGTGTTTGAAAAAGACCAAACTGTGAAGAAGCAAAAAAATATATCTATACAAAATCAAACCTGATGAACCGTGAATCAACATCCCGAAACACAAAGTGTTGAAGTTGGAGATGACAATGACGATGGTAGAGATGAAAACGACGCCAATTATGAGATGCTGATGACTAGGAGTTGAAGTAGAAAATATAAAAAAATTTAAATGACTAACAAAATCGTAGAGGTAAGTCCAGTGGTTTAAAGCGTTTCAGTCTGTAAGTATCTTCGCTGTTGTCAAGGAGGCTAATCGCTAATGGGTTCTGATGGTCTTCTAGTTTTTGTAAATGTTTTTCGCTATATTGCTTAATTTCTTCTTTTATAAAGGGCAGGTTTAGGTAACGACCTAAACCTGCCCTTTATAAAAGAAGAAATTAAGCAATATAGCGAAAAACATTTACTACACAACGGTGTAGTATTTCATTTGTTACGTACCATGGGGCTGCAGTGATCAGTCTCAGGCATTTTGATTGAAAGCGCTGCAGTATTTCTATATTTTTTGATGAACTAGCTGTACCCCATAGCCCTAACCGATACGTCCAAATTGGTTTGAGTATTACTTTGTATGTTGTTAAATAAATACTGTTATACTAAATAAAATACTGTTATACTAAATAACATATACTAAATATATGTTGTTAAATAAATACTGTTTTCTATACACCTGCATATCCATTTTCGCAATGATATCTAATTAATTGTACTACTCTTTTATACTATGTAATTTTAAATACAAAATTGTTCGCAGACCACCTCCGTAGCATAGTGTTTAGCATTTTAGTCTACCACGCGGAGGTCCCGGGTTCGATTCTTGACCAGGGTCTGGAAATTTTCACATGTTAAATCCCACAGTTAATGTTTCATAACCCACAGAACTGCCCATAACAGACAGATGGAGTGTCAAATTATTTACACTTAATCCGTTCATTACAGGGCTAAAATAAATAGTTCTGTTTCTTATGACATGGTTAGCCAATTAAATGACTGAATCATTTAAGAACAGAAGAGGTAGAGGTGTAAAATACACTAATCAGAGTTATCTCCTCTGAAAGTAATGAATTTCATTATACAGCCAGACCCTGTGGTGAATAAAGTGAAGGTGTCATTTGCAGAACGGAAAATTTGTGCTTTTCAGAGGGCCCGGCATGCTGATAAGCATACTTTTCCACTCAGTGAGGAAGGCAAGGTAAACCACCTCACTCCTCGTTTTACTTAGTAAAACCTCTACGGGTTCAAATCAGCCTTTCAGCTGATGACCTAAACAACAATTACTTTGTATACGAGTACTTTATTTTCAAGGGAGAGTTGAGACCTACTGCCTAAGAACCAGAATAATTGACGTAACTTCAGCCCAAATTGGGTTCAATTAATATCATATTCTTAGATTCTGTACAAGACTGCATCTCAGTTACACATCATCTTTATCTCATTGAGTCATAAAGTTGCTTGTTGTTGTTTAGGTAAACAGCCGAAAGGCTGGTTTGAACCTCTAGAAGTTTTACTAAGTAAAACGAGGAGTGAGGTGGTTTACCATTGCCTTCCTCACTGAATGGAAAAGTATGCTTATCAGCATGCCAGGCCCTCTGAAAAGCACATATTTTCCACTCTGTAAATGACAACTTCACTTCATTCACCACAGGGTCTGGCTGTACAATGAAATTCATTACTTTCAGAGAAGATAACTCTGATTAGTGTCACAGTACACCTCTACCTCTTCTGTTCTTAAATGATTCAGTCATTTAATTGACTGACCATGTGATAAGAAACAGAACTATTTATTTTAGCCCTGCAACGAACAGATTGAGTGTAAATTATTTGACACTCCAAAAAGTTGCTTATTGATCTTAATTGAGAACAGCCCATAGTTGTCTATATTTAAAAATCTTAACCCTTCGTGAACGGAATTAGTTTCATATTTTAATTATGACACATTTTAATTATGAGCTAGAGTGAAATTATTTTTTTTTTGTTGAAAAAATGTGTTTTACTGTGTAGAAAACTCTTTTTAAATGCTCAGAATCCACGAAAATTTCATCATATATTGTTACTAATGTTTTAGTTTTTAGTCCTGAGTGACGTATACGGATATATCCGTAAGCAGAACTGATTAAAAACAATTAATCATTTGTTAGTTAAATTGCAGAATAAAAGGAGATAACAAATATACAAATAGAAAGATTGTTCAAAGAAATATTATGATTAAATTAGATGAAATTTAAAAAAGAAATTAAACAATGTTGCGGAAAACATAAATTAAAAGTTCGTCAAAATCCTTTAGCAATTAAATTTCTCGACAACACCAAAGACACTCACAGACTGAAACGTTATAAAACATTCCACTTACCTTTACGATTTTGTTGATTACACTGGTCTGCATTTAAAATTCCCCTTGAACTTTAATAGGTGATCTTAATGTCTTTTGACCCCTGAATCCAAATCTGACCTCCGTTTTGGTCCATCACCCACCATTTTTAGGGAGTGGGCCACTCCCCCTTATTTGGGAAATTTTTACTTTTTATCAGTCTGGTGTAACTATGATATGAAATTTTGCAGTTGTATCACGTTTTTATGGTTCTTCAAGGCCTGCCTAACACTGAAAGAGTACAATAAGAGAGTACTGATGTATTGATACACTTAGTGCATTTTTACTTATACAATTGTTCTGGTTCAAGATACTTGTCATCGAATACATATACTAGAATAGAGTGGTTTTACTTGGAGGTAGCTTTTCTCTTGTACTGATCTCTGGGAGTTTCACGCAAGAGTGACCAGCAATAGTCTGCTAACATACTTGAGTTCCACTTCCCAGAGAACAGTTTTCGAAGAGTGTAATGTGTCGATGAAAACTTCTCCGTGTGGATCGTAAACTGCTACCAAGTTTTCCTGGAAAAAGTCCAAATGCGCGTATAAAAAGTGCAATTTTAATAACATTTTGCAACCCATCGACTCGTATGCAGATATCAATTCTCCGACGAGTTCAACATAATTTTCACTAAGGTAAGCTTATCACTTGGTCCGGCTTCCCACCCTGCTACATCGCTGAACTAACGGTGATATCACCCCTCCCCCTTCGGTCATCATGCATAAATGTGCGTGCACTGAGATGTTTTCTATGGAGGGGAGGATGGGGTACTTACAACCTCCCCCCGCCCCTCGCTTTATAAGAATAACCGCTTTTAGGTGTTTTTTCGAGAATTTCGGGGGGCCCTCAAAAACGGTGGGTGATAGAGAGAAATGGAGGTCAGATTTGGATTAAGGGGGTTAAGATACCTAACGATCACCCATCAAAGTCCAAGGAGAAAAAACTTTCTTTTTTTTGCAGACCAGTGTTATTAAAACTTAATCTTTGTTTTTCTACTTCTATTAATAATCAACATCATCTCAAAATCGCATCATTATCATCTCCATCATGGTCATCGTCATCTTCAGCCTCAACTACTTCATGTTTTTAAGATTAATTAATCCACAATTCATCAAGTTTAGTTTTATTTAATTTTTTGTTCACAGTTTAGTCTTTTTTGAAACACACTACTGAGTGTGGTTTATATTTTTTTCATTCTAAGAACGTTACTTCTGATATTTTTCTCATCTGTCAACCCAGTTTCTGCAATTTAAATTTACTGAAATATTTACATATTTTGGCATAATATTGATGACTATTAAGAACTTTTTTTTAAATTTAATTTGTAAATATGCATCTTAAACTTCTTATTTAAAACGCTTATCTCCGGCCTGTTTGGATGTATGCATACCAAATCTATGGAACTGCTAAGGCATCCGTTATTTAAAAAATCTGGTGTGAAACACTCACACAACTTTCTCTTGCCAATGCAAATAATTAATAATAAACCTAACATTATTAATAAAATATTAAAAATAAACAACAACTAACCTCAAAAACATAACCTTATTTTAATCATGAGTGGAAGACGCAAAATGAAAATCGAACTCAATTTGGCTTAAAAAAAACGGAAAATCACACTTTCACGCTAAACTAGGCTCTGTAGAGAAAAATTTTCTAAACAAAAGTTGTAGATCTTTTAATTTTATATAACTTTTATTATATACACTTTTGTCGTAAAATGCATACTAAGACCGAAATGTTAAAAAAATCGATTTTTCTCACGTTTTCGTGAGAAAAAAAACAGAAAATCGCAAATTACCGCTAAACTAAGCGTTATACAAAAAAATGTTTGAAACAGAAGTTGTAGGTTTTTAAATTTTCTACAACTTTTATTATATAAGTTTTTGCGCTAAAATTTATATTAAAGCCGTAATCTTAAAAAAACAACGTTTTTACGTGAAAACAGCCTCACCGAGAATTTCAGCAGACATGGCGCCTACCCTATCTTGTAGAGAATAAAAAATTGAGTAAAATAGGCGATTTTAAAAAAAATCGTAGGACCAGTTTTTGAGAAAATCGCAAAAAACTGAAAAATTATACGAATAAACTACTACTTCCGGTTGACCGATTTTGATGAAAATGTTCGTGTCGCGTCCGGTAGTGGTATGTAAGTTAAGTTTCAAGTTTCAAGTTCGTACGATGTTCCGTTCTTGAGATATTCTGTTCACACACACACACACACACACACACACACACAGACACACACACACACAAAGACACACAGACACACACACAGACCAATCGCTAAAAACATGTTTTTTGGGTTCAGGGGGTCTGAAAACGTATAGATCCGGTGAAAACTCGATTTCGAAAAATCGACATGAAAACAATACTTTCCTTCCTATATATTCATATAGGCAAGAGAAAGTAAAAATTTAACGATTTCAGTCAAAATTCTTACAACAAATTGCAAACGCTCCCTTTTACGTTATTAATGACTCTTTGCACAATTAAATTTACACAAAATTCTGTAAGAAATTATCTCGTCATAGCAACAAATTTGTACACAACCTATACCTACCATACTTTTCCGGAAATCTCAGTAGACGTCTACGCCAACGATGGAGTAGGGACATAGTTTTGTAATAAGTAATTTCCGATAGTACACACAATTATGTTATCCGTTCACAGAACATTTCTACCTGGGGCCCACTGTTGAGTGGTAATCTCCTCTAAGTACTACGGGGAAAAATATACATGTTGTAAAATGTTAAATTTTGTTTTATAGGGACTTGAATAATGTATTTCTAGTGGCAGAAAAGTAAGATAACGGGTGATTCAAAAAGAGCGCCGGTTTTTAAACGGCTGGTAAATTTTTGTTTATCGGTTGGCAACATTGTTAGACCTCATTTCTATTTCGGAGAACATTCCGATTGACGATTCAGTTGTAGTTTCTCTTGTTCGCATTGTAGTACTCTCGCAGTCTGTGTCTAACCATGGAGAAGTTTACTATTGCACAACGAGTGTTAATCGTCAAAACATTTTACCAGAGTGGAGAGAGTTATGCGGCTACTGTCAGGCGACTTCGCGGTACTCTAGGACGTAATGAAGCACTGAATGAATCAACAGTTCGCAGGCTCATGAAAAAGTTTTTTGAGACGGGTTCAACAGTCGACCTTAAAAGTTCTGGACGTCGTCGTTCTGGCCGAACTGAGCAGAACGTTGCGTTGGTTCGTGACAGTGTGGCTGTTAGCCCAGCAAAATCAATACGTCGCCGTTCTCAACAATTGGGTTTACGATGTTCTTCTGTACGGAGAATTCTTCGGTACGATCTCCAATATCACCCGTATAAAATTCAGTTTCTGCACGAGAAACAATGTTGTTGCTCCGTGAACGGTTCCAGGATCGCATCATTTATCGCAATTCCGACCATCAATGGCCAACAACGTCGTGTGACTTGACGCCTTGTGACTTTAATCTTTGGGGTCATCTGAAGTCATTGGTGTATGCCAATAAACCCCGAAACATCAATGACTTGAAGGAGGAAATTCGACGGGTTATCGGGCAAATGGAAGTCGAAACTTGTCGTGCAGTAATATCCAATTTCATGGACAGAGTTGATGCGTGCCAGCGCAGTAGAGGAGGATACATGCATGACATCATTTTTCATACATGAAATCGGAAGGTAAGATGAACTTGTTGATGTATTTATTTTCAGTTTTTCAATAAAATAAATCTCTTAATTTGATATATCAAAACCGGCGCTCTTTTTGAATCACCCTATATTTCTGTTTTTTATGGTAATCCCTGGTAAGTACGTACTTACTTAGAAACATTTATTGAAATGGGGATCACAATATGTTTAATGGTAGGAATGCTTATTAAAACAACTTGTAGTCATAGCCCTAAATAACAGAAAAATGTATAGAATAACTTATATCAACTTTATATTAACATGAATGCTTGCTTTCCCGTAAAATAACTAGAATTTTCTAAGCACTGTACAAAAGTAACAACAAAACAACGTGGTTAAGTCCGCTGGTCTGAATCCTTAACACATTTGTGTAACTCATAAAGCAAATAGTCGCTGCGCACTAATTTCAAAATTTGGATAGCCTACTTACCAGAGAACATCTATAAAACCATAAAATTCCAATAAGGTTCAAATGCATAGCAACTATTCTTAAAAAATTGACCTTATTTCCAGTGGTAAGTATAGTTACCAAAGACCTATAAAAGGTTAAAGCGCATTTTATCCCATTTCATAATCATCTCATTCACTCTTTGTTTTTATGCACAGTTGTAAATTTTCTTAATAAAGTCAAAATAGTAAAATTAAAAAAAAACACGTTTTTTATCCTAAATGTTTTATTTATTTATATAAAGTATAAAAAATTTATGTATATATTTACAAAAAAGAACACATCAATCTTTCTACATAAACTGTAGAAAAAAATTAAAGTAATTGAATTAATTATTAATTAATTAAAACTAGATTAGGATTTGTAATTTTTTATGACTGATATCTTGATGGGTTTGGATAATTGTCACTTCCGTCATCTTGTTGAGGTTTCTTTCCTTCTCTTGCTTCTCGTTCCTAAATTGAAACAAAAATATTTTTATTAATATCAATAAAAATATATTATAATTTTTATATACAACAATCCTGCCCATAACAGACAGGTAGAGTGTCAAATTATTTGCACTCAATCTGTTCGTTGCAGGGCTAAAATAAATAGTTCTGTTTCTTATCACATGGTCAGCCAATAAAATGACTGAATCATTTAAGAACAGAAGAGGTAGAAGTGTAAAAGGCACTAATGAGAGTTACATCCTCTGAAAGTAATGAATTTCACTACACAGCCAGACCCTGTGGTGAATGAAGTGAAGGTGTCATTTACAGAGTGGAAAATATGTGCTTTTCAGAGGGTCCGGCATGCTGATAAGCGTACTTTTCCATTCAGTGAGGAAGGCATGGTAAACCACCTCACTCCTCGATTTACTTAGTAAAACCTCTACAGGTTCAAACCAGCCTACAGGCTGATCACCTAAACAACACATACAACAATCATAATGTATCTGATATTTCGCTGTTTTTGCGCATAATAGGCAGGTGGAGTGTTAAATTATTACGTACACTCGATCTGCTAGTTCTGGTGAAAAAAATAGTTATGTTTGTTATCAAATTGTCAGCCAATTATATGACTGAATCATTCAAGAACAGAAGAGGTAGAGGTGTAAAATACACTAGTCACAGTCATCTCCTCTCAGAGTAATGAATTTCATTATACAGCTAGAACCTGTGATGAATAAAGTGAAGGTTTTATTTGCAGGGTGGAAAATATCAGGTTTAATAATTTTTTTATTGTATAAAATGTATAGATTACTTTCATAAAAATTTGTAAATTTTGTATGAAGTGTGTAATATATAAAATATTGTATTACATATATGATATATAATGAACAGCCAAAAACAAAACAAATTAAATTTTTTTTTGCGTCCTGGAGACTCCAGGAGGAGTATAGGTCATGTCAGCTATAACACCTGAAATACATATAAGAATCACACAATGTATCACTACTATCAAGAAAGAAATTCCTGTACGCTATAAAAAGTTTCACCGATCAAGTAATTTTTCAGATTCCTTTTAAAGGAATTCAAATCCTCACAACATTTTAAAACTTGGGGTAATTTATTCATGAATTTTCTCCCTGCATAAGTAGGTTTTTGTACAAACAATTTTGTGGAGTGATTAGCCACATAGTAATCATTTCTGTTTCTCGTGTTATGATTGTGAACATTGAAATTCTGCATAAATTATTTTGCTTAACATACATAATCACATCAAAAATATAGAGAGAGGGAACTACAATCAATTTAAGCTCCTTAATTAGTGGCCTGCATGAGGTTAGATGGTTAGCTCCCACCATACACCTAACAGCTTTCTTTTGAGTTTTAAAAACCCTATTCATATTACCCATGCTAGAATTACCCCATACTAAGTTACTATAACGGATATGAGATAGAATGAGGCCATGATAAACTGCCATTAGTAATTTTTTTATCATTTAATCTGGCAATTTGTTTTAGCGCAAATACCCCAGATGATATTTTACTACAAACTTGATTGGTATAGAAATCCCAAGACAAAGATCTATCTAGAGATACACTCAAGAACTTCACTGTTTCTACAAGCTCTAAATAATTATAATGAATAAATACATCCACTTCTCTACTTTCTTTAACGTTATGTTTATTTTTAAACTGCAAGTACTGATATAACACTCACCTCAGAGGATTACATTTATTCAAGATCTTTTGTCTCTCTTGGAGACATCATCAGGAATTAAATACTACACACTAAACATTTGTATAACATTAAAACATTAAAACAATTATGGTCAAAGACCACGTCAATTATTTACTATTTCACCAACCATACCGCGCGCGGTTATTCCGCCAAATGACGGTATAATCATTTGTTCATAGTTTTATTTCTTATCGCGACTTTGTAACACTTTGAAATAATTTGTCGTTATCAAAGTCTGTCTGGCTGTTCATTAAATTTATCTTTTATTTAAAATTTATAAATAAATTATTTTTCCAGCTGCCATAATTTGTTACTATCGAAACATATTTCTAAATTATTTTCGTGACTGCTTATTTTATGCCCTTTCGTTAGCAGATGTTGTGCCACATTAGAATTTAGAAATAAGTACATAAAAATTTTAGAAATATGTTTCGATAGTAACAAATTATGGCAGCTGGAAAAATATTATATTTATAAATTTTAAATAAAAGATAAATTTAATGAATAGCCAAACAAACGTTAATAACGACAAATTATTTCAAAGTGTTACAAAGTCGCGATAAGAAATAAAACTAGGGAGAAATGATTATACAGTAGAACCTCTTTAATCCGGCACGTTTGGGACTCGAAGCTTGCCGGATTAAAGGAAATTCCGGACTATGGAGGTTATTTATAAAAATACAGGAGTCGTATAAAAAATAACACAATTTGCACAAGAAACTTTTACTGTATGTAATTAATATTTAAACATGGGTTATTTAAACAATATAAATCAATATATAAGTACAGGAGAAATATTAAAATGCATTTTTTAAGTACAGTACATGATGAAATAAATTTGAATGCAGTACAGTACTGTACTATTTGTGGTTTTTAGCAACAGCACTGGTAGATGGCTGGAAAAAAGATCTAATATCTATTTGCTTCTTACCACTAGTATTTTTTTTATTTAAAAAATCATTTTTTATTTTATGCAAGTTCATAACTTCGGCCATACTGTATTGTTTATTTGACTCAGCAAATTTTACAAACGTGTAAAAAAGCGTACTGAGTTTACAAACTCAGAGCGTGACGCTTTGTGGCTCTTGAGTGTCGGCAGTAGCTGTCGGGTTGCTCACTTTACAATATTCTTTGTAAAGGCAATTCTATAATTTTTGTCTATTGCCGTTGATGCCGGATTAAAGACAATTCCGGACTATAAAATGCCGGATTAAGGAGGTTTACTGTACCGTCATTTGGCGGAATAACCGCGCGCGGCATGGTTAGTGAAATAGTAAATAATTGACGTGGTCTTTGACCATAATTTTGTTTTAATGTTTTAATGTTATACGTGTTTAGTGTGTATTATATAATTATTACTGATGATGTCTCCGAGAGAGACGAAAGATGTTGAATAAATGTAATGCTCTGAGGTGAGTGACATATTTAATTTGTTTTGTTTTTGGCTGTTCATTATATATTATATAATATGTAGTAGTGCAAACAAAGAAAAATAATGTTTAATAAAATAATACATTTTTGTATTTTATTTTAAAGTCTGATTAATATTAAAATTAAAACCTACCGGGTTGGTCTAGAGGTAAAGTCGTCGCCAAAATCAGCTGTTTAACAGCTGATTTACGGAGAGGAAGGTTTCTGGTTCAAATCCTAGTAAAGGTAGTTATTTTTATTTGGATTTGAATACTAGACAGTAGTTACCGGTGCACTGATGGTTGGGGTTCAATTAACCATACTCTCTCAGGAATGGTCGGCCTGGGTCTGTACCAGACTTTACCTCATTTACACGTTATACAAATCATCCTCATCTCATTGGGTCATGGGGTTGCTTATTGTTCTGAATTGAACAGATTGCAACGTACACAAATTAAGGATTACAAAAATATTAAAATTGAATAAACTTACAGCATCAATCCTGATTTGTTCATAGATGATATCAAGTGCCCTCTGGATTTCAGCTGGAACAGGTGGTGGTGTCGGTAAATGGGCGCCTTCAGCTCTGAAACCTCCTTCGTCAGCTGTGTATGTGACAGTTATTACATTTCCATCAGGTGCTGTGTATGAATAAGAACCGTGTTGAACCAAAGCTTCTTCGTCTTTAATTCCAACATTTTTTAGGAAACCTGTTTCTTCAGCTATTATGTTGTTTCCTGTTTCATAACTGTAACAAAACAAATAAATGAAATTAAAAATTTGTTTATTTTTTAATTTTTATTTATCCACCGTGGTTGGTCTAGAGGTAAAGTCGTCAATCCGAGTTAGCTGTTTGACAGCTGATTTTCGGAGACGAATTTTCCTGTACAAATCATAGTAAAGGTTGTTACTTTTATACGATTTCAGTACTAGACAGAGGTTACTGCGTACTTCATTTTTTAACTTTGAAGGTTTTTTTTTTAATTTCTAATATGTGTACGTTGCAATGTGTTCAATTTAGAACAATAAGCAACCCCATGACCCAATGAGATGAGGATGATATGTATGATGTGTAAATGAGGTGTAGTCTTGCACAGACTCAGGCCGACCATTCCTGAGAGAGTATGGTTAATTGAACCCCAACCATCAAAGTACACCGGCAACCACTGTCTAGCATTCAAATCCGTATAAAAGTAACTACCTTCACTCGGATTTGAACCAGGAACCTTTGTCTCCGATAATCAGCTGTTAAACAGCTGATTTTGGCGACAACTTTACCTCTAGACCAACCCGGTGGGTTAACTTTGAAGGTTGGGGTTCAATTAATCATACACTCTGAGTCTGTACTAGACTACACCTCATCTACACGTCATACACATCATCCTCATCTCATTTGGTCATGGGTTTGCATATTGTTCTTAAATTTAACAGATTACAATGTAGTCTACACACAGGAATTAAAAAAGGGATTAGGGCTTAAAAAGAAATTCTTATGGTAATAAATAGTTACACCAGACTTAAATTATAAATATAGTAAATAAAATATCAAGTACCAAAATGTAAATAAAAAATAATTAATTAATTTTATTACCATAACTATTAGTTTTCAAATTACCAAAAATTGCGATTGCACATACTTAAATATTCAAAAAATAAAAAATGACAAAATTTAAATTTAGAAATATTATTAAATTTAGTCACAAAATCATCCATAACAATACAAATAAGACATAATACAATATTTTTTAACGTTTATAAGAAAAAACTACGGTCTGTATAAGAATAAAACGGCTGTTTTGAGAACTCAGGGGTACTAAAAAGAAGCTTCTGCTAGAAAAGGTGTACGAAAATGATGTAAATTTTCACCACTAATTTTCAACTTGTATTTAGAAGAGGTTATAAATGAAGTGAAGGAAAAATTTGACGCAGGAATAAACATTCGAGGAGAAACAATAAAAAATGCAGAGATTCATCGATGATATCTTAATACAGTATTAGCCGAGACAAAGAAATAAGTAGAGGATATCTTAAATGGAATAGATGAGATCATGAGAAAGGATTACTTCATGAAAATTAACAAAAAAAAAGGGAAGTGTTGTGTAGCAGCAAGAGTGGTTTGAAGAGATAGGAAATTTAAAAGTAGGTAACGAAAAAATGGAGGAAGTTAGAAAATTCTGCTATCTAAGGAGTAAAATAACAAAGAATCGCAGAAGCACAAGTGATATCAAAAGTAGAATTCCTCAAGCTAAAAAACCTTTGGAATGAAGAACAGCTAACTGACTACAAACATTGATTTACAGATTAGGAAAAAGTTCTTAAAACACTATGTTGGAGTGTAGCATTATACGGGAGTGAAACGTGAGTGATAGAGGCTGTAGGAATGAAGAGAGTAGAAGCTTTTGAAATGTGGTGTAATAAGAAAATGTTAAAAATTAAGTGGGTCGACAAAATAAGTAATTTAAAGGTTCTTAAGCAAGTGGATGAAAAAAGAAGTATGTGGAAACATGTGACCAGAAAAAGGGATAGGCTAGTGGGGCATATCTTAAGACATCTATCAATAATGGAGGGCAATATTGAGGGAGCGAATTGTAGGGAAAGGCAAAGGTTAGAATATATAAAGCATATTACAAAAGATGTAGGGTGTTACAGGTATGTAGATATAAAACGACTTGCGCAAGATAGAACAGCTTGGAGAACTCCATCAAACCAGTCAAGGACTGATGACAAAAAAAAACTTGCTCCCTGACAGGTACAGAATTTCATAAAAACTTGCTAAAGAAAAGGTACGAAAAAGTAATAAATTAAAGGACTAAGTTGTTCAACAATGATAATTTTCTGCGTCTGTCCAAGGCCTACCCACATTTGATAATTTAAAAGTTCACACATGTCCAGGAGAAGTGAACTGTTTTTGCAAAGCAGTTCTTTGTCAGCAAATAATAGTACTTGGGAATAAAATTTGACTGCCTTCTTAAATGGACTAAGCACATGCAAAGTCTTTGTCAGCGTCTAAGAAAATTGGTATTTACATTCAAGAAAATTAGAGTAGTACTAAATGGGTATACATTTAAAATAAAAATTGTTTACTTATCTATTGTGCAGTCAGTATAAAAAAACAGTATAATAGGGTGGGTTAGTACCAATTTATCTTCTTTGGACTCCATACAGAAGGTGCAGAAGTTAATTTTACGAGTAATTAATAAAATACATCCATGGTTACCATCGGAATAGCTTTTCAAGAATTCAACGTACTGGATATCAGCCAAATATTTGCAAGAGACGCTCTTATTTTTGCTTATAAAAATATGAACTATTTAACTACAAGAGCACACCATTCTATAAAAGGAACAATGATCTCTAACTTTTACACAAGGTCTTAAAAACTTAATACCAAAGGCATTTCTGCTCCTTAGCACCCAAGCTGCTTAATCTGCTCCCCTTAAAAATTAAGAGTATGCCGGACATCACAAACTTAAAAAAAAACAGTAATCATTTGGAAGTACAGAGAGAAGCCATAAAAACAATGTTTACACGTGAAACATATAATTTTTTTAGCTCGTCTACCAGTTTCGATAATTAGTTTTCTATTTGTAAATAAATTTATTTTGTTTTACAGATTTCATATTTTGTTATTTTATTTTTCATCTGTATATATAATTATAATAGCATGCTGTTTTTTAGATGATCAGCCGAAAGACTGGTTTGAATCTGTAGAGATTTTACTAAGTAAAATGAGAAGTGAGGTGGTTTACAATTTCCTTCCTCACTGAATGAAAAAGTACGCTTATCAGCATGCTGGGTTCATTGAAAAGCACGCATTTTCCACTCTGCAAATGACACCTTCACTTTATTCACCACAAAACAAAGTCTAAGCTGTATAATGAAATTCATTACTTTCAAAGGAGATAACTCTGACTAGTGTCTTTTACACCTCTATCTCTTCTGTTCTTAAATAATTCTGTCATTTAAGTGACTGACCATGTGATAGAAAACAGAACTATTTATTTTAGCCATGCACCGAACGGATTGTATGTAATAATTTGACAATCCACCTGTCTGTTATGGGCACATAATAGCGCACTACGTTAATAAAAATGCCTTATTAGTTTAATTAGTATTTAAGTAACTAACATGTAGTTGTAATTACGAACACACTAATAGATTACCGTACCTAGTAACGGGTGATTCAAAAAGAGCGCCGGTTTTTAAACGGCTGGTAAATTTTTGTTTATCGGTTGGCAACATTGTTAGACCTCATTTCTATTTCGGAGAACATTCCGATTGACGATTCAGTTGTAGTTTCTCTTGTTCGCAGTGTAGTACTCTCGCAGTCTGTGTCTAACCATGGAGAAGTTTACTATTGCACAACGAGTGTTAATCGTCAAAACATTTTACCAGAGTGGAGAGAGTTATGCGGCTACTGTCAGGTGACTTCGCGGTACTCTGGACGTAATAAAGCACCGAATGAATCAACAGTTCGCAGGCTCATGAAAAAGTTTTTTGAGACGGGTTCAACAGTCGACCTTAAAAGTTCTGGACGTTGTCGTTCTGACCGAACTGAGGAGAACGTTGCGTTGGTTCGTGACAGTGTGGCTGTTAGCCCAGCAAAATCAATACGTCGCCGTTCTCAACAATTGGGTTTACGATGTTCGTCTGTACGGAGAATTCTTCGGTACGATCTCCAATATCACCCGTATAAAATTCAGTTGCTGCACGAGAAACAATGTTGTTGCTCCGTGAACGGTTCCAGGATCGCATCATTTCTCGTAATTCCGACCATCAATGGCCACCAAGGTCCTGTGACTTGACGCCTTGTGACTTTCATCTTTGGGGTCATCTGAAGTCATTGGTGTATGCCAATAAACCCCGAAACATCAATGACTTGAAGGAGGAAATTCGACGGGTTATCGGGCAAATGGAAGTCGAAACTTGTCGTGCAGTAATATCCAATTTCATGGACAGAGTTGATGCGTGCCAGCGCAGTAGAGGAGGACACATGCGTGAGATCATTTTTCATACATGAATTCGGAAGGTAAGATAAACTTGTTGATGTATTTATTTTCAGTTTTTCAATAAAATAAATCTCTTAATTTGATATATCAAAACCGGCGCTCTTTTTGAATCACCCTATAGTTGCAGTAGTTAACAATCAAACAAGCACTGAATTCATCTACCCTTGAACTTGCGAAACTACAGTTGGGTGGATTAATATAAATAGTTTTAGATTTTCTAAGTATAATTATAGAAATTTAACATTTATATCATAATGATATATTTTGTAAGTAAAGGGAAAAGAATATATAAATAAATAAATTGTTGTTGTTTAGGTCATCAGACGAAAGGCTGGTTTGAACCAGTAGAGGTTTCACTAAGTAAATCGAGGAGTGAGGTGGTTTACCATTGCCACAACTCACTGAGTGGAAAAGTACGCTTATCAGCATGCCGGGCCCTCTGAAAAGCACATATTTTCCACTCTGCAAATGACACCATAACTTCATTCACCACAGGGTCTGGCTGTATAATGAAATTCATTACTTTCAGAGCAGATAACTTTG
The DNA here is from genome assembly GCA_035578175.1 of Catonia carolina. NCBI lineage: Eukaryota > Metazoa > Arthropoda > Insecta > Hemiptera > Achilidae > Catonia > Catonia carolina. The sequence continues at coordinate 72,589,520 of JAQMRL010000006.1, forward strand.
ATTAGTGTCTTTTACACCTCTACCTCTTCTGTTCTTAAATTATTCAGTCATTGAATTGGCTGACCATGTGATAAGAAACAGAACTATTTATTTTAGCCCTGCAACGAACAGATTGAGTGTAAGTAATTTAACACCCATCCGGTCTCTTAGTGGCAAAAAATAATAATAAAAATAAATAAATAAATAAATAAGGCTGTAAAAGATAAAAAACCCAATTTACCTGGCTTTGTAGCTTCCATCATTTGACTGGACTTTATCAAATCGAATAATAGGAATTGGTGTAACATATTCAGGTCTTCTATCTACTGCTGGTTGTGAAGTTGGAGAATATTGTCTGGCAGGTGGTGGAGTCGCAGAATATCTCGGTACAGGCGATGGAGATGCCGAAACATATTTCCCTAAATCTTGACCATTTCCAGACGAAAATTTTTGATTGAATTCAACCTGTAGCATACATAATTTCAATTGATTGATTAAATATAATTAATTAGCTGTTATTTGAGCTACATACAATATTACAAAAGAAATATTCAAATTTAATCGTAATTATATTTCAAAATCTGTATCTAAAACCAAAGTACTCTCAGGAATGGTCGGCTTAAGTCTGTACAAAACTACACCTCATTTACACGTCATACACATCATCCTCATCTCATTGGGTCATCGGGTTGCTTATTGTTCTAAATTGAACAGATTGCAACGTACACAAATTAGGGATTACAAAAAAATCAAAGTAAATATATAAAATAAAAACAGATTTGTCGGCCGCATTGGCGTAGTTTGTTATGTGCTCGTCTCTCATCATGCGGTTGTGGGTTCCAATAATATATTCAACTCGGAGTTCAGCACTATGAATAGTCTGCCCACATTTTCGAGAAACTAACATTTCTGTTTATAGTAACAAACAGTTATATTCGTACCGTATTAAGATTACGTATAAGTACCGTTATAAGATTCCGCGATATATACTGTATACGTTATGCTCTGGGTATAGTATAAGTTGTTATGTTTGTCGTACTGAAGTTAAAGCAGTCGCACGCATGCGCACTGATGCTGTTCCCCCATTACCCCTCGCTGCAAACAAGGGAAAAATCGTGACTCAAGTGACTGTAGCAACAAATGGTTTACAGATTCATAATCTACAGAACTGCCCATTACAGACAGGTGGAGTGTCAAATTTTTTACACTCAATCTGTTCGTTGCAGGGCTAAAATAATTAGTTCTGTTTCTTATCACATGGTCAGTCAATTGAATGACTGAATCATTTAAGAGCAGAAGAGGGAGAGGTGTAAATGACACTAATCAGAGTTATCTTCTCTGAAAGTAATGAATTTCATAATACAGCCAGACCCTGTGGTGAATGAAGTGAAGGTGTCATTTGCAGAGTGGAAAATATGTGCTTTTCAGAGGGCCCGGCATGCTGATAAGCGGGTTTTTCCATTCAGTGAGGAAGGCAATGGTAAACCACCTCATTCCTCGTTTTACTTAGTAAAACCTCTATAGGTTCAAACCAGCCTCTACAGGCTGATGACCTAAACAACAACAATCTACAGAAAATGTTAGTGTGTCTAAATTTGGTCTGAAGTTTCGGATTCGACCAAACGTGGGCCAAAACCAGAAGTCAAGAAATTAAATTAGAAATTCGGAAACAAAAATAGTGTCACTCAATTCCTCTTGAAAATTCTACATTTTTTTGTGATTAATGTAATAGTTATTAACTAATTGATTTCCTTTAGACAATTATTAAAACAAAAATAAATCTACAAACCGGAGAATTAAACTGGCGTTGTTGTTGAAAACCACTGTATTGTGCCTCGGCTGTATCTTGTATTTCTTCGTCGTCTTGTTGTGGAGCGATTTGTTGTCTTTGTTGAGAAGGTCGTTGCTGTTGAGGTTGAGCCTGCACGTGAATCGGTCTTAATCTTGGTGAAGATATTCTTTTATCGTTTTGAGCATTACATAATTGTGCAACAATAACTGTTAACCAGACAAAGAATATCGTTCTCATACCCATCTGAAACAATAAAATTAAAAAATAATTTTAAAAATGTAACCCAGAATTTGTTTTTTTTTTTTAATTAAAGTCCCATCAAAAAGTTGTTTAATTGTTCGTCAGAGGGTTCCTCGGTTTATTTAGCTTATCCCAGAATAAGCTGAAAATCAGCCCATAACAGACAGGTGAGAGTTAAATTATTTGCATTCAATTTGTTAGTTCCAGAGGTACAAAAAAGTTCTTTTTCTTAATATGTGAAATTCATTACTCTCAGAGGAGATAACTTTTAGTAGTATTTTTTGCACCTCTACCTCTTCTGTTATCGAATGCTTTAGTTATACCTATAATTGGGTGACCATATGCAAAACATTATACCCATACGACCTAAAGCCTGCAGATAAGATCTAGTCAATTATTGCCAAGGTCGGGTGAGAGATTACCATTTCCCTTTGTCATATGTAGTGGAAAAACGAAGCTTCCACTAAATCTTGTAGTCACAACGACTCGCGGCGAGAAAACCGGACCCTCCCCTTCACCAGGCCTCGGAGCGGACGAAAACACTGTTGTAATTCTCCCAAGGGAGAAACCCAAGAGTGGCCCGCCCCGAAACCGGATAAAAAGGAAAAACGGCTCACCCCACGAAGACGCTGAAACTCAAATAACCAATAGGGGGCAATCCACCATCCACGATGTTTTTGAGACCAGCCAGAAACTGAAACTGGACCCAGGGATTGTGGAAATCCCAGTGAAAAAACAAAGCTCAAATGATAGATAAGTCTCGCTCTAAGTACTGCGATGGTGAGATTATATCTACAACGACTAATGGAGTGCCCCGGTTTGTTGCAAATTTGACAGAAATATCTAGAATGAATAAAGAGAATTATTTAATTTTGAAAGTTTAAAATCACACAGAAATGAAACGGATTTTAACATTTTACCAAAAAGAATGAAAAACTCGTTTTTCTGGTAAAATATTACACATACTACAAAAATAACTTGGATTCCCTTAACCCTTTCAATCCCAAATTTTTTAACTTTACGCAAACAAATATGTGTACATTGTTTCACACACTTTACTGACATTTAAGTGAAATAAAATCACTTTTAGATCTTCAGCCTTTCTTTTTTGATGGCGTGACAAAAATATGTGACACATATGTCAAATTGGGCTTGATGGTATCAAAGTTCTCAACAATATGAATAACTGCCCATAACAGACAGGTGGAGTGTCAAATTATTTACACTCAATCTGTTTGTTGCAGGGCTAAAATAAATAGTTCTGTTTCTTATCACATGGTCAGCCAATTAAATGACTGAATCATTTAAGAACAGAAGAGGTAGAGGTGTAAAAGACACTAATCAGAGTTATCTTCTCTGAAAGTAATGAATTTCACTATACAGCCAGACCCTGTGGTGAATGAAGTGAAGGTGTCATTTGCAGAGTGGAAAATATGTGCTTTTCAGAGGGCCCGGCATGCTGTTAAGCGTACTTTTCCACTCAGTGAGGAAGGCAATGGTAAACCACCTCACTCCTCGTTTTACTTAGTAAAACCTCTACAGGTTCAAACCAGCCTTTCGGCTGTTGACCTAAACAACAACAATATGAATAAGTAAAAATCATGTGCAGGCTTCCTAAACAAAATTCTCTTGCTTAGATTTGTAGCAAAGCATTATTTAAGACTTAAAAAAGGTTACAATTCAAAAACATTGGTAAAATGGACAAAATCAGTATGTACAGCCTAAAAAATATACTTGTTCATTCAACATACTCGAAGAAATGCTACTTTATTTTAGTAAATGAACACGAATATTTAAGACTAAAACTAACTTTAAAAATAAACTAATGGTGGCGTCCGTGGCGTAGTGGTCAGCATCTTACACTGCAAAGCGGAGGTCTCAGGTTCGATTCCTGGCTAGGGTACAGAAAATTATTACACTTCACATCCAGCGCTCTTTAATCAAAAGTAGTCGCTAACAATTAAAGTTTTTAGGTCTGTTATTTTACTCCAATGGGACTTCTATGCCTCACTGGGTAAGAAAGGGTTAAGCTTGACATGATATTTACACTAAAATCTTCGTTTCGGTTTGCTGTTTAATTCTTCTATTTAGTTTTCTATTTTATATTTATGAATTAAAAGATTTCAAACATTTTATTTGACCGTTCAAGGAGATTGAATCCAAAATTTTTAGTAAGGTGAACTGTGGTACAGTGTCAAAACAACGTGTAAACGCAGAATACTATTGACGAAAGACAATTAGTTGTGTGCTGTTTTCAAGGCCAGTATGCTTCGCCTTCATCTGCAGTCTTTCATTCGTCGACGTACAGATTTTTTGTGAAAAAATTAAGTTTTTATTAGGTTTACAAAGAAAAATTATCATGTTACGAAGAACGAATATTTTCCATAATATTTTTACTGCTCGTTTTAGTGCAAAGAGAATTTTAGTTTTCAATATTCTCAGCTGTTGTTGGTTCAGCTTTCTAAGCAACTGGTGGTGGGAAATTTACTTGTTTGTGTACATATTGTTATTGATTTGTGCTTTCTTGTTTCTTACCTTTTCCCGTAAATTTAGATTTTTAACATTAAGGTACATTTTTCTCAAAACCGACATTTTTATCACTTCTTTACGTGCTCCAAAAGTTAATAATACGCAAAACACGTAGAAAGCAATTTATAAAAAGTTTATGTTAATCGTAATTTAAAAAAAAATGATGTGGTCCAAAGATTAAATTCAAACAATGTCAGTAGCTCGAGAAGAAACTCGACATCTATAGTGTGTAAAGTTTCATTTTCGTATATTTTACAAATCCTATGAAAAATATACCTAAAAATAGCAAATATTTTTATTAATATTGTTGGGATAAAAAGTACAGTCTCCCCTTTAAGTAGTCAATTTCATCATTATACAGTTATGTGGTGAATGAAGTGAAGGTGTCATTTGCAGGGTGGAAAATTATGCTTTTCAGAGAGCTTGGCATGCTGATAAGAATACTTTTTCCTCAGTGAGGAAGGGAATAGTAAACCACCTTGTTTTACTTAGTAAAGCCTCTAGAGGTTTAAACCAGCCTTTCGGTTAATGACCTAAACAACAAAAATATTAAATACATTCAAAAATCGATAGATATAATACAATAAATACTTATTGAAAACGATACATCGATTTAACTTTGTAATCGATATAATTTCTTAATAATTCAACATCAAGAAATTATGATGAAATTCAACAGAATGTTTAAATAATTACCATATGAATATAAGAACATGTTGAATGTTGAAATTACAGGTTACGAAGATAGTCTTCTTGAAGATGTAACATGATGACATTATGGGTTTGTATAATTTACAATTTAATCATTACAGTTTATAAATGAGGTAAACCGGTTCAGTAAGCAAGTTACCGGCTTTAGGTCACTATTACAACTTGTAAGTCACTATTATTTCAATGTAGGAAGATATTTTTATTTCTGTAATAATACACCCTCATGTTTGTACTTGTAATCATATATTACACAGGTACACTTTTATGTTGGTAGTGTTTAAGATGGTATCAAAAAGATAATATTATAAAGGAAGAAGGCCATAAATAAAGGTTATCAAAAAAAACTTGAAATTATAATTTCAGTTTCATTTTGTTATGTCACGAACGACATAATAATGTTGTAATATTTAATCCAGGTTCTTCTAAGGATCTATTTATTAATAAATGATAAATTTATATAATATAATAAAGAAATACTTAGGCGAGATCCTCGAACCCACAGGTGGAGGTGCGCAAAAAGAAAATTTCTTTTTTTTCGCATATCCTCAGAACTCCAGAAAGCCAATTATTAAGAAAAATTGTAGAAAAATTCATGTGTGCAAAAACAGAAGGAGCTATAATTCCTTGGCTTGAAGAAATCAAAAAAGACAGAGCAGAACTAAATCTAACAATTGCTGATGTCAAAGATCGCACACCGGTTTACAAAGAAACAATTAAAGACAAAAACAAAATTTTATCAGTAAGAACAATTAAACAAAAAAAAAACAGGTTTGTTCAGACGAATTGAGAAAAGCAAGATCCGACAGAATGAAAAAGTATTGGCAAGAAAGAAATGAAAAGGAAATAAACTGCCAAAGAAAAATAACTAACCAAAGAGACTAAAGTGATCCTTTGTGGTCATAAAATACAAAAAAAAATACTTAGGCGAGATCCTCGAACCCACAGGTGGAGAGAAGCTTGTACTGAAAACTCGACTGCAGAAAATGAAGGGGCATATGGCATTACGCATGACATTTACAATAAGAAATGTACGTCTATGTCCATTGGGGTGAAGATTAAGCACTGCAGCTCAGTCATTAAACCAGCAGCATTATATGCAAGTGAGGAGACCCTTACATTACAAAACATACAGAAGGAAGAACGGAAGATCATGAGGAAAATTCTAGGTCCAAAATTAACAGAAGAAGGCTACAGGCTACACTCAAGAAAAACAACCGAGAAGATGTCTAACCTAGCGGCAGACATAAGGAAAAGAAGGCTGCAATTCTATGGACACATCAGTAGACTCCCCCCAACACGACTCACTAACAAGATTCTTACTTAGGCCTACATACAAAAAGTTAAATCAACAACACCATGGATTACACAAGTGAAAATAGACTTACATAAGGCACAAATAGACCCAACAGGTATTGGAAACAGAAATACATTCAGCAACAAGATAAACGAGTGGAATGTGATGCCAGAGAATGAGGTCCTTAGGAGGAGAGAGACGAAGTGGACAGAGGAGAGGAAGCAAACATATGGGGAGAGAATGAGAGAAGTATGGAAAATGAGAAAGAATTCCCAAAAATGAGTCGGAATGCTTTGCGCGATCCATCAGGGTCCATACGCACATAATAATAATAATAATAATAATAAAGAAATGTCTTATTCTGAAATCTACCATGAAATCGAGTCAATTACTGACATCATGCAGAAGAAATAAATTTCTTTCTTCGGGTATTTACTTAGAAAACCGGACAATCGAGTAACTAAACAACTCATTTCTATAATTAATTCTTGGAAAAATCGTTCAAGGTGGTTGACCGAAATAAAGCAAGATATGCAAGAACTTAACATTGCACAAGATGTTTTAGAAAAATGTGAACAGCATTTCAGAACTTCTGGAAAGGTCAATTAAGTGGCAAAATTTGTGGTTTCGTATAATATACGAAAAATATTTTAAAAATCTGGTGTGAAACACTCACACAACTTTCTCTTGCCAATGCAAATAATTAATAATAAACCTAACATTAGTATTAAAACATTAGAAATGAACAAAAACTAACCTCAAAAACATAACCTTATTTTAATCATGAGTGAATGACGCAAAATGACAATCGAACTCAGTTTGGCTTAAAAATACGGAAAATCACGCTTTCACGCTAAACTAGGCTCTGTAGAGAAAAATGCTCTAAACAAAAGTTGTAGATCTTTTAATTTTCTATAAATTTAATTATATACACTTTTGTCGTAAAATGCATACTAAGACCGAAATGTTAAAAAAATCGATTTTTCTCACGTTTTCGTGAGAAAAAAAACAGAAAATCGCAAATTACCGCTAAACTAAGCGTTATACAAAAAAATGTTTGAAACAGAAGTTGTAGGTTTTTAAATTCTCTACAACTTTTATTATATAAGTTTTTGCGCTAAAATTTATATTAAAGCCGTAATCTTAAAAAAACAACGTTTTTACGTGAAAACAGCCTCACCGAGAATTTCAGCAAACATGGCGCCTACCTTATCTTGTAGAGAATAAAAAATTGAGTAAAATAGGCGATTTTAAAAAAAATCGTAGGACCAGTTTTTGAGAAAATCGCAAAAAACTGAAAAATTATACGAATAAACTACTACTTCCGGTTGACCGATTTTGATGAAATGAGAAAGCTAATAAAATAGGTTTCAGAACTGTCCTTTCACTAGTTTGTGAGAAATTTGGGGTTAAATGGAAGAAATTGGGGCATGAAACCCCGTTTTTTTTTACGTTTGATGTACAATAAATTTGTTAAATCTATCTATACAAATAAAATTGTGATTTTGTCTACAATTTTTCAAAATGCTCCAAATTTTGTTTCTACGCCAGATGTACCACGTAAACACTGAAAATAACTTCAGCTGAATTTTGTTTGTCTTTTTATCTGTTTGTATGTTACGGCATCAAACAAGAACTGCAAAACCAAATTCAATGAATTTCGGTAACTAGGTTCTAGACATAATCGAAATTAAAATAGGCTATAACATTTTTTAATATCACAAAGGGATGGGGCAGTTTAGAGGGAGGGGTAAACATTAAACTACGAATATCTCCTTTAAAAGTCAAAAAATATTACATAATAAAAATTACGAAACGTTTAAAGACGAATAAGTTTTATAATGTAAAGTTTTTCATTTTCATGAATAATAGCGGAGATATTACCAATTAAAAATATAAACCAATATTTTTAGAAGAATATTAACATAACAAAATGAACAGAACAATAAACACAGGCCTACGCGCCGTAGTCATTCAGTCAGTTACCTAACTCCCAATTCCACATTGGCCGGCCGCATTGGCGCAGTTGGTAACGTGCTCGCCTCTCATCATGCGGTCTTGGGTTCGAATCCCATTCAGGCACGGCATTTTTTCATACGTTACAAAAAATCATTTCATCATTCACCGTCTGCATTAGCAGTAATTGCAGAACAGTCGGACGTTAAACCAAAAAAAAAAAAAAAAAAAAAAAAAAAAAAAAAAAAAAAAAAAAAATCCCAATTCCACCAGTAACCTATACTCACCTTTTCTGTCGGCCGCGTTGGCGATGTTGGTAACGTGCTCGCCTCTCATCACGCGGTCTTGGGTTCGAATCCCACTCGGGCATGGCATTTTTTCATACGTTACAAAAAATTCATTTCATCCTTCGCCGTCTGCATTAGCAACAATTTGCAAAACAGTCGGACGTTAAACCCAAAAAAAAAAAAAAAAAAAAAAAAAAAAAAAAAAACCTTTTATGTCACATTGTCAAATATGAATCAGTCGTCGTAGTGTTCCTATTGTGATTTGCCTTTCATTTATTATGAAATTAATTAAGTGCAGCATATCTTAATTTAAAAACACCAAGATCTCGCTTTTATTTTACGTTCAACTATTTTTAAACGCTTTTATTTAACTTACTCTTGGATCCATCAAATCTTGCAACTTAAAATTTTAATACTTCTACCGTATCAATATGAATCAAACTTTGCACACTTGTTTATCTTCGATGACAATACGCTGTGGAGGTGTTTGTAAAAAAAATTTTAAAATTAAAAAAAAAAATTAAAAACGCTTTCATTTAACAATTACTTAAAAAAATTAACTATAAAAAGAAAAAAAGAAAAAAAATTTACAAAAAAATCACAAAAAAAAAATTACAAAAAAAAAATTTAAGAAACGCTATTATTTAACAATTAATCAAAAAGAAATGAACTAAAAATAAAAAAATAAAAAAATTTGCAAAAAAAAAAAATTCACAGACATTACAGTTAAAAATAAAAGCGTGGCGCATTAATATATATAATATTTTACAACGAATATTTTACAATAACACCGCCAACAGTGTTGCTTAACACTGCCGGTCCCAAGCCCGGGGCCCCATCCGGCAAGAGATGGGGAAGTGTGGAGGGGGAGGAGTAACAACCTCGTTAAAAAACCTGGGTCCATCTGGCTCCGGATGGTAGCACCCAGTAAGGGCCCCTGCCTAGGGTTACAGGTGAAAACCGGTCAACGGCCTCGAAGGCGGAAGAGGAAGAAATTCCCAACGGCGGAGAGGGCGGAAGAACCTAGAGCGTCATCTCGAACGAACTGGTCTGCATGCTTGGAGGCAGTGAGGTGGCAGCCCCACCACTAAGCTTAACCTGCGCAGCGCCCGTAACGCGGCCAGGGGATTTCTCTTAAAACTGACAGTACCCAAAGCAGCCTCGGACAGAACAGGAATTTCGGAAACATAAATGGAAACGAACAAAAGAAACAACGAAAATGGATTGCGGATAATTTACGAATAGCAACTTGGAATGTACGTGGAATTAATAATAAAGAAATAGAACTGAGTAAAATATTTAAGGGGAAAGGCATAAATATCGCTGTTGTAACGGAAACAAAAAAAAAATTATGTGGCTCGAAGTATTTAGAAGAATATGCGATGTTTTATAGTGGTGTAAGCGTCAAGGAAAGAGCAGCAAAGGGAGTGGCTATATTTGTAGATAGGAAATGGGAACAAAAGATAAGAGAGTACAAATATGTTAACGAAAGAATTTTAACTATGAAATTCAAATACGATAGAGGTCATTTGGTGATAATAGGGGTCTATGCTCCGGAAGAAGGAAAGGAGGAAGAAAGTGTGCAGTTTTACAACGCCTTGCAAAAAGTAATAGATAAACATAACAAAAACTGCAGCGTGTTGGTGGTAGGAGACCTTAATGCTAGAGTGGGAAGGGAACCTATCCCTAATACTGTGGGAACTTTCGGAGAGGAGACAATGAACAAAAATGGTGATACACTTAGAGAATTTTCTACATTTAATGAGTTGAAGATCCTAAATGGCTTCTTTCGTAAAAAGGACATTCACAAATACACTTGGGCGGCGCGTGGGAGCAAATCTATTATTGACTATGTGATTGCTAATAAGAAAATAGCAAAACAGGTAACTGATACAAGGGTTTTCAGAGGATTTGATATATTCTCCGATCATTATATGGTTGTTGCCGAAATAGCCTTATATACAAAATGGAAACAGAATACAAGAACCAGGCAACAACCAGCTGGAAATAAAGAGGAAGTATACAAAGTGATCTTTTGGAGGAGGACAGTATAAAACGCCTGTATCAAGAGCGGATAAATCAATATATCCAAAATGCTCCCACAAATGATGATATAGAGTTGGAATGGAACAATATTAAGAACATTGTGACTAGGGCAGCTAGTGAGGCTATAGGAGTAAAGAGCAGATTCAGGAGAAGGAAAGGCATGAAGATATGGAATGAAGAAATCGAGATGGCAATCAAGAGAAAGAACGAATACTACAAGAAGTATTTAGGAAATCCAACAGCTCTCAATAAAGAGGAGTACCACAAAGTTAGAAATGAAGCTTCAAAATTGGTGAAAAGGGCTCATCGACAATCATGGGATAGATTTATTGGGACCATAGAGCATGATGTACATGGCCGACAATCTTTGGCTTATAAAGTGATGAAAGTTCTTAACAAATCAGAGAGAGAAAGAATAAAGGTCAACTGTATAAGTACGGAGAACTGGATAAATCATTATAAGAAATTATGGCATGACAAAGCAGAGCCACACACGGTTAAGATTGACTGCCAAGACTGTTGTGTCGACAAAGTATCTATGGAAGAATTTATGGAGGCTCTAAAACATGTTAAGAATAGAAAGGCTCCAGGAATGAACGGTCTCAATATGGAATTATTAAAATATGGAGGAACCGCCTTGCATTTGCGCCTAGTGCACTTCTTTAATATGTGTTGGAAAGGTCATACAATACCCAAAGAATGGTTGCAGTCAAAGGTGATTTCCATCCACAAAAAAGGAAATAGAATAGACACTAACAATTATAGAGGGATTAGTTTATTAGACACTTCCTACAAATTGTACACAAGAATTATTAATAATAGGTTAAGAACCGTAGCCGATTCCTTGATTATGGAAGAACAGATGGGGTTCCGGAAAGGTAGATCGTGTTCGGATGCTATTTTTACTTTAAAACAAATTATGGCTAAGAGACGAGAATACAACCTTGAAACCCATCTTGCATTTATAGATTTTGTAAAGGCTTTTGACAGTGTTAAACGTTCGCTTTTATGGAGGGTTCTGGAAAGGAGAGGATACCCTAAACATATTATCAGGATATTGCAGAGCCTGTACGAAGATACTGTGATTTTACTAGATTTAGATGGGAAAGTGACAGAGCCTATTAAAACCAATAGAGGAGTTCGACAGGGATGTTGTATATCGTCGACGTTGTTTAATATATATGTGGACGACATGTTGAGAACGTGGAAATGTAATGTAGACCCAGGTATACAGATCTCGGATGGCTTCTTTATGAACTCTCTTTTATATGCGGATGACAAAGTTGTAATACAACAGAATGAAGACGAGTTACAAAAATCGGTATTTATGTCGGAACAAGTTGCAAAACAATACAATCTGGAAATATCATCCACAAAATCTAAAACTATGGCTTTTAAAGGTAAATATACAATAAGGACGAGAATAGAGATGAATGGAAGGGCAGTAGAACAGGTTAAACATTTTCAATATCTTGGGAGTGATGTTTCATACGATTTTGATAAAGACATAACAGTTAAACTGGCCAAATTTCAGAATATTTGTGGAAATATTCACAGACATCTGAAGAATAAAACGAGGAAGGAAACACGCCTCAAATTTTTCAACACTATTGCGGTTCCAACACTCCTATATGGCAGTGAGTCATGGGTGCATACTGCTAAAAGCGATAGTAAAATTCAAGCTGCGGAAATGAAGTTTTTACGAAGTGTGCATGGATGTACCAGAATGGATAGAATAAGGAACGTGGATATTAGAAGCGCACTATCAGTTCAGTCTTTGCATGAAAAGATAATAAAAAATAGACAACGATGGTGTAGTCACCTGGACAGAATGCCAAACGAAAGGATGCCAGTGGCAGCTTTAAATTATCAGCCAGTTGGCAGAAGAGATGTAGGGAGGCCGAGAGGGAGATGGGTACCGGAACAGGTTCATGTAACCTAATCCTTGGAAGTGAAGATGATGATGATATTTTACAATAAATATTATTTATATATTAATGCGCCACGCTTTTATTTTTAACTGTAATGTCTGTGAATTTTTTTTGTAAATTTTTTTCTTTTTTTCTTTTTAGTTCATTTCTTTTTGATTAATTGTTAAATAATAGCGTTTCTTAAAATTTTTTTTTTGTAATTTTTTTTCTGTGATTTTTTTGTAAATTTTTTTAATTTTTTTCTTTTTAGTTAATTTTTTTAAGTAATTGTTAAATAAAAGCGTTTTTTAAATTTAAAAAAATTTTTTTTTTTTAAATTAAAAATTTTTTTTTTTCATAAATTATAAGTAATGCTGACGTTGAATGAAGGTAGATAACAATGAACAGTTAAAGAATAACAGACCTGACAGGGATCGAACTCGGTACCCCAACCGACCGTCCATGACACCAAGGAAACCGTTCGAAGAACGGGTACTTTAGCTAGTAGGTAATAAATATATAGGCCTATAGTATTTTTAAACATAAATATTGCAGAGAATTTAATTCTGAGAAAATTGATGTAAGTTAAGTCAAAAATAAAAGAGAAATAAGTGTTTACATAATGAATATTGTATATACTCGTCTCGTAGGTTTATAAATTACTTTATATAAAAAAGTGCGTTTTACGCGCTAAGTGAAAAGTAATAAACATTGATAGAGAAGGAGAAATAAATAATAATAAGAAGAAAGGACATTACATTTTTTACAGACTTTGTGACACACTGCCACATAACCGAACGGTATTTACATCTATCTAGAATAAAATTAGTTCTCCATTTTACAACTATGTTTTATGAATATATTAAATTCTGTTTGTTTACATATTTTATATGTCTGTAGGTCTGTATAATAAATTTTATCTATAGCCTATAATAATCCGGAATAATAAAATTAAAGAATTTGTTCTTGTCCATAATATAACTATGTTAATTTTGTTATTAACTTTTTATTAGTTTTATAAATAAGTTACATCTATTTTTATTATTACGTAAAGATATTAAAATAATAAATTGAACGTTAAACCACACCGATCTTTTATTTAATATATTTTTAATGTATTTGGTAATAAACAAGTTACAGTAAACTTTCGATAATTCAGACTCCGACCATTCAGACAAGTTGATGTTTTTTTCTATTTTTGGTTTAACGTCCGACTGTTATGCAATTATTGCTAATGTAGACGGTGAAGGATGAAATGATTTTTTGTAAGGTATGAAAATATGCCGTTCCTGAATGGGATTCGAACCCAAAACCGCATGATGAGGACAAGTTATGATCCACATTTGGAGAAAATAGAGAAAAAATGTTTACGTATTTAAAATTTTGTTAAAATAAAATTTAAATTTAACCTTGTTATAATAACAAATATCCATAACGAAATTTTAGAGAAGTATTGGACCAAGTTATACGTCTACTAACGCTGCTGAAATTAGCAATTAATTAAATATTTGTAACGTTTCTACAGTTATTTTTAAATTTGTCTGATTTGTTTTGCATTATTTTGAATCAATCATTTCAGAAAGCCCATAATTAAAAATTTTACATTTTTTTCTTTAGTGTATCTTAGAACTAACTGAATGTAAACACACCATCTCTACAGAAATCTCATAAGTCTGGCTTCCCTTGAGTGGTAATATAACATTTAGAAAAGGCGTATTCTAAGTGATATTAAGTGTTTCCTTATAATTACAAAATGAAAGTGGATGATTTCTGACGCTTAAGGTTTACTTTCTAGTGGAAGAGGCTACACAAAATTTCTAAGCAAAAATCTTCTTTAAGGAGATAACCACCGTTTGTGAAGAAAAACAAGAATGTAAAATAGTCCTCAAAACCAGAACTTTTCTTTCTTTAAGTTAAGAATTTCAATTTTTACTTTCTCTTGCCTATATGAATATATAGGAAGGAAAGTATTGTTTTCATGTCGATTTTTCGAAATCGAGTTTTCACCGGAACTATACGTTTTCAGACCCACTGAACCCAAAAAACATGTTTTTAGCGATTGGTCTGTGTATGTGTGTGTGTGTGTGTGTCTGTGTGTGAACAGAATATCTCAAGAATGGAACATCGTACGAACTTGAAACTTGAAATTTAAGTTACATACCACTACCGGACCCGACACGAACATTTTCATCAAAATCGGTCAACCGGAAGTAGTAGTTTATTCGTATAATTTTTCACTTTTTTGCGATTTTCTCAAAAACTGGTCCTACGATTTTTTTAAAAATCGCCTGGTTTACTCAATTTTTTATTCTCTACAAAATAGAGTAGGCGCCATGTTTGCTGAAATTCTGCGTGAGGCTGTTTTTACGTAAAACATTTTCTTTTTAAGATTGCGGCTTTAATATGCATTTTAGCGCAAAACATTATATAATAAAAGTTGTAGAAAATTTAAAAACCTACAACTTTTATTGCAAACATTTTATTGTATAACGCTTAGTTTAGCGGTAATTAGCAATTTTCGGTTTTTTTCTCACGAAAACGTGTGAAAAATCTATTTTTTTAAGATTTCGGCCTTAGAATGCATTTTACGACAAAAGTGTATTTTATAAAATTTATAGGCAATTAAGAGATCTACAACTTTTATTTAAAGCATTTTTTTGTACAGTGCCTAGTTTAGCATGAATGAGCGATTTTCCGTATTTTTAAGCTAAACTGAGGTCGATTTTAATTTTGCGTATTTCACTAATGTTTTTTGAGGTTAGTTTTTTGTTCATTTCTAATGTTTTAATACTAATGTTAGGTTTATTGTTAATTATTTGCATTGGCAAAAGAAAGTTGTGTGAGTGTTTCACACCAGATTTTTATTATTGCAAAAAGCTATTTTAAGTCACTAATGTAAACTAGTAAAATAAATAAAGAGTACTATTGTACAACACAATTTTCTTCTTCTGGTCTAACAACGAATTTTACAGCAAAAAAACATTAGTTAACATTTCATTCCAATTTATTTTAGAAACACCTAAAGTCAAAAATTTACCAACTTTGTTTTTAAAATGAGTCTTGCTATATAATAAAATGCATTACAGAACATACAAAGAACACCTCTCAGACATAAACTCAAACTAGTGCTCCAGGAAGAGGACAGTAAAAGATCAAGACCTAAATGGTCGGAAGAACGAAAACGTGACTTTTCCAAGAAAATGAAGGAATACTGGGCGAAGAGGAAAGCACAGAAGAAAAACTGAGAAATCGCGGTCCTTTGTAGGCCATAACGTAAATAATAATAATAATAAAATGCATTACTTTCAGAAGAGATAACTGTGATTAGTATCTTTTACACCTGTAGCTCTTCTGCCGGCCGCGTTGGCGATGTTGGTAACGTGCTCGCCTCTCATCACGCGGTCTTGGGTTCGAATCCCACTCGGGCATGGCATTTTTTCATACGTTACAAAAAATTCATTTCATCCTTCACCGTCTGCATTAGCAGCAATTTGCAAAACAGTCGGACGTTAAACCAAAAAAAAAAAAAAAAAAAAAAAAAAAAAAAATGTAGCTCTTCTGTTGCTAAATACTAAGCCTACATGTAAATGGGTGACCATGTGATAAAAAATAGGTCTATTTTTTGTAGCCCTGGAACTACGAGACAGATTGAGTGCAAATAATTTAACACTCAACTCGCCTGTTATGATCCACCTGGTTGGTCTAGAGGTAAAGTCGTCGCTGCGAGTCAGCTGTTTAACACCTGACTTGGGGATCAAATAGGCATCATAAGAAGAAGAAGTTCCAAAATGTACTCCAAAATGATTTCCAAAATGTACTCCTAAGGAAACGAAAATGGTATTCAACCCTTAAATCAATATTTTATTATTTACTAAATTTTAAAAGAGTTAGATGACTGAAACTCGGTAGAGATGTTACCTTAAAAAAATTACTCCTCAAAGATTTTAAAAATTTACCCATAAGAGGTTGCAAAGTGTTTTTAACCCCTTTACCCCTGAAAATTGTACAGGGCTACAAAAAATAGTTCTGACCATGTGATAAGACATGGTCAGCCAATCATATGACAGAAGCACTTCAGCTTCAAGATGTGTCTCTGAGTAATCTGTTCTGCCATGAAGACAAGATTGAAAGTGTCGTGCAAGTGATGAAGAGCCTAAATTTGTATAACTGTACATAACATTTATGATGTCTAAGTAAAACTATGTAAATAGTTCTGTGTACATGAAATGAGTGGTGTTTGTTTGTGTGTGTGTGTGTGTGTGTGTGTGTGTGTGTGTGTGTGACAATAATTTTCTGTCACCGATTGAATTTTGCCGATCAGTCATTGTTATTATTTAATGTTTTTAATTTTTGTAAGTAATTAATTCATTGTTATTTTTGTTGATTGTTTTTTGTAATTATGTATCAGCAGTTTGTTGGATACTGTTAGAATTTTGTTGTAATAATTGGTGGCTAATGACTGCATTGTTGATGCGACCTTAAATAAATAACTTAAAAAAAATCAGTAAATAAACTTATTGTACCATCGTTCAATGTAAAATACCGTACCCTAAATACATTAAATAAATAAGAAAACTTTCTTTTATTTTATGTTACAGAAAATCTTAGGGAGTTATATTTTATACTCTCTATAACGATAATAAATTATGAAATATTATTAAGAACAATGGTAGGCTTTTAACAAAGTAGGCAGAGTTAAGTTAGATAAAACTGGATCTATAGGAAGAAGAAGAATATGTTACGTTAGGGTACGCCTTATATATTATAACAACATGATGACGATGCCGATATAAAAAATACAGTATTATGTAGGCAGTGTATCTTCCATAATTGTATGCACCCTATAATTCTTTTCAAATGCAACATAACTTAACAATCTTATTTGAATAATAATAAATAATAAGTTAGATTTTTTTAAATTTATTTATGTATATATTTTTGAAGTTATGTAATATAATTATGTTATTCTGAGAACATCTTGAAAGTTATGTTCGAATTACATCATATTGGATGGAGTTTATAAAAATATATATTTACAAGACCCGGTGTTTGTGAAGGAAGTTAATGCATTATTTATAGTCTATTAAAATATAAATGGGAAAGCCCTCGCTGAGCTAATGACTCATTCTGTTACTTGCCTTTAATTCTTTTACTTGCACAATTGCTAGAAAGATTTTAAATTCTCTACTAATTTTATTACATAGGCTACATTTTTGCACTAAAATGTATATTTAAGTCACAATCTTAAAAAACAAACTTTTTACGAAAAAACAGCCTCACCAAGAATTTAAGCAAACATGGCGCCTACCCTATCTTTTAGAGCATATAAAATTTAGTAAACCAGGCGATTTAAAAAAAAACGTAGAACCAGTTTTTAAAAAAAATCGCAAAAAAGTAAAAAATTACACGAATAAACTACTACTTCCGGTTGACCGATTTTGATGAAAATGTTTTTGTCGGGTTCAGTAGTGGTATGTAACTTAAGTAACAAATTTCAAGTTCGTACGATGTTTCGTTCTTGAGATATTCTATCACACACACGCGCGCGCGCGCGTACACACACACACACACACGCACGCACACAAACACACATACACACACATACACACACACACACAGACCAATCGCTAAAAACATGTTTTGTTTGGTTCAGGGGGTCTGAAAACGTGTAGATCCGGTGAAAACTCGATTTCTAAAATCGACATGAAAATAATACTTTCCTCCCTATATATTCATATCTGCCCATAACAGACAGGTGGAGTGTCAAATTATTTACACTCAATCTGTTCGTTGCAGGGCTAAAATAAATAGTTCTGTTTCTTATCCCATGGTCAGTCAATTAAATGACTGAATCATTTAAGAACAGAAGAGGTAGAGGTGTACTGTGACACTAATCAGAGTTATCTTCTCTGAAAGTAATGAATTTCATGGTACAGCCAGACCCTGTGGTGAATGAAGTGAAGGTGTCATTTACAGAGTAGAAAATATGTGCTTTTCAGAGGACCCGGCATGCTGATAAGCGTACTTTTCCATTCAGTGAGTGTTGGCAATGGTAAACCACCTCACTCCTCGTTTTACTTAGTAAAACCTCTAGAGGTTCAAACCAGCCTCTACAGGCTGTTGACCTAAGCAACATATATTCATATATTCAAGAGAAAGTAAAAATAGCTTCTTTTTAAAAAATTCTTTTTTGGGATTCCCGATTTCGTTATAATGATATCGATGTGCAACTGTTTTATTATTCACCCCAAATGAATCAATCACATGATGTTTATTTTATTGATTGATTTTGTAATTTATTTACCTAATGATGATGACGATGATGATTTTGTAATAATTTATTTTTATTTATTTATGCAAATGATGTAGCCGTAGTTATTGAATGAAAAAAAAGGTCGAGTGAAAGCAGAAGTTATTTATTTTTAATTTACTGTGAAAGAATCACTTTGTTTATATGGATTTAATAACTGTTGCATCAGCGCTTAGTGCAGATTCAGCAGCTATCATCAGTCGGGATGTCACCTTAAATGGATACTACTAAATAATCCGGTTTTCATATCATTGATTATTGGTAAAATTGCTGCAGGGATAAATGAATATAGGGAACAAACGTACGTTACGTAATGAAGATGACTTAAGGTTTCAGCTAATTGGCTGGTTGTAATGCAATTTATTGAAAATATATGATTACGCCAATATTAACTTTTTTGTACCCCAAGTTAGGCGCCAAAATGTAAAGTAAGAAAATAAATGAACGCAAAATTGAAACTTAAAATAAATAAATTTGTGTTGTTGTTGTTGTTGTTTAGGTCATCAGCCGAAAGGCTGGTTTGAACGTGTAGAGGTTTTACTAAGTAAAACGAGGAGTAAGGTGGTTTAGAATTGCCTTTCTCACTGAGTTAAAAAAGTATGTTTATCAGCATGTCAGGCCCTTCGAAAAGCATCCACTTTCCACCCTGCAAATGACACCTTCACTTCATTCACCACAGGGTCTGGCTGCATAGTGAAATTCATTACTCTCAGAGGAGATAACTCTGACTAGTGTCTTTTACACCTCTACCTCTTCTGTTCTTAAATAGTTTAGTCATATAAGTGGCTGACTATGTTATAAGAAACAGAACTTTTTTTTTTAGCCCTGAATCAAACAGATTGAGTGTAATTAAAATAACACTCCACCTGCCCGTTTTGAAAAATAAATTTAATGAAACGATTGAAATTTGAAAATTGACAAAATTATGTTACAAAATTATTAAATTGAATTGAATTTATTGATGACACTGCTATATCTCTAAATATATAAATATCTAAATCTAATAAATCTATATCTAAAATAATTAATTTCATGTAATTATTTGTTGTAATAAAATTGAATTGAATTATTATTATGTCTACCTGTGATCTCAATTATTAAATTATTAAAATAGTTACAATTTTTTGTAAATTCCTTGGAGTCTTATCTGCTGTGTGTGTGTGTGTGTGTGTGTGTGTGTGTGTGTGTGTGTGTGTGTGTGTGTGTGTGTGTGTGTGTGTGTGTGTGTGTGTGTGTGTGTGTGTGTGTGTGTGTGTGTGTGTGTGTGTGTGTGTGTGTGTGTGTGTGTGTGTGTGTGTGTGTGTGTGTGTGTGTGTGTGTGTGTGTCTTTCCATTGTCCGGGATCGAATGAGGGGCTTGGTCATTGTTAAAAATTGGTTTTATAGATGTTCATAATTTTATTCAAATATTTTCTTCATATTTTTTAAAATATCAAAGTCATTTTAATTATTTCCACAATTAAATGGATTTTTGTTGTTTTACTAATCTTCTTTACATATTTCTTATTTTTAAAATTTATTTAATTAAGTTATATTTTCTTTTGTTTTCCTTGATTAAATATAAACTTTTTGGCTGCTGGAATTAATTTATTTTAATTTTTTAATTTTCTTCTCATAAAACTTCTTAATATATTATATTTTATTACTATTTATTCTATTTATTTTTAAAATTTAAATAATTTGATTTTGATTATTTTAAAGATTATTATTTTTTTTTTTATTCCTAATTTGTGTACGTTGCAATCTGTTCAATTTAGAACAATAAGCAACCCCATGACCCAATGAGATGAGGATGATATGTATGACCTGTAAATGAGGTGTAGTCTTGTACAGACCCAGGCCGACCATTCCTGAGAGAGTATGGTTAATTGAACCCCAACCATCAAAGTACACCGGTAACCACTGTCTAGTATTCAAATCCGTATAAAAGTAACTACCTTTACTAGGATTTGAACCAGGAACTTTTGTCTCCGAAAATCAGCTGTTAAACAACTGATTTTGGCGACAAAGATTATTTAAAATTATTTTTTAAATTAACAACAAATGGTTACTTAAATTGAATCATCTATCAATGATGTAATAGAACATAGACTGCTATTCTACAAGATTGACTACAATTCAAACGATTTGTAGTCTTACCAGAAACGCTACAATGGGGGTTTCCATTTTCATGCAGTATAGTACTACTCTATAAAAATCAATTACTAGTCACCAAAAATTAATTTAATTATTTTTATGTTTAATACAAATATACACAAATTAAGACCCAAAATACGTGTCTCGCGTTAATTGGTATAATAATTTTATTTTACGTAATGCACAATGTTAAACTAACTTAATTAATTTTACAAATAATATAGGTAGTGTCCCCTAAAATTTATCTCCCTGGGGATAAAATTATCCCCACCGCCATTTAAATATCAAATACGGAAGTTGTGCAGCTCAATGTACAGTACCGTAATAAAAATTAAAGACAAAAAAAAAAATTTGAAAAATTTTTCGGGGGAAAACCCCGGATCCCCCAAATCCTCCAGATTGCCTCTCCCCACAATATCTTACAGATCCTCCGTTTGGTATTTCTGTTATATTGATCTTAAGAACACAGCGTCAATATTATGTGAGTATATTATTGAGTATTGTGAGTATATTATGTGAGTGAGTATATTATTGAGTATTGTGAGTATATTATTGAGTATTGTGAGTATATTATGTGAGTGAGTATATTATTGAGTATTGTGAGTATATTATTGAGTATTGTGAATATATTATTGAATATTGTGAGTATATTATTGAGTATTGTGAGTATATTATGTGAGTGAGTATATTATTGAGTATTGTGAGTATATTATTGAGTATTGTGAATATATTATTGAATATTGTGAGTATATTATTGAGTATTGTGAGTATATTATGTGAGTGAGTATATTATTGTACTGCTGAACGGTTACCATAAAATTAGTGAAACTTGCCATCCTTATTTAATAATAACACAATTTACATAACTGGCTTATTCGGATTAAAGCGTTGTCACCTTCTACAGCCTTTCTCTAATCGCATTAACTTGTCACAGACAACTCTAAAATTTATTCATTATTATTTTTTCATTTATATAAAAATTAACAACAATTTACTCTCTATAAATACTTCCGGGTCATTAACCTTTATTAAAAATTCTTATTACAACCATTGTATAACTTAATAACAATTTTTATTTCATTTTATAAAATTAATCAAATTTTCACCAAAATTAATAAAATTATGAGTTGATATAAAATTGTGGTTTCTGTTATGAACATTAATTAACCCTTACTGGATTCCAGTAAAACAATTTGTTTATTAATTTTTCGGGTTTTCCTGGTTTATTTTCATATCCTGATTTTTGTTAAGTACCCCTTTGTAAATACTCATGCTGATTTACAGAACTGTAGCGCTTTTGGAATTGAAGCTTCTACAGAAGGTAAACCCACCACGTTGTCGGTGAAGTAAATTCCTTATAAATTTTTCACAAACATTATTATTCTACTTTACTTTTTCTTGTTTTTCTTTATGTTTTCTTGCCTTGTATGAACTTTCGTTCGTGTTTAGGGCCAATTTTAGACCACGTGATGTGACTTTAGACGTTTCTGGAAGCTCATTTTGTAACTCTCATTCTCAGAATTCCTCATTGTAAGATTTTCTCCTTTCTTCTGTCCACCCGGTGTTCAATTTCCGCTTTTAATGGAAGCCCTCAAAAGTCCGTAATTAGTTGTGAGAATTTGGTTCGGTTCATTAGGTTTTCTATTATTTTTTTAAAATATTTGAATATTTTAACCACTTATATGAATATATACGGAAGGAAATTATTGTTTTCATATCAACTTTTCGAACTTAACTTTTCACCGGATATATATGTTATTAGGCCCTTTGAACCCAAAAACATGGTTTATAGCAGTTGGTCTGTGTATCCGTGAGACTCTGTGTGTGTGTGTGTGTGTGTGTGTGTGTGTGTGTGTGTGTGTGTGTGTGTGTGTGCGCGTCTTTGTGGGCAAGAGAAAGTTAAAGTAATTAACACAATCCACTAGTAACCCCAAAAACAATCTATTCTGAGTAACACACAAACCACTCAATGAAAACATGTTTCTTTTTGGGTTCAGGGGGGCTAAAAATGTGTATTTTCGATGAAAAATCGATTCCGAAATATCAACATGAATGAATTCTTTAAATAACATTTCAAACATTCAAACATCCTTCCATATATTTCGTATAGAGCAAGGGAAAGTAAAAAAAAAAATGTTTCACGATAATAAAATTTAATGGAATCATTCAATAGAATTAATAAATAAAATTGAAGTAAATTTTAAAATGTCGATGATTAAATTCATTCTTAAATGTCATAATACACTTAAGAAAATTTAAATTTAAATACACAACAAATAATATTAACAAATATATTATTAATCTTTTTATAAAATATTTTAAAACGAATTTTATAGATTTAGAAGAACTTAACCTGAGCTCACCTTAGCTACAATAATATGTTCGCTCAAATTGGATTGTCTTGTCACGTTTTTACATTTTAACATTTAAATAAGTATTGACCGGGTCACGTGATCGTTTGAAAATCTTTCCTTGACCTTTCTTTATTTACCATACATGTAAATTCATTCATTAAGAAATTAGGTAGCATACATTATTACTTTATTTCATGACGTAACCAAAAATATTTAGGCTTGTTTGTATAAGTGGTTTTATAATTTAGGGCAATTTTAAAATATTTTAAGTAATTTAAGACTGGTAGAGTGTGAAATTATTTACACTCAATCTGTTTTTGCAGGGTTAAAAAAATAGTTCTGTTTCTTAGCACATGGTCAGTCAATTAAATGATTATATCATTAAAGAATAGAAGAGGTAGAGGTGTAGAAGACACTAATCATTGTTATTTCCTTTAAAAGTAATGAATTTCATTATAAAGCCAGACCCTGTGGTGAATAAAGTGAAGGTATCATTTGCCGAGTGAAAAATATGTGTTTTTTTGAAGGCCCGGCATGCTGATAAGCCTACTTTTACACTCAGTGAGGAAGGCATAATTATAAACAACAGCACCCCTCGTTTTATTTAGTAAAACCTCTACAGGTTAATACCAGCCTTTTGCCTGATGACCTAAAAAACACAATTTAAGATATTTTGAAAGGTCGGTTTGCCGCTTACACTGTAAGTCTTTCTCCATTCTTTCTTTCTTGCCTTCCATTCGGTGATCTGCATTTGTTTCTCGTAGAAGCCCTCTAAATTAATAATCAGTAGGGAATATACTTGGCTCATTAATTTTTCTCGATTTAATCTACTTTTCTCAATATCCTTTCTGACTTCTTTAAACTATTTTTTTCTTTTTTAGTTTATTTAAAGTCGCATCAACAGCTCTGTTATTAGCGACTACGGTGGGTTAAGAATCAGTGGGTTTTTTAACTCGTAAAAATTTCCAGAACCTAGCCGTGGATCGAGCCTGGGACCTCCACTTTGTAAGCTAACACGCTACCACTACACTACAAAGGCGGCCACTGTAAATCTTTCTTAACCCACTGGGTTGATCTAGCGGTAGAGTCACCGCCAAAGTCATCTGTTCAACAGCTGAGCTCACCGGAAGGTATGAGGTATTTAGATACTAAATACTAAATTTATTATCATCCCAAAAATCTGGGGGTGCGGCGCACCCCCTAGCACCTCCTTAAATTCGCCCATGGTTACTGTGTACTTTGATAGTTCAGGTTCAATTAACCATAATTTCTCACTCTGAACAAAACTACACTTCATTACACATCATCCTTATCTCATTAGGTCATTGATTTGCTTATTGTTCTTAAATTGAACAGATTACAATATAGATGCATTATGGATTAAAAACAAATCTTTCTTCATTGATACTTTCTTGCCTTCCATCCTGTTTTCTACATTTGTTTATGGCGCAGGCTCTTAAAATAAATATCAGAGGTGAGTACACTTGGTCCAGCCCATTTATTTGTCTCGATTTATCTAATTTTTTTTCAAAACCCTTTCGAACTTCTTTAAACCACTTATCTGACACTTTTGGTGTATTGTTAAGGTGTCGTAAAATTTTGTTTTGTAATCCAGGCGGCGTTTTTGTTTAGGTGATCAGTTGAAAGGCTGGTTGAACCTCTAGAGACTTTACAAAGTAAAACAAAGAGTGAGGTGGTTTACGATTGTCTACATCACTAAGTGGAGAGGTATGCTTACCAGCATGCCAGACCCTCTGAAAAGCATCTACTTTCCACCCTAAAAATGACACCTTTACTTCGTTCACCACAGGGTCTACCTGTACAATGATGAAATTCATTACTCTCAGAAGAGGTAACTGCGACTAGTGTCTTTTACTTCTTCTGTTGTTAAACGAATCAAACAAACGAATTGTCAAACTGAATAGTTTGATAATTGGTTGAACATATGATAAGATGGAGAACTATTTTTGTAGCCTTGGAACTAACAGATTGAGTGCAAATAATTTTACACACCACCTGCTTGTTATTGGAAATTTCTTTCCCTTTTGTATTTATATAAGTCAAGAGAGAGAAAAAAGCAAACGAAAACTACAGCGTTCCGGTTCACTTTAAAAAACAACTTTTTATGTCTATAATCGTTTGCAGTTTAGTTTAGCAGAAAAATGTAGTTTTCTCCAGGAAATAATCGTTAAAATTTATCTTTATTTTTACAGAATAACAGCCATAAGCTGCATTTTCCTGCAGAGATATACCAACAAATTTTGAAAACAAATAAAAACCCTTCAACTTTGTTACCAATTGGAATGCATTATACTTAAAGGGTTAGTTTGTTTTAGAGAAATCGATTTTTTGTGTTGAAAATTAGTTAAAACCTTTTTGCTTGAAATTAATCCATTCTTTTTATTAAAATTTCTGAATGTAAATGATATCAAAATTTTACCCTGATCCCCTAAAATTAAGGTGAAGTTTGAACATCAGCCACTAATTTCAGAAATCATAGTTTAAGTACATTTGGCAAATTTTCATGAAATTCATGAAAAGTAGAAGGAAAAATCCCATGCTATACAATAATTACTATAGATAGTTGCAGTATTCCGTTTATTCAAGCTGACACAAACACGTCAAATATTTTCTTGAATGCGGACAGTTTTCGTCTCTCATCTCACGTGGAACAATCATAAAATCTGACACAGTTCTGAAGAAATAAGAATCTGTAATAGCTCTTAGCAGCTCTCAATAATTGCATGCCTGTACTTTGTGATAAAATTGTATTGTCTAAAGATAGGGAACGAATTATGCAGTGTAAACAAACAGCACCAATGAGCCAAGAGTATGACATCACGACTGGCATTGTGATAAACGAATTCACAAAATTCCTGCATGGCACCACTAAAGCTCCCGTATCTCAGAAAATAACAATATTTTTGAATCGTTGATGACATGATAATACACAGTAGGAATGATTTGAAGAATTCATGAAGGGGATTCAACCTAATTACCTATTATTTAAAACAAAAAATACTAATTTCCTGCATGGTTCCAGTAAAACTCCCGTATTTCAGAAAATAATATTTTTGAATTGATGATGACATGATAATACACAGTAGGAAATATTTGAGGAATCCACGAAGGGGGTTCAACCTAATTACCTATTATTTTTTAAAGGGGGTACGGAACAAAAAAAAATTCAAAAATTCAAAATTTTGTTTTTCTCGCCATGTGATTACTTGATATTTTAGCTTTAAAATGAGCTATCATTCAATGAATTCTGACCAGTAGAAAATTTTCTACAATTTTTTTTTGAAAGTAAGTTCAATGTAATTTTTTTATCAGCTGAAGTTGGTATGCGGTGCGTGACAACTATGCTAAACCTTGACAGTAAACGCATTCAAAATTCTGATCGTGTAATTAGTGAGCTTCAAAAAAAGGCAAGGCAAGCCAAAAGGAAACTAGAAGAGGAGCTAGTACAGTAAGAGGATCCAGATAAACCTGCTTATGCTGCTGGCATGTACTAATTTATGTAAGGAACACATTGGTACATATTTTTGTTTCCTTAGTTCCCGAAAACAATCATTTTTGACACAAAAGACCCGTTTTCTCAGAAAGTGTCAGAGATATTCGCTTCAAATTTTCAGGACATAATATTTAGTATCTTTTACAACTTTTAACATGAGCGTTTTAAAATGTAGGCTTTTGAACTTATGTTTCAGACTTACCAGTACAGTTACCATAGCGACTATGATAAAAAAATTTTAAAATGCTAATAAGAACTAGACCCTGTGTCTAAAGTTGTATTAGATACTGAATAATGTGTGCTGAAAATTTGGAAAAGTTATCTCTATTGGTTCATGAGAAAATGGGTCAAACATTAACATGGCTGAGATAGGTTTTCCGTACCCCCTTAAAAAATACAAAATTCCTGCATGGTGCCAGTAAAACTCCCGTGTCTCAGAAAATAACAATATTTTTGAATTTTTGAAGTCATGATAATACATAATATACTTCACTTTGATCTTAGCCAAGAGGCCGAGAAGCGATAAAAAAAAATATATATAACTGCGTCCTAAATTGAAATGGAATAATAGAGGGAAAAAGCAGTACCAGAAGGAACTTGATAAAATAATGGGAGAAAGAACAGGAATTATTACGAATGATAACGATGGTAGTAGGCCTATAGAATACTTTTTGCAGGCTATTTATGGATGTACAACACAAGAAGATAAGGCTCGCAATTGGAAATCGTTTTTTAAAAATTAATGGTATGATTTAGAATGTTTTAAAAGGAGAAAACGAGTGTTTGAATTATTGCGTGGACTTAAGAAATCCAACTCAGATTACTTGAGAAGGCAGTATTTGGATTGCAGGAACCGGTATAAAAATCTGTGTAAGGAAAAGAGAAGGAAATATTGGGATGGTTGTATTGGCCAGCTAAATGAAGCAAAGAATTCCGATGACTTTTGGAAGGTTGTGCGTTGTTTTAAGAAGAGGAAATTTGTTTTGAATGAGAGTATTGAAATAACAGAATGGTACAGGTATTTCCAGAATCTGCTGAATCCAGTGGCTGGGGCCGGTACAATTTCATACGCGGAGCCTTGGATTGAAAATGAGATGGACGCTGACTTTGAAATAACAGATCTGAGAAGGGTATTAAAAAGGGCGCGGGACCATAAGGCTCCTGGGGATGATAGAATCGCGTATGAATTTTATAAGAATGCTTCATATACTTTTTTGGAGGGACTATTGAAAACATATAACAATATTTTCAGAAAAGGGAAGATTCCAGAAAACTTTAAGAGATCAATTATCTTTCCAATATTTAAAAAGGGTGACTCGGCTGAGGTATCAAATTATAGAGGAATTTCATTTGGTAATTGCATTGGTAAAATATTTACAGGCTTGTTGTTGGACAGACTGCAGGAATGGATTGAGAAATATGGGATACTGAAGGAATTTCAAGCGGGCTTCAGAAAGTTGTATTCCACAGTCGATAATATTTTTACGATTACGAACATTGTATCAATCAAGCTAAGCGTCAAACGGCAAAAAGTTTTTGCTTTCTTCGTGGACCTCTCAGCAGCCTTTGACAGGGTGGACCGCAGGGCATTATTTTACAAGCTGTCCAAGATAGGAATCTCTTCAAGGATGATCAAAGTATTGAAGGATCTGTATGAAGGTTCTACTGTAGCGGTGTGGAATTCCCGGGGGTTGTCTGACAGTTTTGAGACACGAAATGGAGTTAAGCAAGGATGTCTGTTAAGCCCCTTGCTGTTTTCCTTGTTTCTTAATGATGTTGAGTGTATGGATGATGGAGTTAGAATAGGAAGAGTTAATATAAAATTACTAGCATACGCTGATGATATTGTGCTATTGGCGTCAGATAGACTGACTTTACAAAAAATGATTAACAGTTTTAAGGAGTACTGTGACTTATGGAATCTTCAGGTTAATCTAGCCAAGTCAAAAGTTATGGTGTTTAGAAATAGTGGCAGACCAGCAAGAGGTGAGAAGTGGTGGTTTGGTGAAGATCGAATTGAAGTTGTAAATAATTATAAATATTGAGGCATAAGATTATCCTCATGTTTGTCAATGGAAGAACATTTCGCAGAAAAAGTGACCAAAGCTAAATATGCACTTAATTCGTTTAATAGTATTGTTTATAACAACAGGATTTCGTTCAATAATAAGTTGAATCTGTTTAATTCTGTGCCCCGAGCAATTTTATGTTACGGTTGTCAGGTGTGGGGATGGAAAGAATATGATAAAATTGAGGCGGTACAACGATTCTTTCTGAAAAGAGTGTTTAGTTTGAATGACAATGTACCGAATTATTGTTTGTTTTTGGAGACTGGACTGCAGCCTTTATATCTACACACCATGAAATTGCATTTAAAGTACATTGAGAAATGCCTGAATTTAAGTCCACAGAGATATCCAAATATGTTACTTAAGGAAATCATCGAGAGAAATATAGCTTGGCAAAAGGAATGGAAACGAGTAAGTGATCGTTACAGTATCGATTTCTCTTTCTTTTCAATAGATGGGCTGAGGGTGGATGATATTTTGAGAGGAATTCAGTCCAGCTGGAACGATGCTATCAAAACGGGCTGGTATAATAGTAGCACGCGAGTACTGACCAGCCAATTGAGGTTTGATTTGGATTACGTGTACGGGGAAGACGATTTTATTCTGATAAGATGGTTTTTCAAAGCGAGAATGGAGCTTATAAAGTTAAATAAATACGACTTTAAGAAAGATATTAAATTATGCTCCCTGTGTAACAAAAACGAGGAAGAGGACGTAATGCATTTCGTTGCTAGATACCCGGTTTTGAAGGAATTTAGGAAGAGACAATTCGGAAAGTTAGAGCTGCAAGTGGATGAAGTTGTGAGGTGTTTGAATGGCGAAAACTGGGAAAAAATAGCTTACTTTTGTAAATATGCCTGGAAATACAGATATGAATTGGTTCAAGAGTTTAATTATTAATTTAGTGTATGTAATTTCTGATACAGCAATACATTAGTTAATATAGTTTTTATTTATTTTTATTCATTTTTTTTCTATATTTTATTTTGATTATTAGTTTAAATAGTAGTTTATTAGATGGTTATTATTTAAAAAGAAGAAAAAAGAAAAAGTGTGATCCAACCTCTCAGACGGCTACGGCCATGAGTATTGTCTTTTAGAATTTAAGGAAAAATATTGTAATAGCTCAATTGTAACTGAACAAAAGTAAAATAAAGACCTTTATTATTATAAGTTACTGTTAATGTAATACATAATAAAAATGATTTAAGGAATCCATGAAGGGGATCCGACCAATATTACCTATTATTTAAAAATAAAATACAAAAAAATTGACATTTGTTGCGAAAATGCAACAGCGAAGTTTAACACGTTGACTGCCACACTAAATTTTGTGACACTTACAGCGGGGCCATCGTATTTTTTTATTATTTTTCACAATTTATTCATTTTTCTTGTTATTTTACGTACGTTTTTTATTTAATAAACAAATACTAATTCTTTTTGTTAAATAAAGTTGTGAAACACTTTTGGGCAACATGGCCAACTGGAATGATTTTACATTTCAGAGCCATGTGACTCATTTTTGTGGTATGACAAAAAAAATGTAATAGACAACTGGGTTTAGTTGCACAGTACTCTAGACTGTCTAAATCAACCAAAATAAGAAAAAAAAATAATAGCAGCATTCTATAACAGGAAAACTACCTGCACACGCAATATCCTATTATTTAAAAAAGGCCAACTATTTGAACGAGCTAAGTGCACAGTGTCACACTTTGAAGCCTTAGCTTTAGAAACCACATTAGTAACACAAGACTTAAAAATTAGTTATGTACTGTGACTCATTTTTGATGCACATGGGCCATTTTTAAAGACAAGTGTGACATACATTTGGGTCACATAGCAGTCAACGTGTTAAAGAATATATAAATATAAACGTATAATAATAAATTATTTTATAATTACTTACATTTATATTGTTGTAAAAATCTCCTTTCTAAAGTGAATAATCGATAATCGATTAAAGAATTACAACGTACAGTAAAACAGGTTGACTTGATGTATCGAATAGCTGTAGGTAGAGAATAATCGACAGTAGGTAGTAACAGTTGGAAGTACTAGAACAGTATGATGAGTAAATGAATAATGAAGATGATTTTAAAAGTAACCGATATATATATGGCACCCCATTTCATTCTAGTTAGATCATCTAATGTAAATCATGGAGGCTGTGTACTAGGAGGAACGCGTTGCTACGTCGCTTACAGGCCGCCCTTCAGAATCTTGTTTCTGACTCGCCCTACCGCTCTTCATCTATCTTATCTACCTGTCTTTCTTTTTATTCTTTCTCTCATTGTTTACCGCTTCTTCATTTCTCTTTTTATTCATATCTCATTATTTCATTTTTAATAGTTTATTATCCAACGCTTAATATCTACGTCAATTTAATATGGAATTGTGTTTATATTTATGTATTTCTTTGCTTATCTTAATGGAAGATTGGTAACAACTTATTATTTTTTAAAATTCCTAGTATGTGTACGTTGCAATCTGTTCAATTGAGAACAATAAGCAACCCCATGACCCAATGAGATGAGGATGATATGTTTGTATGACGTGTAAATGACGTGTAGTCTTGTACAGACTCAGAGAGTATGGTTAATTGAACCCCAACCATCAAAGTACACCGACAACCACTGTCTATCATTCAAATCCGTATAAAAGTAACTATCTTTACTAGGATTTGAACCAGGAACCTTCGTCTCCGAAAATCAGCTATTAAACAGCTGATTTTGGCAATGACTTTACCTCTAGACCAACCCGGTGGGTCAACAACTTATGACTAAAAAATTATGGAAAAACATATTTTTTTTTAGGTTTGGATCTCCAATTTCCCTCATAGCCAACTTTATCCACACCAAGGGAATACCTATAGTGGGGGGTTGGAATGGCAGGTCAATGGAGGAGATCACGATAGGGCAGAACATCAAAATGCCGTTTTTAATTCAAAATTGGAGGCCTCTAAGAGCAGCCAATGTAACAACAAAGAAAATAACCAAATTAAGGACCATTAAAACAAACAAGAAAAGGAGCACAGTTTGAAGAGAACCTCATAGAATTAAGCCGAGCATGAACATATCACACGGACCCTTTTGGAACAGTACAGCACACACTGAAAGGAAAAAATCAGTTAAAACAATACAAGGCCAAAAACTGTATCTACAGAAGCAGCCCTGGTGATTTCGGGTATAGGCCTACCTCCATGGGATCTAGTGGCGTGTGGGAGGGAAGAGCAGCGAGCTGGTGCTGATAAAGAGGAATGTTGGAGTTGATTACTCAGCCGTTGGCAGAGGAGATGGAGCGAAGCTAGGGTCGGGGAGTGGACAAGGAGGTTCATTCCAAATGTCGAGGGTTGGATAAGGAGGACATTTGGTGATACCACTCACGAGCTGACGCAGTTACTAACAGGGCATGGTTGCTTTGGAACATATTTGACGAGGTTTAAACTTAATGAAGTGCCGAAATGTCGACTGTGAGATAGTGAAGAGGAGGAGTACATTGCGCATGTTTTTGAAAGATGTCCCCATTTTGGCCTTGACAGAGGGGGGACATATGAGTAGATAGGCGTTGTACAGTTGATCGCAGAGACAGTTGGGCAGCAATGCTGCGGGATGAGGAGAGCTGGAAGTTGGTCGCTCAACTTCCAGAGAGAGGGTGGTCGGAAGACTGCGGAGGGAGGAGACATCTGGAGATCAGCGGGATCGCCCTCTCCCACAGTAAAACATTCCTGTCCCACTCTCATAAAGTAGGAAAAGTACGTTTTCGTAGAAGGCAAGAAAGAATATAAATATTACAGCTTGAACCTTACTGCAGACAGCCATTCAAAATTCATCTACGCTAAATAAACACTCCTATCATATTTTTTAAACTTTAATTAATCTTAAGATTGCATGCAATAATTTAATTAACAAATTATTTTTAGTAACAAATAAAAATAATAAACTATAACAAGATAAAATTAGCCGGTATAAAAGAAAGGTAGGCCCTATAAGGACGAAGGACGAAAGACATAATGAAATACAAACGAAACAAAAAGGTGCTTTTAATTTAGTTATAGTGAATAAGAGGTTAAGAAACTTTGAAGAAAGAAGACGAACCAGTTTTCACTTTCATCCAAGAGATCTTCCTCTTCTACACTTGCATCATTCAAAATATTTATAATAATACAAAGCAACATTACCTTCAATGGTGGGAGTATGAATGTTGTTCGTATACAAATAAATGATGTTTATTCACTTTATAATAATCAAGTCTCTTAGTGTATTTATTACAAAAGCTGGGTTCACACTGTTATCGTACTCATTCTTTTTTTGTCTTTAATTTTATAAATCTTGATCTCCGAAAATCATCTGTTAAATAGCTGATTTTGGGAACGACTTTACCTCTAGACTTACCAAAATTTTTTTTTTTTTATATGTCCCAAATATGTGTACGTTGCAATCTGTTCAATTTAGAACAATAAGCAACCCCATGACCCAATGAGATGAGGATGATGTGTATGACGTGTAAATGAGGTGTAGTCTTGTACAGACCCAGGTCGACCATTCCTGAGAGAGTATGGTTAATTGAAACCCAACCATTAAAGTACACCGGTTACCACTGTCTAGTATTCAAATCCGTATAAAAGTAACTATCTTTACTAGGATTTGAACCAGGAACCTTCGTCTCCGAAAATCAGCTGTTAAACAGCTGATTTTTCCGACAACGTTACCTCTAGACCAACCCGGTGGATTTAAATATAACATAAATCATTGTTTTGCAATTTAAAAAATCATAATGGAATGAATTATTTTACAGGCATTTTGTTCTCTTTGCATTTAGTAACCCATGCGTTCAATACACAAGACGAGATTAATTAACACATTAATATTTTATTAATAATAATTTAATAAAATAACAATAATAATAATCATCTCCAGAACATCTCCAATGCACAAGTGTACCAGAGGATAGACCCACTGACGGACGTCATGAGAAGGAGGAGGATATCTTTCCTGGGGCACATCCTAAGAATGCCCGAGACAAGACTATTGAAAAGGCTAACAGAATTTTACTGGAAGAGGAAAACCCAACCCAAGTGGCTCAGAATGGTTGCGGACAACATGAGGGAGCTGAACATAGAGAGAAAGGATTTGGAGGAGAAGTCTGAAAATTACAACCTACTGAGAGACGGAAAGATAAAATTCAAGAGAACGGAAACCAACAGGAAAAAAATGGTGATATCCGAAGCGGAAAGGAAGAGTAGATCTGACCGAATGAAGAACTACCACGCGAGGTTAGGGGTGAAAAGGAACAATAAATGAACTTACAGTGGTCCCCTGTGGCCGTACAAGCTAAAAAAAAATAACAATTAATTAATACATTTGATTTCCATTTTTCTTGTGTTATTGGAAAAATTATTATTTATTTCTTTTCCATTATTAATTTATCTTTTAAAACGCTTTATTTTTTCTTTATTAGAGCTTTCAGAAATTCCTTTTATCCTTCAGGATAAAGTTTCTTCTCATTCCAAATTTGAAGGATAATTTTCAGGATAAATGAGAAAGTCCTGTTTTACTTATTAAAAATTTTACTGGTTCAAACCACCCTTTTGGCTGATCACCTAAACGACACAACATTTAAAAACAAATTTTAATACCACTCTAAATATATACAAATACAAAAAATAAAAAATAAATGAGAAATTAAATATCATTCTTTCAATTCACGTCTTGAATATAATAGAGGAGACGATGAGTGATAATCTGTTTGGACTTTCTTCGATCACTCATGAGTGAGACCTTTTCAAGAACGTAAACTATTATAGACTAATATGATATTATAAACAACCTAATAGCCTACTGCAACCTATCATAACACAACCATCTCATAACATCACATTACGTAATATTATCATCTGGATCCTTTAACATGTAAACGATTTAAATATATAAACTACTACTACTACAAATAACATGCATATTATAATACTACTGCTTTTTAATAACGGAGAAGGTAAACCGAACTAAGTGTCTCAAAGATTTTTTAACTCATTTCATAATTATTACAAAATACGAGGGTTATTCAGACAATAGCCTCGTTTTGAAATAAAAAGTAAACGAGTGAAGATACAAAAACTTTATTATATACATATTAAAACTACAGTTTTACTCTATTTTTCGACATAATCGCCTAAACAGATTCAAGCACTTGTCGTACCTTGGAACAGTCTTTGAAATACCCTCTGCATAAAAATCCCCCGCCTGTGAATGTAGCCAAACATTCACGGCGTTTTGAAGCTCTTCGTCATTGGCGAACCGCTGAGATGCAAGCCACCGCTTCATGTTCGGGAACAGGTGAAAGTCACTAGAAGCCAAGTTCGGGCTGTATGGGGGATGATCGAGAACGTCCCATTTAAACTTGGCCAAAAGTTCATTTGTTTTCTCGCCCTAATACAGCTCGAAGAACACATGAACTTTTGGCCAAGTTTAAATGGGACGTTTTCGATCATCCCCCATACAGCCCGGACTTGGCTGGTGACTTTTACCTGTTTCCGAACACAAAGCGAATCTGTTTGGCGACTATGTCGAAAAATAGAGAAAAACTGTAGTTTTAATATGTATATAATAAAGTTTTTGTATCTTCTCTCGTTTACTTTTTATTTCAAAACGGAGGTTAATTTCTGGATAACCCTCTTATACAAAGATAATCTCAAAGTTTTTTTATAAAAATTCTATTGTTATTAAAATTAAAATATAATATTGATATTTTATGTAAAATGTAATTGAATTTAACATTTATTTTTTGTTTTATTTTAAATTCTGTTTAACGCAATCTTTGCAACCTTTTTAACTGTAGTAATTTTTTAATTTAGTATCGGTTGGTTACGATTTTCTTCGTAGACTGAAGTTGAAAAGTTTTTTAAGCTGTGTTTTAATAAAATTCGTGATAGTGAATTTATTAAGTTTTTGAAACCTAAAAGCGGTAAACATTAAAAAGTAGAGAAAAATTGTTTTGTTAAATGTAATGGTTAAAATAATTAATTAAAGAGTCTTTATGAAGCTACAATAATTACGAGTAATCAGAACGGTATAATTGGAATGACGCTTTTTCTTCATTAACCACAGGGTCTGGCCGTATATCAAAAATCCCTGTCTTTTAAAGCATAAAATACGTATTAAATGAAGCAAATTTTAAAAAATCGTAAGAGCCGTTATTTGAGAAAATTTCAAAAACTGTCACCGCCATCCCTTCTAATTAATTATTTACTGAGTTCCCGGCCTTCAATAGTTCTCCCGGCGTTTGTCGGCGCACCGACAAACCTTTCAGCTCCGCATCGACAGAGGCCTTTGTCATCAAGGCCGAACCAGTAGCCGCCTCCTACCACAGCGCTCTGGGCGACTATAAAAAGAGCGCTCCACTGAGCCGAGCGATTCAATTCCGATCCAGACACATGCGTACTTTCCTATCCGTTGCCGGACACCCCTCGGCCAGCCACGCCCATTCCGAGAGAACTTTAAGCAGCATAGTGGCTCCGGAGAGCTATCTAGGAAACCCCAGCCCCTGAGAGGCCAACACAAATGAGTGGGTGCGGTCACATCCGCAGGGCACTCCCCTCAGTACTCGTGTAAACGTTGGACGAGTCACCGTCGAGCTCGTTACGCCGCTAAAATGCTTTGCACGTGGCTCTACCACACATGGAAGTACTACACCTCCCCCGGTGCACTACTAATAGCACACGGAGGGGCTACAGCCGGCCCCCGTTACCTAGAAAGCTTGCAGGCTAGGATTGGGTAGCTTAAACTGCAGTTTTATGGGCACGCTCTGTGTGGTCTGGGGCGTGCCCCCTCCGATCCAGACACAATCGTACTTTCCTATGCGTTTCCGGAACACCTCTCGGCCGACCACGCCCATTCCGAAGGAATTTAATCAGCTTAGTGGCTCCGAAGTGTTATCCAGCTCCACCACAACCCCTGAGAGGCCTACTCCTACTGAGTGGGCACGGAACCGTCCGCAGGGCACCCCACTCCCCTCAGTACCCGTGAAAACGTTGGACGGGTCACCGTCGAGCTTCCACAAGCTCTCATACACATGGATGTACTACACACCACCGTGCACTATGAATAGCACACGATGGCGTTCACAGCCGGCCCCCATTGCCAAGGAAGCTAGTGCTATGCAGGCTTGGATAGGGTAGCCTAAGCTGCGGTTTTATGGACACGGTCTGTGTGGTCTGGGCCGTGCCCCCCTCCGATCCAGACATTCGTACTTTCCTATCCGTTTCCGGAACACCCCTCGGCCGACTACGCCCATTCCGGTGGAATTTAAGCAGCTTAGTGGCTCTGGAATGCTACCCAGCTCAACCACAACCCCCGAGAGTCCTACTCCTACTTGAGCGTGCGTGGATCCGTCCACGGGCCACCACACTCCCCTCGGTACCAGTGTAAGTACGTGTGTACAAGAGTTGGACTGGTCGCCGCCGAGCTTCCACAAGCTCTCCCACACAGTGGATGTACTAAGCCGCCCCGTGCACCACGAATAGCACACGAATGCACTACCGGCAGCACACGATGCGGTTCACCGCCGGCCCCCAGTGCTAAGTATCCTTACAGCTATTACGGCCTGCTTAGACAGGGTAGCCTAAGCCGCGGTTTTATGGGTACGGTCTGTGTGGTCTGGGCCGTACCCCCCTCCGATCCAGACAGAGAGATTCACTTTCTACAGCATCGACAAGACGTCCACCACGGCACACGGCTGCCGGACTCCAGCGAGGATTAATCGACGACCCCGCAAGAGAGAAGATGATGCAGCCGCTCCCGACCCGTCACCGTAAGCCGTCGACCGGACCGTCATCGCCCACTAACGCGAGCGATGCTCACAGCGGTCCCTCGACCGAGCCTTACGCCCACCGGATCCGACGAAGCAGCCATCGACGCACTACTACGAGGGAAGAAGATGACGTCTCCGCTGGACGACGAAACGCCGTGTCGCCCAGCTTCTCGACCGCCACGACGACTACGACGGACGCTGCACATCAAGACGACCACCGGCCCTTTTCAGGGTCACCAAAATAAGGTTTGCCACTTAATGTCTCCATCCGGTGACAACTGAATAATTCCACGGATAAATTACAATATCCGGTTGACCAATTTTAACCCTTTATAGGGCAGTACTACGGGGAAGAATATACCTACATGTTGTAAAATGTTAAATATTGTTTTATAGGGACTTGAATAATGTATTTCTAGTGCCAGAACAGTAAGATATTTCTTTTTTTTTTATGTCAAGCACTGGTAAGTATACTTACCAAGAAATGTTTATTGAAATGGGAATCACACAATGTTAAATGGTAAGAATGCTTATTAAAATACCTTGTAGCCCTATATAACAGAAAAATGTGGCGAATAACTTATATTAACTTTAAATTACCATGAATGCTTGCCTTCCCGTAAAAAACTGGAATTTTCTAAGCGCTGTACAAAAGTAAGAACATGGTAGCGTACGCTAGTATGAATCCTTACCACATTCGTGTAACTCACAAAGCAAAAGGTCGCTACGCGG
This sequence comes from Catonia carolina, assembly GCA_035578175.1. Classification (NCBI taxonomy): domain Eukaryota; kingdom Metazoa; phylum Arthropoda; class Insecta; order Hemiptera; family Achilidae; genus Catonia; species Catonia carolina. The sequence goes on from JAQMRL010000006.1 coordinate 72,628,189, forward strand.
TAATTTAAATATGTGGATAGCCTACTTACCAGAGAACATCTATAAAACCATAAAATGCCAACAAAGTTCAACTGCATGGCTTATTCTTTAAAAAAATCGACCTTATTGCCAGTGCTAAGTATACCTACCAGAGACCTATAAAGGGTTAATTAAAATGTTTGTATCGGGTCTTCTAGTAGTACCTAACTTAAGTTCCAAATTTCAACTTTGTACGAAAATCCGTTCTTGAGATATTTTGTTCACACACAGACCAATTGCTAAAAAATGTTTTTTTTTTTGGGGGTAAAACGAGGCCTGAAAACGTGTATTTCCAATGAAAACTATTTAAAAAAATCTAAATAAAAACAATACTTTCCTTCCCTGTATTATATTCATATAGGGAAAGAGAAAGTAAAAAGATAAATTTATAGTTATATTTATCAATAATTTTATAACCTTATTATAATAAATATTACAGTATTTTAATAAAATGATGTTACCTACAACATTACATGCAGTTTTGAAATTACACAGTAGAAAATGTATTCATTATAATTGTATTTGATACATTTTGTTTATTCCGTATATTATAGTACTGCATATGTATTATCTATCATTATTTTACAAATCATTTTATAAAATATTTATGCAGGGTATCACATATATGTACTCGTAACATTCCACTTCATAGATAATGATTATATAAGTTTGTTTTATGTACTCAAATCACGATATATAGATTGTAAGATAAATTTTCGATAACATGTGGCGTACTGTTTATTTTTGTATAATTTTTATTACGGCGTTGTAAATTTAGTCGCACCGTTTTCGTATATGATGTTTAAGACTGCCCATGACAGGGAGGTGGAATATTAAATAAATTATTTATTTATTTATTTATTGGCTGGCCCGTGGTGTAGTGGTCAGCGCAACTGGCTACTATGCCGGGGTCCCGGGTTCGATTCCTGGTTAGGTCTGTCATTTTTTCATTTGTAAATCACCACATATATCATTACCTACGCACAAGTCCAAGGCTTATGTAAGCATCACACTCAATAAAAACAAAAAAAAAATTTGCACTTTATCTGGGCTACAAAAAATAGTCCTGTTTCTTATTACATAGTCAGTGAATTATATGACTAAATCAAATAAGAACAGAAGAGGTAGAGCTATAAAAGATGCTAATCACAGTTATCTCCTCACAGAGTAATCAAATTCATCATTAAACAGCTGGGCCCTGTGGTGAATGACGTGAAGATGTCATTTGCGCGGTGGAAATTAGATGCATTTCAGAGAACCTGGCATGCTGAAAAACAATTTTTTTTACTCAGTGAGGAAATCGATGGTAAACCACCTCACTTCTTGTTTTATTTAATAAAGTCTCTAGAAATTCAAACCAGCCTTTCAGATGATTATTTAAACAACATCAACGATTTTTAAGGGGCGTGGGGTAATTTAACTTTAAGGAAAAGAGATACCTCGTAAGCCATTCTCCGTTTATAACTACAGTGTTGTCCGTTATTCAGACCAAGAGATCTCAGCTCCATTTTTGCAGAGTTGGGAAGTTCCTTGCAACTAGATCACGGGCTAGTATGTTGAGATGGTCATCCGGTCGTAAACGAATTTTGCTATAGAAAGACGCGGTTAGTTCTTTTATGGACGGAATTTTTAAATCGTCATAGTCAGTCACTGGTAGAAAGTTGGTATTATTTGTTAAGTAACACCGGTTGGGCAAGCGAATTTGTATGGTGACCAGTTGACAGCCATCCATGAAAAACCTCTACTGGGGGTCCCTGTTCAAACTCATGTCTAATACACTTTTAAAAAAAAAATACAGCATTAAGCAGCGATCAAATTGGGTAGTTATCAACAATGTGCAGTTCCCGATAACAAAAAAAAGTATATAAAAGTATAAAACTATACTGCCCTAAAAAGGTTTAATTGTAAAAATCTATAATAAAACATACTATAGCTTGAAATAACGTGCACACTAAATACTGAAAGGAATTAATATTTTGGTTTACCATGTTTAACTAACTCGTATATAAAGTGCCTCCGGGCCAGCCCAATCAGTCAGCTGGTAGAAAGTCGCTACTATTTGTTAAGTAACACCGGTTGGGCAAGCGAATTTGTATGGTGACCAATTGATAGCCATCCATGAACAAACTATACTGGGGGTACCTCTTCAAACTCGTGCCTAATCCACTTTAAAAATACAGCGTTATGCAGCGATAAAATTGGGTAAGCTAGTTGTCAACACTGTACAGTTCCCGATAACAAAAAAAAAGTATAAAAAGTACTGCCCTAAAAAGGGTTAATTGTAAAAATCTATAATAAAATATACTATTAACCCACCGGGTTGGTCTAGAGGGAAAGTCGTCGCCAAAATCAGCTGTTTAACAGCTGATTTTCGGAGACGAAGGTTCCTGGTTCAAATCCTAGTAAAGGTAGAGTTACTTTTATTCGGATTTGACTACTAGACAGTGGTTACCGGTGTACTTTGATGGTTGGTGTTTAATTAACCTTACTCTCTCAGGAATGGTCGGCCTGGGTCTGTACAAGACTACACAGTCTCATTTACATGTCATACACATCATCCTCATCTGATTGGGTGATGGGGTTGCTTTTTTTCTCAATTGAACACATTGCAACGTATACACATTAGGCATTTAAAAAAAAATAAAAAAAAGGACGCGGTTAGTTCTTTTATTGGCGGAATTTTTAAATCGTCATAGTCAGTCAGCTGGTAGAAAGTTGGTATTATTTGTTAAGTAACACCGGTTGGGCAAGCGACTTTGTATGGTGACCAGTTGACAGCCATCCGTGAACAAACTCTACTGGGAGTCCCTGTTCAAACTCATGCCTAATCCACTTCAAAAAAAAAAAAAAATACAGCGAAAAGCAGCGATCAAATTGGGTAGTTGTCAACATTGTACAGTTCCCGATAACAAAAAAAAAGTGTATAAAGTACTGCCCTAAAAAGGTTTAATTGTAAAAATCTATAATAAAATATACTATATAGCTTGAAATAATGTGCACACTAAATACTGAAATGAATTAATATTTTGGTTTACCATGCATAACTGACTCGTATATAAAGTGTCTCCGGGCCAGCCCAATCAGTCAGCTGGTAGAAAGTCGCTAATATTTGTAAAGTAACACTGGTTGGGGAAGCGACTTTGTATGGAAACCAGTTGACAGCCATCCATGAACAAACTCTACTGGGGGTCCTGTTCAAACTCGTGAATAATCCATTTCAAAAATACAGCGAAAAGCAGCGATCAAATTGGGTAGTTGTCAACAAAGTACAGTTCCCGATAACAAAAAAAAAGTATATAAAGTACTGCTCTAAAAAAATCCCTGATCACCACTCAAAACATCTACAACAAGAAGTGTCTGTCAACAAAAACCAAGCTACGACCACTACCTTACAGTGGTTCTCCCTGAAATTCACTATGCCAGCGAAACTTTATTCGGGCCGTATCGCTTGGGAGACACGGACAGAATTGAGAAAATAAAAAGAAGAATACTGAGGAAGTGCTAAAACAAAAAGCATATGGTGGCGGTTAATCCCAAACAAAGAAATCTACAAGCTAATCACCTCACTAACAAACAACTTCAGAAGGAAAAGAATATCATTCCTAAGACACCTACTCAGAACAGAAAGCTCCAGACTTGTGAACCGGCTGATAAGCCGAACTTTTGAACCATTTTTGGGATAAGGTGTCGAGACCTAAGTGGCTGAAAAATGTACAGCAAGATATGGAGGAACTTAAAATCACTAAACAGGACCTACTAACGAAATCAACAGAGTACGACCAACTGGTCAAGGCTAACATGATAACATTTGCACCGAAACCCAGGAGAGTATACAACAGGGTGTTTACTGATGAAGACCGGAGACAAAGATCGGAGCGTCTTAAGAAAGTGTGGGCCAAACGAAGGGAAGGCGGTCTCAAGAGAGCGTGCTTCTCAAAGAAACCCAACCCTGGAAAAAATCTGAATTTGAACTAAAGTGATCCTATGGGGTCTCAAAAGTAAAAATATATATACGAGGGGGTACCCAAAAGTATCCGGAATAGCTCTGCTGTGGGCGGAGCTTGTGCAGTATAAATTCCCGCCACTAGGCTGCTTGTAGCGCTACTCATTGCCAGTTCAATGCCATTTTGTTCGTTGATCTAGCTTGTTCTGTTCTCGTGCAGTGATTGTTCTCGCTAGTGCTGTTTTGTGCTCGTGTCGTTTTTCATGACGGCAAGTTTTAATGAACAACATGCGGCTGTGAAATTTTGCTTCTTGCTCGGTAAAAACGCCGCGGAAACAGTTGTAATGTTGAACACAGCTTACAAAGACGACGCTATTGGAAAAACCCAAGTGTACGAGTGGTTTTTGCGCTTTAAAAATGGTGACATGTCGATTGAGAACAAACCTCGTTCTGGACGACCGTCGACTTCCCGAACAGACGAAAATGTTGTGAAAGTGAAAGAAATTGTACGAACAGACCGACGACAGACCATTGACCAAGTATCACAGGTTAGTGGGTTATCTTGGAACTCAGTCCAACGCATTTTAACAGAAGACTTGACAATGAAAAGAGTCGCTGCCAAGTTTGTGCCTCGGGTTCTGACAGACACTCAAAAGGAACGTCGAATTGAAACGTGTAGTGATTTGAAACAACAGCTTGAAACTGATCCAGATTTCATGTCAAAGATCATTACGGGTGACGAGTCTTGGTGCTATGGGTACGACCCAGAAACCAAACAACAATCCAGTCAATGGAAGACTTCATTATCACCCCGACCAAAAAAAAGTCGTCAAGTCAGATCGAACATCAAAACAATGCTGATTTGTTTTTTTGATGTGAGGGGAATTGTCCATTCAGAGTTCGTTCCACCAGGCCAGACGGTAAATCAAGCTTTTTATCTTGAAGTGTTAAGAAGACTACGAAACAGCATTCGTCGTAAAAGACCTAATTTGTGGCAGACAGGGGACTGGTTTTTCCACCACGACAACGCGCCTGCACACACGGCAATCTCGGTTACCCAGTTTTTGGCGAAAAACGGCATGGTTTTGCTACCACACGCACCGTACTCACCCGATCTGGCTCCGTGTGATTTTTTCTTGTTCCCACGCATGAAAAGGGGCATGAAAGGTCTCCGATTTAACAACGTTGATGATGTCAAGAAAAAAACGACGGATGAGCTGGCAGCCATCACTGAAGAGGAGTACAAAAAATGTTTTGAACGGTGGAAGCACCGGTGGGACAAATGTATTAGTTGTAATGGAGAGTATTTTGAAGGGGATAAGGTTCTTTTGTAAAAAAATTAAAAATAAATGGTTTTAAAAAATAATTCCGGTTTCTTTTGGGTACCCCCTCGTATTTATATATACTATAGCTTGAAATAATGTGCACACTAAATACTTAAAGGAATTAATATTTTGTTTTACCATGCGATTACTTTCCAAAGGTCGTGTACACGACCTGAGATAAAATGTGTTGTTATAGAACTCACATACATAGAGATAATATGATACAGATAGATGATGGTCGTGATTCTAATTTAGTGCGGAAGAAAGTTCCTTGACGGCGCATGCGTAATAAATGTGTAAATGTGTTATGCCTAGGCGACATTATTATATATTTATAGTTATAGGCTTATGAAAGTAATTTCTTCTTCTTCATTAAATCTTCTTATTCTGCCACACCCGCATTTTTATTGTTATAGTCCTCTATATTTGAATTAAACAGTAACATAATGTACTTTTACTGTTATACGTGAATATTTAACAATGTGATGCAGTTAAATAAGAGTACTACTACACGGTGTTACAAAAGTTATGCCTATAACAATATTTAACCCTTTATAGGGCAGTACTCTGCCCTTAACAGGAAGGGTGGAGTGTCAAATTTTTTACACTCAATCTGTTCGTTGCAGGGCTAAAATAAATTGTTCTGTTTCTTATCACATGGTCAGCCAATTAAATGACTGAATCATTTAAGAACAGAAGAGGTAGAGGTGTACTGTGACACTAATCAGAGTTATCTCCTCTGAAAGTAATGAATTTCATTATACAGCCAGACCCTGTGGTGAATGAAGTGAAGGTGTCATTTGCAGAGTGGAAAATATGTGCTTTTCAGAGGGCCCCCGGCATGGTGATAAGCGTACTTTTCCACTAAGTGAGGAAGGCAATAGTAAACAAACTCACTCCTCGTTTTACTTAGTAAAACCTCTACAGATTCAAACCAGCCTTTCAGCTGGTAACCTAAACAACAACAGGGCAGTACTACGGGGAATATAACATGTTGTAAAATGTTAAATTTAGCTTAATAGCGACTTGAATAAAGTATTTTTATTGCCAGAACAGAAAGATATTTCGTTTTTGTTGATGTTAAACCCTGGTAAGTATACTTACCCAGGAACGTTTACTTAAATGGGAATCACTAAAATTTAATAGTAAGAATGCTTATTAAAACAACTTGTAATACTATATAGGCCTAACCAAAAAATTTCTAGAATAGCTTATCTAAACTTTATAGGCCTATTAGCATAAATTTGTGTTTTCCCTCAAAAAACTCGAATTTTCTAAGCAATGTACAAAAGTAACAAGAAAACAACACGGTAGCATACGCTGTAATGAATCCTTACCATATTCGTGGAACTCACGAAGCAAATGGTCGCTGGGCGCTAATTTCTATATGTGGATAGCGTACTTACCAGAAAACATCTATAAAACTATAAGATACCAATACAGTCCAACTGCACAGCTTATTCTTAAATAAAATCGACCTAATTGACAGTGGTAAATATACTTACCAAAGACCTATAAAGGGTTAAGTAACGTTAAAATCTACTGTCTTACCATTTCAATTTAATATTATGTCTGTGAAAAGTCATGTGCAATCTACTGATGACCTACGAGTAACTTGCGTTTGTGCAAGTTAAACTGTATAGCTATAAAATAAATACTACACATGGTAATTCAAAAGAAAATGCAAAATGCTATAAAAACTTATAACAACTGCACCTCAGGCAATGATTAGCGTGCCAAAATAATAAGCAAAAGGTCTCAAGTTTGATTCTAAAAATTATTGACTGAAAAATTGTTAAGGGTTACAACCTACTATTAAAATTGTTAAGGGTTACTGTAGGCCTACTATAACCAATAGAAGCCGTTATTGACAGTAAAGTGCAAAAAAATTTGTAAAAGTTGGTCAAGAACTCTTAGTTATGAAATTAATGCTACAGTGAAAATATTCCTTTGAATTTAAACTCTTGTTTCTGCTAAAAAAAATAAGAGCAGCCTAAGTCAAAAATGTTTGTATGAAACGTTTGATGATTTTGAAATTGGTAGGGTTAAATATTTTGTTTGGGATGATTTACTGTAAAAAAAATTCCTCTAGCCTCTAGGCTGGTGGATTTTTAACCTTACAGCCGGTAATAACATTTTTTCGACCGGCAGAGAATTTCTAATATGCTTTTCACGGTTAATGAGCTCTGCTGTTTCACACATTAAGACCAATCAAAATGTTTGCCAGCGTTGTCAGGTTGTACCCGACAAACATTACGCGCGCGTGCGTATAATAGCCGTAATAGTTCACTCTCGTCTTGTAGTTCGTACTGAACACTTCTATTATAGAGCGCGTTAACATGCAATACTTTATAACATAATCAGCTGATTGTATGTTTGTAGGTTGTTGTTGTTTAGGTGATCAGCCGAAAGGCTGGTTTGAACCTGTAGAGGTTTTACTAAGTAAAATGAGGAGTGAGGTGGTTTACCATTGCCAACACTCACTGAGTGGTAAAGTACGCTTATCAACATGCCGTTCCTCTGAAAAGCACATATTTTCCACTCTGCAAATGACATGTTCACTTCATTCACCACAGGGTCTGGCTGTATAATGAAATTCATTACTTTCAGAGGAGATAACTCTTGATTAAACCTCTACCTCTTCTGTTTTTTAAATGATTCAGTCATTAAATTGGCTGACCATGTGATAAGAAACAGAACTATTTCTATTCTGTAGATATTAACTATTAACTATTTCTATTATTCTATTTTGTAGGTTATAACTATTATTGAAATACCAAAAAAATGGCCGACGAAATATTTAACAGAGCTACTAGAGGAAGTAACGGGTGATTCAAAAAGAGCGCCGGTTTCTAAACGGCTGGTAAATTTTTGTTTATCGGTTGGCAACATTGTTAGACCTCATTTCTATTTCGGAGAACATTCCGATTGACGATTCAGTTGTAGTTTCTCTTGTTCGCAGTGTAGTACTCTCGCAGTCTGTGTCTAACCATGGAGAAGTTTACTATTGCACAACGAGTGTTAATCGTCAAAACATTTTACCAGAGTGGAGAGAGTTATGCGGCTACTGTCAGGCGACTTCGCGGTACTCTAGGACGTAATGAAGCACCGAATGAATCAACAGTTCGCAGGCTCATGAAAAAGTTTTTTGAGACGGGTTCAACAGTCGACCTTAAAAAAGTTCTGGACGTCGTCGTTCTGGCCGAACTGAGCAGAACGTTGCGTTGGTTCGTGACAGTGTGGCTGTTAGCCCAGCAAAATCAATACGTCGCCGTTCTCAACAATTGGGTTTACGATATTCTTCTGTACGGAAAATTCTTCGGTACGATCTCCAATATCACCCGTATAAAATTCAGTTGCTGCACGAGAAACAATGTTGTTGCTCCGTGAACGGTTCCAGGATCGCATCATTTCTCGTAATTCCAACCATCAATGGCCACCAAGGTCGTGCGACTTGACGCCTTGTGACTTTCATCTTTGGGGTCATCTGAAGTCATTGGTGTATGCCAATAAACCCCGAAACATCAATGACTTGATGGAGGAAATTCGACGGGTTATCGGGCAAATGGAAGTCGAAACTTGTCGTGCAGTGATATCCAATTTCATGGACAGAGTTGATGCGTGCCAGCGCAGTAGAGGAGGACACATGCATGACACCATTTTTCATACATGAAATCGGAAGGTAAGATGAACTTGTTGATGTATTTATTTTCAGTTTTTCAATAAAATAAATCTCTTAATTTGATATATCAAAACCGGCGCTCTTTTTGAATCACCCTATATTAGCAACGTTGCTGGCAAGTGATTGGCTAGCTATAAAGTGGGTAGGGGGCAATGCATACTCTTAAGAGCTCATCACCCTTGAACAAATAGTATAGTCACCGAACCGTAAAGAAAACCATTTAAAATATGCTATAAATCACAAAACTTATCATGTAACATCAAAATAACAAGAAAACTTAGGAAAAGAGAATAAATACATTGCTGAAATTTTAATCTGACAGTAAGAGATGCTGAAACTACTTGAAAATAATTTTTAGACAAATATTTTTCTAAAATTTCAGATGACACTAGGCTATTTTGCAACTTAAAGTTACTTTAATTAAGTGAGTTAAGCAACTTAAACTGTGACAATGTCGCATGTTTTAGTTTATCGGGTGCATAGCACTTTTATTTTTTCTAAGTCCTCTGGATGGTGTATTTTTGGGCTAGAAGCACGATTCAACTTTTATATTTCATAGAAAAACGTGAAGAATAACATTCGATTCCAAAAACAAAAATTCGGAAATATTCAAAATATTTATTTTTGTACTGTATTTCATATATTTTTTTTCATTCGAAAGGTAGTGAATAACTCATATATTTCCAATTACTCAGTGGGTACCGCACCCACGTATTACTGTCTCTTATCTCAGCCATATATCAACTATCTCTTTCTTTCCATCGGTATTCTTCCATGCATTATATTCAATTCTGTTAAATTGAAGGGACAAACATTTAAAACGGTGGGCATTGATTTGAGACAAGAGTGCTTCCTTCACTCATGGACAACTTTCTACCAAACTTTCTAGAGCTGTAAGTGCAAAAAAAAACCATTTATTTTGTTGCCACAGGGCAACAAAACCACAAATATTGTATATAGAGAGGTTTTAAAATAATTTAATGAGGCCTACATTAGCTGCTGTGAAGCAAAGCGAGTAGGGGTTGCTATTTGAAAATAAAACAAAAAAAAGAATCTACGTTCGAAACTGAAAAAAATATGTACAAAAACACATCATGTAAACCAAGAAATAACCAAATTCAACTCTAGGACAGCGTGGTTTCAACAGAGAAGCACAAGCAGAATATGCAATTGAAACTATTGTTCTCGTATTATAAGTAAAAATTTACTTAATACATTAATAAAATATTATACAAAACAGCAATGCTGTCAGTAGATGAAATTAAAACTAAAACGACAACATTGCAATGCTATGAATCAAATCCGATTTTGCGACGTGACCAGTTCAAGAAGCGGTAACATCGTCTCAAAATTGACGATTGCCGGCTCTAGGGTTAAAATTGTTTACACTTGATCTGTTAGTACAAGGGCTACAAAAAATAGTTCTTATCACATGGTCGGCCAATCATATGACATTTAATAACAGAAGAGGTACAGGTGTAAAAGACATTATACGTTATTTCAGCTAAGCTCAGATCTGATCACAATATAATTCATGTTTTGTTAAAAAAACTTTTTACTTCCTGATCAAAGTTTTTTAAATAGTGGTGTGGATGAGGTTAGCTGGTTAGCTCCCACCATACACCTAATAGCTTTCTTTTGAATTTTAAAAACCCTATTCATATTACCTATTCTAGATGAAGGTGACTAAAGGAAAATAAGTAAATTGCTTTAAAAACTTGGTATTTTCACACAAAGTTAAGTAAATGTTACAGTAAGTAAGAATTCATTTAAAAGGTTTGATAAGTAGGTATATTAACAATAAAGCAAAAAAATAGTTAATATTATCGTCTCATTGGATTGGTGAAGGGAATAAGTGACTATTTTCAACTTCATTTAACAAAAGTTTACAACTTTAAATCTGTTAAATTGTGGTGTCTATAATTAAGAGAAATAAAATGAAATAGTTGATTGAGTTGCGTTGCAGACTGTAGACTACAACTAGAATGGCGCGTAGGTCTATAGGAGTCAAGGAATGATTGCATCTATAATTCCTTCGTGTTACATAAATATATCTCTCACTTTATGCATAACTCACCACTTTCCTAATGGCAGTCGCGAGGGCGTCTAATACACTTTCTTCTTCTTCTTCTTCTTCGACTTCGTCTCCTTTTTGTTTATTGATCTTTTTCTTCTTATTCTTCTTCTTCTCCTCCTCCTTTTCCTTCTCCTCCTTTTCTTTCTCCTCCTCCTCCTCCTCCTCCTCCTCCTTCTCCTCCTCCTCCTCCTCCTCCTTCTTCTTCATCCTTTCCTTCTTCTCCTTCTATTCTCTATTAATATCTTCTCTTGCTCTATATGAACTTATAGGGAAGGAAAGTATTGTTTTCTTGTCAAGTTTTCGAACTCGTGTTTTTACCGGATATAGGTAGGCTACTACACGTTTTCACGCCCCCTGAACCCAAAAAACATGTTTTTAGCGATTGGTTTGTGTGTGTGTGTGTGTGTGAACAAAATATCTCAAGAACATAATACTGTTCAATGTTTAAACTTTAAACTTAAATTAAACTTTAGTAACTTTTACGAAGCCTGACACAAACAGTTTCACCAAACTCGGTTAATCGAAAGTAGTAGTATATATTTTATTCGTACAATTTTTAACTTTTCTTGGGATTTTGTTAAAAATGGCCTCTAAGATTTTTTTGTGCTCTAGAAGATAAGGTAACCGGCATGTTTGCTGAAATTCTTTTGTAGAAAAAATATTTTTATTAAGATTGTGGCCTGAATAAACATTCCACAGTAGAAAAAACATGTAATCAAAGTTGTAGAACAATAAGAAACCTAACATTTTAGCTGTAAATATATTTTTACAATGTTTAGCGATGTGTCACCGCCACCCGTTCTAATTAATCACTTACTGTGTTTGCCGGCCTTCAATACTTCTTCCGGCCTTTTTCGACGCGGTAGGCCCTTTGGCGGCATACCGACAAATCTTTCGGCTGTGCACCGACAGAGGCCTTTGTCATCAAGGCCGAGTCAGTAGCCGCTCTCTACCACTGCGCTCTCAGCAACTATATAAAGAGCGCTGCACTGAGCCAAGCGATTCAATTCCGATCCAGACAGCCCAGCCGAGACCGGACTTACCATCCGTGGTCTACGCTACCGGTGGCCGACGCTACATTCCCGTACCGGTCAGCCTACGCCGGCCCGGAGAGAGCCGCCTTTGCCACGCTATCGGCAGACAGCCTACGCCGACCTGACACTGCGGGGCTCTGAGGGCCACCACTGTCACGCTGCAGTGGGCACCTAACTGCCGCTGAGGGAAGGCTAGGTCTGAACCCGGTAACCGAGCCGTCACTCTTCGGGCTCCGCTTCCGATCCAGGCATCAACAAGACGTCCACCATGGCACACGGCTGCCGGACTCCAGCGAAGACTAATCGACGACCCCGCAAGAGAGAAGATGATGCTTCCGCTTGCCGACCCGTCACCGTAAGCCGTCGACCGGACCGTCATCGCCCGCTGACGTGAGCGATGCCCACAGCAGTCCCTCGACCAAGCCTTACGCCCACCGGATCCGACGAAGCAGCCATCGACGCACTACTGCAAGGGAAGAAGATAATGTCTCCGCTGGACGACGACATGCCGTGTCGCCCAGCTCCTCGACCGCCACGATGACTACGACCGACGCCTCTCCAAGACGACCACCGCTTAAACGGCCCTTTTCAGGGCCACCAAAATAAGGTTTGCCACTTAATGTCACCATCCGGTGACAGATGATTAATCATTTTCTGTATTATTTCATGAAAATTGGTAAATAGTCCTAAGGTTTCTTTTTAATATTGTGGCATTATTATGCATGTTACAACAAAAATGTATATAATTAAGGTTATAGAAAATAAAATAATCATCTTTTATTTCAAGAATTTTCTTTTACAGAGCGTATTCTAGCGTCAATTAGTGATTGACCGCATTTCGAAATTTACAGAAGATAATTTTCATTTTGCGTCGATTCGGATTTTGTGTCGATTCGGGATTTTGCCCGATTCGGTACTCGGTCAGATCTGGCATTGTTTTGTATGTATCACCTTTCACCATCTGCAATAGCCTTAATGGGCGTTGTATAATTTTTGTCTAATGGAGATGATGAATGATGAATGGTGAGAAAATGAAATAAAACAATCACTCTACGGTGTAGATAGAAGACAGTTAAATTAAAATTATTCAATCCATGATGACGTCTTTGTTAAATACCACTTAACAATATTCTAATATTAATTTTAAAGGTAAAAATCGACTTGAGTAACATTTGATCACGATTTGAGTAAGTGCAGTGAATTTTAGGCGGTGGAAGTGTTAAAATAATAACTCATTGCATCAGTGAATAAATTACATTCACTGAATAGTGGTAATGGTTGAATAAATTATTTATTACAGTAATTATGCACTTCATTATCAGCACAGGCTAACTATCGTGGTTTAGTGAATGGAAAAGTGAATTCAATCGTCGAACGATTCTCACTCATTCTCTGTACTTACAATACACTTATTACAAATATAAAATCCCTCACTCACTCACTCATTCACTCTCATCACTAATTCCCTAACTTCTTCATCACACAATTTTCGTCTTCATATTAGTATTCCTCTTCTTCACCTTCTTCTGCTGCTTTTTCCTCTTCCTTTTCTTCTACTTCTTCTTTATTTTTATTTTTCTTCTTCGTTTTATTATTCATCTCCTCCTTCTTCTACTCCTTCTCCATCTTCTTCTGTTTTTCTTCCTCTTCTCTTCAACTGCTTCTTTTCCTCTTTCTGTTCTTCTGATTCTTTACCTTTTCCTCCTTATTCTTCTTCTGCTTTGGCTTTATCTTCTTTTTCTTCTTCTTCTGTTTCTTCTTCCTCTTCTCTTTAACTGCTTCTTCTTCCTCTTCATGTTCTCTTGCTTCTTCGCCTTTTCCTTCTTCTTCTCCTTCTCTTTCTCCTTCGATTTCTTCTTCCTCTTCTCTTCCTCTTCCCTTCAACTGCTTTTCTTCCTCTTCCTGTTCTTCTGCTTCTTCCCCTTTTCCTTCTTCTTCTTTTACTTCGTCTTTTTCTTCTCCTTATTATTTTTCTTCTTCTGTTTCTTCTTCCTCTTCTCTTTAACTGCTTCTTCTTCCTCTTCCTGTTCTTTTGCTTCTTTGCCTTTTCCTTCTTCTTCTCCTTCAATTTCTTCTTCCTCTTCTCTTCAACTACTTCTTCTTCCTCTTCCTGTTCTTCTGCTTCTCTCCCTTTTCCTTCTTCTTCTCCTTCTCTTTCTTCTTCGATTTCTTCTTCCTCTTTACTTCAACTGCTTTTCATCCACTTCCTGTTCTTCCGCTTCTTCCCCTTTTCCTTCTTCTTCTTTTCCTTCTCCTTTTTTTCTTCTTCTGTTTCTTCTTCCTCTTCCTGTTTTTCAGCTTCTTCACCTTTTACTTCTTCTTCTGTTTTGTCTTCTTCTTCCTTTTACTCTTCCTCTTCTTCTTCTCCGAATTCTTATTTTTTTAATTTTTCATTATCTTCTCCTAAATGGTAAGCAGTGGTAAGCGTAACTGGCTTTTACGACCAGGGGACCCGGGACAGTTTTGATTACAAGGTCAATGTAGCACTTTATCGTTACTTATTTTATTTAATCTATCACCCTCATCTGGATAGAAATAATTTACGAAACATTCGAATGTCAAACTAAAAAAAGCCCTTCACAACAATCCTTCCGGTGTTTTTTTTCCTTAGGCCTATTTAATGCAGGAAGCCGTCAAGTGGACAATAGAAAGTGTAAAAAACTGGAAGCTGACTTATTATGTGTTACTTTGACTAACCTCCTTTTTCTCTTTATTCACAAGTAAAACATAACTGTTAATTAAAACAGTCGTTTTTTACTTTCTTTTGCCTATATGAATATATAGGAAGGAAAGTATTGTTTTCATGTCGATTTTTCGAAATCGAGTTTTCACCGGATCTATACGTTTTCAGACCCCCTGAACCCAAAAAACATGTTTTCAGCGATTGGTCTGTGTGTGTGTGTGTGTGTGTGTGTGTGCGTGTGTGTGCGTGCGTGTGTGTGTGTGTGTGTGTGCGTGTGTGTATGTGTGTGTGTGTGTGTGTGTGTGTGTGTGTGTGAACAGAATGTCTCAAGAACGGAACATCGTACGAACTTGAAACTTAAAACTTTAGTTAAGTACCACTACCGGACTCGACACGAACATTTTCATCAAAATCGGTCAACCGGAAGTGGTAGTTTATTCGTGTAATTTTTCACTTTTTTGCGATTTTCTCAAAAACTGGTCCTACGATTTTTTTTTAAATCGCCTGGTTTACTCAATTTTTTATTCTCCACAAGTTAGGGTAGGCGTCATGTTTGCTGAAATTCTGGGTGAGGCTGTTTTCACGTAAAAACGTTGTTTTTTAAGATTACAGCTTTAATATGCATTTTAGCGCAAAACTATATATAATAAAAGTTGTAGAGAATTAAAAATTATACAACTTTTATTTCAAACAATTTTTTGTATAACGCTTAGTTTAGCGGTAATTTGCGATTTTCTGTTTTTTTCTCACGAAAATGTGTGAAAAATTGATTTTTTTTAAGATTTCGGCCTTAGTATGCATTTTACGACAAAAGTGTATATAATTTAATTTATAGAAAATTAAAAGATCTACAACTTTTATTTATAGCATTTTTCTCTACAGAGCCTAGTTTAGAGAGAAAGAGTGATTTTCCGTATTTCTAAGCCAAACTGAGGTTGATTTTCATTTTGCATCATTCACTCATGATTAAAATAAGGTTATGTTTTTGAGGTTAGTTTTTTGTTTATTTCTAATGTTTTATTATTAATGTTGGGTTTATTGTTAATTATTTGCATTGGCAAGAGAAAGTTGTGTGAGTGTTTCACACCAGATTTTACTTATATAAATTCAAGTATGTACAACGTTCTGTGTTTGTCTCCATTGAGGCAATTGTGGAGGGGCAAGCCCTCGGTGGTGTGTAGACTTACAGTATGTTTTCTGCATTATCTTATTCTTATATTATCTTATTTCGTTGTAGATTGCGATAATGTTCTTATTTCTGGATTTATTAACTTTTAAAATTTAGTGTGTAATTTTTAGTTGTCATAAATATATTAACTCTGAGTTAAGTTTTTGATGAAAGAATTTTTTAAACTGTGGAGACTACATAAAATTAAACACAAATATTAATGTTATGTTTGAAAAGCTTTTATCCTATTTATTTCGTTTTTCTTCAAATGTCATTTTGTATACTAGTCTTACAAAATATAAGTGGCGCTCACTATAATAAATTAGTAAAGAATTTATTTTTTGTTAAAATTATAAAATAGGTAGGCCTACATAATTTTATATCCAACACTATAATGCAGAGACAGAAACACTCCCGCAGTTCATGAAGAAACACAAAAATCTTTCACCAGTTACCAAACACAACTTAAAAATCATCAGAAACCAAAAGATATTAATCTCATAGATAACAGTGAAACACAGAAAACTACACTTTGCAGATTTATTTGAATCCGTCATTTCAGAACACCCAAAAGTCAAAAAACTAACTTAAGAAAATATTAAAAAACTTCAAAATTATTGTTTAAAAAAAAATTTATTTGTTATAAAAAATTTTTTGTTGTAAAAAAAAGTTTTTGTAATAAAAAATATAAATTGTTCAGAGGTCTGTCCCCTTTGATATAAAATAAACTTTTATATTTTTAAAGACAAGCCACTTGTTTTAAAAAAAATTGTAAATTTAGATTTAAGGTGTTTCTGAAATAAATTGGGAGTGAAATGTTAACCTCCGTTGTTTTCTATAAAATACGTTGTTAGACCACAAGAAAGTTGTGCTGTAAAATATTATTCAATTATTTATATCAGTACAGTAGTTTACATTATGATTTACAAATCTTTCTGCAATAATAAAAATTAAAATAGTTAACTTTAAGAAAGGAAAATGTTGATTTTCAGGGCTATTCACGTTCTTCATCGTTATCATATACAGTATTTATACACCTTAAAAATATTTTTGCATAGAATCTTTGTATGGCCTCTTCCACTAGAAAGTAGAGCTTAAGGTTCAAAAGAACATCCACTTTCATTTTTTTAATTAGAAAGAAACAGTTTCTATCCTTAAAGATAAGCCGTTTGTTAGTGTTATACGAGGGCTATTCAGAAAGTAGGAAACGTTTTGTAAATAAACAAAAATTATGTAAAAGAAAATTTTTTTATTATATACATCTGAAAGAGTGACTAAAATACTACTTTTCTACATAGTCACCAAGCAAATTGAGGCACTTGCCATAGCGGTGGACAAGCTTCAAAATTCCTTCGTCATAGAAATCCGCCGCCTGCGACCGCAGCCACTCAGTGACGCGCGCCCGGAGTTCCTACGAGGCAAGGTATGCTGCTCATTGACTTTCTCGAGCGTAGTGCAACAATAAACTCTGATCGGTACTGCCAAACATTGCGCAACCTTAGGAGAGCAGTTCAAAACAAGCGCCGAGGAAAGTTGTCGTCAAAAATTTTGTTTCTTCATGACAATGCCCGACCTCACACGGCAAACCGCACAAAAGAACTCCTTGATTCATTCAAATGGGAGGTTTTCCCTCATCCACCCTATAGTCCTGATCTTGCACCAAGTGATTTTCACTTGTTTCCAAGAATGAAGAACTGGCTAGCAACACAGCGCTTCGACGACGACGAGGAACTCCGGGCGCGCATCACTGAGTGGCTGCGGTCGCAGGCGGCGGATTTCTATGACGAAGGAATTTTGAAGCTTGTCCACCGCTATGACAAGTGCCTCAATTTGCTTGGTGACTATGTAGAAAAGTAGTATTTTAGTCACTCTTTCAGATGTATATAATAAAAAAATTTTCTTTTACATAGTTTTTGTTTATTTACAAAACGTTCCCTGCTTTCTCAATAGCCCTCGTATATTACTTAAGAAAAGCCAGACTTATGTGATTTTTTGTAAGGATGGTGTGTTTACATCCAGGTAGTTCTAAAACGCACTAAAGAATAAAATGTAAAATTTTGACTTGGTTTCTGTAATGACTGATTCATTTATTCTACATTCAAGTCAAGTGCTTAACACAAAAATTAGAAATTTGATATTGATGCCTCTATCAATCATGACAAATGCTCACAACACATCTGATTAATGCTCCATTACCACAGATCGTAGATTTTCAATAATAAAAAATAAAATTACAGGATGAATCAGGATGTACAGTAACATCCATCTATTTTGAATTTCTGTAATTCGAAATTTATGATAATCCGGTATATTTTTACTTTCTCTTGCCTATATGAATATATAGGAAGGAAAGTATTGTTTTCATGTCGATTTTAAAAAATCGAGTTTTCACCGGATCTATACGTTTTCAGACCCCCTGAACCCAAAAAACATGTTTTTAGCGATTGGTGTGTGTGTGTGTGTGTGTGTGTGTGTGTGTGTGTGTGTGTGTGTGAGTGTGTGTGAGTGTGTGTGTGTGTGTGTGTGTGTGTGTGAGTGTGTGTGTGTGTGAACAGAATATCTCAAGAACGGAACATCGTACGAACTTGAAACTTGAAACTTAAGTTACATACCACTACCGGACGCGACACGAACATTTTCATCAAAATCGGTCAAACGGAAGTAGTAGTTTATTCGTATAATTTTTCACTTTTTTGCGATTTTCTCAAAAACTGGTCCTACGATTTTTTTAAAAATCGCCTCATTTACTCAATTTTTTATTCTCTACAAGATAGGGTAGGCGTCATGTTTGCTGAAATTCTGGGTGAGGCTGTTTTTACGTAAAAACATTTTCTTTTTAAGATTACAGCTTTAATATGCATTTAGAGCAAAAATTTATATAATAAAAGTTGTAGAGAATTTAAAATCCTACAACTTTTATTTTAAACAATTTTTTGTATAACGCTTAGTTTAGCGGTAATTTGCGATTTTCTGTTTTTTTCTCACGAAAACGTGAGAAAAATCGATTCTTTTAACATTTCGGCCTTAGTATGCATTTTACGACAAAAGTGTATATAATAAAATTTATAGAAAATTAAGAGATGTACAACTTTTATTTAGAGAATTTTTCTCTACAGAGCCTAGTTTAGCGTGAAAGTGTGATTTTCGGTTTTTTTTAAGCCAAATTGAGTTCGATTTTCATTTTGCGTCTTCCACTCATGATTAAAATAAGGTTATGTTTTTGAGGTTAGGTTTTGTTTATTTCTAATATTTTATTAATAATGCTAGGTTTATTATTAATTATTTGCATTGGCAAGAGAAAGTTGTGTGAGTGTTTCACACCAGATTTTTGGAATAAAATATGCATAGGATTAGACATGAATACAGGGTGATTCTAAACTATTGTAAAATAATTTAGTGCATGATTGTAGAGATAAAAGTAAGAAAAACGTGCACTTAAACGTCCACAAACGCTTCGTTAGCAAGTTAGAGCTAATAAAAAAATTCCACCCCGATTTCAGTTCTCCTGGTAAAGCACAGTGATACTCAATTTTTTTGGGGCGTTTTTGTAACAAATATGGTGAATTTATGAGGAAAATCACCTAAAATATCGAATAAAATCAGTTTGAAAGCTGTAGTGTTAGAACCTTTTGAGATAAGGTATGAAATATACAAAAACTCTTAGTAGAATAACACAGTCTTCTAAGTTTGATGCCCAATAACTTTGTTAAATGACCAATAAACAAATAATTTTTCCCAATAAAAATTTTAGAGAATTTAATTCTTTTTTGGCACTTCCAATTGAAATTTAGTATCTGTTATTATATAAATACACCAATTTCTAAATGTGAAGCTAATGTTACAAATTTTACTTGATTTACTTGAAGGAGCGTCAGTCATCACCACAGTCCTACAAATGGCCAAGAAGATACCTTGGCCAGAGGTGTTTTAAACGTCCGCGCTGTGTACCCGGTATCGCCCTAGTGTACATGTTTTGTATAAGAGGGTTGTCATGTAATTCAAATTTGTCATGCATCGTCTTGTATAGTTGTTTCAGAATTTAATTCTGAAACCCACTATGCAAG
This sequence comes from Catonia carolina, assembly GCA_035578175.1. Lineage (NCBI taxonomy): Eukaryota > Metazoa > Arthropoda > Insecta > Hemiptera > Achilidae > Catonia > Catonia carolina. Next base: position 72,648,183 of record JAQMRL010000006.1, read on the forward strand.
TAGTGTAAACTAAATATAAATAAAAGTTTAATAAAATGGACTCTTTATGTAGTACAATACACAGCAATAGGCTACTTTACCATTTTACGTGAAGGGAACGAATAACTCATTAAGAAAAATATAATATCTTTGTGTGAAAAGTGTAGTTTTTGTAGGAATAAACATATCTAAATGAAATTAAAATCATACCAAAAGGCTAAAGATGATGTTAAAATGACCTCTGTTGTTCGCAATGCACGCGTTCAGGTGTCTTACAATGCTCTTACAAGGCTCTACAATCATGTTTTAAATTATTTTACCATAATTTAGAATCACGCTGTATATACCTAATATGATATCATTCTCCTAGTTCCAAGGCAACAAAAAATAGCTGTGTTTCTCATCACATGGTCAGTCAATTATATGACTGAAGCATTTAAGAACAGAATAGGAACAGATAGGCTACAAAAGACACTAGTCAGTAGTCACAGTGATTTCCTCTGAGAGTAATCAATTTTATCATTATACAGCCAGACCCTGTGGTGAATGAAGTGAAGGTGTCATTTGCAGGTGGAAAGTAGATGATTTTTTTTGAGAGCCTGGCATGCTGATAAACATAGTTTTCTACTCAGAGAGGAAGGCAATTGTTAACCACCTCACTCCTCCTTTTACTTAGTAAAGCCTCTAGAGGTTCAAACTAGCCTTTTGGCTGATCACCTAAACAATACTTAAGACGAATGTAATGTAAAATAAAAATAAAATAAATAATAAAAAAATTGTTTGATAAATAAAAAATTCATTAAATTTAAAATTTATCATTATTGAATTTAGTTCATATACTGTATTTATTTAATTTTTCCTTGAATAAAAAACACAATATAATATTACATTCACTTACCTACAATAATTATTACTGCGCCTCTGGCTCGAATTTTCGCGAAGTATTCTATAATTCGGAATTTTCATTAATTCGGACTAAGGCTTTCCCTATATATTCCGAATTAGAGAAGTCTTATTGTATACACAAAAAAATGGTTTATCAAATTTGTTTGATGTGAAAATATCACAACAAATTCTACTGTAGTTATACTTTTCACATAGCTTAGAAGTATGATTAGTTGCATACACTAGGCGTAAACTGTTATTTTCAGTACATTGTAGTACGTTTAGTTCTCAACAGGTATCAGCACTGTATTCGAATCATTGTACTAGACGAACTAAGACACCGAAAAATAATACCAAGACAGACTAGAACGTCATCGAAAACCTTTGGCAATAACCTTTTGGATAATAGTGACTACTGCCCCAGACATTTTTAAACCTTCCAAGGTTTCAACATTTTTGACTTACGGTAGCCTACAGATAAAATAAAAAATTATCAGCGAGGTTTATTGGCAACAAATTTTTATATATATGTTTAATTTCTCTTTCCTTGTATGAATGAATATAAAGGGAACGAAAGTATTGTTTTTATGTAGATTTTTCAAATCGAGTTTCTACCGATATACAAATTTTCAGGCCTCTTGAACCCAAAAAATATGTTTTTAGCGATTGGTCTTTGTGTACAAAATATCTCAAGAACGGAATGTAGTATAAATCTGAAACTGGAATCTTAATTAAGGTACCACGACGGCACCCAACACGAACATTTTCATCAAAATCGGTCAACCGGAAATAGTAGTTTAATTGTGAAATTTTTCACTTTTTAGCGATTTTCTCAAAAACGGCTACTACTATTTTTTTTAAATTGCTTCATTATCTACATTTTTATGATCTACATAACATAATGTCTGCTGAAATTCTTAGAGCCTGTGCTCCCATAGGAAATTTATATTGTTTTTCAATTGCGGCCTTAATATGCACTCTAGGGCAAAAGTGCATAAATATCTAAGTAGTAGAACCTTGAAAAACCTACAACCTATACCAAATTCAAACATTTTTTTGTAGAACGCTTAGTTTAGCGTCAATTAGTGATTTTCTGTAGTTCGGTAACAAAATGAAATTTTTTAATAGTGCCCTTTTAGTATGCACTTTACGACAAAAATGTATAAAATATAATAAAGTTATAAAAAATAAAAATATCTATAATTTTCATTACAAACATTTTCTTTTACAGAGCTTAATTTAGCATCAATTTTTGATTTTTCCATATTTTTAATCTGTACAGAGGTTGATTTTCATTTTGCGTCATTCACTCATGATTAAAATTATGTTATGTTTTTCATTTTCCGGAATCGATTCGTTAGCGAGTTACAGCTGGCGAAAATTTTCGTCCGGATTTCAGTTTCCCTACAGTACTTAAACCCTACAGAAACGTTTAGAGTGTTAATTAAGTTATGAAACTAAACAGGTTTTATGTAAAATGAGATAAAAAATTGAATAAAACAGGTCCCAGATCGGTAACTAGAGTATTTTTTGAGATATCTGACAAAATATACCAAACTTGGGCTCTAAAATTATTTTCGTTTGTTTTGATTTAATAAAAACCCTTTTTTCTACAGTTTGTGTTCATATCTTATTGGCCTATTTTATATCATTTTCTTCAGAATTACATTCTCAACAAGTTTTGTTTAAAAAAAATTACATGTTTTTTACCCATTTAACAAAGTTAATGTATATTTCAAATCATAAAGAACACAGTTTTTCCTGACCAAATTTGGTGTTTCTTGTAAAATACTTCAAAAACTACTGTAGTTACAGATCTGGGAGCTGTTTTTTTCAGTTTTTCAGCCAATTTTGTATAAAATCAGTTTAGTTTTACAACTTAGTTAATGCTCTAATCATTTCTATAAGGCATAATTTCGGCGGGGGAACTGAAACCCGGACAAAAGTTTTCGCCAGCTGAAACTCATTAACGAAGCGATTCCGGACATATGTGTATATGAACTTTTTTCATTATTTTGACGACAGGAAAACATTTCAGAAGTTCTCGTATGTCGGGTTACTCTTGGAACATTCTGTATACTAGGTAGGCTATAGGCTATATTATAATCTATAGTCCAGCCTCTCTTAGTTTGCTCCTAATGTAAACAAATAATGACGTCACTGAGCATGCGCATTATATCAAAATGTGTACACGTTGATTAAAAAGTAACAACAAATACTTTTAAAAGTATTTTTATAAATGAAATTGTTAGGCCTACATCATATCATGACTGATGTTTTTAGTATTTTAAGTGCTTATAAATTAAAAAATAGTTAACTTAATAGGAATACGACATCCGTAAAGTTGCGGACTCTAGCGTGCACCCTGTAGTAGGTGGCTTTTGTTTGTTGACAGTAGGAGCAAACTAAATTCGGCTTTATTGTAGTTAATGCTCTAATCATTTCTATAAGGCATAATTTCGGCGGGGGAACTGAAACCCGACCAAAGTTTTCGCCAGCTGAAACTCATTAAGGGGGTAGTCAACTCAAGAAGATGAAGTTTTTAAAATTTCTATTGGTTTTTCCATTTATTTGAAGTTTGAAGTTTTCTGAATCGCAACATTTGTTTACTTTGCATGTACGTTGACAAAAAGTTATAAAAATATCTGTTTATCATAAAGCTCACTAGTAAGGCGAGTGAAATTACTCGTATTCTTTCAACTTTAATTTTTCCGGAAATGTGGTTTTCGCATGATTGTACATTCTTAGGAATTAAATATTTTCGTTTGTGTTGGATATATTTGGATGATGTTTTTTTCAAATGTTAACAATTTCTTGCTCTATTATCTGTGGAATGATTATTAGGCCTACAAAAACCTTAATAGGGAATTAGTTAAAAAATAATTTGTAAATACATAAAATAAATATTTTTGAAAATATGGTTTTTCGTCAATAAATTTCTTGTAAGAAAAACTACATACAAGCACATACAACAGAATAATAGACAGCTATTTTTTGTATTTTGTAGCATAAGAATTATGTTGATATCTTTTTTAGTTCCTGAGATATTTGATTCCCCGTAAAAGCCCGCTTTTCCAACCTCACCCTTATATTAGGGGCTGTAATTAATTTTTTGGCTTGGTTCAAATGGTAGATCATTACTAGTAAATTACTCTTTCATTTAAAATAAATAATGACAAATCATAGCCAAAAGTTTTCATTTTAATTTTCTGGGTTGACTACTTCCTTAACGAAGCGATTCCGGACATATGTTTATATGAAATGTTTTCATTATTTTGACGACAGGAAAACATTTCAGAAGTTCTCGTATGTCGGGTTACTTTTGGAACATTCTCTATACTAGGTATAGGCTATATTATAATCTATCTATTCCATAATTTGTTTTTTAGTTCATTTAAAGTCACATTGACTGTTAGGTGATTAGCGACTACTGTAGGTTTCAGAACTGTACGATGGATTTAACGTGTTAAAACTTCCAGATCCTGTCCGGGAATCAAACCCGGGATCTTCTACTTTGTAGGCTAGCGCTCTAGGTACTACGCCACTAAGTCGTCCAAATTTCATTATTTAATAAGCAACTTATGACAATTTTTTATGTAGATTATGCTATTAACTTTTTCTTACCCTTAAAAAAATATTTTGTTTTCATATCGATTTTTCCAAGTCGAGTTTTCACCTGAGTTACTTTACGTTTTCAAGCTCCGTAACCCAAAAATGTGTTATTTTTACAGATTATTTTGTGTGCATGTGTCTTTACTTGTGTGTGTGTGTGTGTGTGTGTGTGTGTGTGTGTGATGAGAAAAATATCTCAATAATAGAATATCGTACTAGTTGAAATATCGTACTAGTTCATTAAGGTGACGTGAAGGCAGGTGGTAGTGTTAGTTTATTTGCACTTGATCTGCTAGCTTCAGGGCTCCAAAAAATAGTTATGTTTTTTTCACGTGGTCAGCCAATTATATGACTGAGTTATTTAAGAACAGAAGAGGTAGAGATGTAAGAGACTTTAGTCAGAGTTATCTCCTCTGAGAGTAATGAATTTCATAATACAGGTGGACCCTGTGGTGAATGAAGTGAAGGTATCATTGCAGGGTGGAAAGTTAATGCTTTTTGGAGGGCCCGGCATGCTAATAAGCGTACTTTTCCACTCAGTGAGGAAGGCACTTGTAAACCACCTGACTTCTCGTTTTACTTAGTAAAACCTCTACAGGTTTTAACCAGCCTTTCGGCTGATCCCCTAAACAACAACACAAGTTTTCTCGGTTTATTCTGGTTTTCTCAATATCCTGTCTGACTTCTTTGAACCATTTATCTGACGCTGACAGCAAATTCTATATAGGTGTCCATCAAATTTTTGTAGATAATTTGAAATAATTACAGGGTGATTCACGAAGATATACAGAAACTTTGGGACCTCATTGTACATGTAAAAATAATGAAAAAAGCTTATATAAACATGGGTTGGGAAATGCTTCGTCCTTACATATTAATGAAGCTTTTACACCATTAACGGAAAGCCTTGTTGAACTACAGAAAGCAACAAGAGCTGTCCTTAAACGAGCAGAAAAATGCATTGAAGTCGGTGGAGACACTTTTAAAAATTCACCGTGATTTGGTTGAATAGGTTTAGATTAATGTTTTTCCGTTTACTTTACTTTGTACTGCTATGAATAAAAATTCATTTAATCAAACATCTATTCGCTTTCTGTGTACTTTATTTACATCGTTTTGTTGAGAATAAAATTTTTTATAAGGTTTATTCAAATTTTTTTTTCAGTTTCTAGATGTAATAACAAAGTTATTGTTGCCCAAAGATGAAAAAAATGTGTTTTTTTCACTCCATTTTTTGCATTTGACACTGGTTTTTTTCAAGAACTAGTTAACTTACAGTTCTGGGACCTATTTTATTCAATTTGTCAGGTCAAAAACCCTAAGAAACGATTGAATTCGACCCTTAATCTACCTTACCAGAATTTCAGGAAGACCTCATTTCACCTGGTGAGCTGAAATCCGGGCGAAATCTTCGCTAGCCGTAACTCGGTAACGAAGCATTTCCCGACCCATGTTTATATAAATTTTTTCATTATTTTTACATGTAAAATGAGCTCCCAAAGTTTCTGCATATCTTCGTGAATCACCCTGTAGAGCTAAACATAAAAAAGTTAAACTACAAATGTAACACAAATTAAAGGTTTAGGTGGTGTTAAAGTCTTGCTGTTACTCTTGTAGGATCTTTGTGAAGACTACTGCAAAAATGGCTGTAATAAAAAAATATGGCTAGGAGACCTAATAAACTTTTATCTATTCATTATTCGTTTTGATTTGTTATACTTTCTCATAAACATTAACAGTAACATGCAAAATCTTTGGAAATAAAACAATTCAAAATCAAAGATGAAATTTCTGGCGTGAAACACTTACATGACTTCCTCTTGTCAATGAAAATAAATGATAAATAAACCTTTATTTAATCATGAGTAAACAATGTGAAATGAAAAATATAACCTAATTTTAATTACGTATGATTAGTGAATGACGCTCAATGCCAACCTCTGTTCAACAAAATACGGAAAATCACTAATTGACGCTAAACTCTTTAAAAAATTATTGAAATAAAAGTTGTAGGTTTTTTAATTTCTTAAAATTTTGTATAGTAGCTACACTGTTATCGTAAAATTCGTAGGTAAGTGCAAAGTGTAAAAAAAACTCTTCTTTTAATCAATTTTTATGACCAAAATAGACTACAGAAAATCACTACCTAATTGACGCTTAACTAAGTGCTCTAAAAACTTTTACAAGTAAAATTTGATCTTTAAACTTGAAATTTTTTAGAAGTCGTTTTGATTTGTCAGCCTTTATCAGTAGCCTACTGCTACAGAAATAGCAAAAATTGTAAACCTTTGGACCTAAAACAATCAAAATAAAAAAAAAACACCAAAACAAAATTTTTATTAAAAAATATTTTTAATTTTATTACTTAACACTAAAATAATACAGAATTTAATTTATAAAAAATCTATAATTTTTACAATATAAAATTCAATACTGAAAATTTTAATTTAAAATAAAAAAAATGAAATTTACAAATAAGGTAACTTATTATTTTTATTATAAATGTAAACAATAACTTATATTTACATTTTTTAATTACAATATTCACGTAATAAGTTATAGTGATAAAATTAATATGCTTTTAAGAAAATTAATTTTTATTGTTCTGTAGGAGATTGTTTTTCATTGAAAATTTTGTTGATGATTATTTTCATAATAAATTTTTTTATAAAAATTAATAAATTTAAGTTTATTGATCATCTTTGGAAGGTGGTTTAGTAGCTAAATAAGCAAGTGCTTTTGCAATAGCTTCTGGGATTGGTGGAGGTTGTGGGAGATGATCTCCTTGAGGTTGGTATCCATTTTCATCAGCTACATAAGTCAATCCGTAATTTCTACCGTCATCGCCTTGGTAAGAAAATGAACCGGATGCAATTTCTCCGGCACCATCTGGTCCTTGTTTTAACTGACCTTGTTGTTGGGCTTTAGTTCCATCACCTCCTTCGTAACTATTTAAACAAAAGAAAAAATTCTGGTGTAAAACACTCACACAACTTTCTCTTGCCAATGCAAATAAATTAAACAATATAACCTAACATTAGTAGGCCCTAATAAAACATTAGAAATCAACAAAAAACTAACCCCGAAAAAAATAACCTTATTTTAATCATGAGTGAATGACACAAAGGGAAAATCAACCTCAGTTTTGCTTAAATATAGCCTACAGAAAAACTCTTTCACACTAAACTAGGCTCTGTAGAGAATAATGCTCAAAATAAAAGATGTAGAGTTTTTAATTTTCTACAAATATGATTTATACACTTTTGTCGTTAAATGCATACTAAGGCCGAAATCTTTAAAAAATTGATTTTTCACACGTTTTTGTGAGAAAAAAACAGAAAATTGCTAATTACTGCTAAACTAAGCGTTATACAAAAAAATGTATGAAATAAAAGTTGTAGAAATTTTAATTCTCTACAATTTTTATTAACTTACATAGCTAAATTTTTGCGTTAAATTGCATATTAAAGCCGTAATCTTAAAAAACTATGTTTTCACGTAAAACCAGCCTCACCGAGAATTTCTGTCAACATGGCGTCTACCCTATCTTGTAGAACATAAAATAATTAGTAAATTAGGCGATTTGAAAATAAATCGTAGGACCAGTTTTTGAGAAAATCGCAAAAAAAACGAAAAAATAACACGAATAAACTACTACTTCTGGTTGACCGATTTTGATGAAAATGTTCGTTTCGGGTCCGGTAGTGGTAGGCTATGTAACTAAGTTTCAAGTTTCAAGTTCGTACGATATTCCGTTCTTGAGATATTCTTTTCACACACACACACACACACACACACTCACACACACTCACACACACACACACGCACGCACGCACGCGCGCGCACACGCACGCGCGCGCGCGCACTCTCTCTCTCTCTCTCTCGCACACACACACACACTCTCACACTCACACACACACACACACACACACACACACACACACACACACACACACACACACACACACACACACACACACACACACACACACACACACACATATATATATACACACACACAGACCAATCGCTAAAAACATGTTTTTTAGGTTCAGGGGGTCTGAAAACGTGTAGATCCGGTGAAAACTCGATTTCCAAAAATAGACATGAAAACAATAGACTACTTTCCTTCCTATATTTCATATAGACAAGAGAAAGTAAAAAATGTATATTAGAAATAATCTGTTGTTTAGGTTATCAGCCGAAAGGCTGGTTTGAATTTCTAAAGTCCAGCCTCTCTTAGTTTGCTCTTAATGTAAACAAATAATGACGTCACTGAGCATGCGCATTACTATATAACTTATATAAAAATGTGTAGTTTACATGCTGATTAAAAAGTAACAACAAAATACTTTCAAAAGTGTTTAAAGTGTTTAACCCACCGGGTTGGTCTAGAGGTAAAGTCGTCGCCAAAATCAGCTGTTTAACAGCTGATTTTCGGAGACGAAGGTTCCTGGTTCAAATCCTAGTAAAGGTAGTTACTTTTATACGGATTTGAATGCTAGACAGTGGTTACCGGTGTACTTTGATGGTTGGGGTTCAATTAACCATACTCTCTCAGGAATTATCGGCCTGAGTCTGTACAAGACTACACGTCATTTACACGTCATACACATCATCCTCATCTCATTGAGTCATTGGGTTGCTTATTGTTCTGAATTGAACAGATTGCAACGTACACACATTAGGGATTTTAAAAAAAAGTGTTTAAATGCAAAGTACTTTTAAAAGTGTTTTTATAGATGAAATTGTTAGGCCTACATCATATCATGACTGATGTTTTTAGTACTTTAAGTACTTATAATTTAAAACATAGTTAACTTAAGAGGAGTACGATATCCATAAAGACGAAGACTCTAGCGTGCACCCTGTAGTAGGGGGCTTTTGTTTGTTAACAGTAGGAGCAAACTAAGAACGGCTGAACTGTAGAGATTTTACTTAGTAAAACGAGGAGGAGGTGGTTTACCAATTTTTTACTCACTGAGTGGAATAACATGCTCATTAGTATGCCAAGTCTTCTAAAATTTTACCAAAGAAATTGTTGCTTTTACCATTAACATTTCATTCGTTTTCATTTGTTTATTAACGTTAATATTTCGGTTATAATAATTACACTGGTCTGCAAAAAAAAAGAAAGTTTTTTCCCCTTGGACTTTGATGGGTGATCGTTAGGTATCTTGACCCCCTGAATCCAAATCTGATCTCCGTTTCTCCCTATCACCCACCGTTTTTGAGGGCCCCCCACCAGAAATTCTTGAAAAAACACCTAAAAGCAGTTATTCCTAATAAAGCGAAGGGCGGGGGGAGATTGTAAGTACCCCTGCCTCCCCCCCATAGAAAATGTTGCCTCAGTGCACGCACATTTAAGCATGAAGACCGAAGGGGGAGGGGTGATATCACCGTTAGTTCAGAGGTGTGGCAGGGTGGGAAGCCGGACCAAGTGATAAGCTTAGCTTAGTGAAAATTATGTTGAACTCGTCGAAGAATTGATATCTGCATACGAGTCGATGGGTTGCAACATGTTATTAAAATTGCACCTATAATACGCGCATTTGGACTTTTTCCCAGAAAAATTGGGAGCAGTTTTCGATGCACACAGAGAAGGTTTCATCGACACATTGCACTCTTCGAAAAACTGTTCTCTGGGAAGTGGAACTCAAGTATTTTAGCAGACTATTGCTGGTCACTCTTGCGTGAAACTCCCAGAGATCAGTACAAGAGAAAAGCTACCTCCAAGTAAAACCACTCTCTTTTAGTATATGTATTCGATGACAAGTATCTTGAACCAGAAAAATTGTATAGGCCTAAGTAAAAATGCACAAAATGTATCAATAGCCTACATCAATAATCTCTTATTGTACTCTTTCAGTGTTAGGCAGGCCTTGAAGAACTGCAGAACAACTGCAGAATTTCATATCATAGTTATTTACACCAGACTGGTAAAGAGTTGAAATTTCCTAAATAAGGGGGAGTGGCCCATCCCCTAAAAATGGTGGGTGATGGACCAAAACGGAGGTCAGATTTGGATTCAGGGGGTCAAAATACATTAAGATCACCTAATTAAGTTCAAGGGGAATCTTTGATGCAGACCAGTGTTATTAATGAAATATTAACGATAGAGAGAGACTTTAACGGTAAATAAGAGAGATAACTCGAACTTTTATTCCTAATGTGTGTACGTTGCAATCTGTTCACTTCAGAACAAAGAGCAACCCCATGACACATTGAGATGAGGATGATGTGTATGACGTGTAAATGAGCTGTAGTCCTGTACAGACTCAGGCCGACCATTTCTGAGAGAGTAGTACTCTATAATTGAGACATATAGGCTATGACGTTTATTTTTACATGTTTGAAATCCGTAACTTGCAAATCTTGCAAAGATTGCAATCGAACCTTATTACGGTACAAGTTTAGTCAATGTTTGTGCTTCGTATATTGAATAATTACAGTACCAGTAGCCTACTGTAATTTATTAGGCCTACAGTGTTTTAAAATTTTTTCAGAAGCTCACTCTTATATTGGCAGATAAACGTTAATTCTTATTGTCATAATTATTCGCCATAAAGACGAAATTTCCAACCTCCGGGAAATCTGGATTTTTGGAAATCCGGACCGGCCGTCCGCCAAATTAGTCCGGATTTCAGAGAGTCTACTGTACTAGGGTAATTAGGTTTTTTTCGATTCATCAAGAGTTTGGAAACATTTACCAGAAACTTTTTTTTATCACAAAATTCAAACCAAGTTCAAGTCTGCTGACTTAGAAACTAATGTATAGGTATCAGACTCTCACTTGCTCGGCTGTGGGACATTAGTCCCACAGCCGAGCAAGTGAGAGGGAGATATGTGGCATAACTACGCAGGGGCGGTTCCAGGGCTGATTTTCGGGGGGGGGGCGGCTATCTTGTTTTCATGTAGCTCTTACTACATAATTTGTAATACATATTTTGTAATTGAGTCATTGAAAAGTCCTCTTTTATGCTGTATTGCTGTAACAACAATTTTAATTCATAGAGAAATTTTCAAGGTGCTGACTGGATGCGAGTGGCTTTTGACTACTGACACTGATTTTTATCTTAATACTATTTAAAAATAGATACTTTCTGTTTGACTCATTTTTATACTAAAATAATTATTGTTTATTGATAGGTACGAGTATTGGGATTCAGTTTTGTTAGAAATAATAGCTTATAGAAAATATTAAACTAAGTTTTTCAAGTATTTCGGAGGGGCCATGGCCCCAGTGGCCCCTTCCCAAAAACCACCCCTGTAACTACGCATGCGCTCAAAGGTCTTTACCGTTATAGGCTAATCCAAATCTGAAAACATACTACAGTCGTTATCTTGTTTGTTAGTTTACTGCATGCATAAACTCTTGCTCACAACAATGAGTAAAATTAAAGACAATGTTATTGGAATGGCGCGTAGGCCTATGGCTTGTGCGAGTGAGAGCGTTATGCATTCTCTCACTCCCACGGCTAGGGGACATTAGTTTATCTGAATAATGTAGCAACATTTTTCTCCATTTCAAACTGTAGATAGAATAAATCTATGGTATCCCGGTGCAAGAACCAGACAGCTCCATTTTTAATATTTTTCAGGAACAACAAAAAACTTCAGGGTAAATTTATTTTTAGTTTTTAAGTAATGAAATTAGCTTTACTACCATGATTATGATTTTATATATGGTTGTTTAGGTCATCAGCCTGTAGGCTGGTTTGAACCTGTAGAGGTTTTACTAAGTAAAACGAGGAGTGAGGTGGTTTACCGATGCCTTCCTCACTGAGTGGAAAAGTACGTTTATTAGCATGCCAGGCCCTCTGAAAAGCGCATATTTTCCACTCTGCAAATGACACCTTCACTTCATTCACCACAGGGTCTGGCTGTGTAATGAAATTCATTACTTTCAGAGGAGATAACCCTGATTAGTGTCTTTTGCACCTCTACCTCTTCTGTTCTTAATTGATTCAGTCATTTAATTGGCTGACCATGTAATAAGAAAAAGAACTTTTTATTTTAGCCCTGCAACGAACAGATTGAGTGTAAATAATTTGACACTCCACCTGTCTGTTATGGGCAAATTACATATGGCATATTACATATTACATATGGCATATTACATATTACATAGGGCATATTACATATTTACATATGAAGTGGTTTAATTACTTCAAGTAGAACTGTAATTTTTAAAATTAGGAAAATATTTGATCATTTGATTTCAGTCTATAATTGGCTGACCATATGATAAGAAACAGAACTATTTTTTATAGCTCTGAAACTAGCAGATCGAGTGCAAATAATTTAACAGTTCGCTGAGCAACTATCATGCACCATCCATCTTAATTTGACATACATGATGAAACATTCGTTTCTAACCTACCATTTAAATCTCCAAAATCATTCAATAAAAATTATTCTTTTGTTAAAAATTACAGTGTTAATTTATTAAATTAATTAAATACCGTACTAATTTGCTTATAAAATGCAATTACAAAGTAATTAATTAAATTTTATAACCTAAAGATTTTTATGTTATTTTCTTACCTAAAATTTTTATTTCTGAATTAATCGTTCATTTTATTAACTTCAACAGGAAAATATTTTAAGATAAATTGATGAAAGATGGTGGATTTCATATTTTATTAGAAAATTACATTTAATTGAGTTGATTTAGATTAATTAGATTGTTTTTATAAATTATTGTGGAAACTTTAACGGTAGGTAAGAGAGATGACTCAATCTTTTATTCCTAATGTATGTACGTTGCAATCTGTTCAATTTAGAACAATAAGCAACCCCATGACCCAATGAGATGAGGATGATGTGTATGATGTGTAAATGAGATGTAGTCCTGTACAGACCCAGACCGACCATTCCTGAAAGAGTATGGTTAATTGAAACCCAACTATCAAAGTACACCGGTAACCACTGTCTAGTATTCATATCTGTATAAAAGAACTACCTTTACTAGGATTTGAATCAGGAACCTTCGTCTCCAAAAACTCGAACTTTATTTCAAGAAGGAAGAGACCGTCTTTAATTTTTTGTTTTTAATAATAATTCGTTTTTTTGTTGAACAATCATTTTGAACGAAATATTATATTTAATTTTTATCATACTATACTATATATTATAGGCCTACTAGGCCTATAGCCTATTAAACATAGCTAATAATAGGCCTATGTTTAAGTTAATAACAATTAATTTTTATTATGATATAATAATTATTATTATTAGGTAACTTCTCTTATCAATCTAATCTCTTATCAACATGATAGGGACGCTTGCACCAAGATACATCGCTTCCAACATATTTGTGGAACCATACATAGAGCTCTTAAGAATAGTGCCACCAAAGAAACAAGAATAAAGTTCTATAAAACAATTGCGGCTCCGACATTACTATATGGAAGTGAAACTTGGGTGCTATCCAAGCGTGATGAAAGCAGATTGCAAGCTTCTGAAATGAGGTTTCTGCGGAGAACATATGGGTGCAGTAGAGAGGATCGTTTCAGAAACACGGATATCAGAGCTCAGCTGAATATATTTTCAATGAGAGATAAAATAAATGGGAGTAGGAGGGATTGGTTTCAACATGTGGACAGAATGAGTGAATACCGGATCCCTAAGCAGGCCCTCATATACCAACCAATTGGGAAAAGAGATAGAGGGCGTCCAATGAAAAGATGGACCGATTGTAGAGGCGAAGAGGTTCGGAACAGGCAATAATGCCTTACCCGTGAAAGGAAGAAGAAGAAGAAGAAGAAGAGGTAACTTGTTTTTTTTTAGCTTTTTTTTGTTTGTTATCGGGAACTGTACATTTTTGACAACTACCCAATTCGATCGCTGTATTTTTTTGATGTGGATTAGACATGAGTTTGAACAGGGACCCCCAGTAGAGTTTGTTCATGGATGGCTGTCAGCTGGTCACCATACAAAGTCGCTTGCCCAACCGGTGTTACTTAACAAATAATAGCGACTTTCTACCAGCTGACTGACTGGGGTGGCCCGGAGGCCTAGGTAACTTAAACATATTAATAGGCCTACTATAGTAGGCCTATAGCCTATAGTATAAAGAAATTAAATAGGTATAATATTTCGTTCAAAATGATTGTTCAACAAAAAAAAAAACTAATTATTATTAAAAAAAAATTAAAGACGGTCTCTTCCTTCTTGAAATAAAGTTTGAGTTTTCGGGGATGAAGGTTTCTGATTCAAATCCTACAAAAGGTAGTTCTTTTATACAGATATGAATTCTAGACAGTGGTTACCGGTGTAGTTTGATGGTCAGGTTTCAATTAACCATAGGGGAGCCCGGGGCTGGTTGTCACACTTTTCAAAAAATTAATTTTTTAATTTTTTTTAATTCAGTAATTCAAGTAGGCCTATTAACTATTTTAAATAAAATTTCAAAGGGTTTTGCTTGTTAGGTAAAAACCACAATTCCGTATTATCATTCAAAGTAGGTAATAATTGAATTTTTAAGTAACATTTCAGTTGTGACAACCAGCCCCTACAGAGGGGCTGGTTGTCACACACATTGGGGTTGGTTGTCACATGTTTTTCATATAGAGAAAATCAAATTTTAACATTCCTAATTATTAAAACAATTTGACAATATTGGTAAAGTATATACAGTATGTAAGTCTGAAATTATTGTTTATTCATTACATTACACTAAATTAAAAGATTAAAAACTTAAATGTATCATTTTTAAAAAACTAGGATTATTGATATTTTATTTGAAATATTTCATGTGTTTTCGTCTTCTTGATTAGAAAAATCACTCTCACAATTTTGACACACAAATATTTTCGATTCTTTAGTGCAGCGGCTATGTGCCCAGTCTTTGCATTCAACACACTGAACCCATTCTTCTCCAGGACGACAGTTAGAATATGAGTCAAGACAAATCAAACACCAACAGTCATCATCTTCACTTTCCGAACTTTCCTCCCCGTTTTTCTTCTGCTCTTTCAATTTTTTTTAATACTTTTGCCTCTCTCTTTATTAGTCAAAGTTTCATTCGCATTCTTTTTACTCTCATCACTTTTATTCTGTGTTTTTGTAAATAGTTTTTTTTTGGACTTTCTTGTTTGTTTTGTTATCTTTCATTTTCTTTTCTTCTTGAGTCTTCTTTTCACAGGCGTATCCGTAAGAATTGCCGTTTCTCTTTTCCGACTAGGCCTGTTTTGGTTATTCAATGTTTTCCTTATTCCAGCTTTCGGTAAAGGACGAACGTCAACTGGAGAAATAGATAACGTATCTTGAACGGATTAACTCAACCAGGTAGCTCTGCCGACTATGAAAAATGAATAATTTGGCGTGTTGCATTTCACTCAGCACTTTCTTTGTTTATTTCTTCTGGTTTTGGCCTATCTGTAACATAGCTTGACGCGAAATCCTTATCCATAAATATCTATCTGTTAAAGGGAAATATTCCAGTGTACTTGAAATTGGAAGAATATTGGATGATGTCATTGTCAGTGGATAAGCCCTTGAAATCGGATGTCATAAATTTGTCATCGGTTTTCCTGGATTTGACACCATCCAGTCGTCACAAGCAGTGTTCATACACTTTTTAAATGGACCATAAACCGTCCTGTCCACAGGCTGAAATTTATGAGAACAATGAGGAGGAAAGCTACGTATTATTTCAAACTGATACGGGGTTGCTTGTCACATGTGACAACCAGCCCCGAATGATATGTGACAACCAGCCCCACCACGCCATTTTGTAAAAACGTTTATCTACAAACATAACCTCTTTATGTAGCATGGATTTCAATAGTGGGGAAAATACACGTAAGTGTAGGCTTTTATATCACATTAACGAAATAATGACTAACCTTAGCAATAACAAGAAATACAGTAGCTTGTAGCAGAAGAAAATTTTACTTGTAGCCTACCGCAGAAATATGCTTTTTCTCGAATAACACCAATATCACTAGAGTATGCACGCTCAAATCACACTAGAGAAAGAAACAAAGGCTGCCGAGTTCATTAGAGTGACAATTAACGCGTCATGTCGGACATCGGCTAAGTTATGAAGCTTGTGACAACCAACCCGTGTGACAACCAGCCCCGGTCACCCCTAATTACACGATCAACTAAATAAAATCTAAATTTACTGTAGTACGGTACTGTGCTTAGTAAAGTACGGTTCTGGGATTAAATAAAATGCCTCGTAAAATCATAAACATAGATTTTACTGAAACACAGAGCTCCCGACGACGCAAACTACTGTGGGCCCTAAATGACAAAAAATGTCATTTACATACATTTTATATACGCAATTATTATTAAAAAGTACATACACACAAATTATAGTGCTAATCGCATGATCGTTCATCGGGCCAATCCCATGAAAACCTTTTACTGGTTGTTAATTTAAAAGTTGTAAAATTTCAGAAAATAAAGTAAAAAAAAATCATCGCCCGGACTAGCGCGATCCGGATTTTTGAGAGTCTACTGTATAATATCTAGGAATATCTAGGACACATCATGCGAAACGAGAACAAGTACAAGCTGCTGAAATGCATTTTACAAGGAAAAGTACAGGGCAAGAGAGGCATTGGAAGAAGACGAATATCCTGGTTAAAGAATTTGAGAACATGGTTTGAAACATCCACTACGGGACTTTTTAACGCAGCAGTGAATAAAATCAGCATTGCCAGAATGATCGCTAGCATCCGGTAACGGATTGGCACTAGAAGAAGAAGAAGACTGTAGTAATTTTAACGTTAGGGTACCTGTAATGATATGAACCGTCGAAATTGACGTCTTGTTCTTGTGCAACAATATCAACGGGAGGTTTCCCACCTTGCTGAGGTAATGGAACAGCCAAACATACGGCAGCACAACTCAGTAATACCAACTGAAAAATAAAAAAATATTTTTTAGTAGCCTAATTTTATTATCGTTTATATACAATTATACTGTGGACAATTCGAACTGGTACAATTCTTGCTCTACAGTCCAGCCTCTCTTAGTTTGCTCCTAATGTAAACAAATAATGACGTCACTGAGCATGCGCAATATATCAAAATGTGTGCACGCTGATTAAAAACTAACAACAAAATACTTTGAAAAGTATTTAAATACGAAATACTTTTAAAAGTATTTTTCTAAATGAAATTGTCAAGCCTACATCATATATCATGACTGATGTTTTTAGTACTTTAAGTACTTATAATTTAAAAAATAGTTAACTTAATAGGAATACGACATCCGTAAAGTTGCAGACTCTAGCGTGCACCCTGTACGAGGTGGCTTTTGTTTGTTGACAGTAGGAGCCAACTAAGAACGGCTGAACTGTACATGTGCACACAGTTCCGCATAAAATATACCCATAACCTATTCTTTAAACAAGGTCTACAAATTTTAATGTACGCAAATGCCTACGACCTTATTTCAATGTACAAACATATAAATAATTATTTCATTTTTTAATATGTATTTAATTTGTCCCAATAAATATTTCAATTATAAATTACAAGAACTAAATTGCAAACACGCACTAAACTTTAGAGACGAACGCAACTAATTAAACAAAATGGTTTGAATAAAATTATAATTAACAGAAATATGAAAACAAAATATTAGTCACATCATTATGTCGGACAGATTATTTAATAACCAGAGTGAAAACAAAGCGTAATGACCGTGCGTGAGTGGCACATTAGAGTAGTGATTGTACACTTTTGTGACTGTACCGTCGTTGCATGGCGAGAGGCGAAGAGTGGAGCAGATAAACACAAAAAATTTGAATTGTCCAAGGTATACATAAGGTACACTTAATAAGGTACATAAGGTATACATAAGGTACACTTAATAAGGTACATAAGGTACACTTAATAAGGTACATAAGGTATACATAAGGTACACTTAATAAGGTACATAAGGTATACATAAGGTACACTTAATAAGGTACATAAGGTACACTTAATAAGGTACATAAGGTATACATAAGGTACACTTAATAAGGTACATAAGGTATACATAAGGTACACTTAATAAGGTACATAAGGTATACATAAGGTACACTTAATAAGGTACATAAGGTATACATAAGGTACACTTAATAAGGTACATAAGGTATACATAAGGTACACTTAATAAGGTACATAAGGTATACATAAGGTACACTTAATAAGGTACATAAGGTATACATAAGGTACACTTAATAAGGTACATAAGGTATACATAAGGTATACTTAAGTTATATGCCAATAACAGGTAGGTGGAGTGTTAAATTATTTGCACTCGATCTGCTATTTCCAGGGCTACAAAAAATAGTTCTCTCTCCTATCACATGGTCATCCAATTATAATATGACTGACGCATTTTATAATAAAAGAGGTACAGGTGTAAAAGACACTAATCAGAGTAAAGTAATCCTCTGAAAGTAATGAATTTCATTATACAGTCACACTCTGTAGTGAATGAAGTGAAGGTGTCATTTGCAGGGCGAAAAGTAGATGCTTTTCAGAGGGTCTGGCATGCTTATAAGCATACTTTTCCATTTAGTGAAGAAGGCAATAGTAAACCACCTGACTCCTCGTTTTATTTAATAAACCCTCAACAAATATAATGTGTTGTTTAGGTCATCAGCCAAAAGGCTGGTTTGAACCTGTAGAGGTTTTACTAAGTAAATCGAGGAGTGAGGTGGTTTACCATGCCTTCCTCACTGAGTGGAAAAGTACACTTATCAGCATGCCAGGCCCTCTGAAAAGCATATATTTTCCACTCTGTAAATGACACTTTCACTTCATTCACCACAGGGTCCAACTGTATAATGAAATCCATTACTTTCAGAGGAGATAACTCTGATTAGTGTCGCAGTACACCTCTACCTCTTTTGTTCTTAAATGATTCAGTCATTTAATTGGCTGACCATGTGATAAGAAACAGAACTATTTATTTTAGCCCTACAACTAACAGATTGAGTGTAAATAATTTGACACTCCACCTGTCTGTTATGGGCAAAACAAATATAATATAATATTGATACTTATGTTTATTTTTAACTGTATTTGGAAGGAAAATTTGGTTGTACTATTACATCGTTACTATAGGCTACTATACCTACAACTATTTTTTTGTAGCTTGGAACTAGCAAATCCAGGGAAAATAATTTAACACTCCACCTTCCTATGATATACGAGTAATTTTTTTGAATTAAGCTAAAATAAAGGCCTATGTTCCCTGTTCTTTTGTATAGAGCTGAATCATGGACATTGACAGTTTCAATGGAACGAAAAGTGGAGGCATTCGAAATGTGGCTATATCGAAGAATTTTGAGAGTATCTTGGGTGGACAATGTCACGAATTATGAGATTCTGGGAAGAATAGGAAAAGAAAAAGAAATTCTCAATGCCATAAAAGTAAGGAAACTCCAATACCTGGGACACATTATGAGAAATAACAACAGATATAAAATATTGCAGCTCATAATTCAAGGAAAGATATGTGGCAGAAGAGGTCCTGGAAGAAGGAGAATATCGTGGATCCAGAACCTTAGGACTTGGTTCTCCGTGAATACAGCTCAATTGTTCAGGGCAGCAGTCAACAGAGTCATCATAGCCAAAATGGTTGCCAACATCCGGAACGGATAGGAACCACAAGAAGAAGAAGAAAGGCCTATGAGAAATCCCTTTAAAGGACACCTTTTAAATTCACCTTGTAATTTATTCTCATTAACATTTAATATTTTTTACCATGTACCTTACTAAAACAAAACATAAAACAAAGAATAATTAAAAAAGAACAATTGAATTGATATTGAACATGTTAAGCCTAATAAGACATTAAGAAATGTAGGCTATAGGCCTAATAGTGTAATTAAAGTATGCCTGAAAGTAGGCTAAAACTATAACAATCTTACAACCATGTAGATCTATAACATGTTTGATCTACAATTACATTATTCATTTCCTGTTTTCATTAGTCTATATTTTTATGGCTTTTTAATAACTTAATTAAAAAAATATGTCTAATTGTAATTTGTTTAAATGCTTTAGCCTACTATGTAGAAATAATAAACTAGATGTATGTTTTTCTTGTAAGGTCATTTTATGAACTACGTAAATAACTTTAGTAATTTTTGAAAGTTTTTTCCCACATAATCAGTATTGTTTCCCTGTAGGCTTTTATCCTTTCTACTAACCATCCAGTACTCTGTTTTTTTTGTATACTCCTTGAAATCAGTAATAACTAGTTTGAGTTTTGACCCATTATGTCATCTTGGTTTGTCCCGGTTTCCTCAATCTTCTTTTCTTGGGTTTTTTAAGGTGAGACTATATAATGGTTTTGACCGAAAATTTAGATTTTCGGTTTTTGTGTTTTTCAATAGTTCAATCCTAGATCTACCAGAAAAAAACATTAAATTAAGTCAAAAATTATTTTAATGAAAAATTTAAGATTTTACCAGGCTTTACCAAAAAATTTTTTTCGACTACAACAAATAGCCTATTTTTTATATTTTTAAACTGGTCGTTTTAGAGCAAAGGAAATTTTAGGTTCTTAAAGTATCTGCATTATTATTTTTAATATTCTCAGCTGCTGGTCCAGCTTTCAAACCAACTGTTGATGGGAAATTTACTTTTGTGTAAATTTTGGTTTTTATTTTTGCCTTTTGTTTTTTGCCTTTTTTCCGTAAATTCAGAATTTTAACGATTAGGAACATTTTTCTCGGAAATTATTAAACCTACCAGGCTGAAATTTTCACCAGTTATTTTGCTCTACATAGGCCTACACATATATCGACATTTTTAAGACTTCCTCAGATGCTCCAAAAAAAATCTGGTGTGAAACACTCACACAACTTTCTCTTGCCAATGCAAATAATTAACAATAAACCTAACATTAGTATTAAAACATTAGAAATGAACAAAAACTAACCTCAAAAACATAACCTTATTTTAATCATGAGTGAATGACGCAAAATGACAATCGAACTCAGTTTGGCTTAAAAATACGGAAAACCACGCTTTCACGCTAAACTAGGCTCTGTAGAGAAAAATGCTTTAAACAAAAGTTGTAGATCTTTTAATTTTCTATAAATTTAATTATATACACTTTTGTCGTAAAATGCATACTAAGACCGAAATGTTAAAAAAATCGATTTTTCTCACGTTTTCGTGAGAAAAAAACAGAAAATCGCAAATTACCGCTAAACTAAGCGTTATACAAAAAAATGTTTGAAACAGAAGTTGTAGGTTTTTAAATTCTCTACAACTTTTATTATATAAGTTTTTGCGCTAAAATTTATATTAAAGCCGTAATCTTAAAAAAACAACGTTTTTACGTGAAAACAGCCTCACCGAGAATTTCAGCAAACATGGCGCCTACCCTATCTTGTAGAGAATAAAAAATTGAGTAAATGAGGCGATTTTAAAAAAAATCGTAGGACCAGTTTTTGAGAAAATCGCAAAAAACTGAAAAATTATACGAATAAACTACTACTTCCGGTTGACCGATTTTAATGAAAATGTTCGTGTCGCGTCCGGTAGTGGTATGTAACTTAAGTTTCAAGTTTTAAGTTCGTACGATGTTCCGTTCTTGAGATATTCTGTTCACACACAGACACACACACACACACAGACACACACACAGACCAATCGCTAAAAACATGTTTTTTGGATTCAGGGGGTCTGAAAACGTATAGATCCGGTGAAAACTCGATTTCGAAAAATCGACATGAAAACAATACTTTCCTTCCTATATATTCATATAGGCAAGAGAAAGTAATTAGCAATATGCAAAAAAGTCGATAAAACATTGTAAAGACTCTATGTTATTCATTATTTTGTTTTTAATTTTATGGTTCAACAGATTGTACTGAAAAAAATTCAGTACCTAAAGAAACCTGACAACTATCAGTGTGTAAAGTTTCATTTTCCTATCTTTCACCAATCCTATGTAATATGTACCTAAAAATAGCAAATTTAACATTGGCGGGATACAAAGTGCAGTCTCTCCTTAAGAGAAAGTAACAAAAAAGAAACACATTTTTTATGTTGTACTAAAAATGTAATGTTGTTTAAAATGCGTTATATATCGAGATACAGATAAAAATACAAATGTATTGCATTGTATTGTTCTCTATTATAACCTAACATCATATTCTTCAATGTTCAAAAGTTAACGAGTGACTTAATCACGACCAGCACGCCTTGCTGCCGTTGATTATTATTATTATTACCATTATATTTTCTGTTCTTTACCTAATCATTGGGCATGTAGCCTACTTAACACTTGTTCGATTGTTACTATCGATAGTGTAACTAGAATCGATATATTTTGTGCTGATCGATTTATGCTGTTATTTTAGCAGAAACTTTATGTGTGATTTTTATAAACACTTTTTTAAAGAATTAAATATAGCAGTCTAATATTTCCATGCAGTTACATTTTTTATGAGTGTGCATTAATTATAAAGAAATATTAACAGTAAGGCTATTTGTAAAAAATAAAGATTAATCGATTCGTAGCTAACTGCCGATAACAGCAAGCTAGAGCAGTGTTTCCCAACCGGTGGTCCGCGGACCAAATGTGGTCCGTGAGAGCCTTCGGGGTGGTCCGTGAGAGTCCGGTGACTACTTATAAAAAAAAAATATTTTCCCGTGATTAAATCAAAGTTACGATTTTCATTGAACAAGATTAAGTAAATAAATTCAAGATTTAGATTAAGTAAAGGTAGAAGAGTTGTGGTGTAAGAAAGCCCTGCCTGCGCTTCCCCAAGATTCGGCAAATAGCTTTGCTGTATCTTATGATTTTTTCAACCACTTATTTGTGTGAGCAGGGGTTCTCTAATTTATTGTTAATTAAAAACAAACAACGAAATCGGCTAAGTGTAAGCAGTGATTTGAGAGTAGCTCTTAGCAAAAGCCTAAAACCTAGAATTTCCTCAGCTAATCAGAAAGATTCGTGCACAAAAGTCGCATTGAAATTTTCATTTCATTTTTAATTCATTTTTTAATTTTCATTGTTATTTTCGACTAAGTAAATATTCCTTATTTTATTTATTGTATTCCTTATTATTTCCTGTATTCCTTATTTTATTAAAAGACAATTTACAATTAAAATATTTTTACTTTTTGTGATGTACAATGTACCATACTTTCTGAATATAACAATTATTTGTTTGTAATAATAGTTTCTTAATTAATAATAATAGTTTGTTTCTGAAAATTTGTTTTATTTAATCACCTTTTAATTTGGTTATAACTGATAAGATATATGCAATAATGTAATGGGTGGTCCGTGGTAGTTCACTTTCAGGCCGAGTGGTCCGCAGACCTCTGCGGGTTGGGAACCACTGAGCTAGAGTGTTAAATTATTTGCACTAAATCTACTAAACCACCGGGTTGGTCTAGAGGTAAAGTCGTCGCCAGAATCAGCTGTTTAAGAGCTGATTTTCGGAGACGAAGGTTCCTGGTTCAAATCCTAGTAAAGGTAGTTACTTTTATACGGATTTGAATGGTAGATAGTGTTTGTTGGTGTACTTTGATGGTTGGGGTTCAATTAACCATACTCTCTCAGGAATGGTCGACCTGAGTCTGTACAAGACTACACCTCATTTACATGTCATACACATCATCCTCATCTCATTGGGACATGGGGTTGCTTATTGTTCTGAATTGAACAGATTGCAACGTACACAAATTAGGGATTACCAAAAAAAAAAAAAAAAAAAACAATTTAGGAGAAACTTTGTGAGTGACACTTTTGTAAACACTTTTTTAAAGAGCTAAATATAATAATATTTCCATGCGTTTACATTTTTATGAGTGTGCATTAATTGTAAAGAAATATTAACATTAAGGCTAGCCTATTTGTAAAAAATCTGGTGTGAAACACTCACACAACTTTCTCTTGCCAATGCAAATAATTAATAATAAACCTAACATTATTAATAAAATATTAGAAATAAACAAAAACTAACCTCAAAAACATAACCTTATTTTAATCATGAGTGAATGACGCAAAATGACAATCGAACTCAATTTGGCTTAAAAATACGGAAAATCACGCTTTCACGCTAAACTAGGCTCTGTAGAGAAAAATGCTCTAAACAAAAGTTGTAGATCTTTTAATTTTCTATAAATTTAATTATATACACTTTTGTCGTAAAATGCATACTAAGGCCGAAATGTTAAAAAAATCGATTTTTCTCACGTTTTCGTGAGAAAAAAACAGAAAATCGCAAATTACCGCTAAACTAAGCGTTATACAAAAAAATGTTTGAAATAAAAGTTGTAGAATTTTACATTCTCTACAACTTTTGTTATATAACGTTTTGCGCTAAAATGCATATTAAAGCCGCAATCTTAAAAAGAAAATGTTTTTACGTAAAAACAGCCTCACGCAGAATTTCAGCAAACATGGCGCCTACCCTATCTTGTAGAACATAAAAAATGTAGTAAACCAGGCGATTTTAAAAAAAATCGTAGGACCAGTTTTTGAGAAAATCGCAAAAAAGTGAAAAATTATACGAACAAACTACTACTTCCGGTTGACCGATTTTGATGAAAATGTTCGTGTCGGGTCCGGTAGTGGTATGTAACTTAAGTTTTAAGTTTCAAGTTCGTACGATGTTCCGTTCTTGAGATATTCTGTTCACACACAGACACACACACAGACACACACACAGACCAATCGCTAAAAACATGTTTGTGTGGGTTCAGGGGGTCTGAAAACGTATAGATCCGGTGAAAACTCGATTTCGAAAAATCGACATGAAAACAATACTTTCCTTCCTATATATTTATATAGGCAAGAGAAAGTAAAAATAAAGATTAATCGATTCGTAGCTAACTGGCCGATAACAGCAAGCTATAGTCTACCTACTGTAAGAGTACTCCGCTTATATTGAGGCAAGCGCCTCCTACAGGTTGTAAACAAAAGTTTTACTCTAGTTGGCACGCATCTACCTCTCCGCCTGACAAAATTATCCTGCACTACGTTCCATTTTAAAAATATCTACATCCAGCTAAAATAAACATTATCCTTTAAGCGTTTTTAATTATGCCGTTCAGATTACTTGTAATTATTGTAGTTTCATAAAGCGACTCCTTAATTAATTATTTTAACCATTACATTTACGAAACAATTTTTTTCTACTTTTTAATGTTTACCGCTTTTATGTTTCAAAAACTCAACACATTCACTATCACGCATGTAAACAAAACACAGCTTACAAAAATTTTCAACTTTAGTCTACGAAGAAAATCGAAACGAACCGGATACAATACCAAAATATAACAGCTGAAACTATAAATGAGTTAAACACGGGCAAGTGCAATCAGTTGTATTAAACTAATCACAGACATTAATTATTTTAATGATATGAAATAAACAATCTGAAATGATAAACAACGAATCACTGGAATTGTTTACTCTACTGTTATAATTCAAGCGCATCAGTCTTATATTACTTGTGATCAAAAATAAGATAAAAATGAGTCTATAATAAAAACCTACTAATCATAAATAATAATGTAATAATAGTAAATAATGTAACGAAAAATAACAATGTAAGAATAACCTATAGTAAAATTTTAGTTATTAATGGTAAACTAATGTTCGATTTATAAAACACTTTCTAACAATGAATTGAACGTGTTTTCATTATATTAAGCTTAAAGTGAATAATTAGTCTTGTATGGTTTTGTTTTTGATAATGGTGTGGGTAGTTTTAATTAATGCGCATGCTCACTTGTATTGCTGGTTGCCTACGTTGGAGCACTCTTAACGTAGACAGACTCTAGAGTGTTAAATTATTTGCACTAAATCTACTAGTAACCCACTGGGTTGGTCTAGAGGTATTGTCGTCGCCAAAATCAGCTGTTTAACAGCTGATTTTCGGAGACGAAGGTTCCTGGTTCAAATCCTAGTAAAGGTAGTTACTTTTACACGGATTTGAATACTAGACAGTGGTTACCGGTGTACTTTGATGGTTCGGGTTTAATCATTGCACGTTGCAATCTATTCAATTCAGAACAATAAGCAACCCCATGACCCAATAAGATGAAGATGATGTGTATGACGTGTAAATGAGGTGTAGTTTCGTACAGACTCAGACCGACCATTCCTGAGAGAGTATGGTTAATTAAACTCCAACCATCAAAGTACACCGGCAACCACTGTCTAGTATTCAAATCAGTATAAAAGTAACTACCTTTACTAGGATTTAAACCAGGAACCTTCATCTCGGAAAATCAGCTGTTAAACAGCTTTTGGCGACGACTTTACCTCTAGACCAACCCGGTGGGTTAATTAATTTTTAACAGGAAATTTTATTTTTCTGTAACGTCAAAATTTTGGTCGGCAATGGCAGGCTTACGCCTGCAAGTTTTCGAAAAAAGGGCTGCCACTCCCTTATACAACCCTTATTCAGATTAAATGACACTTTAGATGAAACATTTAAATATAGTTTCGGTACTGAAAGGGCTAGACTAACCCGCTTGGTCAAAATGATAAAAACATAAACAAATATGCGAAACATATGAAATCGGAGAATCAATAAATCAATCTGAGGTAAATTCAATATATCGAAATGTCAGACAATCGATATAATAATTTAAATAATTTATTAATCGACTAGACATTTTACCTTAGTTGTAGACAAGCAGACGAGAATAAATTCAATGCTTATTTTATTAACTATAGGGATTATATTATAAAGTAGGTGAGTGTAAAAGAGTCAAAGGTCAAAAGGTGAAAAATATTTTTCTTATCCTTTATATAAATTAATTTCAATAGAAATAAACAAAGTCACGAACTGATTTAACCATAACCTCAAATAACATTTTAATAATAACTTTCAATCTACACTAGCCTGTTCTACATTGCACGTTCTACTCTACTAAGTAGACTATTGGTTGGAAGAGGCCTGTAGACAAAAGCGAAAGTCCTCGCCCTCTGACAGATCCATCATACCAAACCAATCAAAACCAATTAAGTTACAGTCCAGCCTCTCTAAGTTTGCTCCTAATGTAAACAAATAATGACGTCACTGAGCATGCGCATTATATATAAATGTGTACACGCTGATTAAAAAGTAACAACAAAATACTTTCAAAAGTATTTAAATACGAAATACTTTTAAAAGTATTTTTATAAATGAAATTGTCAAGCCTACATCATATATCATGACTGATGTTTTTAGTACTTTAAGAACTTATAATTTAAAAATCTGGTGTGAAACACTCACACAACTTTCTCTTGCCAATGCAAATAATTAACAATAAACCTAACATTAGTATTAAAACATTACAAATGAACAAAAACTAACCTCAATAAACATAACCTTATTTTAATCATGAGTGAATGACGCAAAATGACAATCGAACTCAGTTTGGCTTAAAAATACGGAAAATCACGCTTTCACGCTAAACTAGGCTCTGTAGAGAAAAATGCTCTAAACAAAAGTTGTAGATCTTTTAATTTTCTATAAATTTAATTATATACACTTTTGTCGTTAAATGCATACTAAGACCGAAATGTTAAAAAAATCAATTTTTCTCACGTTTTCGTGAGAAAAAAAACAGAAAATCGCAAATTACCGCTAAACTAAGCGTTATACAAAAAATTGTTTGAAACAAAAGTTGTAGGTTTGTAAATTCTCTACAACTTTTATTATATAAGTTTTTGCGCTAAAATTTATATTAAAGCCGTAATCTTAAAAAAACAACGTTTTTACGTAAAAACAGCCTCACCGAGAATTTCAGCAAACATGGCGCCTATCCTATCTTGTAGAGAATAAAAAATTGAGTAAAATAGGCGATTTTAAAAAAAATCGTAGGACCAGTTTTTGAGAAAATCGCAAAAAAGTGAAAAATTATACGAATAAACTACTACTTCCGGTTGACCGATTTTGATGAAAATGTTCGTGTCGCGTCCGGTAGTGGTATGTAACTTAAGTTTCAAGTTTCAAGTTCGAACGATGTTCCGTTCTTGAGATATTCTGTTCACACACAGACACACACACACACACACAGACACACACAGACACGCGCACACACACACACACACACACACACACACACACACACACACACACACACACACACACACACACACACACACAGACACACACAGACCAATCGCTAAAAATTTGTTTTTTGGGTTCAGGGGGTCTGAAAACGTATAGAACCGGTGAAAACTCGATTTCTTAAAATCGACATGAAAACAATACTTTCCTTCCTATATATTCATATAGGCAAGAGAAAGTAAAAAATAGTTATCTTAATAGGAATACGACATCCATAAAGTCACGGACTCTAGCGTGCACCCTGTAGTAGCTGGTTTTGGTTTGTTGACAGTAGGAGCAAACTTAGAGCGGCTGAACTATACAATAGATTCATTTTTTAAAATATTTGCAATGTAGTATTAGATAAAGTGTCTAACTATAACTATCTGGGCTGTGATGTGAGCTTTGATAGGGACTTGGAAGTCAAAAAAAATCTGGTGTGAAACACTCGCACAACATTCTCTTGCCAATGCAAATAATTAAAAAATATAATGTAACATTCGTCATAAAACATTAGATAAGAACAACTAACCTCAAAAAACATAACCTAATTTTAATCATGAGTGAAACACTCAAAACGAAAATCAACCTCAGTTCGGCTTAAAAATACGGAAAATCACTCTTTCACGCTAAACTAGGCTCTGTAGAGAAAAATGCACAAAATAAAAGTTATAGATCGTTTTATTTACTATAAAATTTATTATATACACTTTTGACGTAAAATGCATTCTAAGGCCGAAATCTTAAAAAAATTGATTTTTCACACGTTTTCGTGAGAAAAAACAGAAAATTGCTAATTACTGATAAACTAAGCGTTATACAAAAAAATGTTTGAAACAAAAGTTGTAGAATTTTAAATTTTCTAAAACTTTTATTATATAACGTTTTGCGCTAAAATGCATATTAAAGCCGTAATCTTAAAAAAACAACGTTTTTACGTGAAAACAGCCTCACCCAGAACTTCAACAAACATGGTGCCTACCCTATCTTGTAGAGAATAAAAAATTTGAGTAAACCAGGCGATTTTTAAAAAAATCGTAGGACCAGTTTTTGAGAAAATTGCAAAAAAGTGAAAAATTATACGAATAAACTACTACTTCCAACCGATTTGACCGATTTGACCAATTTTGACCGATTTTGATGAAAATGTTCGTGTCGGGTTCGGTAGTGGTATATAACTTAAGTTTCAAGTTTCAAGTTTGTACGTTGTTCCGTTCTTGAGATATTCAGTTCACACACACACACACACACACACACACACACACACACACACACACACACACACACACACACACACACACACGCACGCACGCACGCACACACACACACACACACACACACACACACACACACACACACACAGACCGATCGCTAAAAACATGTTTGTTGGGTTCAGGGGGTCTGAAAACGTACAGATCCGGTGAAAACTCGATTTCGAAAAATCGACATGAAAACAATACTTTCCTTCCTATATATTCATAAAGGCAAGAGAAAGTAAAAAAAAAAAAATAAATTTCAAGCTATTCACCATTAACAGGACACTGGGTAACAGAGACAGTACTGAAGTTCTACAAGGTAATGGCAGCCCCAGTTCTTCTTTATGGAAGTAATTATGGGTTACCACAAAACGTCAAGAAAGTAGGATCCAAGCAGCTGAAATGAGGTTTTTAAGGAAAGTGAAAGGCTGCTCGAGGCTGGATCTAATACACAATGAAGAAATTAGATCCGAGTTGGGTGTATTTAGTTTGAATGAAAAAGTGGAGGAGTACCGTAATCAATGGAGGTGTCATTTGGAACGGGTGCCGGAGGAGAGAATACCTCTAAAAGTGACGGAATATGTTCCAGTTGGAAAAAGGGAGGTGAAAGACCTCGAAGAAGATGGCAGTAGTCGAGATGTACGGGTTGGAATGTTTCGTGTTTCTGTAGACGTACAGGATGGTTTGTGAGTTCAGAACAGGCTTATGCCTAATCCTTGATAGTAAGAAGAATAAGAAGAAGAAAATATTTTATAGAAAAAATTTAGAATAAAACAATCACATGACTTATCCTTACCATTGTAAATAATAAAATATAAAACCTTAGTTTTGTACACGTTGATTTGTTCTAAATTTACAAATCGAAGTCAAGGGAAAAACAGGCTATGTCACATTTACTTAATTTTTTAGTATGCAGTTTATGACAAAAGTGTACTATATAATAAACTTTACAGGATATTAAAAGATCTACAACTTTTATTATAAGCATTTTCCTGTACAGAGTTTAACTAGTTTAGCGTGAAAGAGTGGTTTTTACTTTCTCTTGCCTATATGAATATATAGGAAGGAAAGTATTGTTTTCATGTCGATTTTTCGAAATCGAGTTTTCACCGGATCTATACGTTTTCAGACCCCCTGAACCCAAAAAACATGTTTTTAGCGATTGGTCTGTGTGTGTGTCTGTGTGTCTGTGTGTGTGTGTGTGAACAGAATATCTCAAGAACGGAACATCGTACGAACTTGAAACTTGAAACTTAAGTTACATACCACTACCGGACGCGACACGAACATTTTCATCAAAATCGGTCAACTGGAAGTGGGAGTTTATTCGTATAATTTTTCACTTTTTTGCGATTTTCTAAAAAACTGGTCCTAGATTTTTTTTAAAATCGCCTATTTTACTCAATTTTTTATTCTCTACAAGATAGGGTAGGCGCCATGTTTGCTGAAATTCTCGGTGAGGCTGTTATCACATAAAAACGTTGTTTTTTTAAGATTACGGCTTTAATATAAATTTTAGCGCAAAAACTTATATAATAAAAGTTGTAGAGAATTTAAAAACCTACAACTTTTATTTCTAACATTTTTTTGTATAACGCTTAGTTTAGCGGTAATTTGCGATTTTCTGTTTTTTTTCTCACGAAAACGTGAGAAAAATCGATTTTTTTAACATTTCGGCCTTAGTATGCATTTTACGACAAAAGTATATATATTATTAAATTTATAGAAAATTAAAAGATCTACAACTTTTATTTAAAGCATTTTTCTCTACAGAGCCTAGTTTAGAGAGAAAGAGTGATTTTCCGTATTTCTAAGCCAAACTGAGGTTGATTTTCATTTTGCATCATTCACTCATGATTAAAATAAGGTTATGTTTTTGAGGTTAGTTTTTTGTTTATTTCTAATATTTTATTATTAATGTTAGGTTTATTGTTAATTATTTGCATTGGCAAGAGAAAGTTGTGTGAGTGTTTCACACCAGATTTTTCTTATTTTAAGCCAAACTGAGATTGATTTTCATTTTGGGTCTTGCACTCATGATTAAAATTAGGTTATGTTAATTGAGGTTAGTTTTTTGTTTATTTCTAATGTTTTATTACTAATGTTAGGATTATTGTTTATTATTTGCATTGGCAAGAAAAAGTTGTGTAAGTGTTTCACACCAGATTTTTTATTATTATAATGACTTGAGCTTGTTCTTCCTTTAAATGAATGGTTCAATTTATGACCTAAATTAACATTGTTATAAAATATTAAATTGCCCATAACAGACAGGTAGAGTGTCAAATTATTTACACTCAATCTGTTAGTTGCAGGGCTAAAATAAATAGTTCTGTTTCTTATCACATGGTCAGCCAATTAAATGACTGAATCATTTAAGAACAGAAGAGGTATAGGTGTAAAAGACACTAATCAGAGTTATCTCCTCTGAGAGTAATGAATTTCATTATACAGCCAGACCTTGTGGTGAATAAAGTGAAGGTGTCATTTGCAGAGTGGAAAATATGTGCTTTTCAGAGGATATGTGCATGCTGATAAGCATACTTTTACATTTAGTGAGGAAAGCAATGGTAAACCACCTCACTACTCGTTTTCCTTAGTAAAACCTCTAGAGGTTCAAACCAGCCTTTCGGCTGATCACCTAAACAACACACCTCTTCTGTTGCTAAATGCTTCATTCATACTATAATTGTGTGACCATATGATAAGAGAGAGAACTATTTATTGTAGTTTTGGAACTAACAGATTGAATGTAAATAATTTAACACTTAACCGGCCTGTTATGGGTGAAATTTTATGTTACTATAATGTTAATATTATAAACGTGGGTGGAAAATGATTGTACTTACTATAAAAGGATAAATAGAGTTAAATTTAACGATACAGTTTGTAAGTTTAATTTTAAACTTTTACTAGCCATTATAAGAAGATTATCTGGTAATAAATCTGGTTACGTTTTAAGGTTATCTTATGTAACTAAATTCAATTGTGTAGCTAACCCAAACTCATGAATCTTCTACAAATAACAATAACAATCTACTCATGTTATATCATCATCATCGTCATCATCATCATCAGATTAAGTCAGTATTCTTTTTCCTTAATATAATTTACATTTTCTTCTTTTTTAAATACAGTCATTTGTTTTGCTTCTACTTTCTCCCTAGTAACTTAACAATGTCATATACGTTTAAAAATTCATTTTCTCTTCTAATCTGATTATGTTATTTTGTTATATAATATTTTTGTTGTATCTAATTCATGTTACTCGATAGGTGTGTATTTTTATGAAAAAGGTTATTCATTTTCCCGATTTTATTTGTTTATTTATTCGGCCATTTGAAGAAGTAATTAATCTGGCATACAACGTTGGATATTCAGGTGGCATAGGTGAAAAGCCTCTTCACCTATGTACTGGATAGTATCTAAATTTATTTCTCTCACAAAATAAGTATTATATTTTCTGTTATTATTATTTTTTGTTTGACAATAAACGAAGAAGTTATCTTTTATGGGAGAGGTGATCACATATAATCTAAACGAAAAAATAAACATGGAATCAAGAGTAAACAAACTCAAGGGAGCTCAAAGACTGACATGGTCCACCTATAAGAGGAAGTCAATGTCCATAAAATCCAAATTGAGGCACTACAATACGGTCACGAAGTCTGTGGTAATGTATGCGTGTGAGACTTTGGGCAGGTTGAGGCACTGTGGGAAGATGGAGGACCTTAGAAAGACAGAGAGAAGAATCCTCAGAACAATAATAAACAAAAAGCACAGAGTAGACAATGAGTATAGGTTGTTGCCAAATTCGGTTCTATATAGGGAAAATGAGGAAATTTCCGAGATAATGAGGAAGAGAAGAGTTGGGTTCTTTGGACATCTTAGGAGACTGCCAGAATCCAGATTTACCAGACAGGTACTGGATTTCTTTTTGAGAACCAAAGTCAAGTACGCCTGGTTTGAGGAAGTTCAACAGGATCTGCAGGACCTGGATATCTCAGAGACACAGATTTTGAACAGAGAAGAAGGATATAAGATCAAAAATCCAAACACGAAATTTCCAGAAGTACCTAAAAGGCAGACAAACAGACATTGGACTGTGGAGGATAGGGCGAGAGTGTCGCAAAGGATGAAGAACTACTGGGCGGATAGGAGAAACAACTAGGGATCTTCTATAAATCGATTAATTTTGCTCCAATGAGGGCCTAAAAAAAAAAAAAAAAAAAAAAAAAAACGAAGAAGTATCGTGTAAAAAAGTACATGAAATTATTGTCTCTGCTTAGAGCGCTTTCTAATGTTTTAAACAGTCCTTGCAATTGTATTAATACACGTTATAAATGCCCAAGTGAAGAGTTGGACGGTTGAAACCCACCGGGTCGGTAAGGAGGTAACGTCGTCTCCTCGAGTCAGCTATTTAACGGCTGATTTTAGGAGACGAAGGTTCCTGATTCAAATCTTAGTATATGTAGTTACTTTTATCCGGATTTAAACACTAGTCAGTGGTTACCGGTGTACTTTGATAGTTAGAGTTCAATTAACAATACTCTCTCACGAATGGTCGGCCTGTGTTTGTACAAGATTACACCTTATTTAAACGTCATACACATCATCCTTATCTCATTTGGTCATGGGTTGTTTATTATTCTCAATTGAACAGATTGTAACGTACACACATTAGGGATAAAATAAAACAAAATAAAAAATAAAAATATACGAATTACTGCTTCTCCTCTTCTAAACAAGCGGGTTATCATGACAACGGATAGTCACAGCAAATACCCACTCTTAGCTCTCCCCACTCGTCCACGAATAGTGAAGAGATTGCTTTGCGTCGACCAACTTACTGCACGTATATAATGCGCATGCTCAGTGACGTCATTATTTGTTTACCTTAGGAGCAAACTAAGAAAGGCTTAACTTTAGGTGATCAGCCGAAAGACAGGCTGGTTTGCACCTTTAGAAGCTTTACTAAGTAAAACGAGGAGTCAGGTGGTTTACCATTGCCAACACTCGCTGAATGGAAAAGTATGCTTTTCAGCAGGCGCTTATATGCCAGGCTCTCTGAAATGCATTTTTACACCCAGAATGAATTTACTTTTAAAGAAGATAACTGTGATTAGTGTATTTTACACCAATACCTAATCTGTTGTTAAATACTTCATCATATAATTTGGTGACCAAGTAATAAGACCCAGAACTATTTTTTGTTGTCCTGCAACTAGCAGATCGAGTGCAAATAATATAACATTCCACCTGCTTTTTATGGTCAAACGGCGGTGTAACATTGTAATCTTGGAGAGATTTGCTGGGTCTCTGCCAAAAGGTCTGTTTTAAAAGTTTTATAATATTTGTATTTACATTTTGTAAGTTTAAAAAATACAAATAAACCCACCGGGTTGGTCTAGAGGTAAAGTCGCCGCCAAAATCAGCTGTTTAACAGCTGATTTTCGGAGACGAAGGTTCCAGGTTCAAATCCTAGTAAAGGTAACTACTTTTATTCAGATTTTTTATACTAGACAGTGGTTACCAGTGTACTTTGATGATTGGGGTTCAATTAACCATACTCTCTCAGGAATGGTCAACCTGAGTCTGTACAAGATTACACCTCATTTACACATCATCCTCACCTCATTGGGTCATGGGGTTGCTTATTGTTCTGAATTGAGCAGATTGCAACGTGCACACATTAGGGATTGCCGGCCGCATTGGCGCAGTTGGTAACGTGCTTGCCTCTCATCATGCGGTCTTGGGTTCAAATCCCACTCAGGCACGGCATATTTTCATATGTTACAAAAAAATCATTTCATCCTTCACCGTCTGCATTAGCAGTAATTGCAAAACAGTCGGACGTTAAAAAAAAAAAAAAAAAAAAAAAACATTAGGGATTACAAAAAAAAAATAATACAAGAATTTTTATAGAAGTCTAAGTGTATAAATTGAAATGGAGTAACTAAAATGATTTATAATTTATAAATTTATGACTTTTAATTTATTTTTATGCACGAAGAATTTTTTTATTTGCTTTAACTAAAGTAAAATAATAACATACGCTAAAATTGCATAATTAATTTAAAAACTCAGAAAATATTTCTCTGTTAAGGGAATGATTAGGTAATAGAAATATCCATAATAACAAAATAACTAAGCTTACTTAACATCTTATTACGAGCAAGTGAACAATAGATAAATATGTAAAGACTTTCTATGCAAACATAAAAGCCTATACAGAAATGTTGACAAATTGTCAGGCATCGTAAAATAAATTAGCGGTAAATTTTTGATTAATTTTTAGGCTCAGCAAGGTTTTAACTAGTAAATTATTACTGTATATTATTATTTTTAAAACTATAATATTTATATTAAATGTCTTAAAAAGTACTGATAATAAGAATGAAATGAGAAAACGCAGGAGGGTAAGAAGGAGTGGAAGAAGAAAACGATAATAAGAATTTTGTTTTTATTTTTTTATTTCTAATTTGTGTACGTTGCAATCTGTTCAATTGAGAACAATAAGCAACCCCATGACCCAATGAGATGAGGATGATATGTATGAAAGTGTAAATGAGGTATAGTCTTGTACAGACTCAGGCCGACCATTCCTGAGAGTGTATAGTTAATTGAACCCCAACCACAAAAGTACACCGGTAACCACTGTCTAGTATTCAAATCCGAATAAAAGTAATTACCTTTACTAGGATTTGAACCAGGAACCTTCGTCTTCGAAAACCAGCTGTTAAACAGTTGATTTTGGCGACGACTTCACCTCTAGACCAACCCGGTGGGTTAATAAGAATCTAAATTAGTAAAATAATAAGAAAGAAGAATTAGAACTATGTTCAATCTTGACAATCCGACAGAAACTTGATTTTTGGTAATCCATAATTTTGGATTACTGTGAGTACCATTTAAAACAGTATTAAAAGGATTTCTGGCGATGAATAAGTTATGTAGTTTAACCCTTTTAGTGCCAACGTCCGGAAAACAAGACGTCGATATTTTTTACGTAGTAACAACATTCAGTTTACCGGACGCCCGTAAGTAATTCATAAAGTGCTAACGCCCGGATAACCGAATATTTCAAAAAAAAAAAAATTTCAACAAAAATTAAGGAGAGCACTATACCACCTATCCCATGTTAAATTGATCTCAATTTACGTTGCCTACACGTTTCTAAGAAACCGTTAAGAGTTAGGGCTTTAATTTTTTGTGCCTTTTCTATAACATCTTTTTAAGCTCTGGTGGTGAGTTTTGAATTAATTATTATTATTAAGGTTAAGTTTATTAAGAAATAAGAGTTGACCATTCGTGATATAATTTTGTATTTTATTTAATATTATTTTAAATAATATTTTATTTTTCCATAATCATAAGTATGTCAATATCAGGCAGGTGGAGGGTTAAAATATATGCACTTGAACTGCTAGTTGCAGGACTACAAAATATAGTAGCGTTCCTTAACACCAAGTCACCCAATTATATAACTGAAGTATTTAACAACAGAAGAGGTAGAGGTGTAAAAGACACTAGTCACAGTTATCTCCTATTTCGTAATACAGGTAGACAACCTGCGGTGAATGAAGTGAACGTGTCATTTGCAGAGTGTAAAGTAAATTCTTTTCAAAAGAACCTGTCATGCTGATAAGCTTACTTTTCCACTCAGTGAGTAAGGTAATGGTAAACCACCTTACTCCTCATTTTACTTAGTAAAGCCTCTAGAGGTTCAGACC
This sequence comes from Catonia carolina, assembly GCA_035578175.1. Taxonomy (NCBI): domain Eukaryota; kingdom Metazoa; phylum Arthropoda; class Insecta; order Hemiptera; family Achilidae; genus Catonia; species Catonia carolina. The sequence continues at coordinate 72,685,688 of JAQMRL010000006.1, forward strand.
AGCCTTTCGGCTGATCAACACGCACACACGCACGCACACAAGAGGTACGTTCATTAGGGTATAACAAACAGTATAATCATTTTGTTTCAAAATATAAATGTAATGTTGTAATTTAGGTCATCAGCCGAAATTATGATTTGGACCTTAAAGGCTTTACTAAGTAAAACGAGGAGTCAGGTGGTTTACGACTGCCTCCGTCATTGAATGGAAAAGTATGCTTATCAGCATGCTGGGCCCTCTGAAAAATACTACATTTCTCCCTGTAAATGAACCTTCATTTCATTCACCACTGAGTCTATCTGTATATAGAAATAGGAGATAACTGTGACTAGAGTGTGTTTTACATAAAGTACCTGTTCTGTTGTTAAATGCTTCACTCATATAATTGGGTGACCATCTGATAAGAAACACAACTACTTTTGTTACTCTGAAACTATCAGATTGAGTGCAAATAATTTAACACTCCACCTGCCTGTTATGGATAAATGTAACTCATATTATTTTATGTGACAATAAAATTGTTTATTTATTCATACATTGTAGATGAGATTGCTTTTAAATTAAAGAATTTTAATATAAAAACCCCTTTGTTATAAAGATCTAGGTGGCTGAAGGATGTGGAGGAACTTGGAATCACTATACAAGATCTGCTAACAAAATCACATAAGTACAACCAACTAGTCAAGACTAATATGGTGACATTCCAACCAAAAACCAGAAGAGTGTACAACTGGGTGCTTACCGACAAAGACCGGAAAAAGAGATCGGAACGATTTAAGAAAATGTGGGCCAAACGAAAGAAAGCCACGCTTACGATAGCGCGCTTTTCACAGAAACCTAACACTGGAACAGACCTAAACTTAAACTAGAGTGATCTTATGTAGTCTCAAAAGTAAAAAAACCCTTTTGAGACCAATCTGAACTTATGGTGTCCAGCTCTTTGGAGTAGGCTGAGAAAAATGAAAAGTCGATCAAAGTTATTCAATCAAAATTTTAAGATTTGTTTCCGGTGCTCTTTTTTATGTTCTAAGCAATAAAACCCTCAATAATGATTTCAAAATTCTGACAGTAAAGGAACTAACTGCGTTCATCTATCATAGTAAATTTTTCAAACGACTAAATTACCATCTGAACCAACTAGCCCGTGACCAAGCTACAAGAAACTTCCCAACTGTGCGACGTCTAAAACGAAAATGGAGCAGAGACTTGTTGGTCTGAATAACGGACAACACACATAGTTCTAAACTAAGAATATATCACTGGGTACCTCTTCTCATTAAAGTAAAATTCCCCAACGGCCATTTAATATCATTTGTAGAAATTGTGCAGCTCAAGGTACAGTGCCGTTTCATATTTTTTCTCTTTATGTGTTTTTTTGGCGCTTAGCTTTGTGGTACATCCAGCAGATCCAATTTAGACATAATACAACGCTTCCAAAATAAAGTATTAAGATCGACGAGTAACGCCGGGTGGTTTATAAGAAACTAAGAAATACATGACCATCTTTGTATCCGTATCATAACAGAAGAGATAAGAGAGCTGAGTCTCCGGTATAAGCTAAGATTAAAAGATCACCAGAACCACCTAGCATTAAATTTATTGGACAACAGTGAGGAAACGAAGCGCCTCAAAAGACATCACATCCTCGACTTATACGAACGTTTTTAATCCATACACGAAATTTGATTCACCATTTATCTTCATCACTACTTTTTAATCTAAAGTGAAATTTCAAAATTTACTTTTCTTTTACTTTTCTATTATTAACTTCTTTTGAATTGTTTACTTCATTTTTTGTTTAGTTCTTTTACATTGTTATTGTTTTTTTTTTGTAATCTCTAATATGTGTACGTTGCAATCTGTTCAATTTAGAACAATAAGCAACCCGATGACCCAATGAGATGAGGATGATGTGTATGACTTGTAAAATGAGGTGTAGTCTTGTACAGACTAAGGTCAACCATTCCTGAGAGAGTATGGTTAATTGAACCCCAACCATCAAAGTACACCGGTAACCACTGTCTAGTATTCAAATCCATATAAAAGTAACTTTCTAGGATTTGAACCAGGAACCTTCGTCTCCGAAAATCAGCTGTTATAATCGTAACTTTACAACTTTCTTAGTTTGTTATTAACTTAATTTTCTAATTTTATTTAGTTGAAGTGAGAGCAAAGGCTGTCTATTTCACTCACGTCAGTTTAGTTCACTTATAATGATTTGATTAAAGCCACATTGTAGACTAAAGGCTGATTGTAGGCCTAAATAGATAAGTTACAAAAAAATTGTTTTATTCATAACTGTACGGTTTCGCACAACCAGTAAATATGCATACAATATTATTTATTTATTGAGTGATGATGGCTACATAAGCCTTGGGTTTGTGCGTAGGTAATGATATGTGGTGATTTACAGATGAAAAAATCTGGTGTGAAACACTCACACAACTTTCTCTTGCCAATGCAAATAATTAACAATAAACCTAACATTAGTAATAAAATATTAGAAATAAACAAAAAACTAACCTCAAAAAACATTAGTGAAATACACAAAATTAAAATCGACCTCAGTTTGGCTTAAAAATACGGAAAATCGCTCATTCACGCTAAACTAGGCACTGTAAAAAAAATGCTTAAAATAAAAGTTGTAGATCTCTTAATTTCCTATAAATTTTATTTTATACACTTTTGTCGTAAAATGCATTCTAAGGCCGAAATCTTAAAAAAATCGATTTTTCTCACGTTTTCGTGAGAAAAAGCAGAAAATCGCTAATTACTGCTAAACTAAGCGTTATACAAAAAAAAAATGTTTGAAATAAAAGTTGTAGAATTTTAAATTTTCTACAACTTTTATTATATAACATTTTGCGCTAAAATGCATATTAAAGCCGCAATCTTAAAAAGAAAATGTTTTTACGTATAAACAGCCTCACGCAGAATTTCAGCAAACATGGCGCCTACCCTATCTTGTAGAGAATAAAAAATTGAGTAAACCAGGCGATTTTAAAAAAAATCGTAGGACCAGTTTTTAAAAAAATCGCAAAAAAGTGAAAAATTATAGGAATAAACTAAGTTACTACTACTTCCGGTTGACCGATTTTGATGAAAATGTTCGTGTCGGGTCCGGTAGTGGTATGTAACTTAAGTTTTAAGTTTCAAGTTCGTACGATGTTCCGTTCTTGAGATATTCTGTTCACACACACACACATACATACACACACACACACACACACACACACACACAGACACACACACAGACCAATCGCTAAAAACATGTTTTTTGGGTTCAGGGGGTCTGAAAACGTATAGATCCGGTGAAAACTCGATTTCGAAAAATCGACATGAAAACAATACTTTCCTTCCTATATATTCATATAGGCAAGAGAAAGTAAAAAATGCCAGACCTGACCAGGAATCAAACAAGGGACCCCGGGCATAGTAGCCAGTTGCGCAGACCACTACACCACGGTCCGGCCGTTTTTCAATAATATAATTTGAAAACATTACAGTAGACGTTAAGGGAGAAATCCCGCAGTTAATTATTAAAGTTAGCCTTTTAATTATTTAATTGTTAGCATTATATAATTAATAATAGTAATTTTAATTACTTCTTTAGGTTTTTATTAGGTTTTGTTATAATTTAGACTATATTGAATGAAGTTAACCCAAGTCTCTACTCCAACTCCTGCTAAGCCGACGATATGGATTGCCTGGTAAATGTGGAGATATTAGTTCGCGAATCAATGTTTATTAAATCTAAACTTTAATTTTAAAATATAATCTACAATTATAGCAATTAAAGACAAAAATACCAAAGAATTGATCACATTTTTAAAGCTGATAATCTGATGTTTTGACTCAGGAAAAGCTTATGTTTGAACAATTTTTATTTATTTATTTTTTTTTTTGGTTTACCGTCTGACTGTTTTGCAATTACTGCTAATGCAGACGGTAAAGGATGAAATGATTTTTTGTAACGTATGAAAATATCCCGTGCGTGAATGGGATTTGAACCCAAGACCACATAATGAGAGGCGAGCACGTTACCAACTGCGCCAATGGGCCAGCATGTTTGAACAAGGAAAACTTAATAAACCTATTCTTGGATAAGAGAAAGTTTAGGTAAATAATTTATTTCCCCCACATTAAATTCAAAAATTTAAAAGTAGAGATTAATAAATGTATGTAACAAAGTGTAATTTTTTTGTAAACATTTTTAGAAATAAAATTTATTATTTATTTTTAAGTAGGCTATTTTAAATCATCTATATTATTAAAACCTATAAAGGAACAGGACTATTTATTTATATTTATCAATAAATTTAATTAAAAAAATTAATTTAATTAAAATCGTAAAATTACTTACGGTGATCATGTTGTTAAAGTTAATAGATAATGAACACTAAAAATATAAAAAAATATGGTGCAGAGAATCGAAGTGTGGACAGCGAATGGAGGTAGTCTTCCGAGTTGTTTTGTAGCCAAGTGTTGAAGATTAAGTTACAAAGGATTGTGGATGAACTCTCTTTTTATATAGGTGGCCTAAACTTTAAACACACCTTCACACAGAAAGACGAGACTGGCCGAACATTCACTACGGTATTAACAAACACTATTTTGTTTTAATACATACATACCATAACATGGAATATTTAAAGGAATGCTTCTTAAAAATGTTTCTGTTTTATTAATCCATGATCCGGCCAAACTTCTTCTCTTTGTAATCCAATAATACAAAGCCGTACCGTGCAATATTTACCTTCACTAATTCTTACTTACATTATTCTATAATATTTATTAACTATCATATTTTAAATATTTCATAATTCAATATTGCGGGAATAAACAATATCTGGAATATATATTGTTTTTATTTTTATTCTCTCTGACTCTTTTATGAAATAAAAACAGTGTTAACTCGTATAAAAAAAATCAAGTCAAAAAACAAATAAAAGTTTTATTAAGAAGGAGGGTTACAGACAAAAATAAATAAATACCAAACTTTTATTACTTTATCTTGAATTATATGAATATTATAGAGAAGGAAAGTATTGTTATCATGACGAATTTTAAGAAAAGTGTTTTCTTTAGATATTAACTTTTTAGGTGTTAAAGAAACAGAATTATTTAATTATATTTATATATAAATTTAATTAAAAAAATGAATTTTATTAAAATCATAAAATTACTTATGTGCCCATAACAGACAGGTGGAGTGTCAAATTATTTACACTCAATCTGTTCATTGCAGGGCTAAAATAAATAGTTCTGTTTCTTATCACATGGTCAGCCAATTAAATGACTGAATCATTTAAAAACAGACGAGGTAGAGGTGTAAAAGACACTAATCAGAGTTATCTCCTCTAGAAGTAATGAATTTCATTATACAGCCAGACCCTGTTGTGAATGAAGTGAAAGCGTCATTTGCAGAGTGGAAAATATGTGCTTTTCAGAGGGCCCGGCATGCTGATGAGCGTACTTTTCCGCTCAGTGAGGAAGGCAATTGTAAACCACCTCACTCCTCGTTTTACTTAGTAAAAACTCTACAGGTTCAAACCAGCCTTTCGGCTGATGGCCGGCCGCATTGGCGCAGTTGGTAACGTGCTCGCCTCTCATCATGCGGTCTTGGGTTCGAATCCCATTCAGGCACGGCATTTTTTCATACGTTACAAAAAATCATTTCATCATTCACCGTCTGCATTAGCAGTAAGTGCAGAACAGTCGGACGTTAAACCAAAAAAAAAAAAAAAAAAAAAAAAAAAAAAAAAAAAAAAAAAATTTCGGCTGTTGACCTAAACAACAACAACAAAATTACTTACGGTGATCATGTTGTTAAAGTTTATAGATAATTAATACTAAAATAATATAAACAATATGGTGCAGAGAATTGAAGTGTGGACAGCGAATGGAGGTAGCCTTCCGAGTTGATATTAAATATAAATTTTTTAGGCTCCAAACCAAAAAAGGTCAGCCCATTGACGTAGTGGTTAGCGTACACAAGGTACAGTATTCAGATGAACTGTAGTCCCCTAGCCGTGGGAGTGAGAGAATGCATAACGCTCTCACTCGCACAAGCCATACGCGCCGTTACAATAACATTGTCGTATAATTTTACTCATTGTTGTGAACAAACGTTTATGCACGCAGTAAACTAACGAGCAAGATAACGACTGTAGTATGTTTTCAGATTTGGATTATAACGGTAAAGACCTTTGACAAGAGAAAGTTGTGTGAGTGTTTCACACGAAATTTTTCCGATTACATCCGTCTTGTCGTCCCAATACACTTTTGATATGTTTCGTAGCATTGTTACCAGTCCGTTATAAAATCAATGTTATTAGCCGTACTCTGGTTTATCTTTTTAATTAATTCACCCTAGACTACAGAATGCTCATTTCATTGTGTTAGTGTAGTTAACTACCATATATCGTAATACTATTACATAACCTTTACCAAGAACTAAAGCTAAGTTTGTGTACTTAGGTGAGACTTGTTATTTATTTTAGTGTCTGTGATAAATGGTACCTTGTCTCAACGTAAGAAGATAAAGATAGAGGCGGATTGAGAGAGCGTGATGTAAGATTTAAGTGAGAGAGATGATCTTGTTTTACTCATAGCCTAAGCCTTCCAGATACCATCTTACAGGACTTCAATCCACCCACTCTGATCATCCAGGCACAGCTTACTGTATCTCTTCGTACTTTGGTTATAATTACGAGTGTGATAATTTTGTCATAATTACAAACAATTCTCATCAAAATGTTATCAGGTGCTCACCAACCAATAAAATATCATAAATTCACAGAGCATACTCACATATTTTTACTTTCTCTTGCCTATATGAATATATAGGAAGGAAAGTATTGTTTTCATGTCGATTTTAAGAAATCGAGTTTTCACCGGATCTATACGTTTTCAGACCCCCTGAACCCAAAGAGTTGATGTAGACTCTTTGTGAGTCTATTGTCAGGAAGCCTCATAATGTGACCATAAAATTGAAGGCGTCATTTCCTCATGTCTGTCTCTATGTTGGAATATTCTTCAATTTTAGACGTTCTCTGTAATCTGTACCCGTTTTCGGTTCATCTAGGTCCAAGAATTTTCCTAATTATTTTAATTATTATTAACTATTATTATTATTATAAAAATATTTAAAAAATATTAATATATTATTTTTGATCAAGTTTTGCTAACTCTTTTTTCGCGGAAATTTTTTTTCTGATTGTTATTATAGTAAGTAATTTTATTGAAAAATTATTTTATTTGTATGAGCAAAAGAGACAAAAAGTGTATTAGCATGTATATTTACTCGTATGTAAATAAAATAGTTATAAGCAAAGATTGTTGCTGTTTGAGTCCCAGCTCCGAGTATTTTGGAGGAATGCAGTGCGTTGTTGTAGTAGTGGGAGAATGAATGAGTATGAATGAATTAGTTGTGTTTCACAGCTGCTGCATTTGTAGTGGTAGCGTGTACTAACTAGACTAAAAAAATGTTCTTATCATCCGGCGCATTAATTTAACAAATACCTACCGGGTTATTAACTTGGTCGGATTCATAATATTAAAACTTACAAATTTATATCAAAATATGTAAATAAATAATTGTAATAAATACAAACAAATATTTTAAATAGGGAAAGTTTGAAAACGAATGTTTTGTATCAGAGTAATACAACAATCATTCTCCCAGCATGCGTCGCTCATTCAATATACGTCACCCGTACTCTTCACCCCGCAAATACACGGAGCTGGAACTCAAGCAGTGTGTAAACATGTAAATTTGTATGTCAATAAGGCTTATACTACATGAATAAGTTCTGTTGGCCTTTTTTTATTTATTTATTTTTATTTAACGTGGCATCAACTGCTGTGGTCATTAGCGACGACGTTGGGGTGTAACTATATACAATAGAGGATGAAATGATTTTTGTAACGTATGAAAATATGCCGTGTCTGAGTGGGATTCGAACCCACGACCGTATAATGAGAGGCGAGCACGTTACCAACTGCCCCAATGCAGCCTGCATTGCTGTTTTCTTTTATATTGTTGTAAATAAATAACAGAAATCACCTTTTCAATTTCTCTTACAAATTTATCGTATTTAACGAGAAGATATCGGGGTACGGGGTATGACTTCATATACTCAAATTTCGTGTAATCTTTACTACTTATGACTTTTTGTATTAAATCCATAAAAGGTTTTTCAAACGATATTCATTTGTGTGGCTTTTTATCGATTAAACTAAAATTAAAATATAAAGGTTTTCTGAACTAACTCCAGAGGAGACTTTTGAATCAGTTGTTGTTCTGTAGGTCATCAACTGAAAGCAGGGGCGGTTCCAGGGCTGATTTTCGGAGGGGAGGGCTATCTTGTTTTTATGTAGCTCTTACTACATAATTTGTAATACATAGTTTGTAATTGAGTCATTGAAAAGTCCTCTTTTATGCTGTATTGCTGTAACCACAATTTTAATTCATAGAGAAATTTTCAAGGTGCTGACTGGATGCGAGAGGCTTTTGAATACTGACACTGATTGTTATCTTAATACTATTTAAAAATAGATACTTTCTGTTTGACTCATTTTTATACTAAAATAATTATTATTAATTGATAGGTACGAGTATTAGGATTCAGTTTTGTTAGAAATATTAGCTTATAGAAAATATTAAACTAAGTTCCTAGTATTTCGGGGGGCCATGGCCCCCGTGGCCCCTTCCCTGAAACCGCCCCTGACTGAAAGACTGGTTTGAATCTCTAGAGGCTTTACTGAGTAAAACATGGAGTGAGATGGGGTACCATTACCTTCGTCACTAAATTAAAAAATATGCTTATCAGCATACCAGTCCTTATAAAAAAACACATATTTTCCACCCTGTAAATGACACCTTTACTTAATCCATCATAGAGTCTGTCTGGTTAATGAAATTCATTACTTTGAGAGAAGACAACTGCGACTTGTGCCCTTTACTCCTATACATCTTCTGTTGTTAAATGCTTCAGTCATTTAATTGTTTGACCATGTGATAAGAAACACAAATATTTTGGGTAGCCCTGGAACTGGCAGATGAAGTGCAAATAATTTAATACTCGACTTTTTTTTCATTTTATGACCACAAAGGATCACTTTAGTCTCTTTGGTTAGTTCTTTTTCTTCGGCAGTTTATTTCCTTTTCATTTCTTTCTTTCCAATACTTTTTCATTCTGTCGGATCTTGATTTTCTCAATTCGTCTGAACAAACCTGTTCTTTTCGTTTAATTGTTCTTACTGATAAAATTTTCTTTTTGTCTTTAATTGTTTCTTAGTAAACCGGTGTGCGATCTTTGACATCAGCAATTGTTAGATTTAGTTCTGTTCTGTCTTTTTTGATTTCTTCAAGCCAAGGAATTGTAGCTCCTTCCGTTTTTGCACACATGAATTTTTCTACAATTTTTCTTAATAATCGGTTTTCTGGAGTTCTGAGGATATGCGAAAAGAAAGAAATTCTCTTTTTGCGCATTGCATCAGTGATTGGTTCTATTTCTTTATAAATTTGTTCTATTGGTAAAAGTCTGTGTTGGTTGTCAACTATGTGTTTCTTCTTGTTTATGCAGGTTTTAAGAATCCTTCTTTCTATTTTTCTGATTGTTTCTTTTATTCCGTTTCCATCAATACTGAAGAGGGTTTCACTACCGTACATTGCTTGTGATCTTAGAACTGCTTTGTAGTGTTTATTATTAGTTTTGTGTGAATGGAAAGATATTTTTTGTTGTAAGTGTTTTTAGTAATTTGCTGTCCTTTGGAAAGTTTAAAAATTCTCTCATTCCATGCAGCCTTTTCATTAAGATTATATGTGATTGTTTCTCCAATATATTTAAAACACTCGACTTTAATTAACACGTTGACTGCTACGTGACCCAAATATGTGTCACGCTTGTCTTTAAAAATGGGCCACGTGCATAAAAAATGAGTCACAGTACATGACTGGTTTTTAAGCCGTGTTTTGTAGTTTCAAAAGCCACAGCTTCAGAGGGTGATATTATACACTTAAGACTGTTTAAATAGTTGGTATTTTTCAAATAATAGGATATTTCGTACACAGGTAGTTTTCCTTGTTGTCCTCTACTAGAATGTTGCTATTATTTTTCATTTTATTATTTCTTTTGTTTATTTCGGTTGAAAGAAATAGTCTAGAATACTTTGCAACTAAACCCAAATATGTTTATTACTTCTTTTATTGTGACGCAAAAATGGGTCACGTAGCTCTGAAATGTAAATTCATTCCAGCAGGCCATGTGACCCAAAAGTGTGTCACAACTTAATTTTACAAAAGAAAAATAGCTGTTATTATTTTAATTAATAAATGAAGTAAAGTAAGAAGAAAAAGGAATAAAATGTGAAAAATAAAACAAAAGTACGATGGCCCCGCTGTAAGTGTCAAAAAATTTAGTGCGGCAGTCAACGTGTTAAAGGTAATAATAAATTCTACAAAGGAAACTAACGAGGAAAAACTAATCTTAACAACAAATACAGCACGAAAGATTAAAAATTATTTAACTTTAAGTAAAAGATTTAGGCTATACTAGGCCTGCAGGTCAAGATTAATAAGATTGCGGTAAAGTAACTACACAGAACTGGTTACGTTGCATTGCGGCCACGTGACAACTACCGCCGCCGTAATATTAAGAAGTAAATAAATATTAATTACATTTTTATTTTTCGTATTTAATCATTTAAGTAAAATTAATTCTCTCATGAAATTTATTTAAAATTACGCGTCCTTATTTTTCTTTTTAGATAAGTTATTATGAAATATTAATATTACTCATTATAGGGTTTTATAACAGATTTATAATGCCTACGTATTAAGCTGTCTTTTCACTTTCTCTTACCCTATACGAATATATACCACAAGAGAAAGTATTGTTTTCAATATTTTTGGTCACCAGTCTCTCGATTAGTTTGATGCAGTTCTCCTTTCTGTTCTATCTTGCCAAGTCGATTCATATTTACATATTAGCAACACTTTACATCTTTTGTAATCTGCTTTAAATATTCTAATCTTTGCCTCCCCCTACAATTCACCCCTTCAATATTACCCTCCATTATTGATAGATGTTTTAAGATATGCTCCACTAGTCTATCCCTTCTTCTGGTAAGATATTTCTATGTACTTCTTCTTTCATTCACTCGTCTTACAACCTCTAAATTGCTTATTTTGTCCCCGCCTAATTTTTAAATGTTTTTCTATAACAAAACATTCCAAAATCTTCTATCTTCTTCTTTCCTACAGCCCCTGTCACCCACGTTCACTTCCGTATAATGCTACACTCGAAACATAGTGTTGTAAGAAATCTTGTAATCTTAAGCTTGTGCAATTCTATTTCTGATATCACTTGCACTTCTATCATTCTTTGTTATTTTACTCTCTAAATAGCAAAATTCTCCAACTTTATGTATGTTTCGTTGCTTACTTTTAAATTTTCCATCTCTTCTAAACCACCATTGCTGCTGCACAACACTTTCGTTTTGTTCTTATTAATTTTCATGAAGTAATCCTGTTTCATGATGTCATCCATTCCATTTACGATATCTTTTAATTCGTTCTTTTTATGTTTTCATATCGATTTTTCAAAGTCGAGTTTTCAACGGATATACACGTTTCCAGAACCTCTCAACCCAAAAAAACATGTTTTTAATGTTTGGTCAATGTGTAAACAAAATCTCAAGAATGGAATAGCTTACAAGGCTGAAACTTGGAAATTAAATTTGATACAAATTTTTATAAAGGTGTGACAAGAATATTTTCATCAAAATTGGGCAACCGGAAGTACACTGCTCACTTTGAATTACAGTAGAGCGTCGATAATCCGAACGTCAAAAATTCGAATCGTTAAAAATCCGAACGCCATCTGAGTATTTTTTCGATATTTTGATTTGCGTGAGAAAGGTAACATGTTTTATAAACTTTTCTTTGAAAAACATTTTCTAAAATGTTTACACTGTGTAACATGTTTTATAACTTATTCTAAAACAATATGTTTTCTGTAAACGAATGAGCAAGGCTTAAATAAATCACGCAATCAAAAATTCAGAAGTTTTTGAAGTAAGATTTCAGTGATTTAGTAAGGTTTATAGTGAACCTTTTGTTTGACTGTACATAGGTTTTTGTTTTTTTTTCAATTTAATATCTACAGTATAATACTGCATATACAGTAAAATACAGACTGTAGTTTTATTATTTTACTCTACCTCTGCATTGCTGCTACACAAAACACACTAGGCTTAGTTTGTTCATTAAACGCAATTAAATATAGTAGGTACAGAGAAGTTTTTGTTTTTATTTATTCCTACCTTTTCAAAACGCTTAACTATGAGCCTAAGCGGTATTTTTAGGGTTTTTTTAAAAAATGTGAACAAATCGGTAATCCGAACTACCTATGGTCCAAATTGCTTCGGATTTTTGACTCTCTACTGTAATAAAATCCTTCTAAAAATCTATTTTTCCTTTAAAAAATTAAAAATAATGTTTTGATGTGTAATTTCATTCCCTTATTAATTAAAGGGATAGGGTACAGCGTTGGTTCTGACTCGCTACGTCCATCAGGAACGAAAATAACAATTTTTTTTAAACGCTGTAATTCCTTTAACCTATGTATTAAAAGTGTGATTTTTAGCGGACATTAATAAAAACACATGCAGAAACACTTTTTTAAAACGCGTTATTTTTCCTCTTAAAATTGATCGTGCTACATGTTCTGTAACATGAACTAAGTGAAAAATGCTCTAAAACCCAGTACACGCCTTCAAAGTTATGTCAGCGTATGCGCAGTAGACGGATTTGGTTGAGGTACGATGAAGGGAGAAATAATGGTGTGAGTAGTACAGCATTAGTGGGGGGGGGGGGGAGGGATTCACAGCCGACTCGCTGGAATGCATAACGTACCGTAGGTTTATATGGTCTAGGCGCCTACGAGAGCCTCTTTTTCCTAAAAGAGCAACCTCCAACATGGTGGAAGGGTTGACGTTTCTTTGGGGGATTTTCACAAAAATGTCCATCGACCACAGACAATAAGACAAAATAGTCAACCGTTCGAGTTACGATCTGTTCTCTGCGACAGCTTCAGTAGAATGAGAAAATTCACGCACGCACATACGCATGCATCAAACGTATGTCATCCGTTCTACAGCCGGCAGTATTCTCCCCACTCACTTCTCCTCATTTCTGCGCGAACTACGCTTACAAAACATTCACAGATTGTACATAATTTGTTTCCAAATCGCTAGAAAATGTCTCTTACACTTCTGTGTTTCGTAATTATATAGGGTGATTCAAAAAGAGCGCCGGTTTTTGATATATCAAATTAAGAGATTTATTTTATTGAAAAACTGAAAATAAATACATCAACAAGTTCATCTTACCTTCCGATTTCATGTATGACAAATGATGTCATGCATGTGTCCTCCTCTACTGCGCTGGCACGCATCAACTCTGTCCATGAAATTGGATATCACTACACGACAAGTTTCGACTTCCATTTGCCCGATAACCCGTCGAATTAAACCCCACATACGGCAGTTCTGTTTATTAACAAAACCGTTTAAGTGGAAGTGCGCCTCATCACTGAAAATGATTTTGTTTGCGAAGGTGTCATCATCCTGCCGTTTTCTCAATACCCAGTCAACAAACTGTCGTCTCTTCTGGTGGTCTGCCACTTTCAAATGTTGCGTCAACTGAATTTTATACGGGTGATATTGGAGATCGTACCGAAGAATTCTCCGTACAGAAGTACATCGTAAACCCAATTGTTGAGAACGGCGACGTATTGATTTTGCTGGGCTAACAGCCACACTGTCACGAACCAACGCAACGTTCTGCTCAGTTCGGCCAGAACGACGACGTCCAGAACTTTTAAGGTCGACTGTTGAATCCGTCTCAAAAAACTTTTTCATGAGCCCGCGAACTGTTGATTCATTCGGTGCTTCATTACGTCCCAGAGTACCGCGAAGTCGCCTGACAGTAGCCGCATAACTCTCTCCACTCTGGTAAAATGTTTTGACGATTAACACTCGTTGTGCAATAGTAAACTTCTCCATGGTTAGACACAGACTGCGAGAGTACTACACTGCGAACAAGAGAAACTACAACTGAATCGTCAATCGGAATGTTCTCCGAAATAGAAATGAGGTCTAACAATGTTGCCAACCGATAAACAAAAATTTACCAGCCGTTTAAAAACCGGCGCTCTTTTTGAATCACCCGTTACAAATAAAATAACAAAAAAAAACCAAGCTTTAAAACGAGACGTACCAGAAATTTTTCTTTTTCTTACTTGATACGCGGTTCCAAACACAGGATTATTTTTTTATTGTACGTCCTATATTGTGTTATACACCTCTACCTCTTCTGTTCTCAAATGATTCAATTATTTAATTGGATGACTTGGTGATAAGAAACAGAACTATTTTTTATTAGCCCTGAAACTAACAGATTGAGAGCAAATAATTTAACACTCCACCTGTTAGTTATGGGTAAAAATAATGTTATTAACACAATAACCTAAATATTAATAAACTTATTAATAATAATTTGAATAGATTATAAATATTTTAACAAATTTAAAACATTACAATTTAATTAGTCAGTATAAATTCAAGACACGCTGTAATGTTTTTATGCTTAAAACAAACATTAACATCAATATTATTGCATTACTGATTTCATACATAAATAATATGTGTATGTAAATAAATTAATATATAATTTTATTAATGAATGGTTAATATTGATTATAATTATTAAATGTGTTGTTTGTGAGTGGTGTGGTTAGAGAGGGGGTTTAAATGAAAGGGGTTTGTATTGTGAATGGAATATACCCACGAATAAATGATACAAAATCAATGAATACTTCATCAGATTTAAGTAATTTTACGTATATTGCAAGTTTAATGGTAAAGTATACAACAAGGTGTTACAAAAATATTCTGACATTTGATTTCAACGGAGGAGACTACTCTTCAATTACAGATACGAGGGCTATTCAGAAAGTAGGGAACGTTTTGTAAATAAACAAAAACTATGTAAAAGAAAAATATTTTATTATATACATCTGAAAGAGTGACTAAAATACTACTTTTCTACATAGTCACCAAGCAAATTGAGGCACTTGTCATAGCGGTAGACAAGCTTCAAAATTCCTTCGTCATAGAAATCCGCCGCCTGCGACCGCAGCCACTCAGTGACGCGCGCCCGGAGTTCCTCGTCGTCGTCGAAGCGCTGTGTTGCTAGCCAGTTGAATTTGAGAATTAAATGAAAGTTCAGTGCGAAAATGGTGTATTCGGTTTAAAAATGGCCGTACCAACGTCCATGATGAAGAGAAGAGCGGTCGCCCAAGCATTGTGACAGACGATTTGGTCGCCAAAGTCGATGAAAAAATTCGTGAAAACCGACGATTCACGATAACGGAGCTATCACTTTCCTTCCCACAAATTTCACGCACTTTGTTGTTTGAAATTGTCACTAAAAAGCTAGGCTACCACAAATTTTGTGCAAGATGGGTGCCAAAAATGCTTACTGATCTTTTTCCCTCAAAAAGTGGGGAAATCTCCCTCAAAAATGAGGGAAAAACCTTTCCCTCATCCACCCAATAGTCCTGATCTTGCACCGAGTGATTTTCACTTGTTTCCAAGAATGAAGAACTGGCTAGCAACACAGCGCTTTGACGACGACGAGGAACTCCGGGCGCGCGTCACTGAGTGGCTGCGGTCGCAGGCGGCGGATTTCTATGACGAAGGAATTTTGAAGCTTGTCCACCGCTATGACAAGTGCCTCAATTTGCTTGGTGACTATGTAGAAAAGTAGTATTTTAGTCACTCTTTCAGACGTATATAATAAAAAATTTTTCTTTTACATAGTTTTTGTTTATTTACAAAACGTTCCCTACTTTCTGAATAGCCCTCGTATCTCTTAGAATAACGGTTTTTGATTTGTACGATTTTGAAGTTACGTGGTTGTCGTTTTAGCACCCGTTCTTAAAAGGGAGACTGTATGATGGTTTTGACTGAAAATTTCGATTTTTAGGTTTTTATGTTTTTCAATATTTTAGACCAGAAAAACATTGAATTACGTCAAAAAATATTTTAATTAAAAAAAACATAAATGTTTATCACGTTTTCCCGGAAAAATGATCATGTCACTAAGAACGAATACTTTTCATAATTTTACACTGCTCGTTTTATACTGAAAAGGGAATTTTAGTTTGTTAAATATCTGCTGTTAACCCACCGGGTTGGTCTAGAGGTAAAGTCGTCGCCAAAATCAGCTGTTTAACAGCTGATTTTCGGAGACGAAGGTTCCTGGTTCAAATCCTAGTAAAGGTATTTACTTTTATACGGATCTGAATACTAGACAGTGGTTACCGGTGTACTTTGATGGTTGGGGTTCAATTAACCATACTCTCTTAGGAATGGTCGGCCTGTGTCTGTACAAGACTACACCCCATTTACACGTCATACACATCATCCTCATCTCATTAGGTCATGGGGTTGCTTATTGTTCTAAATTGAACAGATTGCATCGTACACAAATTAGGAATAAAAAATAAAAAATAAATAAAAATATCTACAACCCACCGGGTTGGTCTAGAGGTAAAGTCGTCGCCAAAATCAGCTGTTTATCAGCTGATTTTCGGAGACGAAGACTCCTGGTTCAAATCCTAGTAAAGGTAGTTACTTTTATACGGATTTGAATACTAGACAGTGGTTGCCGGTGTACTTTGATGGTTGGGTTTAATTAACCATACTTTCTCAGGAATGGTCGACCTGGGTCTGTAGAAGACTACACCTCATTTACACGTCATACATTATCATCCTCATCTGATTGGGTCATGGGGTTGCTTATTGTTCTAAATTGAACACAAATTAGGAATAAAAAAAATATATATATATCTGCATCACTGTTTTTAATATTTTCAGCTTTTGGTTCAGCTTTCTAACCAACTGTAATGGGAAATTTACTTGTTTGTGTACCTTTAGTCTTGATTTGTACCTTTTTGTTTCTTGTTTTTCCCCATAAATTTAAATTTTTAACACTTAGGTACATTTTCTCAAAAAACTATTAAACCTACCAGGATAAAGTTTTAACCAGTTATTCAGCTTGTAGATGCACATACACTAATATTTTTATAATTTCCTCAGGTGCTCCAAAAATTAATAATATGCAAAAAACGCAGAAAAGATTTTTATGTTTTTTTTTTTAATTTTATGGTCCAACAGATTAAATTTTATAAAACATATATAAGTGTGTAAAGTTTTATTTGCTTATCTTTAACCAATCCTATAAAAAATGTATACATAAAAATATCAAATTTAACATTGGCGGGATACAAAGAGGGTAAGGTAAGGTACCTTACAGCGGTAAGGTAAGGTAAGGTTGATGGTTTTGACTGAAAATTTCGATTTTCCCTTTTACCCTAAAAAAAGGGGGAAAAAGGGGTAAAAGGGGACAATCAAAATTTTCAGTCAATTCCTTACCTTGACTGAAAATTTCGATTTTCCCCTTTATGGTCCACATAAGGTAAGGTAAGGTCTTACCTTACCTTATGTTACCTCAACTTTTTATTCTCTACAAGATAGGGTAGGCGTCATGTTCGCTGAAATTCTTGGTTAGGCTGTTTTTACGTAAAAACAAAGTTTTTTTTAAGATTACGACTATTTTATGCATTTTAGCGCAAAAATGTATATAATAAAAGTTGTAGAGAATTTAAAAACCTACAACTTTTATTTCAAACATTTTTTTGTATAACGCTTAGTTTAGCGGTAATTTGCGATTTTCTGTTTTTTTCTCACGAAAACGTGAGAAAAATCGATTTTTTTAACATTTCGGCCTTAGTATGCATTTTACGACAAAAGTGTATATAATTAAATTTATAGAAAATTAAAAGATCTACAACTTTTATTTTGAGCATTTTTCTCTACAGAGCCTAGTTTAGTGTGAAAGAGTGATTTTCCGTATTTCTAAGCCAAACTGAGGTTGATTTTCATTTTGCGTCTTCCACTCATGATTAAAATTAGGTTATTTTTATTGAGGTTAGTTTTTGTTTATTTCTTATGTTTTATTACTAATGTTAGGTTTATTGTTAATTATTTTCACTGGCAAGAGAAAGTTGTGTGAGTGTTTCACACCAGATTTTTTTGAATTGTGAAAGGAGAAACATCACGATAGTTAGCCACTCGCTCAATGGCGTTTGTTAAGAGGCAGGAAAGACATTTTTGTTTAGCTTTCACTTCACAGCATTTTTTACACTACATATTAGATTTCGCTCAGTACTGTTTCGTTTCGTTTTTGAGACACTAACATTTCTGTTTACGGTAACAAAGAGTTAATTCGTACAGTTAACCTACGAAAGGTTTCACGATATATTGTACTCGTATATGCTCGGTATGGTATATGTTGTTGTGTTTGTTGTACTGAAACCAAAGCAGTCGCGCATGCGCACTGATGCTTTTTAAACCCCTTGTTTAAAACAAAGTTCAACTTATAAATCAAGTAACTATACTATCGTATTTGTTTTAGTGATAAAAATACATTAATTGATTCGTACAATTGATTTAGTTTCAATTTCGTAACCCCAAAATTCGCCCTCTTTTACCGCATTATGCAAACGTACGCGTACAATAATAGTTACAAAAAAACCACCAATAATTTTATAAACCCCTATTAAGCGACCACCCTTCAAAAATACCAATTTACTCTTAAAATTGTGGTGGTCACTTTAGAGAGGTTTAACTGCAATACGTACTTTTGATAAATTTGTGTAAAACGCCGCTTCTTCTGTGGCTTTCGTTACTGGCAAGCGTAGGTGTTTGTCCAAGGCCTCTTCATTACATACCTTAACAACTTCATTCGCCATTTTTGGTGGTTCGCTGTGTATAATTTTACCTTTATGACATTTGCTGAAACTAACCACGTTTACGTTGTACTCTTACCCACTGATTTCACTAAACTATTTTACAGGTCTGCCCATAACAGACAGGTGGAGTGTCAAATTATTTACACTCAATCTGTTCGTTGCAGGGCTTAAATAAATAGTTCTGTTTCTTATCACATGGTCAGCCAATTAAATGACTGAATCATTTAAGAACAGAAGAGGTAGAGGTGTAAAAGACACTAATCAGAGTATTATCTCCTCTGAAAGTAATGAATTTCATTGTACAGCCAGACCCTGTGGTGAATGAAGTGAAGGTGTCATTTGCAGAGTGGAAAATATGTGCTTTTCAGAGGGCCCGGCATGCTGATAAGCGTACTTTTCCACTCAGTGAGGAAGGCAATGGTAAACTACCTCACTTCTCCTTTTACTTAGTAAAACCTCTAGAGGTTCAAACCATCCTTTCGGCTGTTGACCTAAACAACAACAACAACATTTTACAGGTATGCATCGTAACCAAAATGAATGAAATATTTAACCTAAATATCATTTAAACGTGAGTATATGTATAAACTATAAAATAGACTAAAGAATTAAAAACAAACAAAATACAAAAACTGATAATAATTAACAATGAATTTTTTTTTTTTGCGAATTTCTACAGCAATTAAAGCCGTCTTTCGCATTTCAATCGCCAAGCCTCCCGATCCAGCCAATCACCCTCCTGCAGATCTCTCTTGCTCATTGCTTCCATCACCTCCTCCATCCACCGTCTCGTTGGACGGCCTCTTTTCCTTCTCTCTGTTGGGGTCCAATTCCATATCCTACTGGGCCATCTGCTCTCACTCATCCTTCTCAAGTGCCCATAACAAAACAATACTTTTTTCCCAATTTCATCCAATACCCTACTTGGTTTTCCTACTCTCTGCCAGATTGTTTCATTTCGTATATGGTCCATCCTCGAAACACGACAACTGCGTCTCCAGAAGTCCATCTGTGCAGCCGCAATCCTTCGTCTACTTCTCTCAGTTAGCTCCCACGTTTCCGCACCATATGTAAGAACGCTTTGTTGTATCGCTCTTCCAATTCTACACTTTGTTTCTGTCCGGATATCCTTTGACCACAAAACTGAATTCAGCATTCCTGTAACTACTTTTCCCTGAGTCACTCTATTTACTATCTCCCGTTGGCTGTTTCCTTCTTTACTCAACACCACACCTAGATACTTATATTCTTCACATACCTCTATCCTATGTCCCCCTATATACAGATCTCGTCCAACAACTCCAATTGGTAAATACTTCGTCTTTGAATAGTTAACTTTTAACTATAAAAGTTAACAATGAATTAATAATAACTAATAATTAACCTAAACAAGCAATATAAGAGAAAATAGTATGTATAGTTACTTGAGTCTCGATCGGTAAAGGGGGAAAAGCATCAGTGCGCATGCGCGACTGCTTTTATTTCAATACAACAAAGACAAATACGGCTTATACTATACCCAGATCATACACAGTACATCGCGGAAACTTCTGTAGGTTGTTGTTTAGGTCAACAGCCGAAAGGCTGGTTTGACCTGTAGAGGTTTTGCTAAGTAAAAACGAGAAGTAAGGTGGTTTACCGGTGCCTTCCTCACTGAGTTGAAAGAGTATGCTTATCAGCATGCCGGGCCCCTCTGAAAAGCACTCACTTTCCACCCTGCAAATGACACCTTCACTTCATTCACCACAGGGTCTGGCTGCATAGTGAAATTCATTACTCTCAGAGGAGATAACTGTGATTAGTGTCACAGTACACCTCTACCTCTTCTGTTCTTAAATAGTTCAGTCATATAAGTGGCTGACTATGTGATAAGAAACAGAACTATTTTTTTAGCCCTGGACCAAACAGATAGAGTGCAATTAAAATAACACTCCACCTGCCCGTTTTGGTCATTTCTGTAGGTTAACTTGTGGAGTAGTAGAATTATCATCCACACAAGAGATGCCAATTTGTGGAGTAGTAGAATTATCATCCACACAAGAGATCGCCAGTTTGTAACATTATAAATAAAAACTTTTCTTTAATTATTTTTACTTTATATTTTTTATTATTTACTGTATAAAAGTAGTAAAAACGAACCAAATAATAACAATCTGTTTACATAAACAGCAATCAACTAATCTCGTTTAAATTATGAATCCATTTAACGTAACATCAATTAATAAATTTGAAAGAACTTTCTTTAAAATACACACATAAGAATAAAACAATCTAATTGATTATATCGTTGTAGAAGACTATTTTTAATGCTTGAATGAGGGACCTGCCTATTCGGTTCGCCATATTGTCCCTCACTAAAATAATTTGTACAAAATCTTTTCTTCTTCTTCTTTAGTCGCCTAGCAACTAAAATAAATAACTCATTTAAATAATTTTGTCAATGTGAATTAAATAATTCTAAAGTATTAATTTTTTCAATCAGCTGGAGATGTTTATTATTTTAATAGACTCAAAAATTAAACAATTCCAGATGTCCAATAAATTTGTTATATTACAAATAGTACGAATGAAACTGTTTGTTACCGTAAACAGAAATGTTTGTTTCTGGAAAATGTGGGCTGACTATCCACGGATGCCAATGGATGACTGTAATGTAAAATTTTTTTGTACATCCTATAGAGTTTGAAAATATAAATCTACGTGTAGGCATAACGTAGGAACAGTTAATTTAATAAGATTGCTTAATTTTTGCTCATTGTTCAGCCGATACGAAGAAATTAAGTTCGTGTTTTTAAAAACAATAAATAATGCTTTAATCCAGCCTCCCAATTTTATTGCAGAATCATAGATACTGTAGTTTTGTTTAACGGCTTTACTCATTTTAATGCACGCTTAATTACAGTTCAATGCAGACTTGATATCCCTGTCCTCCATTTAATCTACTGCACAATATATCTAATATGCTACAAACTTTATAATGTACCAATTCATCGTTCACCTAAACAATTGGAAAGGGTCAACCTCATTATCTTTCTCCTGTACAATATTTATAATACAGTAGAATCTCGGTAGTCCGGCCGTGCAGTAGTCCGGCAGCTCCAGTAATCCGGTCCTTAATATATTAGGCCTAAAAGTATGAAACCTCACCCAGGACAGATTTTGGTAAAAGATTTAAATTGAAGTAAGGAAATCAACTCGACCTAATTACGGCGGATTTAATATACCCTAACGGTATGTTTAGGATTTAATTAAAGAAATAAATAAGTAGATCTTGTGATGTTAAGGTCATCAGCCTGTAGGCTGGTTTGAACCTGTAGAGGTTTTACTAAGTAAAATGAGAAGTGAGGTGGTTTAACTTTGCCTTCCTCACTGAGTGGAAAAGTACACTTATCAGCATGCCGGGCCCTCTGAAAAGCACATATTTTCCACTCTGCAAATGACACCTTCACTTCATTCACCACAGGGTCCAACTGTATAATGAAATTCATTACTTTCAGAGGAGAAAACTTTGATTAATTGATCCGAACTAAATCTCCACAACTATTCTAGGACTTTAAGGGCTTCAATAAAAAGCAAAAACTGAACACCAGGCGGGAAAACGAAAGAAGAAAAGCCCAAAGTAAGTAAATACTGAAAGTGTAGGCTTTAAAAAGAGCTTCCAAAACGTCTAAAGTAACTTCACGTTGTCTAAAATTGGCCCCATTTGGAAAAAAAAATCGGGCAAAGGAAAGTAAAATCATAAATTTTTTTTTTTTTTTTTTTTTATTCCTAATTTGTGTACGTTGCAATCTGTTCAATTAAGAACAATAAGCAACCCCATGACCCAATGAGATGAGGATGATGTGTATGACGTGTAAATGAGGTGTAGTCTTGTACAGACCCAGGCCGACCATTCCTGAGAGAGTATGGTTAATTGAACCCCAACCATCAAAGTACACCGGTAACCACTGTCTAGTATTCAAATCCGTATAAAAGTAACTACTTTTACTAGGATTTGAACCCGGAACCTTCGTCTCCGAAAATCAGCTGTTAAACAGCTGATTTTCGGCGACGACTTTATAATTAATCATAAATTATATAAATATTTATCATAAATATAAATATTTATCATAAATTTGAACAAGATATTATCGTCAGTACAATGAACAACCACCGGGTTGGTCTAGGGGTAAAGTCCTCGCCAAAATCAGCTGTTAAACAGCTGGTTTTCGGCGACGACTTTATAATTTATCATAAATTATATAAATATTTATCATAAATATAAATATTTATCATAAATTTGAACAAGATATTATCGTCAGTACAATGAACAACCACCGGGTTGGTCTAGGGGTAAAGTCCTCGCCAAAATCAGCTGTTAAACAGCTGATTTTCGGCGACGACTTTATAATTTATCATAAATTATATAAATATTTATCATAAATTTGAACAAGATATTATCGTCAGTACAATGAACAACCACCGGGTTGGTCTAGGGGTAAAGTCCTCGCCAAAATCAGCTGTTAAACAGCTGGTTTTCGAAGACGACGGTTCCGAGTTCAAATCCTAGTAAAGGCAGTTACTTTTATACGAATTTGAATACTAGACAGTGGTTACCAGTGTACTTTGATGGTTGGGGTTTAATTAATCATACTCTCTCACTCGGTACAAGATTACACCTCATTTTACACGTCATACACATCATCTTAATGTGATTGGGTCATGGGGTAGCTTATTGTTCTAAATTGAACAGATTGCAACGTACACATAATATGTGTATTTCTAATATTATTAGGAATAAAATAAAAAAAATACAATAAACAAATCGACAGAGAAACAACGGAGGATTTGTGAGGATTGACCAGAAGACACAAAAGCAAAACATGAAAGAATATTCAAAATATTACACTCTCTTTAACAAGGAATAAACGTGTATAATAAAAAAATAAAATAATATTAAATAGACATAGGAATCCTATGTGTGAATAGGCAAACCTATTCACGAATAACTAATTTAATCAACTTTAGATTTAAACAAAGAACAGAATGTATACTGTAATTACAGTTTCATTCTATGAGGTCAAGGATACCTAGTTCGATTCTCCGGACATTCCAAACCGATAAAATAATAAACATCTTCACAAAGACATCTTCTTTACATTTTGTTAATTTAGTTTAGAAGTTAAAGATTGTTATTACAGAGTTTAATTGATTACTCAACCTTGAACAATTATGCCTACATTAAGTGTGTTTAATATTCACTGTTTTGTTTACTAGTATTAAATCGCCTTCTCCCATCTTTACAGCTATAGTCTTTGTGATAGAAATTGGCGACTTATCATTGCCAAAATGCTATATCAATTTTATTCCGTAATTTTTTATGCCCATATAGGCAGGTGGAGTGTTAAATTATTTACACTCGATCTGCTAGTCCAGGGATACAAAAAAAAGTTTTTTCTCTTATCACCTGGTTACCCAATTACATATTTCATTATTTTATCCCCATTAAGGAAAATTAACCCACCGGGGTAATCTAGAGGTAAAGTCTTCGCCAAAATCAGCTGTTTAACAACTGATTTTCGGAGACGAAGGTTCCTGGTTCAAATCCTGGTAAAAGTAGTTACTTTTATTAGGATTTGAATACTAGACAGTGGTTACCGGTGTACTTTGATGGTTGGGGTTCAATTAACCATACTCTCTCAGGAATGGTTGGCCTGGGTCTGTACAAGACTACACCTTATTTACACGTCATACACATCATCCTCATCTCATTGGGTCGTGGGGTTGCTTATTGTTGTGAATTGAACAGATTGCAACGTACACAAATTAGGGATTACAACAAAAAAATTAAAAAATTTAGGGATCGGAAATGAATTTTTTAAGGTCAGTAAAGGGCTGTAGAAGAGCGGATATATTATATAATGAAAATGTGGGTAAGGAATTGAACATCTTCATGTTAGAAGATCGAATAATAGAAACAGGCAGAGATGACTGGCACATTTGAAAAGAATGCCTGATGGGTGTATACCTAAGGAAGTGTGGAGGTGTAGGCCGGTTGGCCGAAGAGATATTGGAAGACCCAGGAAAAGATGGTAGCTGTCCCTAAGAAATTTTTGATAAAAAAACAATTTTTGAGACCTGAGCAGGCGATTCGCCTTAACCCTGTAGTGAAGAAGAAGAAGAAGAAGATTATTTTATCCCTAATATGTGCAATTTGTTCAATTCAGAACAATAAGCAACCCAATGACCCAATGAGATGAGGATGATGTGTATGACGTGTAAATGTGGTGTAGTCTTGTACAGAGTGAGAGAGTATGGTTAATTAAACTCCAACTATCAAAGTACACCAACAACCACTGTATAGTATTCAAACCCGTATCAAAGTAACTACCTTTACTTACTAGGATTTGAACCAGGAACCTTCGTCTCCGAAAATCAGCTGACTCGCGATGACGACTTTACCGTTAGACCAACCCGGTGGGTTTACCCAATTATATGACTGAAGAATTTTACAAGAGAGAGTTGTAGGTGTAAAAGGCACTATAATATGTCCACAAAAAGCTCCGTGGAACCTACTATCTGTTTTATATACATAGACACCCGAGTTTGAACCCTTGCATCTTCAAAATATGAGTTGGATTTCAACATGTTTTACATCAAAATTTAGCTCATTTTATTCTGCTTTGACCCATAATAAACGTATATTTTTTATGTTGTTTAAAAATTTCCATATCAAGGTTGGAAGACAAAAAGACCCGATTTTTTGCTACCGCAACAAATTTCATCCGTTTAGAGGCGTGTAACTCGATAATTATTTTACCGAAAAGTTTGAAATTTCAACATAACATAGACAATCATATTCTTACAACGTGTACAAAATTTCAAATTCGTACGTTATATAAATTTTGATTTATTAACAATATTCTGAATCCTTGCTATCTTGGTAACCGCTCGATCGTTCGGCACGGGCAAACTATTGTTTTAATCAGTGTAAAAAACTTAGTACAAATATGTTAATAATATAAAATATTGATTGTCCAATGTTGTGGTAGAATTTTTAAAATTTTGAAAAATAGACTGGTTCACGGGGGGGTGGGGTGGGCGATACTATCCATGTTGCCAGGTTGTGTACGTGAAATCCTGTCGGACTGTGTACTTTAATTGAACGACTGCATTACCAATTCAGGTAGACAGTCAAATTCAGGCAACAAGAACATTTTTTTGTAGCCTTTCAATTGAAATTCAAATAATTTAACACTCCACCGACCTGTTATGGGCATGGTTAGGTTGCACGTAGAGCATAAATTACAAATTTCATTAATTACATTGGAAAATGATAGTCGTGTGAGTGTTTGAAACTTGATTTTTTTTTAAATATTTGTGTTTTGTGTATAAAATTTATAAATTATGAAAGGGAAATTAATGATTGGTCTTTTAGAACAACTTTGTAATTTAGAAAATATAAAAAATATATCATTTGTTAAGTCTGTACTGTATTAAACACCGTACAGGCTTCACGTTGAGAATGCAGTTCAGCTGTTATAAGAACCCGTTGTGTTATCAGGCGTACGGAAAACATCAGGCACAGCCGATAGAATAACTCTCTGCCTCAGACACCATCCGATGGTCACCGGCAAACATATTTGGAGTTTAATTTATTATGCTGTTGTTTGTTGTTTAGGTCATCAGCCTGTAGGCTGGTTTGAACCTGTAGAGGTTTTACTAAGTAAAACGAGAAGTCAGGTGGTTTACACTTTGCCTTCCTAACTGAGTGGAAAAGTACGCTTATCAGCATGCCGGACTCTCTGAAAATATTTTCCACTTTGTAAATGACACCTTCACTTCATTCACCACAGGGTCTGACTGTATAATGAAATTCATTACTTCCAGAGGACATAACTCTGATTAGTGTCACAGTACACCTCTACCTCATCTGTTCTTAAATGATTCAGTCATTTAATTGGCTAACCATGTGATAAGAAACACAACTATTTATTTTAGCTCTGCAATGAAGAGAGTGAGTGTAAATAATTTGACACTCCACCTGTCATGGGCTGTTATGGGCAGTTATTATGCTATAACAAGCTAATTATTATTAGTCAAAAAATTTAGAAAAAAATACTTTAGCTTCGTAATGAATCCTATTTTATTACGCTGTATTATCTGATATTTAGATGAGAGAAAGGGGTATGACATCTCTCTCTTCGTCACCATCACTAACGGGCCAGGGGATTTTTAGATCTTTCCGAGATACTAACGATTGTTATTCAAACAATATTTTAACAATAACTATTCTTTACTATAAAATAATTAAACAAGACAATAAATTTGATAAACAATTCCATTACTATAAAATTGTTGGTGCTTGTTCTTTACGAGTAAAACGATACAAATATTAAGTATGTTTTTGTATTACGTTATTCAATTAGGAGTTTGTGAATGAGAACGTGTTAAAAGTAACTTAGTGTAGCCTACTAATAATAAAAATCTGGTGTGAAACACTCACACAACTTTCTCTTGCCAATGAAAATAATTAACAATAAACCAAACATTAGAAATAGAAAAAAAACTAATCTCACAAAACATAACCTTATTTTAATCATGAGTGAAAGACGCAAAATGAAACTCAACCTCAGTTTGGCTTAAAAATACGGAAAATCACTCTTTCACGCTAAACTAGGCTCTGTAGAGAAAAATGCTCTAATTAAAAGTTTTAGATCGTTCAATTTCTTATAAATTTGATTATATTATACACTTTTGTCGTTAAACGCATACTAAGGCCGAAATCTTAAAAAAATTGATTTTTTCACACGTTTTCGTGAGAAAAAAACCAGAAAATTGCTAATTACCGCTTAACTAAGCGTTATACAAAAACATTTTTGGAACAAAAGTTGTAGGATTGTAAATTTTCTACAACTTTTATTATGTACATTTTTGCGCTAAAATGCATATTAAAGCCGTAATCTTAAAAAAACAATTTCTTTACATAAAGACACCCTCACCGATAATTTCAGCAAACATGGCGTCTACCCTATCTTGTAGAACATAAGAAAGTTAGTAAATCAGGCGATTTTTTAAAAAAAATCGTAGGACCAGTTTTTAAAAAAATTGCAAAAACAGTGAAAAATCACACGAATAAACTACTACTTCCGGTTGACCGATTTTGATCAAAATGTTCGTGTCAGGTTCGGTAGTGGTATGTAACTTAAGTTTAAAGTTTCAAGTCTGTACGATGTTACGTTCTTGAGATATTCTTTTCACACAGACACACACACACACACACCCAGACCAATCGCTAAAAACATTTTTTTGGGTTGAGGGGTCTGTTTACGTGTAGATCCGGTGGAGTGTATTTGTTAAAATCGACATGAAAACAATACTTTCCTTCCTATATATTCATACAGGCAAGAGATGTAAAAGTTTGACTTATGGGCTTTCTGAAATGACTGACTCAAGTATGTTTTTGTATTACGTTATTCAATTAGGAGTTTGTGAATGAGAACGTGTTAAAGTAGTGTACTAATAATAAAAAGAAGAAAATCTAAGTGAACACATTGCAAAACAAAGTAGATAATATTATTTTCTAATTTGCCTATGACATTGACCTATAGAATATACCATAGTTTATGGGTAGACTCTCTCCTTAGCGATGGTCTCACTCCATTCAAATGTATCTGATTCTTTTAAAACGGTCATTGTTATTGATGCTTGCTTGCAATTGAAATACTTTTCCTTTCGTTTACTATCATACTCTGTTAGGTACCAACCCAACCACCCAACTGTATAACCAATCGCTCTCTCTCTCTCTCTCTCTCTCACACTCTCTCACTCTCTTGTACAGGTGAACCAAAAACAACTTTACTTTTCAAGTATTTTTACTTTCTCTTGCTTATATGAATATATAGGAAGGAAAGTATTGTTTTCATGTCGAGTTTTCACCGGATCTATACGTTTTCAGACCCCCTGAACCCAAAAAACATGTTTTTAGCGATTGGGTGTGTGTGTGTGTGTGTGTGTGTGTGTGTGTGTGTGAACAGAATATCTCAAGAACGGAACATTGTACGAACTTGAAACTTGAAACTTAAGTTACGTACCACTACCGAACTCGACACGAACATTTTCATCAAAATCGGTCAACAGGAAGTGGTAGTTTATTCGTGTAATTTTTCACTTTTTTGCGATTTTCTCAAAAACTGGTCCTACGATTTTTTTAAAAATCGCCTGGTTTACTCAATTTTTTATTCTCTACAAGATAGAGTAGGCGTCATGTTTACTGAAATTCTGGGTGAGGCTGTTTTCACGTAAAAACGTTGGTTTTTAAGATTACAGCTTTAATATGCATTTTAGCGCAAAACTTTATATGATAAAAGTTGTAGAGAATTAAAAATTCTACAACTTTTATTTCAAACAATTTTTTGTATAACGCTTAGTTTAGCGGTAATTTGCGATTTTCTGTTTTTTTTCTCACGAAAATGTGTGAAAAATTGATTTTTTTAAGATTTCGGCCTTAGTATGCATTTTACGACAAAAGTGTATATAATTTAATTTATAGAAAATTAAAAGATCTACATCTTTTATTTAAAGCATTTTTCTCTACAGAGCCTAGTTTAGAGAGAAAGAGTGATTTTCCGTATTTCTAAGCCAAACTGAGGTTGATTTTCATTTGCATCATTCACTCATGATTAAAATAAGGTTATGTTTTTGAGGTTAGGTTTTTGTTTATTAATAATCTTTTATTACTAATGTTAGGTTTATTGTTAATTATTTGCATTGGCAAGAGAAAGTTGTGTGAGTGTTTCACACCAGATTTTTTTACTCTATTGTGCCTATAACGTGTAGGTACACTTTACTCGTAATGTAATTCTGTATCTAAGAAGTAAAAGAAGTTAACTCCATTTTTGTAATTTTTCAGAAGAACCAAAAGACATGAAGTTTTTCTTCATGTCAAAAAGATTCTGAAGGTGTTAGAATTTTGTTTAAATTGGTACCCAATATAGCCTCTGATACAGAGATTTAAATGACAAAACAACTTTCTTAACTTCTACACTTCTCTGACCATCCACAGAAGTTGAGTTAATCAAATGAAAACAAAATATATTGTGCTAACTCTATTTAATAAAGAAACAATATTTTATTCACAACAATGTTTGAAAACATTACAGAATTCAAGCAAATTCTGAGGCCTATTAGTAAGAAAATAAATTACTTATTGTCAATAACGAGTATACATTAAATTAAAAAAAATCTGGTGTGAAACACTCACACAACTTTCTCTTGCCAATGCAAATAATTTACAATATAATTTAACATTAGTAATAAAATATTAGAAATAAACAAAAAACTAACCTCAATAAACATAACCTTATTTTAATCATGAGTGAAACACTCAAAATGACAATCGAACTCAGTTTGGCTTAAAAATACGGAAAATCACGCTTTCACGCTAAACTAGGCTCTGTAGAGAAAAATGCTCTAAACAAAAGTTGTAGATCTTTTAATTTTCTATAACTTTTATTATAGACACTTTTGTCGTAAAATGCATACTAAGACCGAAATGTTAAAAAAATCGATTTTTCTCACGTTTTCGTGAGAAAAAAAACAGAAAATCGCAAATTACCGCTAAACTAAGCGTTATACAAAAAAACTTTTGAAACAAAAGTTGTAGGTTTTTAAATTTTCTACAACTTTTATTATATAAGTTTTAGCGCTAAAATTTATATTAAAGCCGTAATCTTAAAAAAACAACGTTTTTACGTGAAAACAGCCTCACCGAGAATTTCAGCAAACATGGCGCCTACCCTATCTTGTAGAGAATAGAAAATTGAGTAAAATAGGCGATTTTAAAAAAAATCGTAGGACCAGTTTTTGAGAAAATCGCAAAAAACTGAAAAATTATACGAATAAACTACTACTTCCGGTTGACCGATTTTGATGAAAATGTTCGTGTCGCGTCCGGTAGTGGTATGTAACTTAAGTTTCAAGTTTCAAGTTCGTACGATGTTCCGTTCTTGAGATATTCTGTTCACACACACACACACACACACACAGACACACACACAGACCAATCGATAAAAACAAGTTTTTTGGGTTCAGGGGGTCTGAAAATGTATAGATCCGGTGAAAACTCGATTTCTTAAAATCGACATGAAAACAATACTTTCCTTCCTATATATTCATATAGGCAAGAGAAAGTAAAAAATAGAAGCAAGTCAGATACCAGTTAATACTGTAAACTAATAGATAGAGCATTTCTTGCTGATTTTCAAACTTAATCTTGCCAAAATTGGAGTAAACACCCTTTACCTCTAGGGCACAGAATTATATGTACATCTTTTTTTTTTCTTTAACGAGAGGAAACCGAATTTACCAGGAAACCGAATTTACGACAACCTTTTGCGAATGTATGAACTGTGAGGAAGGGAAGTAAAATATTTGCAGTGCTGCCAACCTTAACAGTGAGCCATTAGTCGTACATTTCACTGCCGTGCAGTTTCTACATACCTTTTGTAAGCTGTGGTTTATTCCGAGACATGGGCGGGATTTGGCGGGAGTCATTGGGGGGGCAAATACCGGGGGGTCTGGGGGGTATGGAATACCCCCCAGCACAAGGAGGGGGTCCGGGGGACCTCCCCCGGAAAATTTTGAGATTTTTATTGCCTTCAACTCAATTTTAGGGCTGTTTTTAGGCTAAATTAAAAAGTAAATTTTGTTGGGATTTTAACGTTAAAACGTCATTTTAACTCCCAATTGATGTAAACCTAAAATTGATCTAAAATGGTCCAATAACAATGTTTTTAAATGTTAAAAAATAGTATTAACTTATTTAACCATTAACACATTTTTATTGGACCATTTGATTAATTAATTTTAAGTTTAAATACATCTCCACTAAGAACAGCTTATAAGAAGAACATCTGAATTGATTCAGATGCATCTGAACATCTGAATTGATTTCGATACACTAACTTGGTTAAATATGTATACCAGTAGAATATTGGGGGGGCAAGTGCCCCCCCCCCTTGCCCCCCCCAGATCCCGCCTGTGTTCCGAGAAAATGTTTTCTTTATAAACCTACAAGAAATAAATGTGACGAGCAATATTGCCAATAGCTTTTTGTACATATTTTAATTTCCTCTAGATTTGATTAAATACACTTTTGTCGTAAAATTTATACTACGCCCTAAACCTTAAAAATGCATTTTTTACAGATTTACATAAAAAAAAAACAGGAAATTACAAATTACCGCTAAACTAAGCGTTATACTAAATGTTAAATGTTTGAATTAAAAATTGTAGGTTTTTAAATTTTCTACAACTTTATTAAACATTTTTACCCTAAAATGCATATTAAGGCAGCAATCTTCAAAATGGCATTTTCTCCTACAAAAGCAAAGCCTCCCTAAGAATTTCAGCACACCTTACTCTTGTAGAACATAAAAAAATGTAGTAAATAAGACGATTTTAAATGAAATCGATGGAGCCGTTTTTTGAGAAAATCGTAAGAAAGTGAAAAATGACACGAATAAACTACTACTTCCGGTTGACCGATTTTTATAAAATGTTCGTGTCGGGTTTCTAGTTTCAAGTTTCAAATTCGTACGATGTTCCGTTCTAGCGATATTCTGTTCACACACAAACACACACACACACCCGCACACACGCACATACACACACACACTCTCACACACACACACACGCACACGCGCGCGCACACAGACACACACACACACACAAACCAATCGCTAAAACGTGTTTTTTGGGTTTAGGGGTCTGAAAACGTGTATAGCCGATGAAAACTCGATTTCGAAAAATCGATATGAAAACTATAAATTCCTTCAAATATATTCATATAGGCAAGAGAGAGTAAAAGCATAATTTGTTCATAATAGTGTTACTTTTCATATAAAATGTATACTTTTGTCTTTTTTAATATAAGCCATTTGTTTAAAAACATAAAATTGTAAATTTAGGCTAAAGGTGTTTCTGAATTAAATTGGAATAAAATGCTAACTTACGTTTGTTTTCTGTAAAATACTTTGTTGTTGTTGTTGTTATCAGGTCATCAGCCTGTAGGCTGGTTTGAACCTCTAGAGGTTTACTAAGTAAAACAAGGAGTGAGTTGGTTTACCATTGCCACAACTCACTGAGTGGAAAAGTACACTTACCAGCTTGCCAGGCCCTCTGAAATGCACATATTTTCCACTCTGCAAATGACACCTTCACTTCATTCACCACAGGGTCTCGCTGTATTATGAAATGCATTATTTTCAGAGGAGATAACTCTGATTAGTGTATTTTACACCTCTACCTCTTCTGTTCTTAAATGAATCAGTCATTCAATTGGCTGACCATGTGATAAGAAACAGAACTATTTATTTTAGCCCTGCAACAAACAGATTGAATGCAAATAATTTGACACTCCACCTGTCTGTTATGGGCGTGGCTTTTTGTAATAATAAAAATTGAAATTCTTAACTTTAAGAAATTAAAATTTTGGTTTTCAGGACTTTTCACGTTCTTTGTTGTCGTCACAATTAGTAAAATTATCTCCCTGAAAAACCTTTTTGCATAGCAACTTTGTATAGACACTTCCACTAGAAAGTAGAGCATCAGTGCACTAATACCTAACTTTTCTAAAGGGTATAGGGAATGGATTAAGTTAGTCTGGCTTTCCTTAAATTTCAAACGATCCTTCATTTTCATTTTAAATAGAAGGAAGTACTTATATCACTAGGCCAAGAACACTTGAAACATTCTTGTAAAAGCTGCTCCGATGTAGACCTCAGTTATTTATTTATTTTTTTCATTAATTACTCTATAGAAGCGTTGGATGATGACATAGGCCCTATATGGTTTTAGAAGGAGATTGGCAACTCGAGATGCAATATTGGCTCTGAGATTGATTATTGAGAAAAAGATTAGGAAAATAAAACTACTATATGGCATTTTTAGATTTAGAGAAAGCATTTGACAATCTGGACTAAAGTAAAATGTTTAAATTTTTGAAAATGCTATAAATTAAAAACAAAGAAAGGAAAATTATCTACTGTCTGTATAAGAATCAAACGACTGTTTTGAAAATTAAAGGGTACAAAAAAGAGGCTGCCGTAAGAAATAGTGTACGACAAGGATCTAAATTGTTACCACTACTTTTTAACTTGTATATAGAAGAGGCTATAAATGAAGTGAAGGAGAAATTTGACGCAGGAATAAACATTCAAAGAGAAACAATAAAAATGCTAAGATTCGCCAACGATATAATAGTATTAGCCGAGACAAAGAGAGAACTAGAAGATATCTTAAATGGAATGAATGAGATCATGAGAAAGGATTACTTCATGAAATTAACAAAAAAAAAACGAAATTGTTGTGTAGCAGCAAGGATGGTTTAGTAAAGATGGGAAATTTAAAAGTAGGTAACGAAAACATACAGGCAGTTGGGGAATTCTGTTATCTAGGGAGTAAAATAACAAAGGATGGCAGAAGCACAAGTGATATCAAAAGTAGAATTACTCTAGCTAGAAAAGCCTTTGAAATGAAAAACAGCTTACTGACTACAAACATTGACTTACAGATTAGCAAAAATTTCTTATAACACTATGTTTCGAGTGTAACATTATACGGGAGTGAAACATGGGTGATAGGGACTATAGAAAGAGGATAGAAGCTTTTGAAATATGTTGTTATAGGAAAATTTTAAAAATTAGGTGGGTGGACAAAATAAGTAATTTAGAGGTTCTTCGGCGGGTAGATGAAAAAAAGATGGAAGCATCTAACCATTTTTTTTTTTTTTTTTTTTTTTGGTTTAACGTCCGACAGTTTTGGAATTACTGCTAATGCAGACGGTGAAAAGTATGAAATGATTTTTATAACGTATGAAAATATGCCGTGCCTTAGTGGGATTCGAACCCAAGACCGAACCAAACATCTTACCAGAAGAAGGGGTAGGCTAGTGGGGGCATATCTTAAGACATCCAGACATTGGTCTATCAATAATGGTGGGTAATATTGAGGGAGTGAATTGTAGGGGGAGGTATAGGTTAGAATATTTATAGAAAATTACAAAAGATGGTAGGGTGTTGCAGGTATGTAGGCCTAGATATGAAACGACTTATGCAAGATAGAACACCTTGGAGAACTGCATCAAACCAGTCAGAGAGTGATAACAAAAAAAATTAATTACTCGTAAAAATCAACTTCTGAACATTCTGTAGAGGGTCCAAAAAAAGAGAAATTAAATTAACAATTAAATATCCTATGTCACAAAACTTTTGTTACACCTTGTATATCACTTCACTTATTTCATACAGTTGCATTGTATTGTTATGCAATATCAGCTATATTTTAAGACAATATATTTAATAGGTTTTATATTTATATTTATTTCTGCGTTGCTTTCCACGAATTAAACATTAAAACAAAGTAGGTACGTGTAGGCTATACCTTTCCAACGTTCCTTACTCCCAATACTATTATTATTATTATTATACACTTTATTGATAACGAATAAGGCCAAAATATAAAAATAAATTAAAAAATCTAGTGTAAAACACTCACAGGACGTTCTCTTGCCAATGTAACTCTAATGAAAATTTTTTTCTCTTTAATTCTTTATTTAAAACTGTAAAATTTTACAACAAGCAAATGTGATGATTATGATAATAATGTAAATGACATGATAGGCATGGAGGGGTAAGGCCCCCATTGGCGCCTCCCCAAGAATGAAATTTGTGTATCAAATTAGCAGGTCTCTACTCCAGCGTCTTTTAAGGCGTCTAGGGGGATTATCAGGTAAATGGACGGTGGAAAGTGAACGCACCAGGAGGTTCTTGTGTTCGTGTGACTTGTCGTGAAAGCGTTTGTATAGGTATTCAATGGAATTTTGTACAAGTGGTGTTTTCAAATCTGTATGTAAGGTTTTGTTGCTAACGTAAAGAGGTGCATTTGCTATAAGGCGTAATGTTTTTGACTGGAATGTTTAAATTCGTTGCAAGTTAGAGGGTTTGGTTGAACCGTAAATTTGGGACCCGTAGGTCCACATAGGTTTCAAAAGAGAACAATATATGCGTAATTTTTGTGCCATTGGTAATTTTGATCGTTTGTGAAGTAGGGAATATAGAAGTTTAAATCGGGAATTCAGTAATAAACGTTTCCGTTTGATATGTGTGCTCCAAGTTAGTCGTTTATCAAAAGTCAGACCGAGATACTTGACCGTATTTGTTTTTGTGAGAGGTTCATTGTTTATGTATACTGGTGGGCAATCTCCATGATGGAGTGTGAAAGTTACGTGAAAAATATAACCTATATATTTTAATCATAAGTAAACAATGTTGTTGTTCAAGTGGTAACAACAATGTTGTTGTTCAGTGTTGTTGTTCGCATTGGCGCAGTTGGTAACGTGCTCGCCTCTCATCATGCGGTCTTGGGTTCGAATCCCATTCAGGCACGGCATCTTTTTACACGTTACAAATTAATCATTTCATCCTTCACCGTCTGCATTAGCAGTAATTGCAGAACAGTCGGACGTTAAACCAGAAAAAAAAAAAAAAAAAAAAAAGTGATCCACCAAAAGGCTGGTTTGAACCTCTAGAGGCTTCACTGAGTAAAAGAAGGGGTGATTTTATTTATTTATTTTGAAAGTAAAGAAAGTAAAGTTTTCTTGTTGATTTTTCACCGGAAATATACGTTTTCAAATGCACTGAATAAAAAAAAACACATCTGTGTGTGTGAATGTTTGTAAAATAAATATCTAAAAATTGGAGTAGCATGATGTTACAACTTAAAACATAAGTTAGGTACTACAGGAAATCTGACACAAACATTTTCATCAAAATCGGTCAACTGAAAGTAGTAGTTTATTCATCCGGTTTTTCACTAAATGCTATTTTCTCTAAAACGGTTTCTATGATTTTTCAGTTAACATTTTTTTTTAACGAGAAGAAATACGAAGTTTCAGTAGTAAATACATCGAACGTCTAAACAACCACGTAAATCACTTAGCACTGAATCTTTTAGACAACAGCAATTATGTTGTAGACTAAAACGTGCTACAGTAGGTCTACTGGATCTCCCAGGGCGATTCCGATAGTGTGATTTTACATTGTAAATAATATAATATTAATATTCTGTAGATGACTGGCGTGTTTGAGTGTGGATGTATAAATAACTGAATGAAATATTTTTAATTACCTAACTCCAGTAAATTTCGGTGTACATATATTTTGGAATCATGTGCTTATTTTTTTTATTACTTCTCATTCTGTGTTTTACGTTTTAAAGGAGGTTTTGGTTATTTTATTTTATTTTAAGTTTTATTTGTTATTTATTTTTTTTAAAAAGTATGTAATTTTGATTGTAAATAATAATTAATAGCAGTATAATATTTTTTAATGTTATAATTTGTTATTTACACCAGTGGGTTGTAATTGTTCATGAGTAAATTCTAATTGAAAGTTGCATTTATTGTAATACAACAGATTATGGATTAAAAAAAGTTACATGAAAAAAAGTCTTTTTTTTCTACAGAGTTAAAAAATGATGCATTCAACCCCGTGACTAAGATGATATGTGTGTGTTTTTAAGAAAAGGAGACAAGCCCAAAAAGATTTCCTGCAAGCCTATACTCATACCAAAATTCATTATTCTGAGTGTAGTCATTCGAAAGTTAAAATTTTTTTGAATTAAAATTTGGTCTTAATTTGACTCTTTTATTTTTAAACAAAACAATACAATAACATTAGTTGTAAGAAGTGGAATGCGTGCTGAAATACTAATAATTTTAAGGGCTATTTGGCTCATGTTTTACATTATACAGTAAAAAACCCAATAATTTGAAAAAAACAGCGGTATCCTTAAACTTTTCACAGACAGTGTATTTAAAAGTAAATAAAAATACTTTGCCAATTGGAATTAATCAACTACAAAAAAATGCTACAAGTCTTATATAATGTTTAAATGGGAATAACATAATAAAGAAAACAACAAATAAATAAATAAATTGTTATATATTTTTAGATTTTGTTATTATTTTTATACAAAAAATTTCAGTAGAAAAATTCAGGTTGTAGATCATGCGTTATCATAGAGTATAGGAAAAATTGTAGAATTTATTTTATTAACGGGTGGTTTTTGGTTGATTACTGAGTGCTTCAAGAGCTTTTAATATTTCGGGGTGAATGTGATCACCTTTTGGTCTAAATCCAAATTCATCAGCTGTGTATTCTACGTTGTAAGTTTTACCGTCGCTGGTGTAAGAGTAAGATCCTTTAGGAACAACAATAGCCGGTTCTAATCCGGATTCCTTTTCATTGGGTACGTCTTTTAAGACTCCTTCTTCTTCCACTTTGATTCCGTTACTTGCTTCATAACTGCAACAAAACAATAATCCAGAGTAAAATACGAGTATAATGCAAGGAGAAGAAGAAGAAGGAGAAGGAGAAGGAGAAGGAGGTGAAGGAGAAGGAGAAGAAGAAGAAGAAGGAGAAGAAGGAGGAGTAAATACTCGTAATAATGTATTCCATCTGATGTCCGATTGATTAGTTCTGTGGTGATAGGTATAAAGGTCTTAAGTTAAAAATTGTTGGTTTCGAGTAAAGTGCACTACCCAGTATAGAAAAGAAGTGACGTTATAAGACAAGAGTTGTAAATACTGTATTTAGCCTGGTGAAGAAGATAAATGAGTAGGCCTAGATCAACTGGAGTAGTCTTCTGGAATGCATAAAGGGAAATCGTTTGCCTAAATAAGCCGAATGGTCAAAGGGATGTTGGTTGTCTGACGGGAAGGTGGTTTCCGGAACAGGCAGTACTGCCTAACCCATAAAGTGAAGAAGAAGGTTGAGAAGAAGAAGGAAAAGAAGTAGAAGGAAAGGAGAAGGAGAAGAAGGTGGAGGAGAAGGAGAAGGAGAAGAAGGTGGAGAAGAAGGACAAGGAGAAGAAGAAGGAGAAGCAGAAGGAGAATAAGAAGGAGAAGAAGGAGGAGAAGAAAGAGGAGTATAAGAAAGAGAAGAATAAGAAGGAGAAGAATAAAAAAGAGGAAAAGAAGGAAAGGAGAAGAAGATGGAGGAAAAGGAGAAGGAGAAGAAGGAGAAGAAGAAGGAGAAGAAGAAAGAGAAGAATAAGAAGGAAAAGAATAAGAAGGAGAAAAAGAAGGAAAGGAGAAGAAGATGGAGGAGAAGGAGAAGGAGAAGAAGGTGGAGGAGAAGGAGAAGAAGAAGGAGAAGTAGTAGAAGTGTAGTCCATCATGGATTAGGCTATGATTAAGCCTTTCCCGGCGTCCATCTCTTCCTCTTGCTCTTCCCTTTTCTTGCACCCCTCTGTTCATAAAACCATGAATTCATACATAGTCGGTCCTGTGAAATTTTAAATAATTGATTTGTCCATTGTCCCTTATATTTTGTGATTATCTGATTTAGTGGTTGAGTTGCACATTCCTCTCCTATAACCTCATTCCTGATGTAGTCTAGTTTCGTACATTCGTTACCATGTATGAGGAATCCATTTCTGCTTCTTGGGTCATTGACTTTTGTCATTGCTCAAAACTTTTAATGCTCATAGCTTCATGCTCAAACCTTTCCGAAATTAATAATTTGTAATAAGATTTAGTTAGCATTGATTTACTTTAGTGATGGAATTAATATTATTGTGTTAATAATATTATTGAATTAATAGTATTTTTATATTAATATTATTAACGTAACACGAATTTTAAACTTTATTCCATCAGCCGACAAACATTACGCGCGCATGCGTATAAGAGCCGCAGTAATTCACTCTGTGTTTTGCATCTCGTACCGAACACATCGATTATCATGCAATACTTTATAATGAAATCATCAGCTGATTGTATGTTTATCTATATTCATAAAATTTGATGTATGTGTATGTATGTGTGTGTGTGCTCCCCTTTATCTCCTAAATTACTGAACCAATGTTCATGCAGTTTTTTTTATATTGTAACTATGATGCCGGTGCAAATTTTAGGCTATTAGAACCCTTAAGAAGTTAGCCCTTAAGGGTTAAAAATAATGTTTATGTCCTACATTAAGGCTTTTATGATGTTATACAATCTGCTGCTTTTAAACTAGGTCTTGCAATTCAAATAAAGATTTGTCATAAATAAAGTCATATGATTTAGCAAATAGCGACGTGTTACTAAGGATCAGCTGGTGACAACATCATATGTTAATTTTATTGTGTTTTATTTAGTAGATACGATTTTTTATTGTTCAGTATTTTATAAAAATAAAGTTCCGTGTTTCTTTAATTTGTTTTAATTTTCTTTTAATTGGTGAGTGATCAATTGCTTTGAAAAAAGCATTCACTATTTTTTGCGTGCAAAGCCGCGACGGGGCATGCTAGTAGGTTATAATTGTTATTGAAAGACAAAAATCTGGTGTGAAACACTCACACAACTTTCTCTTGCCAACACCAATAATTAACAATAAACCTAACATTATTAATAAAATATTAGAAATAAACAAAATCTAACCTCAAAAACATAACCTAATTTTAATCATGAGTGAAAGACGCAAAATGAAAATCAACCTGATTTTGGCTTAGAAATACGGAAAATCACTCTTTCTCACTAAACTAGGCTCTGTAGAGAATAATGCTCTAAATAAAAGTTGTAGATCTTTTAATTTTCTATAAATTTAATTATATACACTTTTGTCGTAAAATGCATACTAAGGCCGAAATGTTTAAAAAATCGATTTTTCTCACGTTTTCGTGAGAAAAAAACAGAAAATTGCAAATTACCGCTAAACTAAGCGTTATACAAAAACATGTTTGAAATAAAAGTTGTAGAATTTTAAATTCTCTACAACTTTTATTATATAACGTTTTGCGCTAAAATTCATATTAAAGCCGCAATCTTAAAAAGAAAATGTTTTTACGTAAAAACAGCCTCACGCAGAATTTCAGCAAACATGGCGCCTACCCTATCTTGTAGAGCATAAAAAATGTAGTAAACCAGGCGATTTTAAAAAAAAATCGTAGGACCAGTTTTTGAGAAAATCGCAAAAAAGTGAAAAATTATACGAATAAACTACTACTTCCGGTTGACCGATTTTAATGAAAATGATCCTGTCGGGTCCGGTAGTGGTATGTAACTTAAGTTTTAAGTTTCAAGTTCGTACGATGTTCCGTTCTTGAGATATTCTGTTCACACACAGACACACACACACACACACACACACACACACACACACACACACACACACACACAGACACACACACAGACCAATCGCTAAAAACATGTTTTTTTGGGTTCATGGGGTCTGAAAACGTATAGATCCGGTGAAAACTCGATTTCTAAAAATCGACATGAAAACAATACTTTCCTTCCTATATATTCATATAGGCAAGAGAAAGTAAAAAGAAAATGGCTGACACAATATCTAACAGAGCTACGAGAGCAAGTATTGGCTACGTTGCTTGCAAGTGATTGGCTAGCTATGAAGTGGGTGGGTGGGGGGCAATGCATAGTCCTACGTTCAGAGCTCATCAATTTTGAAAATTAATATAGTTATGTAGTTAACTATATTATATGCTTTTTTATAATACCGTCTTTATACATCAGGACACGACTGGTAAATAATAGAAATGATGTGTGTTTACTAAGAAAAAACATTAAAAAAATTCTTTTTTAATAGCAACAAAAATATATAATTCAACTGTTAAGCATGCTGTAGTAACGGGTGATTCAAAAAGAGCGCCGGTTTTTAAACGGCTGGTAAATTTTTGTTTATCGGTTGGCAACATTGTTAGACCTCATTTCTATTTCGGAGAACATTCCGATTGACGATTCAGTTGTAGTTTCTCTTGTTCGCAGTGTAGTACTCTCGCAGTCTGTGTCTAACCATGGAGAAGTTTACTATTGCACAACGAGTGTTAATCGTCAAAACATTTTACCAGAGTGGAGAGAGTTATGCGGCTACTGTCAGGCGACTTCGCGGTACTCTAGGACGTAATGAAGCACCGAATGAATCAACAGTTCGCAGGCTCATGAAAAAGTTTTTTGAGACGGGTTCAACAGTCGACCTTAAAAGTTCTGGACGTCGTCGTTCTGGCCGAACTGAGCAGAACGTTGCGTTGGTTCGTGACAGTGTGGCTGTTAGCCCAGCAAAATCAATACGTCGCCGTTCTCAACAATTGGGTTTACGATGTTCTTCTGTACGGAGAATTCTTCGGTACGATCTCCAATATCACCCGTATAAAATTCAGTTGACGCAACATTTGAAAGTGGCAGACCACCAGAAGAGACGACAGTTTGTTGACTGGGTATTGAGAAAACGGCAGGATGATGACACCTTCGCAAACAAAATTGACGCCTTGTGACTTTCATCTTTGGGGTCATCTGAAGTCATTGATGTATGCCAATAAACCCCGAAACATCAATGACTTGAAGGAGGAAATTCGACGGGTTATCGGGCAAATGGAAGTCGAAACTTGTCGTGCAGTAATATCCAATTTCATGGACAGAGTTGATGCGTGCCAGCGCAGTAGAGGAGGACACATGCATGACATCATTTTTCATACATGAAATCGGAAGGTAAGATGAACTTGTTGATGTATTTATTTTCAGTTTTTCAATAAAATAAATCTCTTAATTTGATATATCAAAACCGGCGCTCTTTTTGAATCACCCTATACTTAAAGGGGTAGTCAACTCAAGAAGATGGTTTTTTAAATTTCAATTGTTTTTTCCATTTATTTGAACTTTAAAATTTTCTGAATCGCAAAATTTGTTAACTTTGTTTGTACGTTGACAAAAAGTTATAAAAACATCTGTTTAAAGTAAAGCTCACTAGCAAGGCGACTAAAATTATTCCATCAACTTTAAGTTTTCCGGAAATGTGGTTTTTGCATGATTGTACATTCTTGGGAATTAAATATTTTGGTTTGTATTGGAGATATTTGGATGATGCTTTTTTTCAAATGTTCATAATTTCTTGCTCTATTATCTGTGGAATGATTATTACAAAAACCTTAATAAGGATTTAGTTAAAAAATAATTTGTGAATACATAAAAAAAAATGTTTTTAAAAATATGATTTTTCTTCAATAAATTTCTAGTAAGAAAAAATACATACAAGCGCATTCAACAGATAATAGACAGCAATTTTCCGTATTTTATACCATAAGAATCATGTTGATATCTTTCTTGAATTCTGAGATATTTGATTCCCCGTAAAAGCCCGCTTTTCCAACCTTACCCTTATATTAGGAGCTGTAATTAATTTTTTGGCTTGGTTCAAATGGTAGATCATTACTAGTAAATTACTCTTTTATTTAAAATAAATAATGATAAATTATTGTCAGAAGTTTTGATTTCCATTTTCTGGGTTGACTACCCCTTTAAATGACGAGATACATTTTACACACGAACAAGATTGCGTGAAATTTCGCAGCACATTGGTTGGGAATTGCTGTTATAAAGGATGAAAAATATTGTAACTGAGGCAATTTAAAAAAATCTGGTGTGAAACACTCACACAACTTTCTCTTGCCAATGCAAATAATTAATAATAAACCTAACATTATTAATAAAATATTAGACATAAACAAAAAAACTAACCTTAATAAACATAACCTAATTTTAATCATGAGTGAAAGACGCAAAATGACAATCGAACTCAGTTTGGCTTAAAAATACGGACAATCACGCTTTCACGCTAAACTAGGCTCTGTAGAGAAAAATGCTTTAAACAAAAGTTGTAGATCTTTTAATTTTCTGTAAATTTAATCATATACACTTTTGTCGTAAAATGCATACTAAGACCGAAATGTTAAAAAAATCGATTTTTCTCACTTTTTCGTGAGAAAAAAAACAGAAAATTGCTAATTACCGCTAAAC
The DNA here is from genome assembly GCA_035578175.1 of Catonia carolina. Classification (NCBI taxonomy): domain Eukaryota; kingdom Metazoa; phylum Arthropoda; class Insecta; order Hemiptera; family Achilidae; genus Catonia; species Catonia carolina. The sequence goes on from JAQMRL010000006.1 coordinate 72,729,410, forward strand.
TAAGCGTTTTACAAAAACATGTTTGAAATAAAAGTTGTAGAATTTTACATTCTCTACACCTTTTATTATATAACGTTTTGCGCTAAAATGCATATTAAAGCCGCAACCTTAAAAAGAAAATGTTTTTACGTAAAAACAGCCTCACGCAGAATTTCAGCAAACATTGCGCCTACCCTATATTGTAGAGCATAAAAAATGTAGTAAACCAGGCGATTTTAAAAAAAATCGTAGGACTAGTTTTTGAGAAAATCGCAAAAAAGTGAAAAATTACACGAATAAACTACTACTTCCGGTTGACCGATTTTGATGAAAATGTTCGTGTCGGGTCCAGTAGTGGTATGTAACTTAAGTTTCAAGTTTCACGTTCGTACGATGTTCCGTTCTTGAGATATTCTGTTAACACACACACTCACACACTCACACACACACACACACACACACACACACACACACACACACACACACACACACACACACACACACACACACACACACACACACACAAACCAATCGCTAAAAACATGTTTGTGTGGGTTCAGGGGGTCTGAAAACGTATAGATCCGGTGAAGAGTGAATTTCTTAAAATCGACATGAAAACAATACTTTCCTTCCTATATATTCATATAGGCAAGAGAAAGTAAAAAGGAAATCTTAAGAACATTCGTTCAAGCTCACTCGCCAGCCTCAACGCAAATTCATTTTTTAGAAGTTTACAATGTAATTTATGCTTACCCGTATGAATAACCATCAGGGTTGGCTTCAGCATGTTGGCTTACGATAGTAACTTCCGGTTCTTTATTCGCCACTTGAGGGCTAGGCGCTGCCTCCACATATGTTGCCCATAAAATGGTCAGGTAAACCAATGAACCGATTACTGCCTAAAACAACAAATCAAAAATATATATATTTTTTTTTTTAATTTATGTTACTAAGACAAATTTGAGTTCGAATAAAGCACCAGGTTTTGACCTCATCACGGGGAAAACTTTGAAAGAACTTCCTGACAAGGCCCTTAGGCTGATTACAATAATTTTTAATGCAATATTACGTCTGGAGTACTTTCCTTCTTACTGGAAAGTTGCTCAAATTATAATTATCCTAAAACCTGAGAAGCCACCGCATGAAATATCGTCTTACAGACCAATAAGTTTGTTGCCAATTCTTTCAAAAGTATTTGAAAAATTATTGCTTCAGAGATTACGCCCAGTTCTGGATACCATAAATCTCATTCCGAATTGCCAGTTTGGTTTCAGAGAAGGTCATGGCACGATTGAGCAAATTCACAGAGTTGTAAACAACATCTACAAAGCACTTGAAGAAAAGAAATATTGCTCCACGGCATTTCTTGACATCAAGCAAGCCTTTGACAAAGTGTGGCATGCGGGTCTTCTTTTTAAGATTAAACAAAATCTTCCCCATCAGTATTACTCAATTATTGCATCTTATTTGGAGGACCGATACTTTAACGTGAAATTTAAGGACGAACAATCATCTCTAAAATTAATTGAAGCTGGTGTTCCTCAAGGAAGCGTGCTGTCTCCTGTTTTGTACACCATTTACACTTCTGATCTTCCACAAAATGACAACACTACAGTGGCAACATTTGCCGACGACACAGCCATTCAGGCAATACACGAAGATGCACAAATTGCATCTCATAACTTGCAGCAACACTTAGACAGCGTACAAAATTGGCAAAAAAAGTGGCGTATAAAAACAAATGAACACAAGAGTCTGCACGTCACATTTACACTAAAACGGGAAACATGTTCACCAGTGTTTTTGAACAACGTACAAATTCCACAATCCGATACGGCAAAATATCTTGGCCTCCACCTGGACAGGCGTCTAACATGGAGGACTCACATATGGAACAAACGAAAACAGTTAAATCTTAAATACCAACAGCTGTATTGGATGCTTAATGGAAAATCCAAATTATCGGCACAAAACAAATTGGTAATTTATAAAACTGTACTTAAACCTGTATGGACATATGGGATACAACTCTGGGGCACAGCAAGTCACAGTAACATTGAAATAATTCAACGGTTTCAGTCAAAAATACTTCGAAACATCATGGACTCACCTTGGTACATATCCAACACTATATTGCACAGAGACACGAACACTCCCACGGTACACGAAGCTATACAGAAATTTTGCACCAGTTACCAAACAAGACTTGAAAATCACCAGAATCCAGAAGCCATCAATCTCCTAGACAACAGTGGAACACACAGAAGACTATGCAGACTACACCCTACAGATTTATTTTAATATGTGATTGTGTAATTTATTTTACGATCGCAAGATCACTTCAACAAAATGGGAAATTTTATAGAGTAATACCAAGGGGTATTACTTACTCAAGATTTATACTTACAACACATCTACTCATTGTTCTATGAGAGCAGATCGTAGATTTACAGTTATTCAAAAAAAAAAAAAAATGTTACTAAGACACGCCACAAACTCAAAAAGCGCTTCTATCAACTGAAACGCTTACTCTATAGACGTTCTAAATTAAACATGTTACATAAATTAACAATCTACAAGACAGTTTTAAGACCAATCTGGACATATGGAGTTCAACTTTGGGTATCTGCTAAACCTTTACACAGGAAACGTAAACAAGCGATTCAAAACAAGATTCTACGAGCGATAACGCAATACCTTTTTTACGTCACAAATTTAATGTTGCACTTAAAGACTTACAAATCCTATACGTAAATGACGTCGCGTAAAAATACAAGACGATGCATGACAAATTTGAATTACATGACAACCCTCTCATACAAAACAAGTACGCTAGGGCGATACCGGGTGCTCAGCGCAGACGTTTAAGATGCCCCTGGCCAAGAGATCTCTTCGGCCAACTGTAGGACTGTGGTGATGGCTTCACGCTCCTTCAAGTAAATCAAGTTTTGGAACATTGGCTTCACATTTAGAAATTTTTATATAAATATAATAACAAATACTAAATTTTAATTGAAAGTGTCAAAAAAAAGTATTTTACTTTTACACCTGAACGCGTGCATTGCGAACAACGGAGGTCATTTTGAACATCATATTTAGTGTTTTGGTATGATTTTAATGTCATTTAGATATGTTTATTCGTACAAAAACTACACTTTTCATACAAAGATATTATATTTTTCTTAATGAGTTATTCGTTCCCTTCACATAAAATGGCAAAGTATTGCTGTGTGATATGGACTACATAAAGAGTCCATTTTATTAAACTTTTATTTATATTTAGTTTACACTGCTTGCATAGTGGCTTTCAGAATTAAATTCTGAAACAACTATACAAGACGATGCATGACAAATTTGAATTACATAACAACCCTAGTGGTGAAAAGAGCCGCCATTTTAAATTAATAAACACTCAGAAGATAAAAAGGCCGGTGATTATGCCAAACTCTACCCTTTCCGTCTCCCCTGAAATCATAAACAAACCCCTACCTTAAATTATACCTTTAGTCCACGTTCAGTAAAATGCATGCCTTCCCCTCACCAAGATAATAGGCCTCCCACAAAACTGAAAAAAGGCCACTGAAAAATAAAAGAGCCGCTCTTAAACCTACTTGTCCCTTAATTAAAATTTTCCACAAATAACTTCTAAAAATAAATTACCTCCTTTCAAGTCCCAGTTCCAATGTCCCACGAACCAGAATCCTATTTCCTATTTAAACTATAAAATCCCCCCCCCCCCTAATAACAACCCTTTCATACAAAACATGTACACTAGGGTTATACCGGGTACTCAGCACAGACGTTTAAAACGCCTCTGGCCAAGGGATGTTCTTGGCCAATTGTACGATTGTAGTGCAAGCTCCAGCAAGTAATTCAAGTTTTGGAACCTTTAGCGTCATATTTAGAAATTGTAATATTATTGTAATAACAGATACTAAATTTTCAATAAAATATGTCAAAAAAATTTATTTTATTTAATTTTCCAACTGTGTAAAAACTACCAAATATTAATAGAATGTTACACGAATAAGAAAAAAAAACAGTGAAATTTTTAATAATATTATGCCAGGTGCCTGTTGTGAGCAACAGTACTGTTGTACTGTTAAACAACAGTACTGTTGTGAGGTGGAGTGTTAAATTATTTGCACTCGATCTAATAGTTCTAAGGCTACAAAAAATAGTTTTCTTTCTTATCTTATGGTCACCCAATTATATGACTGAACTATTTAATAACAGAAGAGGTAGAGGTGTAAAATACACTAGTCACAGTTATCTCCTTTGAAAGTAATGAATTTTATCATTATACTTCCAGCTGTATGGTGAATGAAGTGAAGGTGTCATTTGCAGGGTGGAAAGTCGATGCTTTTCAGAGGGCCTTGCATCCTAATAAGCATACTTTTCCACCCAGTGAGGAAGACAATAGTAGCCTAAACCACCTTACTCCTCTAGGGGTTAAAACCACCCTTTTAGTTGATCACCTAAACAATATATTCATATAGGACAAGAGAAATTCAAAATTGTTTGGGATTTGCAATTTTTAGAATTACTTTTTAGTAGACTTACGAATTTTTAAAAATTTTTATTTTAAGTCACATTAACAGCTCGGTAATTAGCGACTACGGTGAGATATTTAACGGTGGTTTTTTTTAACCTCTGGAAAATTTACAGATCCTGCCCGGGAATTGAACCCGGGACCTCCGCGTGGTAGGCTAGTTCACTACTACTATGGTACGGAGATGGCCGACTTATTATTTTAATAGCTGATACTAATACCAAAATTAACACTATTCGGGTCTTATCTGTTAGACGCTCCGAACTCTGTTAGCGCGCCTACAAAAACTGAAAATGCAACATGCACCACAACACACCATTAAAACACTATTACTAATTTTTTTCATCCCTAATGTTTGTACTTTGCGATCTCTTCAATTCAGAACAAATAGCAACCCCACGAGCCAATGAGATGAGGTTGATATGTATGACGTGTTACTAAGTGAGGTGTAGTCTTGTACAGAACCAGGCCGACCATTCCTGTGAGAGTATGGATAATTTAACCTCAACCATCAAAGTACACCGGTAACCACTGTCTAGTATTCAAATCCGTATAAAAGTAACTACCTTTACTAGGATTTGAACCAGGAACCTTCGTCTCCGAAAATCAGCTGTTAAAAAACTGACTCGCGGCGACGATTTTACCTCTTAAACAACCCGGTGGGTCACACCATTAATAAATTATTGTAATTACAATTGTTATATCTGATGTGAATGTCTCACACGACTTTATCTTGCTCTTGTAAATATTTAACAATAATATAACCTATTATTTTTAACCATTAGTGGACAATAGAAAATGAAAAACATGACGTAATTATTTTAATCATGAGTGAATGACACTAAATGAAAATCAACTTCTGTACGATTTAAAAATACGGAAAATCACTAATTGACGCTAAATTAGCGGTTTTGTACGAATATTATTTAATAAAGTTTGAAATAAAATTTGTACGTTTTTTAAAAATTCCTTTAAACTTAGTTAAAAAGGCTTAAACTTTAGTCGGAAAATGCATACTAAGGTCGAAATTTTAGAAAATCGGGGTTTTTTTACTAATTTCGATAATCAAAATACAGAATATCACTAACTGGCGCTAATGTAACCGTTGTAGAAAAGTTGTTTTAATTCAAAGTTGTAGCCATCATAACAATATTGGTGAATTTTTAAATTAGGTAATTTTTCAATAGTAATTTAAATAAGTAATTTAAATAAATAAAGTAAATAAGTAATATAAATTAGGTAATTTTTTTAATGTAAGTGTTAAAATTATTAAGTGTTAATTTTTTTAAGTGGAGCTTTATCAGTATTCTGGCCTCTTGCTTAAATGAACTTTATCAGTTACAAACAAAGGTATGTATTAAGTATCATCAATGTTCGTGTAAATAAATATATTACCGCCTGTACACTCTGCAATCCGCAATGCTGTGTTGTATTGCATGTTGCATTTGTAGTTTTTTAGGCGCGCTAACAGAGTGCAGGCGTCTAATAGATAAAACCCAATTATTGAACTCTTTTTACTTTCTCTTGCCTATATGAATATAAAGGAACAAAAGTATTGTTTCCATGCCGATTTTTCAATATCGATTTTTCACCGGATATTCACGTTTTCCGACCCCCTGAACCAAAAAACAGGTTTTTAGCGATTGGTCTGTGTGTATGTGGACGATATATCTCAAAAACGGAACATAGTCTGAAGTCGAAACTTAAGGTAAAACCTACTAGAGGATCTGACACGGACATTATCATCAAAATCGGTCAACCGGAAGTAGTAATTTATTCGTGCAATTTTTCACTTTTTTGCGATTTTCTTTAAACCGGCTAATATGAGTTTTTTTAAATCATCTCATTTACTACATTTTTCATGCTCTACAAGATAAAGTTGGCACCATGTCTGCTGAAATTTTTTAGAGAGACTGCTCTTGTGAAAAAAAATGATTGTTTTGAAGATTGCGGAATATTTTTTTGATTCAACCAGTTTCACCGTAGTTATGGCTGATTGTTAGCGGGAGCCATCTAGCGGTGGACATTTTAAATTCTTTTAATTATTTTAACATTTCTATAAACAGTACATTTCTTTTTATTCAGCAGTTTACTATTTTTTGCTTGCTCAAGAGTGAAAATATCGTACAAAGTTGAAACTGGGAACATTCGTTAGATACTAAAAAGTGAACCAACACGAAAATTTACATCAAAATCGGTCTACTGGAAGGGTAGTAGTTTTACTTTCTCTTGCCTATATGAATAAATAGGAAGGAAAGTATTGTTTTCATGTCGATTTTACGAAATCGAGTTTTCACCGGATCTATACGTTTTCAGACCCCCTGAACCCAAAAAACATGTTTTTAGCGATTGGTCTGTGTGTGTGTGTCTGTGTGTGTGTGTGTGTGTGTGTGTGTGTGTGTGTGTGTGTGTGTGTGTGTGTGTGTGTGTGTGTGTGTGTGTGTGTGTGTGTGTGTGTGTGTGTGTGTGTGTGTGTGTGTGTGTGTGTGTGTGTGTGTGTGTGTGTGTGTGTGTATGTGTGTGTGTGTGTGTGTGTGTATGTATGTGTGTGTATGTGTGTATGTGTGTGTGTGTGTGTGTGTGTGTGCGTGTGTACAAAATATCTCAAGAACGGAACATCGTACGAACTTGAAACTTGAAACTTAAGTTACATACCACTACCGGACCCGGCGCGAACATTTTCATCAAAATCGGTCAACCGGAAGTAGTAGTTTATTCGTGTAATTTTTTTGCGATTTTCTCAAAAACTGGTCCTACGATTTTTTTTAAAATCGCCTAGTTTATTCAATTTTTTATTCTCTACAAGATAGGGTAGGCGTCATGTTTGCTGAAATTCTGGGTGAGGCTGTTTTTACGTAAAAACATTTTCTTTTTAAGGTACGCACTCTGATATGTGTTTTAGCGCAAAACTTTATATAATTAAAATTGTAGAGAATTTAAAATCCTACAACTTTTATTTCATACAATTTTTTGTATAACGCTTAGTTTAGCAGTAATTTGCGATTTTCTGTTTTTTTCTCACGAAAATGTGTGAAAAATCTATTTTTTTAAGATTTCGGCCTTAGTATGCATTTTACGACAAAAGTGTTTATATTTTAATTTATATAAAATTAAAAGATCTACAACTTTTATTTAGAGCATTTTTCTCTACAGAGCCTAGTTTAGAGAGAAAGAGTGATTTTCATGATTAAAATTAGGTTATGTTTTTTGAGGTTAGTTTTTTGTTTATTTCTAATGTTTTATTACTAACGTTAGGTTTATTGTTAAATATTTGCATTGGCAAGAGAAAGTTGTGTGAGTGTTTCACACCAGATTTTTTTATACTATATTTCACTTTTTGTAATATTTTTCCAAAAACGGTTTCTACGATTTTTTTAAAAAATCGTTCTAACTTACTACGTGTTTGATGCTATAAAAGATGAAGTAGGCGCCATATCTGCTGAAATTCTTGGAGGGCCGGTGCTCTCATAGAAAATTTATTTTTTCAGATTGCGGGGTTAATATGCACTTCAGAGCATAACATTTATGCTCTAATCAATTAATGTATCTAATTAAAGTTGTTGTTGTTGTTTAGGTCATCAGCTGAAAAGCTGGTTTGAACCTGTAGAGGTTTTACTAAGTAAAACGAGGAGTGAGGTGGTTTACAATTGCCTTCCTCATTGAAGGGAAAAGTACGCTTATCAGCATGCCGGGCCCTCTGAAAAGCACATATTTTCCACTCTGTAAACGACACCTTCACTTCATTCACCACAGGGTCTGGCTGTACAATGAAATTCATTACTTTCAGAGGAGATAACTCTGATTAGTGTCTTTTACACCTCTACCTCTTTTGTTCTTTAATGATTCAGTCATTTAATTGGCTGACCATGTAATAAGAAACAGAACTATTTATTTGAGCCCTGCAACAAACAGATTGAGTGTAAATAATTTGACACTCCACTTGTCCGTTATGGGCAGAATTAAAGTTGTAGATCAATTAAAAATTTACAACTTGTAATTCGAATATGTTTCCTACAATGCTTAGTTTCTCAACAATTAGTGATTTTCCGTATTTTTAAGTTGTACAGAAATCGATTTTCAGTAAGCGTCATTCACTCATGATTAAAATTAGTTAATTTGTTTCATTTTACAGTGGAAACCCACTTATCCGAATTCCCCATATCCGGACACAATAAAACAAAGTCTAAATAAACTAAATTAATATAGTATGGATAAAATTGTTGAAGGAATTATAAATATACGATGAACATAACTTAAATAACATAACTATCTGGATTATTACATTAATATTTAAGTTTTCGGAGACGAAGGTTCCTGGTTCAAATCCTAGTAAAAGTAGTTACTTTTATACGGATTTGAATACTAGACAGTGGTTACCGGTGTACTTTGATGGTTGGGGTTCAATTAACCATACTCTCTCAGGAATGGTCGACCTGGGTCTGTACAAGACTACACCTCATTTACACGTCATACACATCATACTCATCTCATTGGGTCATGGGGTTGCTTATTGTTCTCAATTGAACAGATTGCAACGTACACATATTTTATTAGGAATTAAAAACAAATAAAAAATATTTAAGTTGTATAAATGCAAAATATTATGAGTTAAGTTGAGTTTGCTTTTGAGGTGACTAATGTGTTTAATTTATTTTGAAAGCAATGAAATTTAAAAGGCAGTTGCTATAATTATGGTTGTGGATGCTTGGGATTTAATTGAAACTCACAACTTAAAAACTGCTTGGAATAAACTGTTAAAGAGGATAGAAAAATATGAAGAAATCCAAGATGATAACGAGGGTGTAACCGCTACACAAGAGGTGGTAAATAACATTTCAAAGTCGGTGGTCAATTTTTAATTTTTTTAACTTAGTTTATTTATTCATAAAATACAACCAGTGAATGTGATGTTATTTACAAAAACAAAAATGGCGTTATGACATTAGGGAGACCGCCACTCAATAGTGCCACTCCAACGGTGGATTAATCTTTGATAATAAATTGATGGAATTTAAATCTGCGCTACGATATCTCCACTTCATCGTAGTTTCAGTCTGCGTTACGGATTTCCGGGTAATTTTGGGTATAACGCACTCTGATATGTGTGATTTTTGTGATACTCAAGTTTGTAGTTAATTTATGGAGCACGTAAATCGTTGTGCAATATAAAAATCAATAATGAGTGCGATGATAATGACATTGTTCAGTGATAAAAAAATAGCGACACAAAAGACGGTGGTTTACAAATTTTGCACAAACCAGGAACGTCCAGGCGCCTACCCCTCGCATTACCCAGTCTATTTTTCAAAATTTTAAAAATTCTACCACAACATTGGCCAATCAATATTTTCATGTAATTAACATATATTTGTACTAAGTTTTTTACACTGAATAAAACGATAGTTTACCCGTGCCGAACGATCGAGATAGCAAGGGTTCAGAATATTGTTAGTAAATTAAAATTTAAGTAACGTACAAATTGTAAATTTCGTACACGCAGTAAGAATATAATTGTCTATGTTGTGTTAAAATTTTAAACTTTGCAGTCAAATAACTATCGAATTACACGCCTCTAAACACATGAAATTTTTGTTGGGGTAGCAAAAAAACCGGGTCTTTTTGTCTTCCAACCTCGTATGACAATTTTTAAATAATATTAAAAATATAGGATAATTATAGGTCAACGCAGAAGAAAATGAGCTAAATTTTGATGTAAAGTATGTTAAAATCCAATTTACAGTTTTGGAGATGCTTTGGGTTCGAACTCGGGTGCCTATGATTATGAGACCGATAGTAGTCCACAATTTATCTCCTCTGAAAGTAATAAATTTCATCATTATACAGCCAGACCCTGTAGTGACTGAAATGAAGGTGTTATTTGCAAGGTGAAAAATCTGGTGTGAAACACTCACACAACTTTCTCTTACCAATGCAAATAATTTACAATATAATTTAACATTAGTAATAAAATATTAGAAATAAACAAAAAACTAACCTCAATAAACATAACCTTATTTTAATCATGAGTGAAACACTCAAAATGAAAATCAACCTCAGTCTGGCTTAAAAATACGGAAAATCACTATTTCACGCTAAACTAGGCTCTGTAGAGAAAAGTACGTTAGATAAAAGTTGTAGATCTTTAAATTTCCTATAAATTTGGTTATATACACTTTTGTCGTAAAATGCATACTAAGGCCAAAATCTTAAAAAAATCGATTTTTCACACGTTTTCGTGAGAAAAAATCTGGTGTGAAACACTCACACAACTTTCTCTTGCCAATGCAAATAATTAACAATAAACCTAACATTAGTATTAAAACATTAGAAATGAACAAAAACTAACCTCAAAAACATAACCTTATTTTAATCATGAGTGGAAGACGCAAAATGAAAATCTAACTCAATTTGGCATAAAAAAAAACGGAAAATCACACTTTCACGCTAAACTAGGCTCTGTAGAGAAAAATTCTCTAAACAAAAGTTGTAGATCTTTTAATTTTCTATAACTTTTATTATATACACTTTTGTCGTAAAATGCATACTAAGACCAAAATGTTAAAAAAATCGATTTTTCTCACGTTTTCGTGAGAAAAAAACAGAAAATTGCAAATTACCGCTAAACTAAGCGTTATACAAAAAAATGTTTGAAACAAAAGTTGTAGGTTTTTAAATTCTCTACAACTTTTATTATATAAAGTTTTGCGCTAAAATTTATATTAAAGCCGTAATCTTAAAAAAACAACGTTTTTACGTGAAAACAGCCTCACCGAGAATTTCAGCAAACATGGCGCCTACCCTATCTTGTAGAGAATAAAAAATTGAGTAAAATAGGCGATTTTAAAAAAAATCGTAGGACCAGTTTTTGAGAAAATCGCAAAAAACTGAAAAATTATACGAATAAACTACTACTTCCGGTTGACCGATTTTGATGAAAATGTTCGTGTCGCGTCCGGTAGTGGTATGTAACTTAAGTTTCAAGTTTCAAGTTCGTACGATGTTCCGTTCTTGAGATATTCTGTTCACACACACACACACACACAGACACACACACACACACACACACACACACACAGACACACACACAGACCAATCGCTAAAAACATGTTTTTTGGGTTCAGGGGGTCTGAAAACGTATAGATCCGGTGAAAACTCGATTTCGAAAAATCGACATGAAAACAATACTTTCCTTCCTATATATTCATATAGGCAAGAGAAAGTAAAAATATGTGTTTTTCAGAGAGCCCGGCTTACTGATAAACATACATTTCCACTTTTTGAGGAAAGTAATTTTGTAAACCAACTCACTTCTCGTTTTACTTAGTAAAACCTCTAAAGGTTCAAACCAGCCTTTCGGCTGATCACCTATACAATATATTCAAATTAGGTGAGAGAAAGTAAAAAATCTGGTGTGAAACACTCACACAACTTTCTCTTGCCAATGCAAATAATTAACAATAAACCTAACATTATTAATGAAACATTAGAAACAAAAATTTAACCTCAATATACATAACCTAATTTTAATCATGAGTGAAAGACGCAAAATGAACATCAACCTCAGTTTGGCTTTAAAATACGGAAAATCACTCTTGCACGATAAACTAGGCTCTGTAGAGAAAAATGCTCTAATTAAAAGTTGTAGATCTTTTAATTTCCTATAAATTTGAATATGATACACTTTTGTCGTAAAATGTATTTAAGGCCGAAATCTTAAAATAATCGATTTTTCTCACGTTTTCGGAAGAAAAAACAGAAAATTGCTAATTACCGCTAAACTAAGCGTTATACAAAAAAATATTTGAAATAAAATTTGTAGAATTTTAAATTCTCTACAACTTTAAATATACATTTTTGGGGTAAAATGCATAATAAAGCCGCAATCTTAAAAAAACTATTTCTTTACGTGAAAACAGCCTCACCAAGAATTTCAGGAAACATGGCCCCTATCCTATCTTGTAGAGCATAAAAAATGTAGTAAACCAGGCGATTTTAAAAATAATGGTAGGGCCAGTTTTTGAGAAAATCGCAAAAAAGTGAAAAATTACACGAAGAAACTACTACTTCCGGTTGACCGATTTTGGTGAAAATGTTCGTGTCGGGTCCGGTAGTGGTATGTTACTTAAGTTTCAAGTTTCAAATTTGTACAATGTTCCGTTTTTGAGATATTCTGTTCACACACACAGACACACAGACCAATCGCTAAAAACATGTTTTTTGGGTTCAGGGGGTCTGAAAACGTGTAGATCTGGTGAAAACTCGATTTCAAAAAATCAACATGAAAACAATACTTTCCTTCCTATTATATTCAAATTAGGTGAGCGAAAGTAAAAATAATTAATATTACTTACATATGAATTGAATAATTTATGATCCATTTTAAATCAGAAGAAAGGCACAAAATTTAAATATGAATTTCACTTTTAAAACAAGCTAACAACACTTTGTAACGTATAAACACTGATGTACAATCTTGTGAGCAGCTAAAGAGAACTGAACAATACAGAATTTTAGTCCCTTATATATATTATTTAAAAATTTTATGACCGCGCATGTATTCGCATTTGTCTTTAATTGTTTAACTGTTTAAAGTGCAATAAAATTGAATAAATTCTTTAAATTGATGATGTAATTATCAATTTTATGCTTATTAATTTATTCAATTTTTTTCTTTTATTCAATTTTTGTTTATGGTCGTAAAAATTTAATCATTCAATATTTAATTGAATTTTGTTTTCTAGCTAATTAGTGTATAGATAGTTCTGAGTAAAGCTTCATTTTGTTTTGTTTTAACTTTTCCGTCCTCTATCTAAAGAATCAATTAGTTAAGTAAAAATCTGGTGTGAAACACTCACCTAACTGTCTCTTGCCAATGAAAAAATGAACAATATCACCTAACATTTAGTAATAAAACATTAGAAATAATACCCAAGGCATATTGTGACTGCTATCAATAGTTTATATTATAAAACATCGGTGCTCATTAGTTCAGATGGAAAAGATGTGAAAGAGTTGTATGTAAATAAAGGAGTCAGACAGGGATGTCCCATATCACCTACATTATTTAATATAATATATATTGACGAGTTGATGACTGTTTGGCGACAAAAGGTTGACACAGGTGTAAATATTGGACAAGGCGTTTCCCTCAACTCACTCATGTTTGCCGACGACACCGTTATAATTCAAGACAGTGAAGATAAGCTTCAAACAGCAGTCTATAAACTCCAGAATCTAAGTAAAGAATTCAAAATGAAAATTTTGACCCAAAAATCCAAAGTAATGGCAATCCATGGCAAATGGCCAGTGCGATCGAAAATTGTGTTAGATAATGTGATTATGGAGCAGGTGAGTAGTTTCAAATATCTAGGTTGCAATGTATCCTTCGATTATGAGAGTGACATACCTCTGAAGCTGAATAAATTCAATGCGATATGTGGAATCATACATCGTACATTGAAGGGAAAAGCCAGAAAAGAAACAGAGTTGAAATTTTATAAGGCAATGGCGATTCCACTAGTTACATATGGAAGCGAGGTATGGACGACAACAAAGAGAGACGACTCGCGCATACAAGCTTCAGAGATGACGTTCTTGAGACACATTCAGGGATACACAAGGCTGGATCACATTAGAAACGAAGTAATAAGAGAAGAATGCAATGTACAGCCACTTGTAGATGTGATCAAGCAATATAGAAAAAGATGGACAGATCACCTGCTCCGAATGCCACACAACCGTTTGCCACTTCAAGCCTGGATGTCCAAACCAGATGGTAGAAGGGATGTGGGTCGACCGAGGAAGAGGTGGAAACCGGAACAGGCTCAATAGCCTAAACCATGACGGATGATGATAATGATGATGATGACATTAGAAATAAATAAAAAACTAAACTTATTTTAATCATGAGTGAATGATGCAAAATGAAAATCAATCTTAGTTTGGCTTAATAATACGGAAAATCACTCTTTCACGCTAAACTAGGCTCTGTACAGAAAAATGCTCTAAAGTTTTAGAACTTTTAATTTCCTATATTGATTATACACTATAGTTGTAAAATGCATACTAAGGATGAAATCTTAAAATAAAACCATATTTTTACAGATTTTCATGAAAAAATAAACATAAAACTAATTACCGCTAAACTAAGCGTTACAAAAAAATGTTTTAAATAAAAGTTGAAGATTTTTAAATTTTTAATAACTTTTAAATATACCTTTTGCCCTAAAATGCATTTTAAGGCTACAATCTTTAAAAAAAACCATTTTTTTCTATGAGAGAACATCGTTTCAAGAATTTCAGCAGACATGGCACCTAACCTATCTTTTAGAAAAATCTTTTAAAAAGATCGTAGGAGCTGTTACTGAGAAGAAAACAAAAAAGTGAAAAATCACACGAATAAACTACTACTTCCGGTTGAGTGATTTAATGAAATTGTATGTGTCGAGTCCTTTAGTACCTAACATGACTTTTTAGTTTCATATTTGTACGATGTTTCGTTTTTGAGATATTTTGTTCACACACACACACGCACGCACGCTCGCGCGCGCGCGCGCGCACACACACACACACAGATTGCTAGAAAACAGGTTTTTGGGATGCATGGAGCTGAAAACGTGTAGATCTGGTGGAAACTCCATTTCTTAAAACCGACATGAAAACAATACTTTCCTTCCTAAATATTCATATTGGCAAGGGATGCCTCCATGGGATCTAGTGGTGTGCGGGAGGGAAGAGCAGCGTGTTGGTGCTGATAAAGAGGATGTTGCAGTTGATTACTCAGCAGTTGGCAGAGGAGATGGAGCGAAGCTAGGGTCGGGGAGTGGACAAGTAGGTTCATTCTAAATGTCGAGGTGTGGATAAGGAGGACATTTTGTGATACCACCCACGAGCTGACGCAGTTGCTAGCAGGACACGGTTGCTTTGGGGCATATTTGACTAGATTCAAACTTCAAGAAGTACCGACTGTGCAATAGTGAAGAGGAGGAGTCCATTTCGCATATTTTTGAAAGATGTCCCTATTTTGGCCTCGACAGAATGGAGACATCTGAGAAGATAGGCGTTGCACAGTGAATCCCAGGGAGAGTAGGGTCAGAGAAGCTGCAGGATGAGGAGAGCTGGAAGTTGGTCGCTCAGTTTGCGGAGAGGGTGGTCGAGAGACCGCGGAGGGAGAAGACATATGGAGATCAGCGGGATCACCCTCTTCCACAGTGAATCAATCCTGTCTCGATCTCAGTAGGTAAGGTAGGCACACTAATTTCCTGAGCTGGTGATGAAAGAGATGAATGAAAGTAAGAGAGTGAGTGTTGGTCAGTGACAGCGAGAGAAGAATTTGGCAACGGTTCCCTTCCACGCCCCGCTGACAGTATGTAATTTATTTTGAACCCGACATTTCCCTTGTACTATTATATAAAAAGTTCCGAAGGAGGTGAAGGGTCTTTGCTGATGCCGGATAAAGTGACTGGACGGTGGGTTTTTGGTTGGTAACTGGACGAGGACGTCTCAATTGAGTCAAACACTACTTCCCCCATCGTGAGGGAGTGAACATGAGTTTTTCTCGCCGCCTCTGATAAAAAAAATCGAGTGCAAATAATTTAAAACTCAATCTGCCTCTATTAAAACATACTTAAAAATTTTACTAAAATTATACATTGGAATTTAAGGATTGTCATTTTACGCTACGCAATGTTAAGTCTAAATTCTACACAGATTACATTTTTAAAGAGCATTCTCCGTATATAACAGTACTAACCATATTTCAATGGAAATGAATAAGTTGCAAAAGCAAAATAGAATATTTTAACAAGGCGGCTCATTTCACTTGATTACATCAGAAGGCACGCCTTTTTCTGTTCATGTCTGTCGCTGGTTTAGCATTAATCGGATGCATCATTCACTCAAACATACTCGTATAGCCTACATGCGTACGAAATAAATCACAAACCATCTTTACCAATATAAACTGGCAATAATCCTTACTGATGTGACCCGCCAGCATATTAAAATAGAGGATTTATAAAGTTGTGTTGTTTAAGTGGTCAGCCAAAAACTGGTTTAACCTTTTATAGGGCAGTACTCTGCCCATAACAAACAGGTGGAGTGTCAAATTACGTGGGCAGTCCAGAAAGTCTATCACGTTTTGATATAAAAATAAACTCAAAAAGCATAACCTAATTTTAATCATGAGTGAAAGACGCAGTATGAAAATCAACCTCAGTTCGGCTTAAAAATACGGAAAATCACTCTTTCACGATAAACTAGGCTCTGTAGAGAAAAATGCTTTAATTAAAAGTTGTAGATCTTTTCATTTACTGTTGTTGTTTAGGTCAACAGCCGAAAGGCTGGTTTGAACCTGCAGAGGTTTTACTAAGTAAAACGAGGAGTGAGGTGGTTTACCATTGCCTTCCTCACTGAGTGAAAAAGTACGCTTATCACCATGCCGGGCCCTCTAAAAGCACATATTTTCCACTCTGCAAATGACACCTTTACTTCATTCACCACAGGGTCTGGCTGTATAATGAAATTCATTACTTTCAGAGAAGATAACTCTGATTAGTGTCTTTTACACCTCTACCTCTTCTGTCCTTAAATAATTCAGTCATTTAATTGGCTGACCATGTGATAAGAAACAGAACTATTTATTTTAGCCCTGCAACGAACAGATTGGGTGTAAATAATTTGACACTCCACCTGTCTGCTCTGGGCAGTTTCATTTACTATAAAATTTATTTTATACATTTTTGTCGTAAAATGCATTCTAAGGCCGAAATCTTAAAAAAATTGATTTTTCACACGTTTTCGTGAAAAAAAATCAGAAAATCGCTAATTACTGCTAAACTAAGCGTTATACAAAAAAATGTTTGAAATAAAAGTTGTAGGTTTTTAAATTCTCTACAACTTTTATTGTACGAGTATAAATTTTGCGTTAAATTGCATATTAAAGCCGTAATCTTAAAATAACTATGTTTTTACGTGAAAACAGCCTCACCCAGAATTTCAGCAAACATAACGCCTACCCTATCTTGTAGAGAATAAAAAATTAAGTAAACCAGGCGATTTAAAAAAAATCGTAGGACCGTTTTTGAGAAAATCGCAAAAAAGTAAAAAATTACACGAATAAACTACTACTTCCGGTTGAGCGATTTTGATGAAAATGTTCGTGTCGGGTCCGGTAGTGGTATGTAATTTAAGTTTCAAGTTTCAAGTTCATACGATGTTCCATTCTTGAGATATTTTGTATACACAAACACACACACACACAGACCAATCGCTAAAAACATGTTTTTTGGGTTCAGGGGGTCTGAAAACGTATAGATCCGGTGAAAACTCGATTTCGAAAAATCGACATGAAAACAATACTTTCCTTCCTATACATTCAAATAGGCAAGAGAAAGTAAAAAACTAAGTGCAAGAAAAAATTTTATTATATACATATGAAAGTGCAACAGCTATAATGCTATTTTTCTACATAATCACCAAACAAATTAAGACACTTATCATAGCGGTGAACTAATTTTGAAATGCCGGCGTCATAAAAGTCTACCGCCCGTGATTTTAACCAGTTAGTCACACCCTCCTGCAGCTTCGCGTCGTCGTCAAAGCGCTGCGTCGCAAGCCATGTCTACATTGTCGGGAACAAGTGATAATCGCTAGGCGCAAGGTCCGGACTGTATGGCGGATGTGGGAAAACCTCCCATTTGAAAGCATCCAGGACTTCTCGTGTTCGATTTGCCGTGTCAGTCGGGTGTTGTATTGCAAAAAGAGAATTTTTCCAGTCAACTTTCCTCTGCGCTTGTTTTGGATCGCTCTTCTTAACTTTTCAAGTGTTTCACAATACCTCGCAGAGGTTATTGTTGTGCCACGTTGCAAGAAATCGATAAGAAGAACTCTTTCCTATACCGACCGTACTTCACAACTGGCGGGATTTTGAATTGCAGCACACATTTTAAATTGTTGTTGAAAAACAACGAAGAGCGACACACACCTCTCGCTAGCACGGCTAGATAGCCACTGAACGGAGAAACGCCGCGGCTCCAAAATGGCTGCGATAGCTCCGCCCCTAGCGGCTACAACGCAAAACGTGACAGACTTTCTGGATTGCCCTCGTATTTACACTCAATCTGTTCGTTGCAGGGCTAAAATAAATAGTTCTGTTTCTTATCACATGGTAAGCCAATTAAATGACTGAATCATTTAAGAACAGAAGAGGTAGAGGTGTAAAAGACACTAATCAGAGTTATCTCCTCTGAATATAATGAATTTCATTATACAGCCAGACCCTGTGGTGAATGAAGTGAATGTGTCATTTGCAGAGTGGAAAATATGTGCTTTTCAGAGGGCCCAGCATGCTGATAAGGGTACTTTTCCATTCAGTGAGGAAGGCAATTGTAAACCACCTCACTCCTCGTTTTACTTAGTAAAACCTCTACAGGTTCAAACCAGCCTTTCGGCTGTTGACCTAAACAACAACAACAGGGCAGTACTACGAGGAAATTATATATGTTGTAAAATGTTAAATTTTGCTTTATAGGGACTCAAATAACGTATTTCTAGTGCCAGAATAGTTAGATATATCTTTTTTTTATGTTAAGCCCTGGTAAGTAAACTTACGAAAGAACATTTATTGAAATGGGAATCACATAACGTTTAGTGGTAAGAACGCTTATTAAAACAACTTGTAGTTAATATATTTATATTTAGTTAAAATATTCTTATCAGCATCTACTTTCCATTCTACAAATGACACCATGACTTCATTCACCACAAGGTCTGGCTGGATAGTGAAATTCATTACTTTCAGAGGAGATAACTCTGATTAGTGTCTTTTACATCTCTACCTCTTATTAACAACAATGGTAATAGAGGTGAACTGTAACCCTAACAACATTTATACTCTGGAAAATACTTTCAAAATTCAACTTTTAAGTTTTAACTTTTAACTTTCAATTCACAGCGAATGATCTAAGTAAAGAAGATCCATATTCTATATGTAAAGATTAACCGAATAAATGAAGCAAAATAATCCTCGTTGACGGGACACGCCATACTTGTTATAATCCGAAGGTTTTTATCAAAATAAAGGTTTTTAGATTTAGGGGAACTAAAAGTTTTATCACTATTACAATACTTTCTTCGTCTGTTCTAGAAATATAGCTCATATGAGAAATGAAAACAAAAATAGTAAAAGAAAGAGGAAATGTAGATGTAAAAATTGCGTCAATAGTTGGCTAGAAAGAGTACAGCGCTGACAATTGTGGGAAATATTTAATGAAGACTGTTGAAAATGAAGATACAAACGACTGATATGAAGAATACATTAACTGTCTGATAAAATGATTGATCATCAAAATTAATTTGAAGGAAGGACCTCCTTCAAGGGTACCTTGTCACAAATTAGTAGCAAATTTCATATTTCATAATGAATGACTAGACAAAACCAAGTAAGGTTTTCTGCAGATACTCTCTCGCAAATATTATTTAATATTCACTACAAAAATATCTGAATTTAATCTAAGCAAACACCAGGCTCAAATTTTAACTTCTTCTTCTTCTTTATCTCTCCCTTCTGCCTCTCAGCGTCGGGCCTTCTATATACTCCACTCTGTCCAAAGCCAATGCTCTCAGCCGTCCTTTGCTCTCTCCCCTTCGCCCCCCCACACCCTCAACATACTCCTCCCACTCCATCCTTGGTCTTCCCCGTCTTCTGGTTCCCTCCGGTCTCGCCTCAAAAATTCGCTATTCCAAGTTCCAAAAATCATGTTATTTGTCCGTTTCCAGTCTTTTTTCCGTTTAACCTGTCCGTTTCTTTCTATTTTGTCTCTTTGAATACGTTTATGTTTCGCCCTGCGTGGGATATTAACCCAACGGCAAGGCTAGTTAGGTGGAGGGGCTGCCTCCTAAGGATTCCTAACAATCCTGTTTTGGAGAATTACTCCTATTTCTCACTTCATGATCCTATCCTCTTTGATCATTACTCCCTGAGACGTCAAAGATTGAGGCATGACCATCAGGTTGTGAGAATTGACTGAAGATTGGCTCCTCAGCCCCCAACACCTATCAGCTTGCTGACCCGATTTCCCGCTGGGGTTTAACCCAACCTTCCATCGAGTTGCTCAGCGTAACAGGGGCACCTCTTGTAGGTTAAAGTGTTGGAGTTGGAGTGAGAGAGGCTAAGAGCGGTCTCTTGATTAACCGCTTATTTTGATACCGATGTTGTGTATCGTGACGCGTCATCACTCCCCTTTGCCAGAGCCGAAGCCCTCCCCAGGTCACTTCCCAGGGCCCTCAAATTTTAACAAAACGTAAAAATCTGGTGTGAAACACTCCAATGAATGTTTTTGTCAATGTAGATAATGAACAATGTAACTTATGTTTAATCATGAGTAAACGATGTAAAATTAAAAACATAACTTAATTTTCATGAGTGAGTGACCAAAATGAAAATCGTCCTCTGAAGAACTTAAAGATACTACAAAAAGTTTCTAATTCAATCAGTCATTTCAGAAACCCACTACAGTAAAACCTCCTTAATCCGGCATTCTATTGTCCGGAATTGTCTATAATCCGGCATCAAGGGCAATAGACAAAAATTATCGAATTGCCTTCACAATGAACATTGTAAAGTGAGCAACCCGACAGCTACCGCCGACACTCAAGAGCCACAAAGCGTCTCGCTCTGAGTTTGTAAACTCAGTACGCTTTTTTACACATTGTAAAATTTGCTGAGTCAAATAAACAATACAGTATGGCCGAATTTATGAACTTGCATATAATAAAAAATGATTTTTAAATAAAAAAAATACTCGTCGTAAGAAGCAAGTAGATATTAGATCTTTTTTCCAGCCATCTACCAGTGCTGTTGCTAAAAACCACGAATAGTACAGTACTGTACTGTATTTCATACTGTATTCAAATTTATTTCATCATGTACTGTACTTAAAAAATGCATTTTAATATTTCTCCTGTACTTATATATTGATATATATTGTTTAAATAACCCATGTTTAAATAATAATTACATACAGTAAAAGTTTCTTGTGCAAATTGTGTTATTTTTTATACGACTCCTGTATTTTTATAAATAACCTCCAAAGTCCGGAATTTCCTTTAATCCGGCAAGCTTCGAGTCCCAAACGTGCCGGATTAAAGAGGTTCTAGTGTACCATCTATTAGTCTATCTGTTACTTGTATTAATGAAATAAAGTTTAAGGAAGTTTTATTGAATAAATTTTATTCATTTGTTAGTTACTAGAAAATAATTATGAATCACTTAGTACAATAATTGTTAGTAACATTTCTGATCTACCTGGTTTGTTCAAATCTAATCTACCTGCTAGTCAACATTACTGTATTATTTTGTTATTGAACTTGTATTTATTGTTTGTGTATTACTACATGTATTATACAGGGTGATTCACGAAGATATGAGAAACTTTAGGAGTATATTGTACATGTAAAAATAATGAAAAAAGTTTATATAAACATGGGTCCGGAAATGCTTCGTTTCCGAATTACGGCTAGCGAAAGATTTTGCCCGGATTTCAGCTCACCAGGTGAAATGAGGTCTTTCTGAAATTCTGGTAAGATAGATTAAGAGGCGAATTCAATCATTTCTTATGGTTTTTGATCTGATAAATTGAATAAAACAGGTCCCAGAACTGTAAGTTAAACATTTTTAAGAAAACCACTGCCAAATGCAAAAAATAGAGTAAAAAACACATTTTTCATCTTTGGGCAACAATAACTTTGTTATTTCACCAAGAAACAGTTAAATTTTTTGAATAAAACTTGTTGAAAACTTTATTCTGAATAAATCGGTGTAAATAAAGTACACAGAAAGCGAATAGGTGTTTGAATTGAAGTTTTATTCATAACATTACAAAGTAAAATTAACCGGAAAAACAAAGATGAGAAATTGTGTTTTTTCACACCATTTTTTGAATTTGACACTGGTTTTCTTAAAAATATTTAAATTACAGTTCTGGGACCTGTTTTATTCAATTTATTAGGTCAAAAACCTTAAGAAACGATTGAATTCGCCCCTTAATCTACCTTACCAGAATTTCAGAAGGACCTCATTTCACCTGGTGAGCTGAAATCCGGGCGAAATCTTTAGCTAGCCGTAACTCGGAAATGAAGCATTTCCGGACCCATGTTTATAAAAAAAAATTTTCATTATTTTTCCATGTAGGCCTACAATGTGGTCCTAAAGTTTCTGCATATCTTCATGAATCACCTTGTATACGTTGTATCTCTTGTAGTTTACTATAAAAAAATTGTAGTAACTTCATTTGTATAAAGAAAATCCCCAAAAACAAATAAATTGATTATTATTATTATTAATTATTTACACGGGAAAGTCGTGCGAGTGTTTTACACAGATTTTTAAGTTGTACAGAAGTTGATTTTCAGTTTACGTCTGTTGTTGTTTAGGTCATCAGCCAAAAGGCTGGTTTGAACCTGTAGAGGTTTTACTAAGTAAAATGAGGAGTGAGGTGGTTTACCATTGCCTTCCTCACCGAGTGGAAAAGTACGCTTATCAGCAAGCCGGGCCCTCTGAAAAACATATATTTTCCACTCTGCAAATGACACCTTCACTTCATTCACCACAGGGTCTGGCTGTATAATGAAATTCATTACTTTCAGAGGAGATAACTCTGATTAGTGTCTTTTACACCTCTACCTCTTCTGTTCTTAAATTATTCAGTCATTTAATTTGCTGACCATGTGTTAAGAAACAGAACTATTTATTTTAGCCCTGCAACGAACAGATTGAGTGTAAAAAATTTGACACTCCACCTGTCTGTTATGGGCAGAGTTTACGTCTATCACTCATAATTGAAATTAGTGAAGTTTTTCGTTTCATTATTTACTAAAGATTAATCATGGGCTAAATTTTTCATTATTTACATTGGCTAGAGAACGTCATGTGATTATTTTACACCAACATTATTTACTACATGTTTGTGTTATATGCGTAACACCACTACTACTACTGCTTTGGCACAGATAAAGGTAATTTTATTTTTATATGATTTTGTTGCATTTGAGACAGTACGTGGATTTCAGGTTCTAATGTTAAACTTGTCAGTTTTGATTTTGATCTAAACAACAGCCGTAGGAAACTAATCAGTGGCTTCCCCACACTAATTTAACTAGTTATGAGGCTTAATTAACAATTTTTTTTGATTAATTAATGTTGATTGACACGACTTAATTAAGCACTGCTTGTAATAAAAGAATATACAATTTAATCACCTTATTGTTTTCAATTTCGATTCCAAAAAAATAATTCGATTTTTATTTTGTAAATATTTACTTGGCCTTCGGGCTAGCCCAGTCAGTCAACTGGTAGAAGTCCTTATTAATTATTAAGTAACACCGGTTGGGTAAGTGACTTTGTATGGTGACTGACAGAAAATTATGAACAAATTTCACAAAATAATCGACGTTAAAAGTACAGCTCAAAAGCAGCAATAAAAGTGGGTGGTTGTCAATAATGTACAGTTCCCGATAATAAATAAATAGTTAAAAAACCAAAATAGTTTCATTTTGTTCTGTGGATAAATTTATCAATTCACGCGACGGTCATGATTTATGCCAGTGGTCAACAAGTAAATTTGATCAAGGTCCGTTTAAAAATTTTTGTGAGACATCCACGGTCCGGCTGTGTGTGTGTTTGTGTTTGTGTGTGTCTAAATAAAATATCTCAAGAAAGGAATAGTGTACAAAATCGATATTATATTCTATATTATTTATCGAATTTATATTAATCGAATTTATATTAAATCGATATTATTATTAGTGTACAAAATCGATATCGAGTGTACAAAATCGATTATATTGGAAGAGTTGTATCAGTATCTCGGATAGCCTCTGGTAGATTAAGGTATGTGACTGAGGCTATAAGCTATAAGCTATAGGCTATAAATCACCTCATTTACTAAATTATATTTTATGCCCGTTAGCTAGCCTCAGCTGCGATATACATCTCAGTTTATGAATTTCAATCTTAAATCGAAACTATTCTCCTATTTTAACCCTTTGAGTACCGAGTTGTTTTTTTCATCCCTAATTTGTGTACGTTGCAATCAGTTCAATTGAGAACATTAAGCAACCCCATGACTCAATGAGATGAGGATGAGGTGTAGTCTTGTACAGACTCAGGTCGACCATTCCTAAGAGAGTATGGTTAATTGAACCCCAACCATCAAAGTACACCAGTAACCACTGTCTAATTTTCAAATCCGTATAAAAGTAACTACCTTTACTAGGATTTCAACCAGGGTCCTTCGTCTCCGAAAATCAGCTGTTAAATAGCTGACTCGTGGCGACGACTTTACCTCTAGACCAACCCGGTGGGTTTCTGAGTTGTTAAATGAAAGAATTTACACACATACTTGATTTTTTCATTACACTTCCTCATGTCATAATAAAGCTGTATTTCATGATTTTTCTTAATCTTTTTAGATTAGTATTTAACATTGACATGGGTATGTAAGAAAGAAAAGTCGTAATTAAAAATCAGATTAGTAATGTAACATCAATTAATTTAGTACGTCTTTCTACCAAAGCCTGTTGACAGTGGTAGAAGTTTTGTTCAATTCATTATTATCCTCATAACATATTTCTTTACATCTTCTTCGTCCAATTCTGCATTTAACAGGTATTCACTTCTTTCATTATCGTCTATGTAGCCTACATTTTAGAAATAAACTCCCAACTCAAAGAAGATGTAACTGCCGTAACTCTTTCTGATTAATAACACCACATTGGTTCATGTTTGGTTAGATCATTTGACAGCGAAATCTCATTTGGTTGGTTGTTTTCAAATTTAACAGTATGTCTGTATACGCGACTGCAGCCCTCAAAAGGTTAAAGAGCTGCAGAAATAAAATTTCTTCGGGCAGTGAAGAGCCTACACTCTTGAGGATAAGGTTGCAAGTATTTAGCCTGGAAGAGAAAATGAATGAGTACAGAATCAAGTGGAACGCATGAAGGAAAGCCGTTTACCTAGATTGCCAAAATCAGCTGTTTAACAGCTGATTTTCGGAGACGAAGGTTCCTGGTTCAAATCCTAGTAAAGGTAGTTACTTTTATACTGATTTGAATGCTAGACAGTGGCTACCGGTGTACTTTGATGGTTGGAATTCAATTAACCATACTCTCTCAGGAATGGTCGATCTGAGTCTGTACAAGACTACACCTCATTTACACGTCATACACATCATCCTCATCTCATTGGGTCATGGGGTTGCTTATTGTTCTGAATTGAACAGATTTCAACGTACACACATAAGGGATTACAAAAAAAAAATGATCGAAGGGAGGTTGGTCATCCGAGGGGATGATGATTTCCAGAACAGGCAATTCTTCTTAATCCATTAAGTGAAGAAGAAAAACTATAGAACTTCTGGTATAAGAAAACAGTAAAAAAGTTATCGCAATTTGTCGATAAATTCACACTATTTTTTATACCGTTTTTCATTTAATTTAATAATGTAATAAATGAATCATAAAATGGGTAATTTACTAACTGTCTAATGATAATTACAAATTATATTCCTTAAGCTATCTTTTAATTATTTTTATGTTTTTGCTTAACCTTTCTCCAAATGCCATCTGTTTGCATACGTTGTTTTTTAAAAGTCATGTTTCTATTTTTATTACTACACTAACAGTTTTTGCGTTGCAGTTTTTCTCCACATGCTATTAATTATCACATAGTAAAAAAATCTAGTGTGAAACACTCACACAACTTTCACTTCCCAATGAAAAAACAACAATATAACCTAATTTTTTTTTTGTAATCCCTAATGTGTGTACGCTGCAGTCTGTTCAATTTTGAACAATAAGCAACCCCATGACCCAATGAGATGAGGATGATGTGTATGACGTGTAAATGAGGTGCAGTCTTGTACAGACTCAGGCCGACCATTCCTGAGAAAGTTTGGTTAATTGAACCCCAGCCATCAAAGTACACCGGTAGCCACTGTCTAGCATTCAAATCCGTATAAAAGTAACTACCTTTACTAGGATTTGAACCAGAACCTTCGTCTCCAAAAATCAGCTGTTAAACAGCTGATTTTGGCGACTACTTTACTTTTAGACCAACCCGGTAGATTAACTTAAAATTAGTAATAAAACATTAGAAATAAAAAAAAAAAAATAACCTCAAAATATATAACCTTACTTTAATCATGAGTAAATGATGGATAATGAAAATCAATCTCATTTTGGCTTAAAAATACGGAAAATAACTCTTTCACGTTAAACTAGGCTATGTAGAGAAAAATACTTACAGTAAAAGTTAAAGGTCTTGTAATTTCTGTAACGTCCATGTTGTAATACGTTACTGAGGGTTTTTGTTTCATTTCTGGCGCTGCATTTTGTTTGTGTTAATGCCTAACTTTGTTCACTGTAAGCTGTCGCTATCTGGCGTTTTTCTGTTTATCTATTCTGGCCTGATTTGAATTAATATTTTTTTCTGTCGACTAATTGTACTATCTTCCTGGTTTAAACGTGCACTCTTGTTTGAGAAGCGATATGGTACGGTAGTCGTCTATGACATTTAAAATGTTGCCGATTTGCAAATTTCTTTCTTTTACTTAAAGAATGTTTTTTTATACTTTAATGCTGTATTATGATGATTACTGAAGTTTAATTGCATTATCTACTGTTTTAAATTATGTTTATCTTTTGTTTTTCTTTAAATTTATTATGATACGTAATTATTTTAAGTCTTTTCCGGGTCGGCGTTTAATTATGGTTCAAGTTTTTTTTGGCTTCGTAGCCCCAAATTTATTTTGGGTAAGTTCTCTTTTGTTTTACTGTCGAATATTTCTGGAGATTGCGCTTGTCAATTCTGTTTAACTGTAAATTTTAAATTTTGAATCGAGTTATTTTGGTTTTGGCCTTGTTCGATTCTTGCCTTGTTTTTTTTGTCTGATTGTTTGCCTACACCTTTTAACCTTGTGTGGGTTTTCCGTTAAGGTGTAGGGCAATTTAATCTTTTGTACTTACCTTTTGTTTTTTTTACCTTTGACCTATGTTGACCGCAATCTGTAGAAGTATTCTTTGGTCTTTTTCTTTCTTTTGATTTGGTTCATTTTGTTACTTTTCTTTTCGAAGTGTTACCTTTTCACTTTTGACGTTTGTCGGTTTTTGTCCAGGGTTCGACTCTGGGGTTCTATTCTGTGAGATTCTGCTTTGGGAACGTTTCCGTTATGGAAGATCCTACTGTATGAGAAGCCTACTCTAGTTTTGGATAACTGTTTCGGATAGTCTTGGATAGCAGTGCCATTCTGCTTGTTTGGAGCCACCTGGGTTTGATTCTCGACGTTTTCTGTTCTATAATTTTGTTTCTGCAATCTGGTATGTGTCATTAAATATTTTATAAAATGTGTTTTTCGGGCTATATCGACGATTTCTACTTGACTGTGTCTATGCAGGTCAGGTAGGGCTTCCTGTACTATGCATGTCACGAAATGAAAATGGTCAACGAATGAACTTGTTTAAAATTTAAATTATATTTTTTTTTTAATATTAAAAAAACGTTAACAAGTTTTCTTTCTCATAAGTAATTTCATTAATCTAGAATCTTGTTTTTTTATATACAAAATCTTTTTTACAAAATATTGTTTTTCTTATAAATTTTTTTAATAATTTAAAAGGCTACCATGGTATGCACATATAAATAAATATAATATTAAAATAAAATTTGATGCTATGCTACTACGGGACAATGAACTAATTCTATTTTTTTTAAGAAATAAATATTTTTTTACCTTTAAATTTTGTGTATCTATGAATTTTCAGTATAAATAGTATCAGTTTTAAGTGAACTTAAAACGATAGCTATTAAAATTTAGTTATTCATTGAACATTGTATTTTATATTTAATTTTTTTTATTCTTTAAATAATTTTTGCCTGAAGATAATCCGTTTAGGGATTTTGTTTGTCTCAAATTTAATTATGTCTATATAATAATTTTACTGTATTTCCAAACTTCTTGGATTCATTGTGTAATTAATTTTTTTTGAATTTTGTGTTTTTCTTAAGTAATTATAATCATATGCAGCAACAACTCTTGTTTTTTTTGGCTTCCTTATGTTTTTTGTCCACCCTGGGCCAACCTATCGATGTGGATAGAGGGGGAGGTGATAAAGTGGTCGCAGAGTACGTGGTTTTGATTTGGACCATTTAGTTGGTACAGTGGTCCAAATCGCTGTCCTGTTTGTGACAGTTCTGGGTTCTTGGTGTCCTGTGTACGACCTTTGATGTTTTTGGTGGCGTGTTGTGCCCGGAACATCAAGGTTTTTGTTTTTAGGCATTTTTGTGCCTTTTGTTCGCTGCCGTGGTGCAGTGGTCTTGTCGGTGGACACGTGTTTTTTTTGGAAATTTTTTTTTGATTATTAAGCTGTTGTTGTTGTATATGTGATAAAATTTTGTTTAAGTAAAAATGTATTTTAGTAGCTATAATGAATTTTCAGACTTGCTGCAGCTGTAGTATGCTATTAGAGCTGTTTAGTATTGCTAATAATTGTCATTGTTTTTCTTGTAATGTTAAAATTTTTTTGAATATCCGATGGTTTTTGGACTCGCAAATTTTTTTTGTCGCAAATTTGTTTTGAAATGTTGCCGTTTGATTTTCGAGGTCGTCGATCTTTAAATTTTTTTTTGAAATGACTTGGCTTAAATAGATGTAAAATCTGGATTTTTTTTGACTTGTTATTTATTTTCTTTCTTGCTGTCTTGTGCTACTTGCGCTTATTTCTGGTGTTACGACGACGTTGTTCTGTTTCTGGTTTGGTTGAACAAGCACCAAGTCTGTGCGGTAGATTGGTGTCCTTGTTTGATGTCGTGTCGCTTGGTGGTCGTGTTTCTTCTGTTTAGGTCTTGTGATGTTTCGTTTTAGGATTTTTTTTTTCTTTCAGCTTTCTGTATGTGCCTTTGGTTGTGGTCCGGTGGTTTAGATGTGGTTTTCGCCGTGGGCGAGTTTGTTGTTTTTTTGTTCCCTTAGTTTTGGTGGCTCTTGTAGTCGACCAAGTCTCCCCCTTTTTGCTAGTCCTGAGCGACTCCCTCCCTTTTCCCTTTTTACATCTTCGCCTACCTGGTACCCTGTTTCTTCATTGGCCTTGTTGTTTTGGTTTTGTGTTCTCTTAGCTTCAGTTAGCTGCCTTTCTTTTCAGGTGTTGCACGACCCACCTTCTTTCGTTTGTTATCGTCACTTCTGGTACGGCGGTTGTTGCCGAGTTGTGGTCGATAGTTTTGTTGTGTCGAGGTGAAAGTTTTGTGATCGCCCTTTCTATTCCCGGTTTGTCTTTCCCCTGCCCCCTTCCCGAAACCTTACCCTCCTCTTTTTCCCTTTTGCCATGTTGTGGTTACCCTTTGTGGGTGTTTGTTGTTACCCTTTTCCCCTGTTTACCCCTTTACCCTTGTTGGTTGTTGGACGAGTTAGGGAGGCGTCCTTAACTTCTCCCGGTGTTGTGGGCCTGTTGCTTCGTGCATCCCACTTTCGGGTGTTTCGAGGTTTCTCCTCGAACCCCGCTACGCTTCGGCGTTTCTGAGCCTCTGTGCGTCTTTAGTCGTTGACTAATTTTTGTGTTTTTGTTTTGGTTTCGGGGCTTTGCTGATTTCGACTTTGTTGTTAAGTGGTATCGGGGTTGTTGTATGGGCGGCAACTTCCGGTACCATTGCTGCGTTGTGGAGAGGGGTGCTTGAGGGGCTTCCCTTTGTTGGGCGGTTTCCTTGAGCACTGCTTCTCGGAGAGGGGTATCGCGGTGCCTCCCCTTAGTTGGGTGGGCGCTTCCGATGCCGCTTCTCGGAGGGAGGTTTCGGAGTGTCTTCCCTTTGTTGGGCGGGCATTTCCGATTCCTGCTCTCGAGGGTCGTCCGTGCTTCCGGGTCTCCGTGCTTCTTCCCTTAGTTGGGCGGATAGTAGTGGGGAAACGGTGGTTCTGGCGCACCCAAAAATTTTTTTTCTAGATTTGTCCTTTTTCTGTCGGTGTTTTGTCGTCGTCGTCGCTCCTCTTGCTTGGCCAAACAAAGCCATTTCTTAGCTTTGTTTGTCCTTGGCGGGGGGAGTCTGTAACGTCCATGTTGTAATACGTTACTGAGGGTTTTTGTTTCATTTCTGGCGCTGCATTTTGTTTGTGTTAATGCCTAACTTTGTTCACTGTAAGCTGTCGCTATCTGGCGTTTTTCTGTTTATCTATTCTGGCCTGATTTGAATTAATATTTTTTTCTGTCGACTAATTGTACTATCTTCCTGGTTTAAACGTGCACTCTTGTTTGAGAAGCGATATGGTACGGTAGTCGTCTATGACATTTAAAATGTTGCCGATTTGCAAATTTCTTTCTTTTACTTAAAGAATGTTTTTTTATACTTTAATGCTGTATTATGATGATTACTGAAGTTTAATTGCATTATCTACTGTTTTAAATTATGTTTATCTTTTGTTTTTCTTTAAATTTATTATGATACGTAATTATTTTAAGTCTTTTCCGGGTCGGCGTTTAATTATGGTTCAAGTTTTTTTTGGCTTCGTAGCCCCAAATTTATTTTGGGTAAGTTCTCTTTTGTTTTACTGTCGAATATTTCTGGAGATTGCGCTTGTCAATTCTGTTTAACTGTAAATTTTAAATTTTGAATCGAGTTATTTTGGTTTTGGCCTTGTTCGATTCTTGCCTTGTTTTTTTTGTCTGATTGTTTGCCTACACCTTTTAACCTTGTGTGGGTTTTCCGTTAAGGTGTAGGGCAATTTAATCTTTTGTACTTACCTTTTGTTTTTTTTACCTTTGACCTATGTTGACCGCAATCTGTAGAAGTATTCTTTGGTCTTTTTCTTTCTTTTGATTTGGTTCATTTTGTTACTTTTCTTTTCGAAGTGTTACCTTTTCACTTTTGACGTTTGTCGGTTTTTGTCCAGGGTTCGACTCTGGGGTTCTATTCTGTGAGATTCTGCTTTGGGAACGTTTCCGTTATGGAAGATCCTACTGTATGAGAAGCCTACTCTAGTTTTGGATAACTGTTTCGGATAGTCTTGGATAGCAGTGCCATTCTGCTTGTTTGGAGCCACCTGGGTTTGATTCTCGACGTTTTCTGTTCTATAATTTTGTTTCTGCAATCTGGTATGTGTCATTAAATATTTTATAAAATGTGTTTTTCGGGCTATATCGACGATTTCTACTTGACTGTGTCTATGCAGGTCAGGTAGGGCTTCCTGTACTATGCATGTCACGAAATGAAAATGGTCAACGAATGAACTTGTTTAAAATTTAAATTATATTTTTTTTTTAATATTAAAAAAACGTTAACAAGTTTTCTTTCTCATAAGTAATTTCATTAATCTAGAATCTTGTTTTTTTATATACAAAATCTTTTTTACAAAATATTGTTTTTCTTATAAATTTTTTTAATAATTTAAAAGGCTACCATGGTATGCACATATAAATAAATATAATATTAAAATAAAATTTGATGCTATGCTACTACGGGACAATGAACTAATTCTATTTTTTTTAAGAAATAAATATTTTTTTACCTTTAAATTTTGTGTATCTATGAATTTTCAGTATAAATAGTATCAGTTTTAAGTGAACTTAAAACGATAGCTATTAAAATTTAGTTATTCATTGAACATTGTATTTTATATTTAATTTTTTTTATTCTTTAAATAATTTTTGCCTGAAGATAATCCGTTTAGGGATTTTGTTTGTCTCAAATTTAATTATGTCTATATAATAATTTTACTGTATTTCCAAACTTCTTGGATTCATTGTGTAATTAATTTTTTTTGAATTTTGTGTTTTTCTTAAGTAATTATAATCATATGCAGCAACAACTCTTGTTTTTTTTGGCTTCCTTATGTTTTTTGTCCACCCCTGGGCCAACCTATCGATGTGGATAGAGGGGGAGGTGACATTTCCAATAAATTTGATTACAGACAGTTTTGTCGTAAAATGCATACTAAAACTAAATCTTAAAAAAATCCACTTTTTGTAGGTTTTTATGACTAAAAAAACATAAATTTCACCGCAAAACTATGCGTTATACAAAGAAATGTTCGGAATGAAAGTTGTAGGTCAGTATTATTTCCCTTAATCAAAATTTACAGCGCACAAGATTTGTTTCATGCCATTAAAACAGAATTATTTTTTTAAATGTTTAACAACCCACCGGGTTGGTCTAGAGGTAAAGTCGTCGCCAAAATCAGCTGTTTGACAGCTGATTTTCGGAGACGAAGGTTCTTGGTTCAAATCCTAGTAAAGGTAGTTACTTTTATACGGATTTGAATAATAGACAGTGGTTACCGGTGTACTTTAATGGTTGGGGTTTAATTAACCATACTCTCTCAGGAATGGTCGACCTGGGTCTGTACAAGACTACACAGGCTCATTTACACGTCATACACATCATCCTCATCTCATTGGGTCATGGGGTTGCTTATTGTTCTAAATTGAACAGATTGCAACGTACACAAATTAGGAATAAAAAAAATGCATACTAAAACCTAAATCGTAAAAATAATTCCACTTTTTGCAGATTTTTATGATAAAAAAAACATAAATTTCACCGCAAAACTACGCGCTATACAGAGAAATGTTTGGAATGAAAGTTGTAGGTCAGTATTATGTCCCGTAATCAAAAGTTACAGCGCACAAAATTTGTTTAATGCCATTAAAACAGAATTATTAATTTAAATGTTTAACATCTTTAAAAATTGATCAAATTCTATAGTTTTGTTGTTCTGTATTTAGAATTTTCTATAACTCGAATTAGTAAGCTACCATACCCTACGTTGTTCGAGTTATGGAGATCCAACTGTGATAGCGACTTTTTACCAGCTGACTGATTGGGCTACCCTTTCTTAATTCCCAATTTGTGAACGTTGCAATCTGTTCAATTCAGAACAATAAGCAACCCCATGACCCAATGAGTGAGGATGATAATATGTACTATGACGTGTAAATGAGGTGTAGTCTTGTACAGACCCAGGCCGACCATTCCTGAGAGAGTATGGTTAATTGAAACCCAACCATCAAAGTACACCGGTAACCCCTGTCTAGCATTTAAATCCATATAAAAGTAAGTACTTTTACTAGGATTTGAACTTGGAACCTTCGTCTCCGAGAATCAGCGGTTAAACAGCTGATTTTGGCGACGACTTTACCTCTAGACCAACCCGGTAGGTTAAGTGATACTCTATGGCTTAGAAAAAGAAACAATTTCTAAGATTTTTTAAACTTTATATTTTATTTTTATTATTTTTTAAGAAATTGCAAAATAATTATATACATGTAAAAAATATGATTGGATACAAAAGTAAAATAAAATTATTTTATGTTATTAAAACATCCTACCCTAATAGACTATTATACAAAATATAAAGTTAAGAGTATAATGTACATTGTATAAAAAATATATTATTTTTTTGTAGTATTGTCCAGGACTAGGCAATATTATTTTTTATGACAGATTGTAATATAAATAATTATGTATGTTTATTTATTTAGGATTTTAAAATAATTATTTTTGAATTTCATCATCTTTTGACGGTGGTAAAGATCGGAGGTATTCAAGACTTCTTGCGATAGCTTCTGGAATAGGTGGTGGTTGTGGGATATGTGCTCCTTCGGCATGGAACCCTGTTTCATCAGCGACAAATGTTACTTGAATCGGTGTTCCGTCTGGTGCAATGTATGAGTAACCTCCTTGGATAACTTGAGCTTCTTCTGGTGTACCTGCGTTCTTCAATAAACCTTGAACTGATGATTGGATACCATTTTCTGTTTCATATCTGTAAAATTGAGTAAAAAATATTCATTTTAGTAAATTTTTAAGCAGGTAAATCAACATATCTTTGTACAGTCCACTCTCTCTTAGTTTTCTCCTAATGTAAACAAATAATGACGTCACTGAGCATGCGCATTATATAAAAATGTGTACACGCTGATTAAAAAGTAACAACAAAATACTTTCAAAAGTATTTAAATACAAAATACTTTTAAACGTATTTATCTAAATGAAATTGTTAGGGCTACATCATATCATGACTGATGTTTTTAGTACTTTAAGTACTTATAATTTAAAAAATAGTTAACTTAATAGGAATACGACATCCGTAAAGTCGCAGACTCTAGCGTGCACCCTGTAATAGGTGGCTTTTGTTTGTTGACAGTAGGAGCAAACTAAGAACGGCTGAACTGTAGAGAATTTAAAGGTTTACAGTCACAAGGAAGAGATCCTTCTTCTTTGCAGGAGAAGGAACGTGCGAAAGAGATATCCGGTTCAAGGCTTGTAGTGGTACATAAAAATGTGATCGTTAATTTATTTATTTTTTAATTTAATTATAATTTAACCAAATTACATTTTATTAATTAATAGTTAATTCGTTAATTATTTTTATTATATTTTTTTAATTTTTTGAGACCTTAGTAGATCACTTGAATCAAATAAATGTAGAGTCTTAGTTTCTGGATTGTTGCTGCAGTCTCCTTTTTTCCCAGTAGTTTTTCATATTCTGGGATCTTGGTAGTCTTGCGGCCTCTGAACAGACTCTAGTGGGTTTTTGGGGTTCTTCAAATCTGGTGTTAGGGGTGTGAAGAAGTTTGAGTTTTTCAGTTTTGTTTCTTAGGTCGAGTAGAGTAAGCCTAATCTTGTCAATGTCTTTTTTAATCTCTGAGATCCACCTTGCCGTGGATTTTATTATATTTTATTTTAAAAAAAGTTTACAAAAAATAGTTCTGTTTCTTAATACATAGTCAGCTAATTAAATGACTGAATCGTTTAATAACAGAAGAGGTAGAGGTGTACTGTGACACTAATCAGAGTTATCGCCTCTGAAAGTAATGAATTTCATTATACAGTCAGACCCCGTGGTAAATGAAGTGAAGGTGTCATTTTCAGAGTCGAAAATGTGTGATTTTCAGAGGGCCCGGCATGCTGATAAGCGTACTTTTCCACTCAGTGAAGCTGGCAATTGCAAATCACTTCACTTCACTCCTTAATTTACTTAGTAAAACCTCTACAGGTTCAAACCAGCCTTTCGGCTGATGATCTATCAGAGACATAATCAAAGAAAACGTGAGCAGCGATGGTACGAAATGGTGAGAGCTGAAATTTGGTCACTTATTTTACAGAGAAGGTGATCGAGAGACTGCGGTGGGAGGAGACATCCGGAGATAAGCAGAATCGCTCTATCCTACTGTAGATGAATCATGATCCAATCACATAAAATATTTTAAAAAACAAGCCAATAACTGGCAGGTTGAGTGTTAAATTATTTACACTCGATCTGCTAGTTCCAGGATTACAAAAAATAGTTCGGTTTCTTATCATATGGTCATCCAATTTAATGACCGAATAATTAAAAAAATATAAAGTGTTATAAAATACACTAGTCACAGTTATGTCCTCTCACAGTAATGAATTTCAAAATTATAGAGCCAGATCGTGTGGTGAATTAAGTGAAAGTTTCATTTTCAGGGTGGAACGTAGATGCTTATCAGAGAGCCTGGGATGCTGCTAAGCATAATTTTTAACTCAGTAAAGAAGGCAATAGTAAATTACTGATTTCGTATTTTACTTAGTAAAGCCTCTAGGGGTTCAAATCAGCCTTTCGTCTGATCACCTAAACAACAACATGGCAAGAGTAATTAATGCAATTCAATTATTAAACATTCTGAATTATTATGCTTTTCACGGGTGATGAGTTTAGACCAATCAGAACGTTTGCCAGCGTTGTCAGATTGTACCTGACAATTATTACGCGCGCATGCGTATAAAAGCCACCATAGCTCACTCTCGTCTTGCATCTCTCACTGAACACATCGATTATAGAGCGCGTTAACATGAAATATTTATAACAATAATCAGCTGATTGTATGTTTATAGGTTATGAATTGTTATTGAAAGACCAAAAAATCTGGTGTGAAACAGTCACACAACTTTCTCTTGCCAATGCTAATAATTAACAAAAAACCTAACGTTAGTAATAAAACATTAAAAGTAAACAAAAAACTAACCTCAATAAACATAACCTAATTTAATCTTATATGAAAGATGCAAAATGAAAATCAATTTCAGTTTGGCTTAAAAATACGGAAATTCGCTCTTTCACGCTAAACTAGGCACTGTACAAAAAATCGCTTAAATAAAAGTTTTACATCTTTTAATTTCCTATAAATTTGATTATATACACTTTTATCGTAAAATGGCCGAAATCTTAAAAAAATAGATTTTTCACACGTTTTCGTGAGAAAAAGAAAAAATTCGCTAATAACCGCTAAACTAAGCGTTATACAAAAAAATGTTATAAATAAAAGTTGTAGAATTTTTAATTCTCTACAACTTTTATTATATAGTACGTAAATTTTTGCGGTATAATGCATAATAAAGCCGCTATCTTAAAAAAGAACAATTTTTTTTACGTGAAAACAGTCTTACCAAGAATTTCAGCAAGCATGGCGCCTACTCTGTCTTATAGAGCATAAAAAATTTAGTAAAAGAGGCGATTTTAAAAAAATCGTAGGACCAGTTTTTGAGAAAATCGTAAAAAAATTAAACGAATAAACTGCTACTTCCGGTTGACCGATTTTGATGAAAATGTTCGTGTCGGGTCCACTAATGGTATTGTACTTAAGTTTCAAGTTTCAAATTCGTACGATTTTTCGTTCTTGAGATATTTTGTTTACACACACAGTCACACAGACCAATAGCTAAAAATATACTTTGTTGGGTTCAGGGGGTCTGAAAACGTGTACAGTAGATCCGGTGAAAACTCGATTTCTAAAAATCGACATGAAAACAATACTTTCCTTCCTATATATATATATATATATATATATATATATAGGCAAGAGAAAATAAAAAATGGCCGACGAAATATTCAACAGACCTACAAGAGCAAAATTGTTGGCAAGGTTGCTACCAAGTCATTGGCTAACTATAAAGAGGGTGGGTGGGGGGCAAAGCAAACGTTCAGAGCTCATCAGCCGTGAAAAATAGTATAGATACGAAATAATATTCACGAGAAAATTTTATGGTGTTTACCGAACTTAATATTTTCGCAATGCGTAAATAAATTGAACAAGTTATATCTTAATACTAAGTATAATCATATATCATGGTTTAGCATGAAATGACTTTTAAATGATCATTGTTGTTTATCAAAGAAAAATATGCAAATCATGCCACGTCAATTGTTTACCCATTATTTTTTTTATGATCAATCCATAAAAATATTCCATTTAATCAGCTTAGCATTTTATTTCTTAATCTTTTTCATTGTCTGTTTTTCTTTTGTATGAGAATGAATTTAATCCTTTGTTCTGAATTTACTTGTTTCTTTTTGTTCGTCCTATTCACTGTATCCTATTAACTCTTTCTTTATCTTATTATATATTAATGTAAAATTATTTTTTTTTAAATATTAAAGAAATTTTATTTGCGTAAAAAGTTTCTTGTTTCACCGATTACAATAAAGTTTGTCTAAATTGTTTATTTAATTTAAAGGCAAAATAACTTAGTTTAATGATTTATTAAATTTTTTTTAATTTAACGATATATTTTGAAAATTTAACGATCAATCGATGTATACTTTTTTTTGTAATCGCGTGTACGTTGCAATCTGTTCAATTGAGAACAATAAGCAACCCCATGACCCAATGAGATGAGGATGATGTGTATGATGTGTAAATGAGGTGTAGTCTTGTACAGACTCAGGTCGACCGTTCCTGAGAGAGTATGGTTAATTGAACCCCAACCATCAAAGTACACCGGTAACCGCCGTCTAGCATTCGAATCCGTATAAAAGTAACTACCTTTACTAGGATTTGAACCAGGAACCTTCGTCTCCGAAAATCAGCTGTTAAACAGCTGATTTTGGCGACAACTTTACCTCTAGACCAAATCGGTGGGTTATTGTATATTAAAGTAAAATTATTTTTTTTTAAATATTAAAGAAATTTTATTTGCGTAAAAAGTTTCCCGTTTCACCGATTACAATATAGTTTGTCTAAATTGTTTATTTAATTTAAAGGCAAAATAACTTAATTTAATAATTTATTTATTTATGTTTAATTTAACGATATATTTTGAAAATTTAACGATCAATCGATGTGTACTTTTTAAAGTACAGTAATTCTATCTCAAGGTTCAGTTGTTTTTTTTATAATTAATGTGTGAATCTTAGCGATCTGTTCAGTGTAAGAACAGTAAGCAACCCCATCACTCGAATAGATGGGGATGATTTATGTATGACGTGTGAGATGTGTAAGACGTTGGTGTTATTTTGTTTACACTTAGGCCGACTATTTCTGAGATATTATGGTTAATTTGTTTTTTTACTTTCTCTTGCCTATATGAATATATAGGAAGGAAAGTATTGTTTCCATGTCGATTTTTCGAAATCGAGTTTTCACCGGATCTATACGTTTTCAGACCCCCTGAACCCAAAAAACATGTTTTTAGCGTTTGGTCTGTGTGTGTGTGTCTGTGTGTGTGTGTGTGTGTGTGTGTGTGTGTGTGTGTGTGTGTGTCTGTGTGTGAACAGAATATCTCAAGAACGGAACATCGTACGAACTTGAACCTTAAAACTTAAGTTACATACCACTACCGGACCCGACACGAACATTTTCATCAAAATCGGTCAACCGGAAGTTGTAGTTTATTCGTATAATTTTTCACTTTTTTGCGATTTTCTCAAAAACTGGTCCTACGATTTTTTTTAAAATCGCCTGGTTTACTACATTTTTTATGCTCTACAAGGTAGGGTAGGCGCCATGTTTGCTGAAATTCTGCGTGAGGCTGTTTTTACGTAAAAACATTTTCTTTTTAAGATTGCGGCTTTAATATGCATTTTAGCGCAAAACTTTATATAATAAAAGTTGTAGAGAAATAAAAATTCTACAACTTTTATTTCAAACATTTTTTTGTATAACGCTTAGTTTAGCGGTAATTTGCAATTTTCTGTTTTTTTCTCACGAAAACGTGAGAAAAATTGATTTTTTAAACATTTCGGCCTTAGTATGCATTTTACGACAAAAGTGTATATAATTAAATTTATAGAAAATTAAAAGATCTACAACTTTTATTTAGAGCATTTTTCTCTACAGAGCCTAGTTTAGAGAGAAAGAGTGATTTTCCGTATTTCTAAGCCAAAATGAGGTTGATTTTCATTTTGCGTCTTTCACTCATGATTAAAATTAGGTTATGTTTTTTGAGGTTAGTTTTTTGTTTATTTCTTATGGTTTATTACTAATGTTAGGTTTATTGTTAATTATTTTCACTGGCAAGAGAAAGTTGTGTGAGTGTTTCACACCAGATTTTTCTATTTAGGAAATTCACAATCTGTTGGAAACAATCAGTGAATGTGATAACACAAAATTTGTAAAAAATTAACATGATAAATAAACGTGAGTGGAGACAGAGTCCAGTGACAGAACTCCGACGTGAATAGACAAGTGTAGCATTAAGTGTAGCATTTAGAACACTGTAATGAATAGTCAATTACAGTACTATGTTAATTGATGAGGTCTCCGCTCTATCGACGTTTTAGAAGTCTAATAAGTGGATTGTTTGGGAAAGTCTGCGTAGCCAGATTTGAGATCAATGGGTTATGTTGGTTCACGAGTTTTTTCCTAAATTTTGTATATAGTTTTAAGAAAACGTCATTTATGTAGGGTACGTTTAGGTCTGAGTGTAGCGTTTTATTGGTTACATAATAG
This sequence comes from Catonia carolina, assembly GCA_035578175.1. NCBI lineage: Eukaryota > Metazoa > Arthropoda > Insecta > Hemiptera > Achilidae > Catonia > Catonia carolina. The sequence continues at coordinate 72,769,671 of JAQMRL010000006.1, forward strand.
GGGGCGTTAACTATCCTCCGTAAAAGCTTAGATTGGAAACGCTAAATTTTTGCTAATACCGATGGTTCTGCACAGCAGTAAAGCTGACTGGCATAGCTTCGTATTGGTCGAAGGTAGGAGTTTTAAGTGGTTAATTTGGATGTAGTTGGTAACTTGGATTTGCTTGAAATAAGTCTGTGGGACTGTTTGAACCTGTCCTGGAGTGCCTATGGTGAATTTAAACGAAAAATATTAAGTAAAAGAGATTTTTTAAAGTTTTTTTTATTATACTTTTTGGTGCCAATTTTTAAAATTGTCATCTCTCATTTTCCTATATCCGTCCGTTACATCCAGATATCAGAAACTACAAAAGATATCAACAAACGGTTTTCGGATTCGTAATATACACAAAAAATTAGTGGGCTTATATTATGTTTGAAATTCCGGTTTTGACAGGAAGTGGCAACAGAACAGGAAGTCAAAAAATCAAAATCGGAATTTCGAAATAAAAATAATATCATTCGATTCCTCTTAAAATGTATATAAAGAAATCACTAACGGTTTTTGACAGAGGTGAAAGGTAAACCTTTTTCTTTCTTACAATTGGTAAGAGGGCTTAATCTCTTACAATTTCTTAAGGTGAGATGGAACGGAAAAATCTAAAAAAAAATGAATTTTTTTATTGAACGTATTTGAATTCTCCCGGGTTTTCTGGTTAAAACGATATTAATATCATATACATTGGTGGGCTAAAAGTATTAAAAATAATAATTAAATTAAAAACAGGTGACAAGTCGAAAAAATGTGCATTTTGCATGTGCATAAAATATGACTTTTTACTTTAATTGCGTTTTTTTTGAAAATTCATTTTTTCATAAATAGGTACATTTTTCTCAGAAACTACTAAAGCTAGAGAGTTGAAATTTTGCCCCCTAGTAGAAAAGTGTGTACTACATATGTGGATATAAAATCATTATTATTGGTTTTAAAATTTTTAAGTTGTAAATCACTAAGTGGAAGAAAACATGAAAAAACGAGTTATTTTGTTAGAGATATTAAAAAAATTATAGAAAAAGAAAGAATAGCAATATATTAACAAAATTATCACAACATGTAGAGAAAATTACAAGAAAAGTAACAGAAAAAAAATTGGAAGGGAATTGGTCTAATAGTTTTTGAAAAAAATGTTCCTAAAATCATAGAAATTAACATTGGGTAGATAGCCGCCATTTTAAATTAATAAACACTCAGAAGATAAAAAGGCCGGTGATTATGCCAAACTCTACCCTTTCCGTCTCCCCTGAAATCACAAACTAACCCCTACCTTAAATTATACCTTTAGTCCACGTTCAGTAAAATGCATGCCTTCCCCTCACCAAAATAATAGGCCTCCCACAAAACTGAAAAAAGGCCACTGAAAAATAAAATAAAATAAAAGAGCCGCTCTTAAACCCACTTGTCCCTTAATTTAAATTTTCCACAAATAACTTCTAAAAATAAATTACCTCCTTTCAAGTCCCAGTTCCAATGTCCCACGAACCAGAATCCTATTTCCTATTTAAACTATAAAATTCCCCCTAAATTTCTTGAGGTTGCAATTATTCTGTTATATTGTTCCCCGAGCGACCAGGTGTTCCTTAACACGATGTCGCCATCATAGGGCTTCTTAGCCCTCTCAACCAGGATTCAGGATTCAGGATAGGCCGTTCCATCTCCCCTTAAGGGGGTCGTACAACTTCAAAAGTGAGAAAAATGTTTTTTTCAATTCTTTTATCTATTTTAATTTTCTGAAGTTTTCTCTACAAAATGGTATATTTATTTCCTTGAGAAACAATACAAAAAAATAAATAAAATATACATAAACGTCAAGATGGAAGAAATGAAAATCCAACAAAAAAAAAAATCCAATTTTTAAAGTGCTATATATTATATTATTTCATCCTCCATTGTACAATAATTACACCCCAACATCGTCGCTAATGATCGTTGTAGTTGATGCGACGTTAAATAAATGGATAATAAAAAATCTGGTGTGAAACACTCACACAACTTTCTCTTGCCAATGCAAATGATTAATAATAAACCTAACATTATTAATAAAATATTAGAAATAAACAAAAACTAACCTCAAAAACATAACCTTATTTTAATCACGAGTGAAACACTCAAAATGAAAATCGAACTCAGTTTGGCTTAAAAATACGGAAAATCACGCTTTTACGCTAAACTAGGCTCTGTAGAGAAAAATGCTCTAAACAAAAGTTGTAGACCTTTTAATTTTCTATAACTTTTATTATATACACTTTTGTCGTAAAATGCATACTAAGACCGAAATGTTAAAAAAATCGATTTTTCTCACGTTTTCGTGAGAAAAAAACAGAAAATCGCAAATTACCGCTAAACTAAGCGTTATACAAAAAAATGTTTGAAACAGAAGTTGTAGGTTTTTGAATTCTCTACAACTTTTATTATATAAGTTTTTGCGCTGAAATTTATATTAAAGCCGTAATCTTAAAAAAACAACGTTTTTACGTGAAAACAGCCTCACCGAGAATTTCAGCAAACATGGTGCCTACCCTATCTTGTAGAGAATAAAAAATTGAGTAAAATAGGCGATTTAAAAAAAAATCGTAGGACCAGTTTTTGAGAAAATCGCAAAAAACTGAAAAATTATACGAATAAACTACTACTTCCGGTTGACCGATTTTGATGAAAATGTTCGTGTCGCGTCCGGTAGTGGTATGTAACTTAAGTTTCAAGTTTCAAGTTCGTACGATGTTCCGTTCTTGAGATATTCTGTTCACACACACACACACACAGACACACACACACAGACACACAGACACACACACAGACCAATCGCTAAAAACATGTTTTTTGGGTTCAGGGGGTCTGAAAACGTATAGATCCGGTGAAAACTCGATTTCTTAAAATCGACATGAAAACAATACTTTCCTTCCTATATATTCATATAGGCAAGAGAAAGTAAAAATATATTTTTATCATACTTACGCATAATTGAAAGATCCATCGTATTGTACATCTTGAGCTTGTTTCAAGATAGCGTAGTATTGGTTTGGAGATTCCTTTACGACAGGTAAAGGTTTATAAATCGATGGAGTTGGTGATGGTATAGCAGGGGCAGGCGATGCGAAAACAGGAGGTGAAGGCGAAGCATAAATCTGTGGTGATGGTGATGCGAATATCGGAGGTGGTGGAGGCGCTGGTGTTGATGCTCTGAATGGAGCAGGTCTGTATTGTGGTTGAATAGCTCCGAAAGGTCTTAATGAAGGGCTGGGCGATGTTGGAAATTGTGGTGCACCCAAAGCGGTCCTTGAGAGCAACGCTACCATCACAATACCTACCTGTAAATAATAACAATAAAAAATTCAATATAAACAATTTAACAACTCTCAGAAAAAATTGCATTAATTTTTTTACTTCAACTTTATTACTTTCGCTTCCATATTTGAATATATGATAAGAAACAGAACTATTTATTTTAGCTCTGCAACTAACAGATTGAGTGTAAATAATTTGACACTCCACCTGTCTGTTATGGGCAATTCTTATTCTGGTTTTGGGAATTCTTATGACATGGTCAGCCAATTAAATGACTGAATCATTTAAGAACAGAAGAGGTAAAGGTGTACTGTGACACTAATCAGAGTTATCTCCCTGAAAGTAATGGATTTCATTATACAGCCAGACCCTGTGGTGAATGAAGTGAAGGTGTCATTTGCAGAGTGGAAAATTATATGCTTTTTAGAGGGCCTGGCATGCTGATAAGTGTACTTTTCCACTCAGTGAGGAAGGCAATGGTAAACCACATCAATCCTCGATTTACTTAGTAAAACCTCTACAGGTTCAAACCAGCCTTGTGGCTGATGACCTAAACAACAAAAACATATGAATATATAGTAAGGAAAGTATTGTTTTCATGTCGATTTTAAGAAATCGAGTTTTCACCGGATATACACGTTTTCAAACCACCTGAACCCAAGAAAAACATGTTTTTAGCGATTAGTCTGTGTGTGCACAGAATATCTCAAACACGGAACATCGTAAGAAGTTGAAACTTGAAACTTAAGTTACGTACCACTACCGGACTCGACACGAACATTTTCATTAAATCGGTCAACCGGAAGTAGTAGTTTATTTGTATAATTTTTAACTTTTTTGCAATGTTCTCAAAAACGGCTTCTACGATTTTTTTAAAAATTGTCTCATTTTACTACATTTTTTATGTTCTACAAGATAGAGTAGGCGCTATGTCAGCTGAAATTCTTGGAAAGGCTGTGGTCTCGTTAAAAAAACTGTTTTTTTTAACATCGCTGCCTTAATATGCATTTTAAGGCTAAAGAGTATAAATAAGGGTAGGTTTTAAATTGTCTGCAACGCAGACAATTTAAAAATATACAACTTCTATTTATGACATTTCTTTGTATAACGCTTAGTTTAGCAGTAGTTTCTGATTTTTTGTTTTCTGTCATGAATACCTGTAAAACAATTAATTGAATTTTTTAAGATTTCTGTCTTAGTCTGACGACAACAATGTATAATAAAACTGATAGAAAATTAAAAGTTTTACAGCTTTTATCATAAGTATGTTTCTCTACAGAGCCTAGTTTAGCGTGAAAGGGTGATTTTCCGTATAATTAAGCCAAACTGAGGTTGATTTTCATTTTGCGTCTTTCACTCATGATGTTTTTTAGGTTAGTTTTTATGTTTATTTCTAATGTATTATTATACTAATGTTAGGTTATATTGTTCATTATTTGCATTGGCAAAAGCAAGTCGTGTGAGTGTTTCACATCAGGTTTTCTTACTAAAACTAGTAAGTGAGATGATAAAATGTTGAAGAATGCCGTGAATGTGAATTGATCCGGTGATCGATTTGGGCGTGAAAGTGTACAAAAAATGTGGTGCCAATATATATTTTTTTTTTTTAGCTTTTATTTGTTATCGGGAACTGTACATTGTTGACAACTACCCAATTTGATCGCTGCTTTTTGCTGTATTTTTTGATGTAGATTAGACATGAGTTTGAACAGGGAACCCCAGTAGAGTTTGTTCATAAATGGCTGTCAACTGGTCACCATACAAAGTCGCTTGCCCAACCGATGTTACTTAACAAATAAGAGCGACTTTCTACCAGCTGACTGACTGGTCTGGCCCGAAGGCCCCAATATATAATGATAATGATTTTTTAACATTAAAGAAACCAACATGTCCAGTGGTCAGCTTGAACGGTACAGTAATCCCACAGAAGGATGAAGTTAAATATCTGGGTTTACATCTAGATCAAAGACTCACGTGGAGAAGTCATATATGGGCGAAACGAAAGCAACTTGGGCTGAAGTTACGTCAATTATTCTGGCTCTTAGGCAGTAGGTCTCAACTCTCCCTTGAAAATAAAGTACTCGTATACAAAGTAATACTCAAACCAATTTGGACTTTTGGGTTAGAGCTATGGGGTACAGCTAGTTCATCAAATATAGAAATACTGCAGCGCTTTCAATCAAAATGCCTGAGACTGTCGCTGTAGCCCCATGGTACGTAACAAATGAAATACAATGACCTAAACCTGCCCTTCATAAAAGAAGAAATTAAACAACACAGCGAAAAACATTTACAAAAACTAGAAGACCATCAGAATCCATTAGCGATTAGCCTCCTTGACAGCAGCGAAGATACTCACAGACTGAAACGCTTTAAACCATTGGACTTACCTCTACGATTTTGTTAGTCATTTAATTTTAATTTTTTTATTTTATTTTTTATCTTTTCTACTTCAACTCCTAATCATCAGCATCTCATAATTGGCGTCGTTTTCATCTCTACCATCGTCATTGTCTTCTCCAACTTCAACTCTTTGTATTTCGGGATGTTGATTCACGGTTTATCAAGTTTAATTTTGTATAGATATATATATATATTTTTTTGTTTCTTCACAGTTTGGTCTTTTTCAAACACACTACTGAGTGTCGTTTGTGTTTTAATTCTAAGGACATTACTCAGATTTTCTCATATTTGCTTAAAGTTATTGTATTTATTAACTGATTGCAAAAGAAAACTATACTGTTACAAAAAAAAAACTATGATAATGGATGAGTTTTTTAATGAAATGGTTTTAAACAGGCTTGTCATGTTAATTTGAAATTTGTTTTATGGTGGTCGGAAAAGATCCCTATTCCACCTTTGTTTCAGTCGTCTAAGGAAGGCAAATGAAAACACTTGACTCTTCAAGCGTTATAGAGGTTCAAACCAACCTTAAGGCTGATGACCTAAACAACATAATGAAGAAAATTTGTAAAATGATCTGGGCCTCCGGGCCAGCCCAGTCAGTCAGCTGGTAGAAATTCGCTATTATTTGTTAAGTAACGCCGTTTGGGCAAGCAACTTTGTATGGTGACCAGTTGACAGCCATCCATGAACAAACTCTACTGGGGGTCCCTGTTCAAACTCATGTCTAATCCACGTCAAAAAAAATATAGCATAAAGCAGAGATCAAATTGGGTAGTTGTCAACAAAGTACAGTTCCCGATAACAAAAAAGGCTAAAAATGAGATGATCTGAATGCGCACGAAATGATGCGCACATCTCAGTTAGTACTAAGTATAAGAAAGGTTTACAAGAAATCATTGAAGTGAAGGTCTTCAAAATTCAGAAGAAACATAGTTTTTAAACCTAATGTATTCCATTTAGAATTACATTAAAATAGATAATATCTGTGACAGGTAAACTGCATCATACACCTTGAGTAATAATCCTATCTAACGATGTCATCAAGTCATCAAAAACCGGATTGGCAATCGTTCAAAAAATACCACTAACCGTAATGAAATTTGAGAACATAATAATCTCCTTGATAAAATTCTTAAGTTTTCATTTTAATTCCTTCTCATCTCAACACAAGACTGTCGTCGGTTACATACATTACAAAATTACGATATAAATTCAAAACTCGTATTTTTTATTTTATTGAAACAATTAATAAAGTAACGTTCAAAATTGTATTGTCAGATTAAAACACAAATAATCTATTTAAAAATTATAAGAAAATATTTTAAAATTTTTACTTTCCCTTGCCTATATAAATATATAGAAAGGAAAGTAATATTGTTTTCATTTCGATGTTAAGAAATAGAGTTTTCATTGAATATATAGGATGATTCAAAACTATACGGCAATCTCTTGGTATCTCATTCTATAGCTAAAAATAAGTAAAAATGTTCATATAAACATATGCCTGAAAACGCTTAGTTAGCGAGTTACGACTAGCGAAATATTTCACCTAGAACTCTGTACCCTCGGTGAAGTAAGGCCGTATAAAAATGTTAAAGGTAGTTACAAAGATACAAATACGATTGTTTCTTATGTTTGTTAATCTGAAAAATTGAATAAAATTGATTGCAGAGCTGTAAATGCAATACTTTCAGAGATATCTTACATAAAACACAAAAATTGGTGCAAAGAAATAACACATTTTTGTGTTTAACATAAGATTGCTTCCATAAATGGTAATTAAAGGTGTATTTTTTCATAAATAAATTTGTAGAAAATTTAATTCTGAAAAGATTCATGTGAATTACTCAGGAAAAAATCAATAATAGATATTGAAATTTAGCTTTATTTAAAATCAAAAAAGAAGCACATAAAACGCACGTTCTTAACTGCTTAAAATATTGACTAATATAGGTTGGGAGTAACAGCTGATAAATGATCAGCTGTTACTCCCAACCTAAATATTTGTCCGGGACGCTGGTACCGCCCCTCAAATCAAATTAAAAGGGATTATTTTAATATATGGAGTTCCTGGGTGAAATTCTCGGTTAATGTCTGACAATTTTTACAAGTCAAAACCCGCAGTTACATTGTCATAACCCACCGTCGTCGCTAATAACATAGCTGTTTATGTTACTATAAAATAAACTAAAAAAGCTCGTTGATAAGCTCGTTTTTTTATTTAGTTAGTTTAGTTTTTTTAGTTTTATTTAGTTGTTTTTAGTTAGTTGAGTTTTATTTATTTTTTTACTTTCTCTTGCCTATATGAATATATAGAAAGGAAAGTATTGTTTTCATGTCGATTTTGAGAAATCGAGTTTTCACCGGATCTATACGTTTTCAGACCCCCTGAACCAAAAAAACATGTTTTTAGCGATTGGTCTGTGTGTGTGCCTGTGTGCGTGTGCGTGTGCGTGTGTGTCTGTGTGTGTGTGTGTATGTGTGTGTGTGTGAACAGAATATCTCAAGAACGGAATATTGTACGAACTTGAAACTTAAAAATTAAGTTACATACCAATACCGAACCCGACACGAACATTTTCATCAAAATCGGTCAACCGGAAGTAGTAGTTTATTCGTGTAATTTTTCACTTTTTTGCGATTTTCTCAAAAACTGGTCCTACGATTTTTTTTAAAATCGCCTCATTTACTCAATTTTTTATTTTCTACAACAAAGGATAGGCTTCATGTTTGCTGAAATTCTTGATGAGGCTGTTTTCACGTAAAAACAAAGTTTTTTTAAGATTACGGCTTTAATATGCAATTTAGCGAAAAAATTATATAATAAAAGTTGTAGAGAATTTAAAACCTTACAACTTTTATTACAAACATTTTTTTGTATAACGCTTAGTTTAGCAGTAATTAGCAATTTTCTGTTTTTTTTCTCACGAAAACGTGTGAAAAATCGAATTTTTTAAGATTTCGGCCTGAGTATGCATTTTACGACAAAAGTGTGTATAATTAATTTTATACGAAATAAAAAGATCTACAACTTTTATTAAGAGAATTTTTCTCTACAGAGCCTAGTTTAGTGTGAAAGAATGATTTTCCGTATTTTTAACCCAAACTGAGGTTGATTTTCATTCTGCGTCTTTCACTCATGATTAAAATTAGATAATGTTTATTGAGGTTAGTTTTTGTTTATTTCTAATGTTACATTATATTGTTAATTATTTGCATTGGCAAGAGAAAGTTGTGTGAGTGTTTCACACCAGATTTTTTTTAGTTTATTTTATAGTTACTAGTTTATTTTACAGAAGACAATTACTGTCTTCTTAGCGAATGGTTATTGCCCTTGACTACAACGAGGAGGTACGGGTTTGATTCCCGGCTGGGGTCTGGAATATTTAACGTTTCAAAAACCACATTAACAGTTCCCACAGTTACATAACTTACCATAGTCAAAAAAAATCTGGTGTGAAACACTCACACAACTTTCTCTTGCCAGTGCAAATAATTAACAATAAACCTAATATTAGCAATAAAACATAAGAAATAAACAAAAAACTAACCTCAAAAACATAACCTAATTTTAATTATGAGTGAAAGACTCAAAATGAAAATCGTACTCAGTTTCGCTTAGAAATACTGAAAATCACTCTTTCTCTCTAAACTAGGCTCTGTAGAGAAAAATGCTATAAATAAAAGCTGTAGATCTTTTAATTTTCTATAAATTTAATTATATACACTTTTGTCGTAAAATGCATTCTAAGGCCAAAATCTTAAAAAAATCGATTTTTCACACGTTTTCGTGAGAAAAAAACAGAAAATCGCTAATTACCGCTAAACTAAGCGTTATACAAAAACATGTTTGAAATAAAAGTTGTAGAATTTTAAATTCTCTACAACTTTTATTATATAAGTTTTTGCGCTAAAATGCATATTAAAGCCGCAATCTTAAAAAGAAAACGTTTTTACGTAAAAACAGCCTCACGCAGAATTTCAGCAAACATGGCGCCTACACGATAGGGTATATAGTGTAGAGAATTAAAAATTTAGTAAACCAGGCGATTTTTAAAAAAATCGTAGGACCAGTTTTTGAGAAAATCGCAAAAAAGTGAAAAATTATACGAATAAACTACTACTTCCGGTTGACCGATTTTGATGAAAATGTTCGTGTCGAGTCCGGTAGTGGTACGTAACTTAAGTTTCAAGTTTCAAGTTCGTACGATGTTCCGTTCTTGAGATATTCTGTTCACATACACACACACACACACACACACACACACAGACCAATCGCTTAAAACATGTTTTTTGGGTTCAGGGGGTCTGAAAACGTATAGATCCGGTGAAAACTCGATTTCGAAAAATCGACATGAAAACAATACTTTCCTTCCTATATATTCATATAGGCAAGAGAAAGTAAAAAATTTATTTTAAGCTGTTACGTTTCGTATGTAATATATACTAAGCTCATTTGTATATTTATTTAAGTAATTTATCACTTAGTTTGGTTTGCTGAATTTCTTTTTTTTGTTAATACATTATTTATTTATTTACTTATTTACTTAAATGATAGTTTGGTGTAGTATTTCTTCATAGTTTATTTTATCCTTGTGTTCATTAATAAACTTGTCGTTTTTTTAGGTAACAGATTAAACATATTATATGATTAGTCAGTGCCATATCGATTTCTTTAAACTTGGTGTTAATTTTTAAAAGTTATGTCATATTTTTCATTATTTTTGTATTTTTTTTTTCATTTTACTTTTCGTATGGTTAAGTAAGTAACGAGAATTTTATAATAGATTCGATTGTGTAATTTTTTGTTTATTTCTTTTTTTGATATTTTATATTTTATTGTAGTAAATTATCATTTTTATTGTCGTTTATGACATTTAAATTGATTTATTTTTTAAATTTAAATTTATTTGTAAATTTTATTTGAAATTACATAATATTATATAATATAGATGCGGCATATGTTTGTTAGTATATTTTTAAAATCTTGTTTATTGTTTTGTATAGTATAATGTATGGCCTCTGCATTATTTAACTCGGTGACATCTTTAAAGGTGCATTTATATCTTGCGTTAATCAGGTTATACTTCAATACCTTTATAACCAGATTAGCGAATATTATAATCTACCAATTGGACAGGTTAGAGAAATCTTAAGAATCTTTCTGGTTTTTTGGTTTATCACCACAACCCTGATAATCCAAACTAATTGGGAATGAGACATGCTAGGATTATCAAAAAATTGTGCGTAAAAACAAAACAAAAAATCTGGTGTGAAACACTCACACAACTTTCTCTTGCCAATGCAATGCGATTTTGATGAAAATGTTCGTGTCGCGTCCGGTAGTGGTATGTAACTTAAGTTTCAAGTTTCAAGTTCGTACGATGTTCCGTTCTTGAGATATTTTGTTCACACACAGACACACAGACACACAGACACACACACACAGACACACACACAGACCAATCGCTAAAAACATGTTTTTTGGGTTCAGGGGGTCTGAAAACGTATAGATCCGGTGAAAACTCGATTTTGAAAAATCGACATGAAAACAATACTTTCTTTCCTATATATTCATATAGGCAAGAGAAAGTAAAAATCTGGGGTAAAACACTCAGTGGGTAAAACGGTGGGTTACACCCACCGGGTTGGTCTAGAGGTACAGTCGTCGCCAAAATCAGCTGTTTAACAGCTGATTTTCGGAGACGAAGGTTCCTGGTTCAAATCCTAGTAAAGGTAGTTACTTTTATACGGATTTGAATTTCAAACAGTGGTTACCGGTGTACTTTGATGGTTGGTGTTCAATTAACCATACTCTCTCAGGAATGGTCGGCCTGAGTCTGTACAAGACTACACCTCATTTACACGTCATACACATCATCTGCATCTCATTGGGTCATGGGGTTGCTTATCGTTCTGAATTGAACAGATTGCAACGTACATAAATTAGGAATTAAAACAAAAACACACACGATTTTCTCTTACCAATAGAAATAATGAACAATGTAACGTAACATTAGTTATAAAACATTAGAAATAAACAAAAATCCATAATGTAGTTTTAATCAAGGGTGAATGATAAAAAATGTAAACCAACCTTAGTTTGGCTTAATAATACGGAAAATCACTCTTTCAAGCTAAACTAAACTAAACGGAGGCGGTCAAAACCAACATGTGTTTCACTTTAAAACTATTTTTTTTATTCCTAATAATTATGTGCACGTTGCAATATGTTCTACAGTGGAACCTCTCTAATTCGTCTCGTTTGGGACCGAAGGAGTGACGAAATACAGAAAGTGACGAATTATGGAATTTGCTATGAACGGTTAATAAATAACATACTCGTGCTTATATTAGTTCCATAAAAGTCGAATCACATAAATGAAACTTACATTAACGATAAACACAATAAGTAATTCTAAGTCCTATAACTACAGTAAATTTGTATTAGTCTACGTATCTAGTTTTATACTACTTCAGAAATTCTGCATATGGTTGTACTTACATATTCTAATTTGTAGAACGCAAAACACAGTACACGTTACCGAATATAAAATTACAATCGAAAAAGTATACAATTGCAAAATCGATGAAACGAATCTTTAACTATGTATCACTTAACACTACAAAAAAAATCACATTAAAATTTAGAAAACGTTACTTAATTACACTAATATGTATGTATATATGTAAAATGCCAAATTTATTTCTTGAAAAAGTGGGTTATCTTCTTTTTTACCAACGAGTTCTTTTCTTTTTCCACAGCCAACTGGCGAATTTGTCGTATTACAATTAATTTTGATAACTCTGCTTCTTTCTGTCTCTCATACCATTCGATGCACTTCGTCAGCATTCCTTCTATTTCTCGATTCGTACCAATATTTTCAGGGCTTGAAACATATTCTTCGTTGCTATCTTCCTCAACAGATGAATTTTTGTTTTGAACGTAGGCCACAATTTCTTTGTCACTTAAAATCTCATACCCAAGTTCGTTAGCATATTGCTCTATCCATTCAACTAATTCCTCGTCGGTAATATTTTTAGTCACAGGTATACTCTGGCACACATCTTTTAATTCTGATAAGACATTGTTTGTTTCATTGTAAGAACGGATGCTACTAGTTTCTTCTCGGTCAGCCCACCGATTGTTCCAACAAGACTTAAGTGTTGTTTCGAAATGTTATGCCATGCTTGTGATATGTTATATATAGCATCTTTGATTGTATACTTTTTCCAAAATTCTTGAACCTGCGTTTCATTTTCGGAAAATATAAAACTCAGCAGAAATATTTTCCGATAATGAACTGAGGAGGGCTGACGAATTATAGAAGGTGATGAATTAGAGAGTGACGAATTAAAGAGGTTTTACTGTATTTATGAAAAGTAAACAATCCCAAGACCCTATCAGATGAGGATAATATTTGTATGACGTGTAAATGAGATATACTCTATTACAGACTCAGAGAATATGACTAATTTTGAACCCCTGCCATCAAAGTACACCCCTAACTACTGTCTAGTATTCAAATCAGTATAAAAGTAACTACCTTTACTAGGATTTGAACCAGGAACGTTCGTCTTCGAAAATAAACTGTTAAACAGCTAACTCGCGCCGGAAACTTTACCTCTAAACCAATCTAGTGGAATATTGATTAATATAACCTATGTTTAATCATTATTAAACAATACAAAACGAAAAAAATAACCTAATTTTAATCATGAGTAAACGACTCAAAATGAAAATCAACCTGTGTTTCACTTTAAAATACACAAAAAAATCACTAATTGACGCTGTACTGGGCTATGACCCTTGTTTAGTAATTATAGAAAACATGCTTGTAATAAAAGTTGTATGTTTTTAATTTCTTACAAAGTTAATTTTATTCATTTTTGTTATAAAATGCATAATCATTAAGCCAGCAATTTCAAAATTAATTTTTACCCCGAGAGTACAGCTCTCCCAAGAATTTTAACACTTACCCTATCTTTTAAATTAAATAAAAAATAGTTAACTATTAAAAAATAAGTAAATCGTAGGAACCGATTTTGACAAATTGCATAAAATTAAAAATTTCACAAATAAACTTACTACTCTACGTACTATCGGTTAATCAATTTTTATGAAAATGTTCACAAAAATTGATTAACCGATAGTACGTAGAGTAGTAAGTTTATTTGTGAAATTTTTAATTTTATGCAATTTGTCAAAATCGGTTCCTACGATTTACTTATTTTTTAATAATTTTTATATATATATAAATATTTTATATATATTTTTTTATATTGTGTTGTTTAGGTCATTAGCCGAAAGGCTGGTTTGAACGTGTAGAGGTTTTACTAAATAAAACGAGGAGTGAGGTGGTTTACCATTGCCAACACTCACTGAGTGGAAAAGTACGCTTATCAGCATGCCGGGCCCTCTGAAAAGCACATATTTTCCACTCTGTAAATGACACCTTCACTTCATTCACCACAGGGTCCAACTGTATAATAAAATTCATTACTTTCAGAGGGGATAACTCTGATTAGTGTCCAAGTACACCTCTACCTCTTCTGTTTTTAAATGATTCAGTCATTTCATTGGCTGACCATGTGATAAGAAACAGAACTATTTTTTTTTTAGCCCTGCAACGAACAGATTGAGTGTAAAACGTTTGACACTCCACCTGTCTGTCCTTATTATATAATAAGTATTATAAGATTATATTCTTATTGTACTTATAGTATAATAAGAATTCTATAATAATAAAATTAAATATTTTTAAATTTAAGTTCCAAGTTTTAATTTTGTGCAATATTTCATTTTTAGTATATTTTATTCACACAGACCAAAATAACACAAAAATTAGAAACCTGAAATTTGTAGGCAATATTTCCTTCAGGGTAAATAGAAAAATTAAACATAAACGATTTCGACATTTCACTATTAGGGAAATAAGAAGGGTGTTCAACTCTTAAATCAATATTTTTACTTTCTCTTGCCTATATGAATATATAGGAAGGAAAGTATTGTTTTCATGTCAATTTTTCGAAATCGAGTTTTCACCGGATCTATACGTTTTCAGACCCCCTGAACCCAAAAAACATGTTTTTAGCGATTGGTCTGTGTGTGTGTGTCTGTGTGTCTGTGTGTGTGTGTGTGTCTGTGTGTGTGTCTGTGTGTGAACAGAATATCTCAAGAACGGAACATCGTACGAACTTGAAACTTGAAACTTAAGTTACATACCACTACCGGACGCGACACGAACATTTTCATCAAAATCGGTCAACCGGAAGTAGTAGTAACTTAGTTTATTCGTATAATTTTTCAGTTTTTTGCGATTTTCTCAAAAACTGGTCCTACGATTTTTTTTAAAATCGCCTATTTTACTCAATTTTTGATTCTCTACAAGATAGGGTAGGCGCCATGTCTGCTGAAATTCTCGGTGAGGCTGTTTTCACGTAAAAACGAAGTTTTTTTAAGATTACGGCTTTAATATAAATTTTAGCGCAAAAACTTATATAATAAAAGTTGTAGAGAATTTAAAAACCTACAACTTCTGTTTCAAACATTTTTTTGTATAACGCTTAGTTTAGCGGTAATTTGCGATTTTCTGTTTTTTTTTCTCACGAAAACGTGAGAAAAATCGATTTTTTTAACATTTCGGTCTTAGTATGCATTTTACGACAAAAGTGTATATATAAAAGTTATAGAAAATTAAAAGATCTACAACTTTTGTTTAGAGAATTTTTCTCTACAGAGCCTAGTTTAGCGTGAAAGTGTGATTTTCCGTTTTTTTAAGCCAAATTGAGTTCGATTTTCATTTTGCGTCTTCCACTCATGATTAAAATAAGGTTATGTTTTTGAGGTTAGTTTTTTGTTTATTTCTAATGTTTTATTAATAATGTTAGGTTTATTATTAATTATTTGCATTGGCAAGAGAAAGTTGTGTGAGTGTTTCACACCAGATTTTTCTGTTTACTATGTGTTCTAATTTTCTACTGATAATTTTGTACTGACTTTTTAAGTTTAAGTGAGACATTTTAAATAATATGTTATTAATTCCAGTTTATATCAACTTGTATAAGTTATCCACTGTGGTTTGCTACGTTATCTAATAATTTTTATTATTTTGTAATTGATTAAGGGTGTGTGTGTGTGTGTGTGTGTGTGCTTGCGCGCGCGTATGTGTGAATGTGTTGTTCGTTCTTTGTTAGAATTTAAGTTGCTATTCAGTGGATTTAGTTACTTATCCACTGATAAATTTTCAATATTTAGCTGTGTTACTTATTGTTCATACATGAACAGATTATAATATTTTCAGTTATGTTACTATAAAAAATCTGGTGTGAAACACTCACATAACTTTCTCTTGCCAATAGAAATAATTAAGAATAAACCTAATATTAGTAATAAAACATTAGAAATAAACAAAAAACTAACCTCAATAAACATAATCTAATTTTAATCATGAGTGAAAGACGCAAAATGAAAATGAACCTCAGTTTGGCTTAGAAATACGGAAAATCACTCTTTCTCTCTAAACTAGGCTCTGTAGAGAAAAATGCTTTAAATAAAAGTGTTACATCTTTTAATTTTCTATAAAATTAATTATATACACTTTTGTCGTAAAATGCATTCTAAGGCCGAAATCTTTAAAAAATCAATTTTTCACACGTTTTCGTGAGAAAAAAACAGAAAATCGCAAATTACCGCTAAACTAAGCGTTATACAAAAAAATGTTTGAAATAAAAGTTGTAGGTTTTTAAATTTTCTACAACTTTTATTACATATGTTTTTGCGCTAAAATTTATATTAAAGCCGTAATCTTAAAAAAACAACGTTTTTACGTGAAAACAGCCTCACCGAGAATTTCAGCAAACATGGCGCCTACCCTATCTTGTAGAGAATAAAAAATTGAGTAAAATAGGCGATTTTTAAAAAAATCGTAGGACCAGTTTTTGAGAAAATCGCAAAAAACTGAAAAATTATACGAATAAACTACTACTTCCGGTTGACCGATTTTGATGAAAATGTTCGTGTCGCGTCCGGTAGTGGTATGTAACTTAAGTTTCAAGTTTCAAGTTCGTACGATGTTCCGTTCTTGAGATATTCTGTTCACACACACACAGACACACACATACACACACACACACACACACACACACACACACACACACACAGACCAATCGTTAAAAACATGTTTTTTGGGTTCAGGGGGTCTGAAAACGTATAGAGCCGGTGAAAACTCGATTTCGAAAAATCGACATGGAAACAATACTTTCCTTCCTATATATTCATATAGGCAAGAGAAAGTAAAAAAATTAAGTTTAAGTTCAACCACCGGGTTGGTCTAGGGGTAAGTTATAGCTGCAAGTCAGCTGTTTAACAGCTGATTTACAGAGACGAAGGTCCCTGGTTCAAATACTAGCAAAGGTAGTTTATTTTAATACTAGTTTGAATAGTGAACAGTGGCTACCGGTGTACTTTGATGATTGGGGTTCAGTTAACCATACTCTCTCGGGAATTGTTGGCCTGAATCTGTACAAGACTGCACCTCATTTACACGTCATACATATCATCCTCATCTCATTGGGTCATGGGGTTGCTTGTTGTTGTTTAGGTCATCAGCCAAAAGGCTGGTTTGAACCTGTAGAGGTTTTACTAAGTAAATCAAGGAGTGAGGTGGTTTACCATTGCCTTCCTCACTGAGTGGAAAAGTACACTTATCAGCATGCCGGGCCCTCTGAAAAGCATATATTTTCCACTCTGCAAATGACACTTTCACTTCATTCACCACAGGGTCTGGCTGTATAATGAAATCCATTACTTTCAGATGAGATAACTCTGATTAGTGTCCTTTACACCTCTACCTCTTCTGTTCTTAAATTATTCAGTCATTTAATTGGCTGACCATGTGATAAGAAACAGAACTATTTATTTTAGCCCTGCAACTAACAGAATGAGTGTAAATAATTTGACACTCCACCTGTCTGTTATGGGCAAGAGGTTGCTTATGTTCCTAAATTAAAGAGATTTCAACGTACAGACAGTAGGATAAAAAAAAAATATAAGTTCCGGACAAGCTAGATGGCTGAATTTTGGCGGAGATGTTACTTATAGTTCAACTACAAAAGTTTTCACTTAACCCTTACAGTGCTAATAACCCTTAACGTCCTAATATTAGGACGTTGGCTAAAAAATTCTTAGAACTTTTTTCACTCAATTTTTAAAATCAACGTATGAAAATAATCAGTAAGAAATGTAGATTGAAAAAATACATGTACAATTTTTTTATTAATAATGTAATTGATTAATATTGATTAAAAAACTAAAAATTGAATTTCTAAAACTTTTATCGCAGTATTTTTAATTTTTACAATACATAATTTTTTTTTGTAATTTTTGCATGTAGTTAAAATTGTCTTTAAAGTGATGTAAATGAAACTGAGTAACATAATTTTTTAGGATGAATTTTTTTTGAATTGAAAAGGAAATTTCCACAAAAAATGGCTACATATCATTCTATTTTAAATTGTAAAAAAATGTGTTCCAATTCGAATGTCATACAAAATCAATTCATAATGAACAAAACAAAAAAGTCACACTTATATGGAAACATGTTTTTTATAACGTTAATAGAAACACCCGGTCTGACAGACCACCATTTCATTTTTGGCAATTTATTTGGGAAACAAAGGCAAAGAAACTCAACTAGATCTGTTTAACAAAAATTATATTATTTTACTATAGTATAATGATTGAATTGACATTGGTATAAGATCTGGTTATCGAAAAACAATTGTTTAAATAAAAGAAAAAGCCAAATTATTTATGGTATTAACGACTTAATTTTTAAAATTGATAACATACTTATAATGCTTTTTTCACTCAGGTTAAATGTATTATATTAATACATATGTAATCACATACTTAAATTTAAAAGAGCAAAAATTTGTATAAAAGAAACATAACTCAAAAGTGACCACTTATATATTAGGGTTTTTTACTGACATTTGTTTTTTGTACAATCAAGGCACAGTTTTCTACTGCATTCTAGGTAAATAGCTTTCTTGCAAGTGATACATTCGAGTCATCAATTTCATCACAAATAGAACCTTCCGAGTCACTGTCATCATTTTCCAATAATCTACGAATTCTGTCACCATAGTCGGGATCGCTTGTACTAAGTGGTCGAGCCATTTCACAAATTTACAATTAAATAATAAAAAAAAAAATTAAAATATATACAAATAATTAAAATATAAACCCGTAAAGGAAACACCCGTCTTACAGACCGTTAAATACAGTAAGGGAAACACACGGTTCCACAGACCGCTACATGAAATACACAAAAAGAAACACGCGGTATCACAGACCGGTATGATTTTTAAGAACGATTTACACTTCCGCAACGATTCACGTGAACTGAACCATATTTCACTATGAAGTAGATAGGAATGATGACGGTCAGCACCAACCCTAGCTCAGGGAACCCAGTATTATGTAAACAAATCACCCTTAGTGCCTGTGAGACCAATGTTTCTATATAAGTGTTAAGATGCCTCGAATAAATGGCCATGTTATGAATAGGATAGATGCTACAAATCGCACAAAAGTAGGGTGCCATTTTTTGGTAGGAACTCACAATATTCTCTAACACTGTAAGGGTTAAACTTTTCCAACACAAATTATTTTATCGTTTCAAAACAAAATCTTGATTTAATAATCGAGTATGTTAGATCAATGGATATGGGGCGAGTCTAGTAAACAAAATATCGAAATTATTCAGCGTTTTCAGCGGTTAAAATTTTTGAAATTTGTAATAGCTGAGCCTTGATGTATCACAAACCAACACATACAAGCAGATCACTTTATGTCAGCAGTAAAAGAAAAATTTTTTTTTTTAATTCATTTATTTAACGTCGCATCAACTACTAAGGTCATTAGCGACGACGTTGGGGTGTAACTATATACAATGGAGGATGAAATGATTTTTTTTGTAACGTATGAAAATATGCCATGCCTGAGTGGGATTCGAACCCAGGACCGCATGATGAGAGGCGAGCACGTTACCAACTGCGCCAATGCGGCCGGCTGAAAAATTTTAAACTTTAATGTAGCACAACTTTTCCCACCGGGTTGGTCTAGAGGTAAAGTCGTCGACAAAATCAGCTGTTTAACAGCTGATTATCGGAGACAAAGGTTCCTGGTTCAAATCCCATTAAAGGTTACTTTTATACGGATTTGAATGTTAGACAGTGGTTACCGGTGTACTTTGATGGTTGGGGTTCAATTAACCATACTCTCTCAGGAATGGTCGACCTGAATCTGTTCAAGACTACACCTCATTTACACCTCATACAAATCATCTGCATCTCATTGGGTCATGGGGTTGCTTATTGTTCTAAATTGAACAGATTGCAACGTACACTATTAGGGATTAAATAAAAAAACTGTAGCACACGAAAAGCGGTTTGAATAGCACGGTTTTTTTTAAAAATCCATAATGTGCGTACGTTGCAAACTGTAACAACAGTATCTGTAGAACAATAAGCAACCCCATGACGCAGTGAGATGAGGATTATGTGTATGAGGTGTAGTCTTGAACAGACTCAGGTCGACCATTCCTGAGAGAGTATGGTTAATTGAACCCCAACCATCAAAGTACACCGGTAACCACTGTCTAGCATTCAAATCCGTATAAAAGTAACCTTTACTGGGATTTGAACCAGGAACCTTTGTCTCCGAAAATCAGCTGTTAAACAGCTGATTTTGTCGACGACTTTACCTCTAGACCAACCCGGTGGGGAAAGTTGTGCTACATTAAAGTTTAAAATTTTTCTTTTACTGCTGACATAAAGTTATCTGCTTGTATGTGTTTGCTTGTGATACATCAAGGCTCAGCTATTACAAATTGTAAAAATTTTAACCGCTGAAAACGCTAAATAATTTCGATATTTTATTTACTAGATTCGTCCCACATCCATTGATCTAGTAAATTCGCTTATTAAATCAAGAGTTTGTTTCGAAGCGATAATATGTGTTGGAAAAGTTTAAGTGGTAACTTTTGTAGTTGAACTATAAATAACATCTAAACCGAAATTCAGCCATGTAGTTTGTCCAGAACTCACAGTTTTTTTATCCTAATGCCTGTACATGAAATCTGTTTAATTTAAGAACAATAAGCAACCTCATGACTCAATCAGATGAGGATGATGTGTATGACGTGTCAATGAGACTGACTGAGACTTCTACAGACTCACAGAGTAAAATTAATTGAACCCCAACCATCAAACTACACCCACAACCCCTGTCTAGTTTTCAAATCCATATAAAAGTAACTATCTTTAGTAAGATTTAATTCACAAATCTTCGTCTTAGAAAATTAGCTTTTAAACAGCAGAAAAAAATTACTTGCCAATCAATTTATTATTGTACAACATTGGTACAATACAAAAGCTAAAACTAATCCACCCTACGGACTAATTTGTTTAGAACCTAAAATTTTATTTTTTCTTCTGTTTTTAAAAATAGCTTAATTATATTTATAAAAATCTGGTTTGAAACAATCACACGACTTTCTCTAGTCAATGTAAATAATGACCCATTTAACCAATGTTTAATTATGAGTAAACAATGTATAAAAAGCATAACCTGATTTTAATCATGAGTGATTGACGCAAAAAAAATCAACTTGTGCTTGTATTAAGAATACGAGAAATCACTAAATGACGCTAAACTAGACTCTATAAAAATGCTTGAAATAAATGTTACAGATTTTTACTTTCTCTTGAATATAGCCTATGAATATATAGGAAGGAAGTTATTGTTTTTATGTCGATTTTTCTAAATGGAGTTTTCACCGGATCTACACGTATTCTGACCCCATGTACCCAAAAAACTTGTTTTTAGCGATTGATCTGAGTGTGTGTGTATGTGCGCGCGCGCGTGAACAAAATATCTCAAGAACGGAATATCGTACGAATATGACACTTAAAACTCAAGTTTGGTACTGCTATAGGACCCGACACGATCATTTTCATCAAAATCGGTCAACCGGAAGTAGTAGTTCATTCGTGTATTCTTTACATTTTTTACTATTTTCTCAAAAACGGCTCCTACGGTTTTTTTTAAAAAATCGCATCATTTACTACATTCTTTATGCTCTACAAGATAGTGTAAGCGCCGTATCTGCTGAAATTCTTGGTGAGGCTGTGCTCTCGTAGAAATAAAATTGGTTTTTTAAGATTGCGACTTTAATATGCGTTTTTAATCATTTGCATTGACAAGAAAATTTTTTACTACGAGGGCACAGAACCCCAAGGATTTCAATAGACTTGGCTTACTCTCCCTCTCTCTTGTAAAATACAAAACGTAAATAAGGTGATTTGTGCACAAATTTTTAAAGTTGTTTTTGAGAAAATTTCACGAATTAACTACTACTTCCGGTTGAACAATTTTAATGAAAATGTTAAAGCTTCGATATTTTGCTCATATACAGACCATTCGGTAATAAAATGTTTTTTTTTTGGGTTCAGGGTGACTGAATACGTGGATTTTCGCTGAAAACTAGATTTTAAAAGAATTTACATGTAAATATATACTTTTTTCCTTATTAGAGACTATTAATACACGGTAAGATAAAATAACAATAAATAAATAACTGTGAAAAAATGTTTTTCTTTAAAGATATCTTCAAGGGAAGATTTCTCTGCATGATAACATTTTACTAAATTCATTTATTGTTCTAAAAGAGCAAATTATAGATAAATTTTTTAATAAAACGTACACAAATGAAATTTAAGTGATTGCGAAAACAATTTTATACACGGTAAGATAAAATAACAATAAATAAATAGGCCTAACTGTGAAAAAAATGTTTTTTTAAAGATATCTTCAAGGGAAGATTTCTCTGCATGATAACATTTTACTAAATCTATTTATTGTTCTAAAAGAGCAAATTATAGATACATTTTTAAATAAAACATAAGCAAATGAAATTTAAGTGATTGCGGAAACAATTTCAACAAAATACAGGGTGATTCTGGTTGAATTCTCTTTAGTGAAATTTTCTTTAACAACCGATTCTAGAGCTAATAATTACAAAAAAACTTTAAATTATAAACATAAGTCCGGAAACGCTTTATATTCAAGTTATTACTAGCGAAATATTTCGCTCTGATTTCTTCTCCAACGGTAAAATAATTCAATACTGAAATTTTTGGGACCGAAGTTAAGGGGTAAATTTGATGGTTTTATGGTTTTTGAACTAAGTAATTGAAAAACAATGAGTCCCAGAAATGTAGTTTAAGTAGTTTTTTGAAAAAAGTTGCATAAAACACAAGAATATAAGTCAACAAACTTACTTTTTTAGGTTAGGAGTAAATTTACGTTGCTAAATAATATTATTGTCAATGTAAGTGCGACGTCTAAATCGAAAATGAAATAGAGACCTCTTGGTGTAAATAACGGACAATACCGGTAGTTTTAAACGGAGAATATACAACTGGGTACCTCTTTCCTTAAAGTAAACTTTCCAACAGCCCTTTTAATATCATGTACGGAAATTGTGCAGTTCAATTAACCGTATCGTAATAAGATTTTTTTAAAGCTTTTATTTGTTATCGGGAACTGTACCTTATTGATAACTACCCAATCTGATCGCTGTATTTTTGAAGTAGATTAGGCTTGAGTTTGAACAGGGACCCCCAGTAGAGTTTGTTCATAGATGGTTGTCAGCTGGTCACCATACAAAGTCACTTGCCCAACCAGTGTTACTTAACAAATAATAGCATCTATCTACCAACTGCCTGACTGAGCTGGCCCGAAGACCGTAATAAGAATTTTTTTTTAAATCCTTAATTTGTGTACGTTGCAATCTGTTCAATTCAGAACAATAAGCAATCCATGACCCAATGAGATGAGGATGATGTGTATGACGTGTAAATAAGGTGTAGTCTTGTACAGATCCAGGCCGACCATTCCTGAGAGAGTATGGTTAATTAAACCCCAACCATCAAAGTACACCGGTAACCACTGTCTAGTATTCAAATCCGTATAAAAGTAACTACCTTTACTAGGATTTGAACCAGGAACTTTCGTCTCCGAAAATCAGCTATTAAACAGCTGATTTTGGTGACGACTTTACCTCTAGACCAGCCCGGTGGGTAATAAGAATTAATGACGACAAACAATTACGTATTTTTAATAATTAAAAACTTATTTTCGACACAATTTTAAGTGTATATAATATTGAAAAAAGTCATGTAAATAAATTCAATAATAAATTTTAAAATTATTAAAAATATTGTGAGAAAATTATATTAAAAACTAGATAACATCAAACATACCTGAAAACTGTAATACATCTTCTAAAAAACTTATAAAATAAATAAAAACAGTTCCAAACTGAAAAACAGAAAACCACGGATAGTTAAAGACGGATTTGCGAACAGATAAGGAATCGTTAAAAAAGTGGTTTAAAAATTCTTTATATACGTTTATAGAGATGAGTGGAACTGGAAGGTGTAATACGGGGTAAGGTTAGTTAGAAGTAGATATTTTTTGTGATGTAATTTATATATGGGGGGTTTGTTTGTGCAAGTTCATTTAGAAATGCTATTCGCTAAAATATATTAATAGGCTGTATCTAGTTTGTTTGAAGATGATTTCTCAGTGGTGGGGGTATATGCATACATAATACAAATACATTTTATACATGTATTAGATTTGCCTTGTTATGTTGGGTGACATGTTTAGTTTTATGCCCCCACTTCCAGAGCCGGTCATAGGCAGGGGCGTACGGGGTAACCGCCCCGGGCCGCACGCTTCAAAAATATTTAAATATTTTAAAAATCTGGTGTGAAACACTCACACAACTTTCTCTTGCCAATGCAAATAATTAACAATAAACCTAACATTAGTATTAAAACATTAGAAATGAACAAAAACTAACCTCAAAAACATAACCTTATTTTAATCATGAGTGAATGACGCAAAATGACAATCGAACTCAGTTTGGCTTAAAAATACGGAAAATCACGCTTTCACGCTAAACTAGGCTCTGCAGAGAAAAATGCTCTAAACAAAAGTTGTAGATCTTTTAATTTTCTATAAATTTAATTATATACACTTTTCTCACGTTTACTCACGTTTTCGTGAGAAAAAAACAGAAAATCGCAAATTACCGCTAAACTAAGCGTTATACAAAAAAATGTTTGAAGCAGAAGTTGTAGGTTTTTAAATTCTCTACAACTTTTATTATATAAGTTTTTGCGCTAAAATTTATATTAAAGCCGTAATCTTAAAAAAACAACGTTTTTACGTGAAAACAGCCTCACCGAGAATTTCAGCAAACATGGCGCCTACCCTATCTTGTAGAGAATAAAAAATTGAGTAAAATAGGCGATTTTTAAAAAAATCGTAGGACCAGTTTTTGAGAAAATCGCAAAAAAGTGAAAAATTATACGAATAAACTACTACTTCCGGTTGACCGATTTTGATGAAAATGTTCGTGTCGCGTCCGGTAGTGGTATGTAACTTAAGTTTTAAGTTTCAAGTTCGTACGATGTTCCGTTCTTGAGATATTCTGTTCACACACAGACACACAGACACACAGACACACACACACACACACACAGACCAATCGCTAAAAACATGTTTTTTGGGTTCAGGGGGTCTGAAAACGTATAGATCCGGTGAAAACTCGATTTCGAAAAATCGACATGAAAACAATACTTTCCTTCCTATATATTCATATAGGCAAGAGAAAGTAAAAATTACAAATAATCTGGTTTAATATAAAATCCATATTATATAAAGCACATCCTATTTCAAAACAAATCATCAACTTTTTCCTTAACAGAAAAACTCAGCCCCACTGGATCAGGGAAATTAAGGAGGACATGGACGGGCTCCAAATCTCACTAGAGGACCCCAAAACAAAAGCCGGAAATTACCACAGGCTGAAAACCACATAAGTTGAACAGTAGAAACCGACGAAACGACAGAAAGTTGTGTATTCTGACAAGGAACGGCAGAGAAGATCGGATGGATTGAGGGAATACTGGAGAAAGTTCAAGGAAGGAAACATCAGGAAAGGACTCCAAAAACTGAAAAATTGAACCGCAAAATTTGAAATGAGCTTTTTTTAGTTTGATGAACTTTTGTAGTCCTATGTGGCTATAAAAAAAAAATTAAAAAAAATCCATATTAACGCCACAACCTTAAAAACCTCCATTTTTACCAATTTCAGTACGGAAATACAAAAATCTCTAATTAAAGCTAAACTAAGCGTTGTAGAAAACACATGTGAAATAAAAGTTGTAGGTTTTATAATTTTCTACAACTTTTAAAAAATAGGTTTATGCAAAAAAACATTAATTAGTTTGTTTTTTGAGAAACGTACTACAATGTATTAGATTTGCCTTGTTATGTTGGGTGACATGTTTAGTTTTATGCTCCCACTTCCAAAGCCGGCCATAGGCAGGGGCGTGCGGGGTAACCGCCATGGGCCCCGCGCTTCAAAATTATTTAAACATTTTAAAACTTACGTACAAATAATCTGATTTAATATAAAATCCATTTACACAAAACTTAAACACTACAAAGCAGTTCTAAGATCATAAGCAATGTATGGCAGTGAAACCCTCTTCAGTATTGATGAAAACGGAATAAAAGAAACAATCAGAAAAATAGAAAGAAGGATTCTTAAAACTTGCATAAACAAAAAACACATAGTTGACAACCAGTACAGACTTTTACCAAGAGAACAAATTTATAAAGAAATAGAACCAATCACTGATGCAATGCGCAAAAAGAGAATTTCTTTCTTTTTGCATATCCTCAGAACTCCAGAATACCGATTATTAAGAAAAATTGTAGAAAAATTCATGTGTGCAAAAACGGAAGGAGCTACAATTCATTGGCTGGAAGAAATAAAAAAGGACAGAACAGAACTAAATCTAACAATTGCTGATGTCAAAGATCGCACACCGGTTTACAAAGAAACAATAAAAGACATAAACAAAATTTTATCAGTAAGAACAATTAAACGAAAAGAACAGGTTTGTTCAGACGAATTGAGAAAAGCAAGATCCGACAGAATGAAAACGTATTGGCAAGAAAGAAATGAAAAGGAAATAAACTGCCAAAGAAAAACAACTAACCAAAGAGACTAAAGTGATCCTTTGTGGTCATAAAATAAAAAAAAAATCCATATTAACGCCACAACCTAAAAAACCTCCATTTTTACCAATTTCAGTACGGAAATACAAAAATCTCTAATTAACGCTAAACTAAGCGTCGTAGAAAACACATGTGAAATAAAAGTTGTAGGTTTTATAATTTTCTACAACTTTTAAAAATTAGGTTTTTGCAAAAAAACATTAATTAGTTGGTTTTTTGAAAAACGTACCTCTTTTGTGCCTTACCTCTTCAAGTAATTTTTTAACAAACCTATTTATTGTTCTTTGTTGTTGTTTAGGTCATCAGCCAAAGGGGTGGTTTGAATCTGTAGAGGTTTTACTAAGTAATATGAGGAGTGAGGTGGTTTAATATGCCTTCCTCACTGAGTGGAAAAGTACGCTTGTCACCATTCCGGGCTCTCTGGAAAGCACATATTTTCCACTCTGCAAATGACACCTTCACTTCATGCACCACAGGCTCTGGCTGTATAATGAAATTCATTACTTTCAGAGGAGATAACTCTGATTAATGTATTTTACACCTCTACCTCTTTTGTTCTTAAATAATTTTGTCATTTGATTAACTGACCATGTGATAAGAAGCAGAACTATTTATTTTAGCCCTGCATTTAACAGATTGATTGTAAATAATTTGACACTCCACCTGTCTGCTATGGGTAGAAAGAAAATATAAGAACTAATTACAGCAATGAAAAATGTTGTTTGTAATATACACACGACTTTCTTATGTCAATGTAAAAATTAAATTCTTGAATAATATGTTGTAGGTTTTTTTAAATTTTTACCACTTTGTTTAACCTTAAAAACCCTCACTTTTACCAATTTCAGTAAGGGAATCCAAAAAATCTCTAATTAACGCTAAACTAAGCGTCGTAAAAAACACATATGCAATAAAAGTTATAGGTTTTATAATTTTCTATAACTTTTAAAAATTATGTTTTTGCAAAAAAATTTAAGGGGAGCACTATACCTTGAAAGTCGAAAAAGATCGATTTTTTCTAATTTTGGCGCCATTGCCTTCTGTATCTTTTCTGTGTAATTACATATAAAAATTATAACTGTACGATAGAAATTACGAAAGCTATGCAGATTCTTGTTAAGTAATGTTTTGACCAGAATTTATTTTAATTGAGTTAATCTATGGAAACAATTAAGAGTTGCGATATTCAAAGGATACGGAAAGCAGAGAAGGCAATGGAGAGTGTATCAAAAGAAGCAAGACAAGAGAAAAAACAGGAAATTATTTGAGGAAAAAGAACAATCTGGTGAGGATCAATATTATTGTACAGGCCAATTTTAGATTAAGTAAAACTTTACGGATCTTTCCCCGCAAGTTCACTTTTTTCCATAAAGACACAGTTTTCTCAAAAACTAATCTGACTTCGAAGGTTGAAATTTTTTGAGCATTTTTCCCAGTATAATTGTGATATATGGTACTAAAATCATTTCAGTATTATTACTAAGATCGAAATAAAATAAAAAATTCTACAAAAAAATTAAATTGTTTTTGAATTTTTCAAAAAAAATTCTCGAAATGGTATCGCTAGCTGTATATAAATAATTCTAGTACCAGAACTTAAAAAGATGTCATAGAAAAGGCAAAAAAAATTGAAGCCCTAACTCTTAACAGTTTCTTCAAAACGTGTAGGCCTACCTAAAATGAGGTCAATTTAACATGGGTTAGATAGGAGGTTTAGTGCTCTCCTTAATTAGGGTCCTTTTGAAAAACATATCTTTTTTGTGCTTTACCTTTTCAAGAACTTTTTTAAATAAATATATTTATTGTTCTTTACTTTTTTTTATTCCTAATCTGTGTACGTTGCAATCAATAGTTCAATCATCAATAGATGCAATCAATTTAGAACAATAAGCAACCCCATCACCCAATGAGATGAGGATGATATGTATGACGTGTAAATGAGGTGTAGTCGTGTACAGACCCACGCCGACTATTCCTGAGAGAGTATGGTTAATTAAACCCCAAACATCAAAGTACACCGGTAACCACTGTCTAGTAGGCCTATTCAAATCCGTATAAAAGTAACTACCTTTACTAGGATTTGAACCAGGAACCTTCGTCTCCGAAAATCAGCTGTTAAACAGCTGATTTTGGCGACGACTTTACCTCTAGACCAACCCGGTGGGTTGGTTCTTTATTAAACCGAAAATAAGTAAATTCTTTAAATAAATAAAAATTATTTAATTTTTGGGCACCCTTTATTTATTAATGGGTGTTTTTTAAAAATATTTTACTACGTTATAAAAAAATTACATAAACTTATAATAATTATCTATTTACGTGTTAGTTGCGATTACAGTTGCAGTTACTTTGTACTAATACTGTATTAAATTTATCTACAATGTTAACTTATATTAAATTGCATAAATTGTACACATCTTCCTGTGAATTTTTAAAAAGGTCAAAATGTTATACCTACTATAAAACTTAACGAGAAATTTATATTCTATTTAAATTTTTTATACAATTATTTATTTCAATAATACCGCATTTCTTAGATCTATTTTTATACGTTTATTTGTAATAAATTTAATTTCACATTAAGTTAGAATAATTTAATTGAAGATCACTAAAAAATTAAATAAATCGAGAAAAAATTCATTGGTAAATTATTTAAAATTGACCTTTAGGTTTCAGGGATGTTGTTTAGGTCATCATCCAAAATGCTGCTTTGAACCTCTAAAGGAAGATTTTACTAAAAAAAAACAAAATACATGGTCATTACTAAACGAGACAATCCACAAGAACAACGTTTTGCTGGGCAAGAGAGATTGGAACAAGTGGAAGCCTATAACTATCTGGGAACCCGAGTCAACTGCGGTGCAAGCCACCTGCCAAAAATAAAGATCAGAATTAAAATAGCCAGGGCAGCATTCCTAAAAATGAGACCTCTTCTATCTGCCCGCGACCTGAGCTTCGAAACCAGGACCCGCCTCTTGAAGTGCTACGTCTTTCCCATCCTCTTGTATGGGGTAGAGGCATGGACACTCACCAAGGAATGTGAGACCCGACAACAAGCGTTTGAAATATGAACCTATCGGAGAATACTTCGAATACCGTGGACGAACAGGGTCACAAATGTGGAGGTCCTCAGGAATGGGGAAAGAGCTGGAAATCCTGCAGAGCATAAAGACAAGAAAACTGACATACCTTGGACACATCATGAGGGGGCCTAAATATGAGATTCTGCATCTCATAATTCAAAGGAAACTCGTTGGTAAACGCTCGGTGGGACGCAAACGAATATTCTGGTTAAGAAACCTGAGAGAAGCGTTTAACTGCTCGTCGCATGACCTTTTCAGAGCAGCAGTGGACAAGGTGCGACTGGCCATGATGATAGCCAACTTTCATAATGGAGAAGGCACCTGAAGAAGAAGATTGAATTGAAAAGTATGCTTATCAGCATGCTAGGCTTTCTAAAAGGCATCTACTTTCCACCCTCCAAATGACACCCCTTCACTTTATTCACCACAGGGTATCTGGCTGTATAATGAAATAGGAGATAACTGTGACTGATATTAGTAAGTGTTACACGTCGTGTACCTCTTCTCTTCTTAAATGATTCAATCATTTAAATGGGTGGCCATGTGATAAGAGAGAGAACTATTTTTATAGCCCTGGAACTAGCAGATCGAGTGCGAATAATTTAACACTTCACCTACCTGTAATTGGCAGGTTATGGTTAACAATTTTAAACCATTTTTTATTTCAATAATAATGAATCCCTAAATATATTATTTTACCTATATTTGTAATAAATTTCATTTTACAATAAGTCGGAATGACAATAAAAATCTACCTTTGTGCGTCTTAAAAATACAGAAAACCAATAATTGACGCTAAATTAAGCTCTGCATAAGATTTTATTTTTAGTTTTCTATAACATTCAGAGAATGAGTAAAATATGGAAACTTACTAATTAATGTTAAAATAATATTTGTAGAAGAATATTTACTTCAAATAACCGTTTAGTTTTTTACAACTATCATTATATTCTATATACGAGTACTATTTGTCTTTAAATGTATACTTAAGCCTCAATCTTAAAAAACTATTTTTTACCCCACAAATTTCATCAGATATGGCGCCTATACCATAATTTAAAACACAAAACATTTAGTAAATGAAGCAATTTTAAACAAAACCGCAAAAACCGTTTGTTGATAAATTTGCAAAAAGTGCAAAATTGTACGGAAAATTAATAACTCCAGTTAACAATTTTCATGAAAATGTTCGATCAGGTTCTTTTGTGATATTTTAAATAAATTCTAAAATTCTAGTTGATAGGATTACAAGTTTTTGAGATATTTTGTTCATATACACACATTGGACTAATCTGTAAAAAAATATGTTATTTAGTTTCAAGGGGCGCTGAAAAAGTGTATTTCCGGTTCAATTTAGAATTCAAAAATCGTAAACAAGGATTCAAAACAAGATTCTACGAACGATACGCAATGCCCCTTTTACGTCACAAACTTAATGTTGCACAAAACTTACAAATCCCACACGTAAATGACGTCGCAAAACAACTGTACAAGACGATGCACAACACATTTAAATTGTGGATACTGACATCACGAGATTACCTTTTGCGTATGGGTGGGCTGTGAGGAAGAGAAGTGAAAATTTCACAATGCTACCAACCTCAACAGTGAGACACTACTCGTAAATTTCACTAGAGTGCAGTTTCTACATGCATTTTGTAAGCTGTCGTTTATTCCGAGAAAATGTTTTCTTCATAATCCTTATAAGAAATAAAATGTGAGTTGTAATAAGGGGGTCCTCAACTTACGAACATAATGCGTACCGGCCGAGTGTTCGCAAGTTGAATTGTTCGTAAGTCGGAATACACGTCAGTAGATTTCGTAGTGGACACTAGCGACCTGATTGCTTTTCATAACGTACAAAAACTAGCATACTTATTGAAATAGTAATCAGCGACTAAATAAAGATAAAATCTGTTAAACCTTTTTATTCATTTTTAATATGTACTTATAGTAACTTAATACATACTGTATAATATACTTTTAGCAACTGAATACAGTTAACACATAAATACATTGAATACTTTATACAGAAAGAAAAGACAATTAAAAATAAAAAATAGCAAAAATATAAAATAAAAAGTAAACATTTCATAAAAATTTAAAACATATTGAAGATGGTTTTACAATATTTACAGCTTTGGCTTTGTTTGAAACAAGTTTTGAATGGATGTTTGAACTGTACAAGTTTCTTTTCTTCCAAAATAATTTTGTAACACATGACAGCTCTAAACTCATTGACCGCTCTAAACATTGTTTGGAAACTTTGTTGTAATTACATTCCAAATAATATCAAGTGATAAAAAAAATAGTTTCTGGCGTTCGTATCTCCGGATGTTCGTAAGTTGAATGTTCGTAAGTCGAGGACCCACTGTATTGCCTATAGCTTAATTACATGACAAGAAATGTTTGATTTACAGTAATTATTACCAGCTACCTTATTCCATTGGAACAAAGTTTCTACGAATGAATCGCCTTCTTTACTTACTATTGCTGTCATCGGTGTCTAGTATCTACAGTATTCAGATGCACTGCAGTCCCCTAGCCGTGGGAGTGAGAGAATGCATAACGCTCTCACTCGTATAACCCATACGCGCCGTTCCAATAACATTGTCTTCAATTTTACTCATTGATGTGAGCAAGCGTTTATGCATGCAGTAAACAAACAAACAAGATAACGACTGTAGTATGTTTTCAGATTTGGATTATAACTGAAAGATCTTTGAGCGCATGCATAGTTATGCCACATATCTCCCTCTCCCTCGCTCAGCTATTAGACATTAGTTCGTCTGATACCTAACCGTTTCCTTTTGTTACCAGGTATCAAAAAAACTGTTGAAGAAAAGCTTTTTCACATCTTTAATTTATTTATTTATTTATCGAATTGTGGAAAGATAAACATCACAGTAGTAGTAACAAATAAGGATAAACAAAGATAATATAAAGATAAATAAAAAGATAAACAATAAAGATAAACAAAGATAATAATATAAAGATAAATAAAAAGATTAACAATAAAGATAAACATCACAGTAGTAGTAACAAATAAAGATAAACAAAGATAATATAAAGATAAATAAAAAGATAAACAATAAAGATAAACATCACAGTAGTCGTAACAAATAAAGATAAACAAAGATAATATAAAGATAAATAAAAAGATAAACAACACAGTAGTAGTAACAAATAAAGATAAACAAAGATAATATAAAGATAAATAAAAAGATGAACAATGAAGATAAACAACACAGTAATAGTAACAAATAAAGATAAACAAAGATAATATAAAGATAAATAAAAAGATAAACAATAAAGATAAACAACACAGTAGTAGTAGCAAATAAAGATAAACAAAGATAATATAAAGATAAATAAAAAGATGAACAATAAAGATAAACATCACAGTAGTAGTAACAAATAAAGATAAACAAAGATAATATAAAGATAAATAAAAAGATAAACAATAAAGATAAACATCACAGTAGTAGTAACAAATAAAGATAAACAAAGATAATATAAAGATAAATAAAAAGATAAACAATAAAGATAAACATCACAGTAGTAGTAACAAATAAAGATAAACAAAGATAATATAAAGATAAATAAAAGATAAACAATAAAGATAAACAACACAGTAGTAGTAAGCCATTTATTCATTGCTTTTGTCAAGATGGAAGGAAAGGCATTTTTGTTTAGCTTCAACTTCACAGCGTTTTATTACATTGAATATTAGGTTCGTTCAGCACTGCAAATAGCCTGCCCACGTTTTTGAGAAACTAACATTTCTGTTTACGGTAACAAACAGTTACATTCGTACAGTTAACCTACAAAAGGTTCCACAATATACTGTATGTGCTCTGGGTATAGTATACGTTGTTGTGTTTGTTGTACTGAAATAAAAGCAGTTGCGCATGCGCACTGATTTATTCCCCATTTACCACTCGTTGCAAACAAAGGCAAACTCGTGACCCACGTAACTATACATGACAACTCTCTCATGCGAAACATGTAGGATATTTAAGGGCGATATACCGGGTACTCATCACAGACGTTTAAAACGCCTCTGGCCAAGAGATCTTCTTGGCCAATGGTACGATTGTAGTGATCACTGAAAACTTTAGCAATCATTTCAAGTTTTCGAACCTTTAGCATCATATTAAATATGTTGTATCATATTAAATATAATACAACAATTTGTAAATTTTACAAATTGTTGTATTTTTCTAATGATAGATATACTAAATTTTCAATAAAAAGTGTCAAAAAATCGTCACGATAACAAAACGTTTCTTTCTTATATTTCATACAGGCCAAAATAATTTTTTTATGTTGAATCATTTGATATTATTATTAATATTAACTATAATATTATTAATATTAACTGTTAATCCATGCAAATATTAAGTTAAAGTTAATCTAAATGAATTAAAGTTAAGTTAAGAATTTAAGAATTAAAGTTAAGTTAAGAATTAAAATTAAGTTAAAATTAAAATTAAGTTAATTAAAATCTTAAGTTAAGTTAAAGTTAAATTAATGTTAATGTTAAAGTTAATCCATGCTGAACCCACCGGGTTGGTCTAGAGGTAAAGTCGTCGCCAAAATCAGCTGTTTAACAGCTGATTTTCGGAGACGAAGGTTCCTGGTTCAAATCCTAGTAAAGATAGTTACTTTTATTCGGACTTGAGTACTAGACAGTGGTTACCGGTGTACTTTGATGGTTGGTGTTCAATTAACCATACTCTCTCAGGAATGGTCGGCCTGAGTCTGTACAAGACTACACTTCATTTACACGTCATACATATCATCCTCATCTCATTGGGTCATGGGGTTTGCTTATTGTTCTGAATTGAACAGATTGCAACGTACACAAATTAGGAATTAAAAAAAAATCCATGCATCATCAATAATAAGGTATTGTTTGAGTCAATTTATAACACATAAGTTTTTATTGTGAGTCATTTCATATGTACGTAAATTTTTAACTGTTAATAAATATACCATCAATAATAAGTTATTGTGCGAGTGAAAATATTGATTTTTGTTTGACATTTAGAAAAGAATTTAACGTACGTTAATAATTCTATTTATTTAACCTAGACACTTAAAGAATCAATTGCGTTTCAATTAAGTAAAAATATAAATTAAATTCAATTTAAATATTTCTCTATTAAATGTGACTAATTTTTAAATAGAAAAAATGAAATATATATTGTTTGCTTATTCATACCAGCCTTGACTTTTCAATGAACTTTTAATCCCTTAAATGATTACATGCCAAACCCATTTAATACCCAACGTAAATCTCTCTCTCTCTCTCTTATATTATTAGTGACAACCAATTTTCAAATTTAAAAGTTAAAAATTTAGTCACGAATCCAATATATTTATTAATGGATATCATTTTTCATTTTAAGTTCAATTATTGTTAAAATATATTATTTAATATATTTCACTGAGTGGTTTATGTATGCAATTTTCGTACTGGGCATCTCATAATAAATTATGCTGTAATTATATTTGTACTCTCTCTTCCCCTGTATGAATATATAGGGAAACAATTGTTTTCATGTCTATTTTTTTGAAATCGAGTTTTATTCGGATAATGTACACATTTTTAAGCCCTGTTGTTGTTTAGGTCAACAGCCGAAAGGCTGGTTTGAACCTGTAGAGGTTTCACTAAGTAAAACGAGGAGTGAGGTGGTTTACCATTGCCTTCCTCACTGAGTGAAAAAGTACGCTTATCAGCATGCCGGGCCCTCTGAAAAGCACATATTTTTCACTCTGTAAATGACACCTTCACTTCATTCACCACAGGGTCTGGCTGTACAATGAAATTCATTACTTTCAGAGGAGATAACTCTGATTAGTGCCTTTTACACCTCTACCTCTTCTGTTCTTAAATGATTCTGTCATTTAATTGGCTGGCCATGTGATAAGAAACAGATCTATTTATTTTAGCCCTGCAACTAACAAATTGAGTGTAAATAATTTGACACTCCACCTATCTGTTATGGCAGTGTTTTAAGCCCTGTTTTAAGCCCTATGAACCCAAAAATGTTTTAAGGGATTGATCTGTATGGGAAGAAAATATCTCAAAAACGGAATAGTGTACAAACTTGAAACTTTAAAATTAAGTTTACCATTACAATATACCATTACAAGAACCGACCCGAATATTTTCATAAAAATTGGTCAACCGGAAGTAGTAGGTAGTGATTTAATAATAATGAAAATTGTTTAATAAAATAATGTCAGTTTTTACGACACATGACTTGACGATCGGGACTAAATTTCGCCTCCTGGAATGTTATGTATGCTGCTGTATTGAGTGGAAATATGGACGTACAATAAAACAGTTTACAAAGAAGAGTGAAGTATTTGAACTGTAATTGAAGTATTTGAACTGTAATTAAAGTATTTAAACTGTAATTGAAGTATTTGAACTGTAATTAAAGTATTTAAACTGTAATTGAAGTATTTGAACTGTAATTGAAGTATTTGAACTGTATGTATTGAATATAACGAATATGAATGATTTTTTGTAACGTATGAAAATATGCCGTGCCTGAGTGGGATTTGAACCCAGGACAGCATGATGAGAGGCGAGCACGTTACCATCTGCGCCAATGCGGCCGGCATTTTAGTTTTGTAACCATAAGTTTTAATTTTTATTTACATTATTTTGTATTCTGTCTTTTTTATTATTTTTATTTTAAATTTTATACTAACATGTTTTTTTTAATGTTATTTTGAACATTTTCTCTTTTGTGTGACTTATTTTTTATGTAATAAGTGATGTAGTATTGGTATTTACTGTTTTTTCTTTTTGTTTTTTTATCAGTGCTATTATTGTTTTTTTGTGGTTTTATTTTGTGCTATGTATTTTTAATATTTAGAGTAATCCTCCTCCAAGCATGGGCTTTGCTCTTTTGGAGGAGTAATAAAGGAAATAAATAATTAAATACATAAATACATAATTCTTCTTTCGGTTCTGTCCTTTATCTGAGATTTGAAATCATTATAGCGATTTGAACAGTTTCGCCGAAATACATCCGTAACACTCCCTCATATTTTTCAGCCAGGAAAGTCTTCTACGCTCAACACTTATTTTCCCGTAAATCTTTCCTTGTACAATTACTCTCAGCCATGAGTGCTTATCTCCTCTTATACCATGATCCAGAATAGCCTCGAATGAATGGAAACATCTGAGAAGTTGTCGATCTCAGAGAGAGTAGAGGCAGCGATGCTGCGGGATGAGGAGAGCTGGAAGTTGGTCCCTCAGTTTGCTAAGAGGGTGATCGGGAGACTGCGGAGAGAAGAGACATCTGAAGATCAGCGGGATCACCTTCTCCCATAGTAAATCAATCCTGTCCTGATCTCCTAAAGTAGGCGCACTAATTTTCTGAGCTGGTGATGAACGAGATGAATGAAATTGAGAGAGTGAGTGTTTGGTCAGTGACAGCGAGAGGGGAATTAGGTTACGGTTCTCTTCCACGCCGACAGTGTGTAAATTTTTAACCTAACATTTCCCTTGTAGTATTATATAAACAGTTCCGAGGGAGGTGGAGGGTTGTTTACTGATGTCGGATCAAGTGGTCAGGCGATGGGTTTTGGGTTGGTAGGCGGTAGCAGCCTTCTTGGGGCTGGACGAGGACGCCTCAATTGAGTCCAAAACTATTTCCCCCATCCTGAGGAAGTGAACATGAGTTTTTCTCGCCATCTTGGAGAAAAAAATGGTCCAGATATTTCAATTTCCTTCTCCTTATAGTTCTCAAAAATTCACATTTCTTATCGATTCTCAACAGTACATCTACATTTTGTCTCTCTCCACATTTTCCTACAACACCGCATCTCAAATGCCTCAATATTACTGATGTTTACTCTTTTAAAAGTTTAAGAGTTCATGACTCCACACCGTACAGCAACACGGACAAAACATAACAACGTAACATTCTCACTCTCAGATTCAAATCAAAGTCTCGGCAACATAAGAACCTTTTTATTTTTATAAACCCTTGACTCGCTCTTTGTATTCTTCCTTTAATTTCTCTAGTTTGATAATTATTTTCAGTGATCCTTGCCCCTAGATATTTATATGACATGCTCTTTCAATTATTTAGGTGTTAGAGATTGTTAAATTAGCGCAATCATTTGGATTCTTTGACTAGACATACGAGGGCAATCCAGAAAGTAACAGACGTTTTGGCCTGGCGTGGCAGTGGGTGGAGCTAGCGCCGCCATCTTGGCGTCAGAGTATTTTATACATTTAGTACGCAACCAGGCGTGGTAGCTAGAGCATCGTGCGTGTTGTACTTTTTATACAGTGGAGTTTTAAAATGAGCGCTGCGATTGAAAATCCCGCCAGTTGTGAAGTTCGTGGTGTGATACGGTTTTTTTGGCGAAAAATTACAAACCGATTGAAATTTATCGCCAGATTTGTGACGTTTACAGAAACGGAATAATGAGTTAAAGCTGAGTGAGGTAGTGGCAGATGGAGTGGGGTCACACGCATTCGCCCAAGAAACCGAGGAAGTGTCTGCAGACGCTATCGGCAAGAAAAATCATGGCTACTGTGTTTTGGGAAGCTCATGGAGTGATTTTCGTTGATTTTCTTGAACGAGGCCAAACAATCAATTCAGAGAGGTATTGCGAAACACTCAGAAAATTAAGACGCGCGATACAAAACAAGCATCGGGGAAAACTTAGTGGGATAGTTTTGTTTTTCCACGACAGCGCCCGTCCACACACGGCCAAACGTACTCAAGAGCTCGTGGAAGGTTTTGAGAAGAAAGTTTTTAATTATCCGCCATACAGCCCGGATTTAGCGCTGAGTGATTACCATCTGTTCCCAGTGATGAAGACATGGCTCGCTACGCAACGCTTTGACACTGACGCTGAACTCCATGCCGGTGTAAACTAGTGGTTGAACTCGCAAGTGGCAGATTACTACAAAGAGGACATTGAAAAGCTTGTACCACGTTACGATAAATGCCTTAATTTACTTGGCGATTACGTAGAAAAATAGCCTAAGGTTAACCTTCAAAATGTACGAAATAAAAATTGGGTCTTTTACTTAGTTTATTTTTTATTTCAAAACGTCTGTTACTTTCTGGACAGCTCTCGTACATATTATATGAACATTTAAATTGTAAAAATTATTGAAATCTTCAGTTTGTTTTTAAATCAATTTATGTATTTACGTAAAATGTTAATAAATGTTGGGATAGTGTAAGTTGTTTAATATGAAATGTGTTAACATTTACAACCAAGTAAATTTCTGTTGCATATTAAAGTGAAAAATGTAACCTGTACTGAAGGCATAGTTTGTGTATTTTTTTATTTCTTTAATGTATACAGGTTGGTATATACAGCTGAAATTTTAATTTGTTAAATCGGTTTGTAGAAATTTCATTGAACTTTATACAGATATCTTTTTATGTGAAGATGTAGGCCTAATAATATCTTCATAAAAGTCTTCTTCATAATTCCAGTCATGAAATGTACTTACGTACAGAGTGATTTTTTAAATGTGATTGATATCCAGATGTGAATTTTAAATAATCTGTCTTTAAATTATTTACTCTATTACCAATTTTAATTTGTTTATAAAATCTTATTTCATTTTTGGTTCGTGCAACATTGTGTAAAAGTCTGGTATGTAACACTCACACGACTTTATCTTGGTAATGTAAATAATTAAATATATATTATAATATATTTTTTAATTCCTAATATGTGTACGTTGCAATCTGTTCAGTTCAGAACAATAAGCAACCCCATGACCCAATGAGATGAGGATGATATGAATGACGTGTAAATGAGGTGTAGCTTTGTACAGACTCAGGCCGACCTTTCCTGAGAGAGTATGGTTAATTGAACCCCAACCATCAAAGTACACCGGTAACCACTGTCTAGCACTCAAATCCGTATAAAAAGTAACTACCTTTACTAGGATTCGAACCAGGAACCTTCGTCTCCAAAAATCAGCTGTTAAACAGCTGATTTTGGCGACGACTTTACCTCTAGACCAACCCGGTGGGTTAATTAAATATATAAGCTGTCTTTTTTTATTATTTAGTTCGATTAGGAACGCACTAGTTACGTAGGTAAAGTCAGTTTCTCTTTAAGTTGTTTCTTGAGTTGTCCTCCTCTTGGCATGGTATTCTTTCATTCTTTTACACACCACTTGTTTTTCATTTTCTGTCCAGATTCTAATATTGGACTTAGCAGGCTGGAATTCCCAAAAGTTTTGATTTTATGTCTAAATATGTCTCCGTTCATAATATCGTCGCCTGAGGTTTCCAGTGTTATTAAGTCCTCTTCTATTTTCTTTAGCCCTTTATTTCCTTTAGTCACTAGTTTTAAGTCCTTGGCTCCTGATCAGTTTGTAAGTCTCATTGTTTGTGTCCTTAAATCTCATTAAGTGTCCGTAATATTGTAGTCATCGCTTTCTTAATTTCGTAGTCAAAGATTCTTCCAGGAAATTCATCACTGTTTTGTTTGATCGTTTTTTGTGTATTTCAGTTTCCGGGTCGTAAACCAGACCTAATATTGTTTGGGCGAATCTTCTGCTTATTTTGTTTAGTTCCGCATTTTCTACTTTTCTGTGGGATGTAATAAAAATAAAAATAATAATAATATTATATTGTATGTCTAGGGGACATAAAAATCACAAAATAACTTTTTAAAATACTTGGAAGAACAGTAGTAATAAAAAAGTTTGATATAAAAATAAAGAGAAAGAGGAGTTTATACACCCAGTAGTGGATGAGATGAGGGTGGAAAAAGTTTCCCCAAAGAAAGACTAATACAGAATAATACTCCCTTAGATAGGGTAGTAAATAATTTTTTGCTTTGATATTTAATTGTCATCGAAGACTGTACAATATTGACAATTTGATTGCTGCTTTTTGCTGTATTTTTGACGTGTATTAGGCATGTTTCAACAGAGACCCCCGAATAAAACTTGTTCACCAGTGGCTGTTAACTGGTTACCATTCAAAGTCGCTTGCCTAACCGGTGTTACTTAACAAATAATAGCGACTTTCTACAAGCTGATTGATTGGGCTGGCTCGAAGGCCGTAAATAACTTTAAAAAAATAGTTTTTTGGGGTACGGAAGAAATATTATTTTAAATTCAAATAAAATACATTTTTTGCTGCATATAATAAAAATAGTAGATTTATAATTACATACTGAATAAAAACAGAACCATTATTGAAACCGGTTATTTGTAAAACATTAAAAATTTACTTTTTGTTTGTTTTTATAATAATGAATGTGAGTAATAAATTGTAACCAATATGGCGTAATTTAATATGTTTATGTAATAAATTTAGGATAGGTTTTTATGTGAATTAGGATTTAATATTGGCTCATATGATTCACATAGTAACAAGGCGGAGAAAGATCAATAATAAATCTGTTTATTTTTTCTTATTTAAAAAAAAAGGTCAATGGAATAAGCTGTACAACATTTCTTATATGGGACCATAGACTAGCATAGACTGTTTTATAGCCATAACTGGTAGGTAGAATGTTAACTTATTTACACTCGATCTGCTAGTTCCAGGGTTTACATAAATAGTTCTGTTTCTTATCACGTGATCTCCTAATTAGTTGACAAATATTTAACAACAGAAGAGGTATAGTTGTAAAACACACTATTTAGTCACTGTTATCTCCTCTGCCCGCGACCTGAGCCTCGAAACCTGAACTCTGCTCGTGACCTGAGCCATTATAGTTATCTCGGCCCGCGACCTGAGCCTCGAAACCTGAACTCTGCTCGTGACCTGAGCCATATAGTTATCTCGGCCCGCGACCTGAGCCTCGAAACCTGAACACTGCTCGTGACCTGAGCCATATAGTTATCTCGGCCCGCGACCTGAGCCTCGAAACCTGAACTCTGCTCGTGACCTGAGCCATATAGTTATCTCGGCCCCGCGACCTGAGCCTCGAAACCTGAACTCTGCTCGTGACCTGAGCCATATAGTTATCTCGGCCCGCGACCTGAGCCTCGAAACCTGAACTCTGCTCGTGACCTGAGCCATATAGTTATCTCGGCCCCGCGACCTGAGCCTCGAAACCTGAACTCTGCTCGTGACCTGAGCCATATAGTTATCTCGGCCCACGACCTGAGCCTCGAAACCAGGACCCGCCTCTTGAAGTGCTACGTCTTTCCCATGCTCTTGTATGGGGTAGAGGCGTGGCACTCACCAAGGAATATGATACCCGACTACAAGCGTTTGAAATGTGGACCTACCGGAGAATACTTCGAATACCTTGGACGGACAGGGTCACAAATATGGAGATCCTCAGAAGAATGGGAAAAGAGCTGGAAATCTTGCAGAGCATAAATATAAGAAAACTGACATAACTTGGACACATCATGAGGGGGCCTAAATATGAGATTCTGCACCTCATAATTCAAGGGAAACTCGTTCGTAAACGCTCAGTGGGACGCAGACTAATATCCTGGTTAAGAAACCTGAGAGAAGCGTTTAACTGGTCGTCGCATGACCTTTTCAGAGCAGCAGTAGACAAGGTACGACTGACCATGATGATAGCCAACCTTCGTAATGGAGAAGCCACCTGAAGAAGAAGATCTCCTCTGAAAGTAATGAATTTAATTATACTGACAGACCATGTTGTGAATGAAATGGAGGTGCCATTGTAAGGTGGAAAGTAGATGCTTCGTGATGGGCCTGGTATGCTGATAAGCACAATTTTTCAACTCAGTAAGTATATCCACACTCGTGCGCTTTCTTTTTCAACTTGCGTTGCGACATGCGACATGTGATAAGGCATGCGTTGACGCATGCCATTCACTTTCTCGCACTAGTTTGAAGAGCTTTATCTAAAAAAAAACATTATGCATATTTTTGAACACTGCACTAAATTAAAGTCTGTTCTTTCCTCCATTGATTTTTTTTTGTTTAACGTCCAACTGTTCTGCAATTACTGCTATTGCAGACGGTGAAGGATGAATTGATTTTTGTAACGTATGAAAATATGCTGTGCCTGAATGGGATTCGAACCCAATACCGTATGATGAGAGGCGAGCACGTTACTAACTGCGCCAATGCGGCCGGCCTGCATTGATTGGTTGATTTAAGTTCGTTACTCCGTTCAGGCTTTTCATAAAAATCAGTGTTTAAATACGTTGAAGATCAGATTTTTTCTATGATATGAATATTTTAAAAGTTAAATCTCATGTTTCGTTTTAATATGCCGTCCATTTTTTGAAAAAGTTTCTTTGCTCCACGTAAAGGTAGGGATATGATTTTCGGACTGAACCAAGCATTTTCACAACAGTATTATGCCAAGCAAAGCGTTTATTTTTTAAAATAAAATTAAATAATTCAAAATGAGCTACGAAATGAGTTGCTGCGG
Source organism: Catonia carolina (assembly GCA_035578175.1). NCBI lineage: Eukaryota > Metazoa > Arthropoda > Insecta > Hemiptera > Achilidae > Catonia > Catonia carolina. The sequence goes on from JAQMRL010000006.1 coordinate 72,813,042, forward strand.
AGGAAGAAAACAGAGCAGTTTGTTTTTCTAAACGACTGCAATAGGAGCGGATACCGCTATAGAGCTTCGGTTTCCTCTCAAGAAGTTTAGAGGCTAATAGGGTTTTCTATTTACTCCACGTAGGCCTATCTATTACTAATTACAAATGCAAAATACGATACATGGCACAATACTGCTGTAAAAATCCTTGGTTCAGTCCAAAATGATTTCCTTATCTTACGTGAAGCCAAAGTACACTTTAAAAAAAATTGGCCAGCATTTTAAAATGGAACATGAGATTTCTATTTTAAAATGATCATATAGAAAAAACTCTGATCTTCAACGTACTTAAACGCCATTCTTTAATGAAAAGCCTGGACGGAGTACCAGACGTTTAAAAACAACATTTACGGAAAACCGGCTAAAAACTGAGTACTTTTTTGCGTGAATTTCTGGAGGTATCTCCGATCAATTCTAAATAAAACAATTTAAATCAAAATCAATTAATGCAGATTTAATAAGAAACAACAATTTTTTTGTAGCCCAGGAATTAGTAGATTGAGGGCAAATAATTTAACACTCAACTGCCTTTTATGGGTTGGTATTTTTATAAAATTTTAAGTGATTAGGGCAGCATTCATTTAGGTTGGATTGGGAGATTCTGCTAGTCTCCGTATGTCTCCTTTTTACGTATTCTCTTGATCACCTTCTCTACCAACCGAACGACCAACTTCCAGCTCTCCTCATCTCGCAGCATCTCTGCACCTTCTTAACTACCTTCCAGCTCTCTCTCTCTCCCCTCTCTTTCTCTCTCTCTCTCTGATTGTCAATTGACTGTAGTAATCATTATATTTAAAGTTTTTTTTTAAATAATTGTATAACCTTGAATATTTGCATGATTTTAAAGCCAATTATTTTTTCTTTGTTTATTTAACGTCGCATCAACTACAGTAGTCATTAGCGACGACGTTGGGTTGTAACTGTAAAGGATGAAATGATTTTTTTGTAACGTATTAAAATATGCTGTGCCTGAGTAGGATTCGAACCCAAGACCGTATGATGAGAGGCCAGCACGTTACTAATTACGCCAATGCTGCCGGCATATTTTTAGTTAATTAGATTTTAGATATTTTTTAAAATGTCATGGTGTTAAGCCCAAGCGTAGTATTCAAATATATTTTTTACTGTTACAAATAAAAGAGAAAACACCTACCCTAAGACGTAAGAAACGTATCTATTACTGTAGCCCTGAAACTAGAAGATCGAGTGCAAATTATCTAACCCTCCACCTGCCTGTTATGGACAGGCTACTTAACAGAGTACTCAAATTCCTTTACCGCATGAACACTCTACAACAGTTACTTATTTTGCCATGCAAAACAAAAATTTGCAATGCCGGCCGCATTGGCGTTGTTGGTAACGTGCTCGCCTCTTATCATGCAGTCCTTGGTTCGAATCCCACTCAGGCACGGCATATTTTCATACGTTACAAAAAATCATTTCTTTCTCACACAGTTGCACCCAACGTCGTCGCTAATGACCTTGGAGTTGAAGCGACGTTAAATAAATAAATTAAAAAAGAAACATCTTCTGTGAAGAAATTTAATACGTATCTCTGTATTTTCCGGAACTTACAAAATGATAACACATGAGTCAATTAGTAGTCATACAGTGTTTCGCCAACGGTGTTTCGTAACACCGCCGGTTGCAAGCCCGGGGCCTCATCCAGCAAATGGTGAGGAAGGAGAAGCAGGAGGAGTAACAACCTCGTTAAAAAACCAAGGACCATCTGGCTCCGGATGACAGCACCTTGTAAGGACTCCTACCTAGGGTTACTAGGCGAACATGGTCAACGACCTTGATGGCGGACGAAGGAGTAATTCTCAACGGCAGAGAGGGCGGAAGAACCTAGAGTGGCGACTCGAATGAAAGGCCCTGCTGGCTTGGAAGCAGTAAAGTAGCAGCCCCTACTACCAAGCTTAACCTGCGCAGCGTTCGTACCGCGACCAGGGGATTTATAAACTTATTGGCGAACTCATAGACAGCCTCGGATTTAGGACAGGAAATTGCGGTAACACTAATGGAAATGTCAAAAGAAAGAAATTTGGAATTGCGGATACACTAAAATTGGCTACATGGAATGTTAGGGGACTGTCACGTAAGGAGCATGAATTAAATATAACTCTAAGGGAGCAGAAAGTGGATATAGCAGTGATTACGGAAACAAAGAAGAAATTACAGGGAACAAAATATTTGGAGGATTATTGGATGGTTTATAAAGGAGTTCCACAGAGTAGGAGAGCAAGTGCAGGAGTGGCGGTTTTGGTTAGTAATAGATGGAGGGATAATATATCGGATTATACGTATACAAATGAAAGAATGATAAGTGTAAGGTTTAAAATAGAGAGAAGTCATCTAACAGTGATAGCAGTTTATGCACCTGATGAAAGTAAAAGAGAAGAAACAGGTGTTTTTTACGATGACTTACAGAAGGTTCTGAATAAGACTAACAAGACAGACCATGTTGCCATCGTTGGAGATTTTAATGCTAGAGTTGGCAACATTCCAATTACAGGAGCAATAGGTACATTTGGTGAGACAGTAATGAATCACAATGGGCAAGAATTAAGGCAATTTGTTTCCTTCAATGGTCTGAAAATTACTAATACATTTTTTAGGAAAAAAGATATACATAAATTTACTTGGAGCGCGAGAGGTTTAAGATCAGTGATAGATTATGTAATAGTCAATGATAAGATGAAAAGCCTGGTGCAGGATGTAAGAGTCTTCAGAGGGTGTAACATCTGTAGTGATCATTATTTACTGGTAAGCAAAGTGGTCATACTGAGGAAATGGAAAGCAATCAAAAAGTGCCAAAAAGAAAAAGATGAAGTATATAAAGTACAACTGCTACAAGAAGACAGTATTAGAAGTTTATACCAGAAAAGATTACAGGGACACCTCTTGGAGATGCCAACTGAGGAAGATATAGACATTGAATGGGATAATATAAGGTCTTGTATTCAGAAAGCTGCAACTGAAGCACTAGGGAAGAGGATAAAGAGAAGAAGCAGAAGAAGGTTGCGTATTTGGAACTCGGAGATAGCAGAAGCAATTAGAGAGAAACAAAAATCTTATCTAAACTTCTTACAAAAGAAAATACTGGAAGCTAAGATAGAATACACCCAGAAAAGGAACTTTGCAAGAAAGATTGTAAGAACAGCTCAACAAGATTCACGGGATAGGTTCATAAATTTTGTGGAAAATGATATATATGGTAGGCAGCAATGTGCTTACAAGATAATGAAATCCTTAAATAGAGAAGAAAGAGATAACGCTTCATTGAATCTCATTCCTGATCAACAGTGGAAGCAACATTACAAAGACCTGTGGTGCTCTGAAAAAGCTACGAATAATATAAGTATGAGGGAATGGGACAGTATGTCAGTAGACCCAATAACTATGGAGGAGCTACAAGTAGTATTAAAAAGTGTTAAGAACAGGAAGGCTACAGGAATCGATGGACTGAATGGAGAATTGTTTAAGTGTGGTGGTGTATTGTTGGAACTCAGAATTTTACATCTGTTGAATGATTGTTGGAGGAAGTGCAAAATCCCGGAATCATGGAATAAAGCGGAGGTAATTTCTCTTTTTAAAAAAGGAAAGAGGAATGATTGCAAAAATTACCGTGGTATTAGCTTACTAAATGTGGGCTATAAGATATATTCGAAAATAATTAATAACCGATTAAAGAACATAGCTGAAGCAATTCTACAGGAAGAATAAAATGAATTTAGATCTGGCCGCTCATTCTCTGATAACATCTTCTCAGTGAGAAGAATAATAGAGAAAAGAAGAGAATGTAACCTAGAAACTCATATGGCATTTATTAACTTCGAAAAAGCGTTCGATCGAGTAGATAGGAATAGGCTCTGGAAGATTCTGTGGAGGAAAGGTTATCCCATTCATCTAATAAACACAATCAAAAGTTTATATAACGATACGCAAATAGTGATAAATACGGGTAAAATGAGACTAACAGAAATGAAGATTAATCAAGGAGTGAGACAAGGGTGTAGTTTATCACCCACTTTATTTAATATATATATTGACCACATTCTTAGAATTTGGAAAGGTAGAGTTAATCCGGGAATTAGATTAAGTGATGACGACTACCTAAATGTTGTACTATTTGCGGATAATTTATGGATTGTGCAGGAAAATGAAGAAGAACTCCAAAGATCAGTGTACACGCTGAACGAATTGTGCAAGGAATATAATTTTAGAGTTTCCGTAAAGAAATCAGAAATAATGGCGTTCACTGGTAACTATCCTACGAGGTCCAAAATTGTGATCGATAATGATATACTAGAGCAAGTATCACGGTGTAATTATCTAGGTTGTGACCTTAGTTTCATTCAAGAGTTTGATGTAGAAAGGAAAGTTGGGAAATTCCAGGCAATTTGTGGTAATATTAGTAGAACCCTAGGAAATAAAACACGGAAAGAAACCAGACTAAAATTTTATAAAGTGATGGCTGCCCCAGTACTATTATATGGGAGCGAATCATGGGTCAGTACAAGACCACAAGAGAGTAAAATACAGGCTGCGGAAATGAGGTTTCTAAGAAGAACGAAGGGTTGTAGCCGGAGAGACCAACTAAGGAACGAGGCTATACGAAGAGAACTGAATATCTACAATCTGAATGAAAAGGTGAAAGAATATAGATCGAAATGGAAAGACCACGTAGAGAGAATGTCAAATGAAAGGGTTCCCCTCAAAGTTTTAAAGTACAGACCGGAAGGGAGGAGAGATGTGGGGTGACCACGCAAGAGATGAGAGTGATTGTTGTAAAAATCATATAAAGACATAATGTAACAAAACAGGAAAATATATATAAAATATATAACTTAAATGTTGTGTAAATGCATAGGAAAAGGAAATTGAGTTAAATTTTGCTGTTATGAGTCGGAACAGGCGCAAGCCTGTTCCGACTCATAACATTTAGGATTTATTAAACATTTAGGATTTATAACATTTAGGATTTCATTTAGAATTTGGTATATCCTTGTTTGTAAGAAGAAGAAGACAGTGTATGGCCTCCTTTGATATACTATATAATTTTTATGTAGTGTCGTAGGCCAATTTTACTTTTCAATATCTTTAAATCTTGATAAAATTTAAAGATGCAGTTTAATTTTAAATCATTTACTTGTCAGCGTTTATTAATAATTTATTTATTTGATGAAATTTAAATTATAACCTCTCTTTACGGAATAATTCTACTACAAGAATATAAATTATTAAAGTTCTTAAGCAAAAATTAAAAAAAAACAACAACGAATTAAAAATGTGATGAAAAATAACCATTTTAATCTTTAACGTTTCAATTTTATTTAAATTCAAAACCTATAATTTATACATAAATTATAGTAACAAAAAAATTTAATAGCAAATCACACAATTTTTTTGCGAATGGTAATTTACACTACAATTATTTGTTATTTGAATGAAATATGGAGGTATCTATTTTGAACACTTGGTTTCTTTTAGTAAACTTTGTATTTATGCTGAAAATATAATAAGTAGTTCAAATTCTTTTGAACAAAATTCTATAATTACATTGTTCCTACAACATTTGAAAATATTTAAAAAAATTAAATTGTTAAAATGCTACCTCTTTTGCCCACAACAGACAGTAGGTAACAGACAGGTAAGTGTTAAATTATTTGCACTCGATCTGTTAGTTCCAGGACTATAAAAAATAGTTCTGTTTCTTATCAAATGATCAACCAATCATACTGAACATTAGGAACAGAAGAGGTACAGATGTAAAAGACAATAGTCAAAGTTATTTTCCTTTGATGGTAATGAATTTTATTATTACACGATCAGACCCTGTGGTGAATAAAGTAAAGTGTCATTTGCAGGGTGGAAAGTAGATGCTTTTCAGAGGGTCTGGCATGCTAATAAGCATACTTTTCAACTCAGTGAAGAAGGGGTAATAGTAAACAACCTGACTCCTCGTTTTACCTAATAAAACTTCTAGAGGTTCAAACCAGCCTTTCAGCTGATTACCTACAAAACAACATAATTAATATACCATAATTAATTATATTATAACTAGTATAGGTCGCGCGGCTTCGCACGCGAAACATTTGTATAAACGATTTATTTAAAATAAATATGTAACAAAAATTATGTAGCTGCCAGTTGACTGTATACCCCCAACGTACACACACACACAAAACAAACCACTTCACCTACTTACAGCAATACGTACTCAAATACAACACACACACACACACACACACACACACAAATACATATTTTTTCAAAATATTCATTAGGGCCCTTATGGTTATCATTTTTAAAATTTAAAAAAAAATGTTGCTGTGAATATAAATACAAATATGCTGTCAAAATTTCATGAAAATTCGTTCAGTAGTTTTGGAAATCAGCCTGCTCAAAAACTTCGCTTTGTCTTTATAATATTGTTTTGGTCAACAGTCGAATAACTGGTTTGTACCTTAAGAGGTTTTACTAAGTAAAAACAAGGAGTAAGGGGGGTTTACTACTACCTTCCTCACTGAGTTGAAAGAGTATGCTTATCAGCGTGCTAGGCCCTCCGAAAATCACTCACTTTCCACCCTGCAAATAACACCTTCACTTCATTCACCACAGGGTCTAGCTGTATAATGAAATTCATTACTCTCAGAGGAGACAACTCTGACTAGTGTCTTTTACACCTCTACCTGTTCTGTTCTTAAATAGTTCAGTCATATAATTGGCTGACTATGTGATAAGAAACAGAACTATTTTTTGTAGCCCTGGAACCAACAGATTGAGTGCAATTAATTTAACACTCCACCTGCCTGATGTGGGCATTTTATAAATTAATAATATAGATATAATAACAATAAAAAATATTATAAATAATAATAATAATAATAATAATAATAATAATAATTATTATTATTATTATTATTATTATTATATATATATATGCATATATATATTCCTTGGTGCATATATATGCACCAAGGAATACTTCATTAAAGCATTTAAGTTAAAATAATAAATTTTATTTAAACTGTTCGATAAAAATACGTTAAAATAAAAACACTTTTAGCTCCTTTTTCAAAAGCTGTACTTAACATCTATAGGTAATTTTGATAAAAAAATTCAATAAATCAATTTTAGCTAATTGAATAACCTCTTGAAAAATTTTAAATTATCTAATTGATAAAATAACCTTTTTCTTGCCAGACTGTAATATCGATAATTTAACGGTTGTAAGTTCAATCAATTTTTTTAAATAAATTTTTATCTTACACATTAATCAATGACCTCTTTATATATTTCTCGTTATCAGTATTAATTCTGTCAGTTAATCATTTTTAAACAGATTCATGACTGGTTTAATGTTTTATAAAGTGATTTATTTGTGAGCCGTATCTAGTTTTCTCGCGGTGTCTGCATCCATTTTGTGTTATTGTTCAGGTCATCAGGTGAAATTCTGGTTTGAACATTTAGAGGCTTTACTAAGAAAATAAAAAGTGAAGTGGTTTATCTTTGCCTTCCTCACTGAATATAAAAGTATGCTTATCAGCATGCCAACCCTCTTAAAAGCATAATATTTCCCAACTTGTAAATGACATTATGTATGTTAGGCAAAATAATATTATACAGAATTTCAATGTTCACAATCATATCACGAGAAACAGATATGATTATTATGTGGCTAATCACTCAATAAAATTGTTTAAACAAAAACCTACTTATGCAGGCAGAAAATTCATGAATCAATGACCCCAATTTTTAAAATGTTGTGATAATTTGCATTCCTTTAAAAAAATCTGAAAAATGACTTGATCGGTGAAACTTTTTATAGCGTAAAAGAATTTCTTTGTTGATAGTAGTGATACATTGTGTGGTTTTTATATGTATTTCAGATGTGATAACTGACATGTCCTATACTCCCCTGGAGTCTCCAGCGCGCAAAAAAATTTTTACTTCATTCACCACAGGGTGTTGCTGTATACTTAATCTAACTGCAAATTAATCTAACATTAGAAGAATAATTTAAAATACAACAATTTATAATTAGTTTAGCTTGCTGAAAAACACATTGTCAATTGAGTGTTACATAAACACATTAACACTGATAACATGCTATTTATATGTAAGTGAATGTGCGAACGACAAAGATGATACGAACGTTAGAAAACGGTATTCTAAATACCAACACTAACCCAAGTTAAAAAAAAGAAAACAAAAGTTTTCTATTTAAAGTTAAAAATCTGGTGTGAAACACTCACACGACTTTCTCTTTCCAATGCAAATAATGAACAATATAACCTAATATTAGTAACAAAACATTAGAAATAAATATAAAACTGACATAAAAAATACAACCTTATTTTCATCATGATTGAAAAACGCAATATGAAAATCAACCTCACATTGGCTTAAAAATACGGAAAATCACTCTTTCACGCTAAACTAGGCTCTGGGCTCTGTAGAGAAACAATCTCTACATAAAAGTTGTAGATCGTTTAATTTCCCATAAATTTAATTATACTTTTTTGTCGTAAAATACATTAAAAAAAAATCGATTTTTTTACACGATTTCGTTGAGAAAAACCAGAAAATCGCTAATTACAGCTAAACTAAGCGTTAAACAAAAAAAAATTTTAAATTAAAGTTGTAGGACTTATCTACAACTATTATTGAATACCTTTTTGCGTTAAAATGCATATTAAAGCCGCAATCTTAAAAAACAATTTTGTTACAAGAAAACAGCCTCATTAAGAATTTCAACAGACATGGGAAGTCCCACGAATAAACTACTACTGCCGGTTGACCGATTTTGATGAAAATGTTCGTGTCGGGTCCGGTAGTGGTGTCTAACTCAAGTTTTAAGTTTCAAGTTCGTACGACGTTCCGTTCTTGAAATATTCTGTTCACACACACACACACCCACGCACACACACACGCTTACACACACACGCGCGCGCGCATACACACACACACACACACACACACACAGACCAATCACTAAAAACATGTTTTATGTGTTCGGGGGGTCTGAAAACGTGTATATCCGGTGAAAACTCAATTTCGAAAAATCGACATGAAAACAATACACTTTCGTATGTTCATATAGGCAAGAAAAAGTAAAAATCTGGTGTGAAACACTCACACAACTTTCTCTTGCCAATGCAAATCATTAACAATATAATCTAACATTAAAAAAAAACAAAAAACTAACCTCAAAAACATAACCTTATTTTAATCATGAGTATAAGACGCAAAATGAAAATCAACCTTAGTTAGGCTTAAAAATACGGAAATCACTTTTCACGCTTAACTAGGCTTTTTACAAAAAAAATTCTCTAAATAAAAGTTGTAGATCTTTTAGTTTCCTATAAATTTGATTACATACACTTTTGTCGTAAAATTTTTACTACGGCTGAAATCTAATAAAAAAATCGATTTATTTACACGTTTTCGGGAGAAAAACAGAAAATCAATAATTACCGCTGAACTAAGCATTACACAAAAAAATGTTAGAAATAATAAATTCTCTACAATTTTTGATTATATAAGCTTTTGCGGTAAAATGCATATTAAAGCCGCAATCTTACAAAACAATATTTTTACGCGAAAACAGCATTTCCAAGAATTTCAGCAGTGCAGTAAATGAGGCGATTTAAAAAAAAATTGTACGAGCCGTTTTTGAGAAAATCGCAAAAAAATTAAACATTAAACGAATGAACTACTACTTCTGGTTGACCGATTTTGATGAAAATGTTCGTGTCGGGTCCTCTTGTGGTATCTAATAATTTTCAAGTTCGTACGACGTTCCCCAAACTAAAATACAGGACATTTTAGTCCTGGAACTTGGAGATCGATAGCAGATAATTTAACACTCCACCTGCCTGTTTTAGACAAGCACAATGTATATGAAGAAATTTTCAATTTAATCTGAATTTAATTAATTTCATTTATAACTGTGACGACTAATGATCGGTTCGGGGGGGGGGGGAGATTAGTAGAAGTAGTAGTAACAGAAATAATAATAATAATAATAATAATAATAATAATAATAATAATAATAATAATAATAAAAAAACAAGGCCATGTTTTGAGAAAAATATTAAGCAATTAATGACAAGGTACTGACCCTATTATAAAATAGCCTACTAGATAAAAAATTAAGTAAATTTTAATTCATAAAATGAATTTATTTACTTAAATAAATAATTCAATGACAACTAAAACTTATTATTTTCACGCACAATTTTATGCGTGAATTTACTCAAATAAACAAAATATAGAAGATTAACATAAAAACATTTATTTTTTAAATATTACGTAAAAGTATGAAATCACTGTATTCAATGTTTCTTGCAATGACATCGAGGTGTAGGCTATAAGAATTAAATATCTTAAAAAATACTGAGATTAATGTGGCATATATATGATTTTAACAGAAAATTTAATACAAACTGGGTGTCTAGAATGTATTGAAACACCATACTAATATTTCACTTAGTGAGAATGTATTTCGATTGTTTAAAATTTTCCGTAATTAATTTTTAATTTACATTCACATTTCATATACCTCTTAAGAATTTAGTTTAACTCTTTCAGGCACAGGACTTTCAACGTTTTTGAACCCTGTGCTGCACAAAAAAATTTGTGCTCATAAGTATTTAACACGTGCAAAACACGATTATTCAACAGTAAACTATAAGGTTAAACGTCACATAAGTATTTCATGACACGGACGCTGTCTGTCGGACCTTTTCGTAACTATTAAGTATGTGTACCAAAACTTGCATCGCTGTGCGAATAGAACTAAGACTTTGCTTAAAGTGATTCACAAAATGCATCACTGTGCTGCACTTGCAACAAAATGCGTGATGCAAAATATGAATCACTAAGCCTGAAAAAAGGAAAACTTTTGTCAAAATCCTGATGTACAACATATCATAAGTTTCATTAATAAAAATAAAAATAATTTTCTTTAATCCTAATGTGAGTACGTTGTAATCTGATAAATTGAGAACAATAAGCAACCCCATCACCCAATGAGATGAGGATGATAATGTATGACGTGTAAATGAGGTGTAGTCTTGTACAGACTCAGGTCGACCATTCCTGAGAGAGTATGCTTAATTGATCCCCAACCATCAAAGTACACCGGTAACCACTGTCTAGCATTCAAATCCGCATAAAAGTAACTACCTTAAGGGGAGCAGACCATTTTCATTATCACCAGACTATACCTGCAATACTAACTTAGGTAGATTTTTTGTAGAAACCATTTAAGCTACAAAGCTGAGCTTTGGCACACCTTTCTACAGTACCGTTTTACAAATTTGTACCAGAGCTTTTTCATTTATCTTCATCTAATCTAAAAATGATTTTTATTCTCAAAAAATGTTCAATTGTGCCCAAATTTTTTTATGAAAAACACACCCAAAAAATAAAAACTCCAAAATTTTTGAAATACCTCTGGAGTAAATACACACCTTAGTACTAAAATGTAGTGTGTGAAATTTTACACTCATAGGTGGGATGGTTCCTAAAATAAGTGTACCTAAAGTCAAAAAATACAATATGCGGAAAATGCGGATATAGTAAAAGCACAATACCGTAAGAGAAACACCTATTGCCAATTGGAATTAACTTCCAAACAAAAACACACCAATATTTGCTCTACGGCTGATTCCTACGCGTTCTAGAAATTATCGTTTTTATGTAAACGCGATCTCCGTAATGTTAGAGCAGTAACATGATTATATTAATCTCAATTTACAAGAATGAAAAACGTGAAAAAATATCGAAATAAACACTACGTACCCCATCAACGTAAAAACATAATTTTTCTCAATAGAAAAAGCAACAAATGTCGTGTTTATATCAATTTAAATAGGGAAAAGCGATCGATCAATACATGATAAAATTGAAAAATCAATCCTTTTTATTAAAATCAGTCTGCTCCCCTTAACTAGGATTTAAACCAGGAACCTTCATCTCCGAAAATCAGCTGTTAACCAGTTATTTGAACATACCAAATAACTATATATACAGTTGAGCCGTCCTTAGTTTGCTCCCTCCTAGTGTCAACACACAAAAGTCACCTACTACAGGGTGCACGCTAGAGTCTGCCACTTTACGTATTTCTTATTCCTATTAAGTTAACTATTTTTTAAATTATAAGTACTTAAAGTACTGAAAACATCAGCCATAATATAATGTAGGCCTAACAATTTTATTTATAAAAATACTTTTAAATGTATTTTGTATTTAAATACTTTTAAAAGTATTTGTTGTTACTTTTTAATCAACGTGCACACATTTTGATATAGCGCATGCTCAGTGACGTCATTATTTGTTTACATTAGGAGCAAACTAACAGGGTCTGGACTGTACTTTTAAACACCCAGTGTTTACAAAGTAAATATTTAAAAACAAATTTATAGATTTAAAAGATTCATAATAATTTTTTAACTTTTTTTACAAAGTGACATTTGTAAATAATAGGAAGAAAATTGAGCAAGATTAAAATTTATTTTCAGTAAGGAAATAAATAAAAATAAAAAGTAAAATAAGCTTGTTGGTAATGATAAAATACAAGTTAAACCTATTACAAGTTTTTTTTTATAATATTATTACTCCTTCCTAATAATAATTTTAAAAAAAACTAGTAAAAACGGGAGGCAAGATTCCAACGTTTGATTAATTTATTATTTCAATTTACTAATCTGTAAAAAAATAATTTACAATATTAACATAAATAATTATGTATGAAATTACGAAGGTAGATTTAAATATACTTGTACATTGAAACATAATAATATAGAAAATGTTGTTAGTTAACCGTATGACAAATTGGCCAAGTGACAGAGTTTTTGAAATTATAATAAATTTATCTTATCCATAGATGGTTAGTTGGTTTTAATAGCGTTTTAAGGTTGTAAAAGTTTGTATTTTGTAACTTTGCCTATAGTTATAAATGTAGTAATAATAAATGGATCCTCTCTCCCCCTAAGCGGCTCACTCATCCACCCCTCTCTCACAATCGTTCGATCACTCTCTCTCTCTCTCTCTCTCTCTCTTTTTTGGCCGGCCGCGTTGGCGATGTTGGTAACATGCTCGCCTCTCATCACGCGGTCTTGGGTTCGAATCCCACTCGGGCATGGCATTTTTTCATACGTTACAAAAAATTCATTTCATCCTTCACCGTCTGCATTAGCAGCAATTTGCAAAACAGTCGGACGTTAAAAAAAAAAAAAAAAAAAAAATCTCTTTGTCTCTGTCTGTTTGTCTCTCTCTCTCACTCTATCTCTCTCACACTCACTCTCTCTCTCTCCCTTTCTTTCTCTTTCCCCCTGCCTCTCGCTCTCTTTCACTCACTCTCTCTTTCTCTCTCTCTCTCGCTCACTCTCTTTCTCTGTCTCTCTCTCCCGGTCTCTCTCTCACTCACTCTCTCTCCCTGCCTCTCTCTCCTTTTCTTTCTCTCTCCCCACTGCCTCTCTCTCTCTCTCACTCACTCTCTCTCTCTCTCTGTTTCTCTCCCCCTTCTCTCTCTCTCTCGCTCTCTCTCTCTCTCTCTCTTATAGTCTACTGTTTTTTTCCAATAGCCCATTTTAGAGGACACGTTTAATGAACTTGTTCGCCCATCTTCTTTCATATTTCTTGAATGGTGCTCTTTATCTTCTTGAGTCTATTTTCTTCCTCTTTTTTTTAGTTTTCTCCCAATAATTGAAGCATTTCAGTCATCCCATGTTCATTTAGCCTTTGAAGAACGAGCTGCGGAGTTAGCTAGTTGCTGCCTCTTTTGCTCCTACATCTTTTTCATATTATTTGAACTGGCAGCCCTCATCTTTTCTGTTGTGATTATGTTAGGTTGTTTACTTTTATTGAAGGGGAGTTGAGTTAGCTTATTTTCCTTTAAGACCTTCTTTTTATCTCTTTCTTTTATCATTTTTTCTGTTATACCCAAGTCCTTCATATCGGATTTTATCTCTTGGATCCATTTATTTTGGATCATGCACCTGAGTTGGTAATCTAAGAGCTGTTTAGTAAGTCTTGTGTTGGGTAGCCTATATAGGTGGCTAAAAAAGCCACTCGCCTTTTTCTCATTGTGTCAATTATAGACTCATTTTCCTTGTTGACTATGTTGTCTTCCTCTTTTATAAGTGGATTTTGTCTTCTCCTGAAACCCTAATTCCTGAATTGTTTTCCTTAAAAATGCTCTATCTTTAATGGTTTTCCCCACCGGGTTGGTCTAGAGGTAAAGTCGTCGCCAGAATCAGCTGATTAACAGCTGACTTTCGGAGACGAAGGTTCCTGCTGGGTCTATACAAGACTACACAGTCTCATTTACACGTCATACACATCATCCTCATCTCATTGGGTCATGGGGTTGCTTATTGTTCTAAATTGAACAGATTGCAAGGTACACACATTAGGAATAAAAAAAAAAATGGTTTTCAAGTGTATCGAGTTGTTAAAACAGATCACTTTCGGTAAACACAAAAATTAAACATTATAAAACGACTTTAAGAACCAAAATTTTATACAGCAGCGAAACCCTAGCGTGGATAGACGGGGGAGGAATCAAGGAAACCTGCAGAAAAGTAAAACGAAGGATACTCAGAACTTGCATGAACAAGAAGCACAAGGTAGACAATCACTACAGACTTTTACCTAACAATCAAGTCTACAGAGATATAGAATCAATAACAGTGGCCATGCGCAAGAAACGGTTGTCATACTTTGGACATGTACTAAGAACACCATACACCAGACTTTTACGCAGAATAATTGATCATGCAATGAGACGGAAAATGGACGCTGATACGCATACATGTGGCACAAAGAAATCAAAAGGGATTTACAAGAATTTGGACTAAGTCACAAAGATCTAATGGAAAAATCATCTAAATACAAACAGGTCATCAAAAACCACAATCATCGGCTTACAACACAGAAAAGAGAATATAAGAAGAGGAAATTTTTAGAAGCAGCCAAATAGAAGGATGCTCAGAACATGAGAGAATATCACGCCAAAAAGAGACTGAAAGCTTCCAAATTGACTAAAGTGGTCCATTGTGGCTGAACAAGCACTAAAAAAGTATATCTTTGTTTATTTCTTTAAACCACGTTATCTTGTTGTGAGTATTAAGTAAGTTGAAAATCTATTTCGTTAGTCTGGTGTTTTCCATCCGTATAGCCTATGTGCTCATACAACTGTAATCTTATTTTTACTCCCTCTTGCCTATATGAATATATAAGCAAGAGAAAGTAGCTATTGTTTTCATGTCGATTTTAAGAAATCGAGTTTTTACCGGATGTACACGTTTTCAAACCCCATAAACCCAACAAAAGATGTTTTTAGCTATTGGTCTATGTGTCGGTGTTTTTGTGTGTGAACAAAATATCTCAAGAACGAAACATCGTACGACTTTGAAACTTGAAATTTAAGTATAATACCACTAGAGGACCCAACACGAACATTTTTATCAAACTACGTCGACCGGAAGTAGTAGTTTATTTGTGTAATATTTTACTTTTTTGCGATTTTCTCTAAAACGGCTCCTACGATTTTTTTAGATTGTTTTGCAGAAGATTTTGGGTTGGAATTAGATGACACGGACATTGATGCGACATTGATACGACCCTGCGGAGAATGAAAGCGATATTGATATAAGTTTCATATAATTTTTTTCGGAAATGTGTAAATTAGAGTAATAATTGTAAATAGTATTATTTTATAAATAACTTAACAATTGACTTAAACTAAATACATGGTTAAAAGAGAAAATTTCAAACTTTTTTTGCATATAATATCCTTGTTGATAAGAACTGAAGTGACTGCACACTGATTTTTTTAAAAAGTTGAAAAAACGTCAGTCTACAGTGCAAGATATGTCACATTTATTTTAGCCTGTAGTGCATAGTCGTGAAAAAAATGGTGGACTGGAAAGTGTTACCCGCTTCATTTAATACATTTTTTTATGCTCTACATGATAGGATAGGCGTCATGTCTGCTGAAATTCTTCGGGAGGCTGTTCTCTTGTAGAAAAAAGGTATTTTTAAGATTGTGGCCTTAATAAGCATTTTAAGGCAAAAGTGTATAAAAAGTTGTAGAAAATTTAAAGACCTACTACTTTTATTTCAAACATTTAAACATTAAGTTTTTTTTATAACGCTTAGTTTAGCGGTAATTAGTGATTTCCTAGTTTTTTAATGAAAATTTGTAAAAATTGGATTTTTTAAGATTTCAGCCGTAATAGGTATGCGGTTTAAGAAAAAAGAGTACTGTATAATAAAATTTAGAAAAAAAGAAAAGATCTACAACTTTTGCTTTAACCATTCTTCTCTACAGAGCCTAGTAAAGTGTGAAAGGGTGATTTTCCGTATTATTAATCCTAATTTTGGATTTCATTTTGCATCATGGTTAAAATTAGGTTAGGTTTTTTGACGTTAGTTATTTTGTTTATTTCTTTTGTTTTATTACTAATAATAGGCTATATTGTTCATTATTTTGATTGGCTAGATAAAGTCGTGTGAGTATTTCACACCATATTTTTGTATACTTTTTGTTATTTCATGCCCATTGTTTCTCCTCTACTTCTCATGGTGGTCTCTCCCAGGGCCGTTTAATAAGGGATCCCTTATTCAACGACCCTGGGTGTCTTCAATAAATGGTAAACCACCCCTGACTCCTCGTTTTATTAAGTAAAGCCTGTAGAGGTTCTAAACACCCTTTCGGCTTACCACCTAAACAACAACACTCTAATTGCTAACCTTGAAAACGCGGACACGCCCTTGGTCTACTGCCCAAGTTACGTATAGACATATAGTTACGTATAGACGTATAGACATACATGTGTTTGGCATACACATTAGGGATTAAAAAAATCAGTGAAAATTGAGTAGGCCTACATTAAAACTTTAATAGCAAGTCTAAAGTTATAATTGAAAAAAATAAATGTATTCAATACAATTTTAAAGTAAAAATGTACTTAAAATACAGCTCCAAAAATTCGGTTAATGTATTTCATACTGTTCAATTTTGGCATATCTTTATTTAAGCAGGTTTCCAAGGATCTTTAAATTCATTATACTTGGACATGATTTCGCAGAACTGTCTGTTATTAACACGTTTCATTTTTTTTAGAAATCTGTTGACAAATCTTGTCGTAATTTTTCCACGTAGCCACGGAAAATATTCACGTAATATGTTTTTTAAAACAGCTTGGTTTACTTTTCTATTCATATATTTTGAACCAGGACGTACTTTCCATTTATTATTTATGGAACGTTTAATCCTTAATTTTATTTTTTCACCACCCCATGTCAAAGTATTCAACCATAAATTTTTGATACCATATTGTTCCATAGTAATTCCGTTGTCGTCATAGAAGTCCATCCCCATCTGAAAAATCAAATATTTCGATAAATTAATCGTTAGGCAAACAGCCTTACATCTCTGGGTAAATTTTACCATAACCATCTGAGTTTATTTATGATCAGTTAGAAAAAAAAACATGACGAAGACTTCTCTTTTTCTTTTTTTTTGGTTTAACGTCCGACTGTTCTGCAATTACTGCTAATGCAGACGGTGAAGGATGAAATGATTTTTGTAACGTATGAAAATATGTCGTGCCTGAAAGGGATTCGAATCCAAGACCGCATGATGAGAGGCGAGCACGTTACCAACTACGCCAATGCGGCCGGCATGACGAAGACGATACCCAATGTTATTGCTTCCAAAAGAAAAAGAAAATTATTTAAAATTTTTGAAAACATTAAAATCTAGATAAAATGTGAGTAACATAAATAAAAAATTTGTGTGTATGTGACAGGAAGGTGGAGTGTTAAATTACTTGCTCTCGGCCTATTAGAGAATGTGTAAAATGAATAACTATATTTACTTGCACTGAACTAGGTACAGGCATTCCTTTATAACAGATCAACAGATAAGAACCGCAGACAAAAAACTACCGTGCTATGATTCTGTCAAAATTTAAACAACTTACTAATTCATATGCCTATACAGACAGGTGGAGTAGTGTTAAATTTTTAATCCTTTATTTCCGAAAAATCATATTATTTTTGACAAAAGACCCTTTTTCTCAGAAACCATAAGACATAAAGAGATGAAATTTTTACTGTGTCTTCAGTAGGTTATGGTGGTACTGTGGATCCTCTTTCAGCATTGTAAATGTGATATTTTATAAAAAAAAGCAATTTGAAAATGTATTTTAAGATAAAAATTAGGCTCGTCAAAAAAAATTCATAACTTTTTTAAAAGTTGTTTTATTTTAATGTCTGAGAATCAGTAGCCTCTTCTTGTATTCATAAATAATCCCTCAAAGTTACAGCTTTCAAACATTAATAGTTACTGAGATAATGGGTCCCAAAGTTTGCTGATTTAACATTGGCGGGATAGGCGGTATGAACTCCCCTTAAGTTATTTGCACTCGATCTGCTAGCTCCTGGGCTTCAAAAATTAGTTGTGTTTCTTATCACATGATCACCGAATCATATGACTGAGCCATTTAATAACAGAACAGGTACAGGTATAAGAGACACTTACCAGAATCATCTTTTCTAAAAATAATGACTCCATTTTACAGCCAGACCTTGTGTTGAATGAAGTGAAGGTGTTATTGTCAGAGGTGGAAAGTAGATAATGCTTTTCAGAGGGTGTGGCTGAAAAGCATACTTTTACACTCAGTGAGGAAGGCACTGGTAAACTAACTGACTCATCGTTGTACTTAGTAAAGCCTAAAAAAAGTTCAAACCAGCCTTTCAGCTGATCATCTTAAATACAACGAAAATTTGAACTCTCAACAATTTGGCTTTCCTTCTCACTCCACTATTATTTTGTAAAGCCATAGAATTGTCTATATTAGTGTATCATAGTTCATGATTAATCTGGAAATGGTTAATGGATAATATATGATTTATGTGAGAAGAGGTTGTTTTTGTCTCTCTATTGGTTACCTACATTTAAAAAAAAAGTTTATTGTACAGGGTGGAGTATGTTGAACAAGGGTAGTAGATTGCGATAGTAGATTGATAGTAAATTGCTGTGAGGGTGGTCGGGAGACTGCGGAAGGAGGAGACATATGAAGATCAGCGGGATCATCCCTCTCCCACAGTGAATCAATCCTGTCCCGATCTCAGTAGGTAAGGTAGGCACACTAATTTTCTCAGCTGGTGATGAAAGAGATGAATAAAAGTGAGAGAGTGAGTGTTGGTCAGTGACAGCGAGAGGGGGAGTTAGACTACGATTCTCTTCCACGCCCCGCTGACAGTATGTTAATTTTTTTTTAAGCCGACATTTCCCTTGTAGTATTATATTAACAGTTCCGAGGGAAGTGGAGGGTTTTTTGTTGATGCCGGATCAAGTGGCCAGGCGGCGGGTTTTTGGTTGGTAAGGCGGTTGCAGCCTCCTTGGGACTGGACGAGGACGTTTCAATTGAGTCCAACACTACTTCCTCCATCACGAGGGAGTGAACATGAGTTTTTCTCGCCGCCTCGGAAAAAAAAGAAGATTGCGATGAATGAAATATTTGAATGGTAATTCTAAGAAATCAAATCTAGTAAAAAAGTTTGTTTTTGTTTTGTTTCTTTTTACGTACAATGTTCCAGAGGCGGGAAAGGGTCTTCAATGTTTGAAAAACTATTAGCTCTCAGGTATAAAAACAGTTAGCGCGTTTAAAGTAAACCATTTTTATACCTGAATTGTGAATGGAAAGTGTCAGAACGTTCAAAATAGTGTCGTGACGGGATTGGTTTTGAGGTTCGTTCAAAATAGTGTCGTGACGGGATTGGTTTTGAGGTTCGTTCAAAATAGTGTCGTGACGGGATTGGTTTTGAGGTTCGTTCAAAATAGTGTCGTGACGGGATTGGTTTTGAGGTTCGTTCAAAATAGTGTCGTGACGGGATTGGTTTTGAGGTTCGTTCAAAATAGTGTCGTGACGGGATTGGTTTTGAGGTTCGTTCAAAATAGTGTCCTGACGGGATTGGTTTTGAGGTTCGTTCAAAATAGTGTCGTGACGGGATTGGTTTTGAGGTTCGTTCAAAATAGTGTCGTGACGGGATTGGTTTTGAGGTTCGTTAATTTTTTGCATGCGGTTGGTAGAAAGTGTTTGTGAACAGGTAATCGTTTTCGTTTTTAACAACAGTAGTCTAATGTATTGTTAGTCAGGTTTAGTTTATGATTAAGTTTTGTAATTAATTAATTTTATGTAATCTAATTGTATTTTTTTGTTAGTAGGTTAAATTAAATAATTAATTGTAATTATTAATTTTGTCAAAAAATAATTGTAAAAATTATTATAAGTTTGTTTATTATTTATTATATCCGGATCCCAAATCAACCTAGGTTTAGGTGTTACAATGTACTCAACATTAAACTCTAATGTTCAAGTGTACTTTTGGGGATGTTTAGGGCCTAACAGCCCCTTTCGTCGTCTCTAAGATGTAGGGATACCTTTTTGAGCTAAAATTTGTTAACAGAAAAATAAAATCGTACTCCAGAATTTTATTTTTTGCCAAAATTTACAGAAGCTATCAAATCATTTAAAATTTTTTTACACTATACAGTTTTAAAATAAACTCAAATAGTTTTATAATATTTATGTAGCTATTGTTCAACAATTGCCGAGATAAATTTCTAAAATAACTAGATTCAACTGGCTCGTTCAAATGTAAGAGCTTCTAGTGTACAGGGTCATCGTAAAAGAATGTAGGTTGCAGTAATTCAGACAAAAAAAACATGATTGATGTGTGTGTGTGTGTGTGTGTGTGTGTGTGTGTGTGTGTGTGTGTATGAGTAAACAAAATATCTCAAGAATGTCGTATGGAGTTGAAAATTAGAACGAACGTCAAGTACAACCAGGGAATATTTTAATAAAAATCGGTCAACCGGAAGTAGGTGTCTATTCGAGGTATTTTTTAATACTTGCAATTTTCTCAAAATCAGCTCTTACGATTTTTTTTTTAATTGTCTCGTTTGGGGTACTACATGATAGAGTAAGCGCCATCTGCCAAAATTCTTGGAGGAGGCCTCTGCTCTTGTATTTTTTGTATTGTAGTAATTTTTTGAAAGATAGATTCCTAATACGCATTTTAGAGCAAAGGTGTAATGTAATCAAATCGTAGAAAATTAAAAAACCTACAACTTTTAATTCATTTGTTTTTTCTACAACGCTTAGGTTTTATTATCAATTAATCTGTATATTTCTCATCAAAATTGGTAAACAACCGGATAATTTTAAGATTGTGTACTGGTATACATTTTCAAAATTTTATATAAACAAATTTATAGAAAATTATAAAATCTGTAACTTATATTTCAAACGTTTTTAAATACTTACAGAGCTTAGTTTAATGTCAATTAATAATTTTACATGTTGTTAAGTTCGAGAGAGGTTAATTTTTATTTAGCGTCATTCTTTCATGATTAATATTAGGTTATGTTCTTTTCATTTTACAATGTTTACTTATAATTAAAGATACGTTATATTTTCCATTATTTACATTAGTTAGAATAAATTGTGTGAATGTTTCAAACCAGATTTTTGTTATTTATTTCTACTGGAAGCCCTCTCTCCCATGCGGCTGTCATGGGAACAGTGAACTATTATTTGCTTTCAATTTTATTGTATCTGATGCAATGTTCATAGTTGCAAATAAACACTAATAAATACAAAAAAATCTGGTGTGAAACACTCACACAACTTTTTCTTGCCAGCCGCATTTCACATTTGGCCGGCCGCATTGGCGCAGATGGTAACGTGCTCGCCTCTCATCATGCGGTCTTGGGTTCGAATCCCATTCAGGCACGGCATATTTTCATACGTTACAAAAAATCATTTCAGCCTTCACGTCTGCATTAGCAGTAATTGCAGAACAGTCGGACGTTAAACAAAAAAAAAAAAAATTTCTCTTGCCAATGCAAATAATTAACAATAAACCTAACATTAGTAATAAAACGTTAGAAATAAACAAAATACCAACCTCAATAAACATAACCTAATTTTAATCATGAGTGAAAGACGCAAAATAAAAAAAACTTCAGTTTGGCTTAAAAATAGGGAAAATTGCTCTTTCACGCTTAACTAGGCACTGTACAAAAAATTCTTAGAATAAAACTTATAGAGCTTTTAATTTCCTATAAATTTAACTATACACTTTTATCGTAAATATCATACTAAGGCCGAAATCTTTAAAAAATTGATTTTTCACACGTTTTCGTGAGAAAAAAACATAAAATTGCTAATTACCGCTAAACTAAGCGTTATAAAAAAAATGTTTGAAATAAAAGTCGTAGAATTTTAAATTCTCTCCATTTTTAAATATATAAATTTTTGCGCTATAATAGCCTACATATTAAAGCTGTAATCTTAAAAAACACGTTTTTTACGTAAAACCAGCCTCACCAAGAATTTCAGCAAACATGGCGCCTACCCTATCTTGTAGAGAATAACAAAGTAAGTACACCAGGCGATTTTTAAAAAAATCGTAGGACCAGTTTTTGAGAAAATCGCAAAAAAGTAAAAAATTACACAAATATACTACTTCCGGTTAACCGATTTTAATGAAAATGTTCCTGTCGGGTCCGGTAGTGGTATGTAACTTAAGTTTCAAGTTCGTACGATGTTTCGTTCTTGAGATATTCTGTTCACACACACACACGCAGACCAATCGCTAAAAACATGTGTTTTGGGTTCAGGGGGTCTGAAAACGTGTAGATATGGTGAAAACTCGATTTCTTGAAATCGACATGAAAACAATTACTTTCCTTCCTATAAATTCATATAGGCAAGAGAAAGTAATTAATAAATTTAAAACAGCCGGCCGCATTGGCGCAGTTGGTAACGTGCTCGCCTCTCATCATGCGGTCCTGGGTTCGAATCCCACTCAGGCACGGCATATTTTCATACGTTAAAAAAAAGTCATTTCATCCTCCATTGTAAACAGTTACACCCCAACGTCGTCGCTAATGACCGTTGCGACGTTAAATAAATTAATTTAAAAAAAAAAAATTAAAACAAAATGTTGTGTTTACTTACATTTTCCACAGAAATTTTTTGTTGGCATTGTACAAGTTTAACTTCAATCAAGGAAACCCATATTATTAATAACACCCAACTACGACTTTTAATCAACAAACAAAACAATGAATTTACAAAAGACTGTGACGATTTTGATGAAAAATATATAAATGTATTGTTGTTATTTAGTGAATAATTTCTGGTATTCATCTGTTATAAATCAAGAATTTCATTTTTAATTCACTCTTTTTTTATCATAAAATATCATCTCGTTATCATGTTATGCAATTAAATATTTCTTTAATATGTCAAATTAATTTTATTTGATAATTTAGAAATATATCTAGATCTTCATCTTATTCTTATAGTTAAGTTTCATTGATCTGAACTTCATAGAATAGAAATTGATTCGAATAATTGAATATTCCGTATAAAAAGAATGTAAGGGATCGTGAGTTTTATTTCCTGTCTGGTCTGTAATGTTTTCATGTTTTTAATATGTCATAACAATACCCTTAACAGACAAGTGAAGTGTTAAATTATTTTCAATGTATCTGTTTGTTCCTGGGCTACAAAATATTGTTCTGTTTTTACTTTCTCTTGCCTATATGAATATAATATAGGAAGGAAAGTATTGTTTTCATGTCCATTTTAACAAATACACTCTTCACCGGATCTACACGTTTTCAGACCCCCTGAACCCAAAAAATATGTTTTTAGCGATTGGTCTGTGTGTTTGTGTGTGTGTGTGTGTGTGTGTGTGTGTGTGTGTACAAAATATCTCAAGAATGGAACATCGTACGAACTTTAAACTTTAGTTACATACCACTACCGATCCCGACACGAACATTTTAATCAAAATCGGTTAACCGGAAGTGGTAGTTTATTCGTGTAATTTTTCACTGTTTTGCGATTTTCTCAAAAACTGGTCCTACGATGTTTTTAAAAATTACCTTATTTGCTTAATTTTTTATGTTGTACAAGATAGGGTAGGCGCCATGTTTGCTGATATTCTTGGTCAGGCTGTTTTCACATAAAAAATTTGTGTTTTTAAGGTTGCGGCTTAAATATGCATTTTAGCAAAGAAATGTATAATAAAAGTTGTAGGGAATTTAAAATCCTACAAATTTTATTTCCAACATTTTTTTTATAATGCTTAGTTTAGCGGTAATTAGCGATTTTCTGTTTGTTCTCACGAAAACGTGTGAAAAATCGTTTTTTTTAAGATTTCGGCCTTAGTATGCATTTTACGACAAAAGTTTATGTAATTAAATTGATAGAAAATTAAAAGATTTACAACTTTTAAGCATTTTTCTCTACAGAGCCTAGTTTAGAGAGAAAGAGTGATTTTCCGTATTTCTAAGCCACACTGAAGTAGATTTTCATTTTGCGTCTTTCACTCATGATTAAAATTAGGTTATGTTTGTTGAGGTTAGTTTTTTTGTTTATTTCTAATGTTTTATTACTAATGTTTGATATATTGTTAATTATTTGCATAGGCAAGAGAAAGTTGTGTGAGTGTTTCACATCAGATTTTTACCGTTAATGAACTCAACTGTTTCATTCGTTTAGACCAATCAGAACCTTTGCCAGTGTTTTAAGATTGTACAAATGTATCAACCTGACAAACATCACGCACGCATGCGTAAAAGTGCAGCAGTAGTTCATTTTTGAATGAACGAAGTTAAATTTAGAATTAGATATTTCTGTTCAAAGCACGAAGAAACAAATTTAATTCTAAATTTTAGGTGATTTAGAATTTAGAGAATCAGTGATGAGTCAGTGATTTAGGCTCTCCTCATTTGAATATTTAGAGATATCTCGTATAGTAAGGTTAGTTCAGGTTATGACACATGAGTTCGTACAAGATAACTTTTCTGGTGTATGCAAATTCGTTTTATACAATCGTAAGAGGAAGAAAGAAAAAGAAGACCTAATGACATTTAAACTAAAAGTAGACGCAGACAGAACATGTGTTCATATCTTAGTCTAAGAGAATATTTTAAACTAGTGTCGGTGTAGGCCTGTGTAGGCTAATGTAGCAGATCTCTCAATATTATTTATAGATTATGACAACAGGTTTTCTTGCATTATCTTACTACATGAGTAACATTAGAATATTATTTACCTGTAAAAATTTATAGTGTACGCTTATTCTAGCATATAGGTTAGACCAATTGACATACAGTGCAACTAAGTGCTTTATTTTCTCTGTTCCGTTCTTGAAATATTTTGTTTACACAAACATAGATCAATCGGTAGAATAATCATATTATTTTGCATTCTGAGTGGCTGAAAACCTGTATTTCTGATAAAACGTGAGTTTGAAAAAATGACATGAAAACAATAGATGTACTTTTCTTCCTTATGTTTTATAGATACCCACCGGGTTGGTCTAGAGGTAAAGTCGTCGCCAAAATCAGCTGTTTAACAGCTGATTTTCGGAAACGAAGGTTCCTGGTTCAAATCCTAATAAAGGTAGTTACTTTTATACGGATTTGAATGCTAGACAGTGGTTACCGGTGTACTTTGATGGTTGGGGTTCAATTATTAACCATACTCTCCCAGGAATTGTCGGCCTGAGTCTGTACAAGACTACACCTCATTTTCATGTCATACACTTCATCCTCATCTCATTGGGTCATGGTGTTGCTTATTGTTCTGAATTGAACAGATTGCAACGTACACATATTAGGAATAAAAAAAAAACGTAACAAAAACAAATTTTTACAGAAAGTGAAAGATACCATCTGAGTCTTAGCTGTATAACGATTTTTCACTGTATGACGATTTTGTTTAAAGAATTTCAGTGGTTTTAGTTACAATCCACTATTATGATCAAATAGAGGATTTATTGGACGTAGCCTATTCCACTGAAACATCACTTTTGTAAATTTTGTCACTTGCAAAGTTTTTCTGTTGAGCCATTCAATTACTAATGTTCCTATCAACGTTTCAAAATTAACCCTTGATAGGTGTGTGGTAGATTTACTTACCACTGGCAATAAGGTCGATTTTATTTAAGAATAAACTATGCAGTTGAACCTTTTTGGCATTTTATGGTTTTATAGATGTTCTCTGGTAAGTAGGCTATCCACATATTGGTAAGGATTCATACCAACGTACGCTACCATGTTGCTTTGTTGTAACTTTTGTACAGTGCTTAGAAAATTCCATTTTTTTTTACAGGAAAGCAAGCATTCATGGTGATATAAAGTTAAGTAAAGTTATTCGCCGCATTTTTCTGTTATATAGGGCTACAAGGTATTTCAATAAGCATTCTTACCACTTAATATTATGCGATCCCCATTTCAATAAACATTCCTTGGTAAGTATACTTACCAGGGCTTGACATAAAAGAAACATATCTTATTGTTCCTGCACTAGAAATACATTATTCAAATCCCTATAAAACAAAATTTAATAATTTACAACATATATATTTTCCCCTATAAATCATAGTGTAATATAACAAATTTACTGGACATCTGGAGTTGTTTATTTTTTGAGTCTATTAAAATAATATTGCCGGCCGCATTGGCGAAGTTGGTAACGTGCTCGCCTTTCATCATGCGGTCTTGGGTTCGAATCCCATTCAGGCATGGCATTTTTTCATACGTTACAAAAAATCATTTCATCCTTCACCGTCTGCATTAGCAGTAATTGCAGAACAGTCAGACGTTAAACAAAAAAAAAAAAAAAATATTAAAATAATAAACATCTCCAGCTGATTGAAAAATTAATATTTTAGAATTATTTAATTCAGATTGACAAAATTATTTAAAAGAGTTATTTATTCTAGTTACTAGGCAACTAAAGAAGAAGAAAAGATTTTATACAAATTATTATTTTAGTGAGGGACAAGATGGGGAACCGAATAGGCAAGTCCCTCATTCATCCATTCAATCATTCAATTATTCATTCAATTACTCATTTAACGTATTAGATTTGTTTTTCTTTATTTTATTCAACTAAATGAAATAAGCTAGCGATTTTTGAGATCTGACATAACATATATCTTGTTTTATTATGATTGGTTTATCAATGTTTATAAATGCTATAACTAAGAAATGAATGAATGTACAGGCTCGTAATCTTTTTAAGAAATATAAGTAATAATGACCATGTGAAAGTAAGTAAGTACTAAAATGTTGTATACTGCAACCTTATATTAATTATTCATTAATATCTAAACTTCCATTAAAGAAGTACAAAAGCCTAGAAGAAATTGTGTGTCTTTTTATTTTTTATTATTGTTATTATTTGAACTGAACAAGCATATTGATCACATAAGTAAAATGATAATTAAAAGCATCTCCTTTAAGATAGATAATGGCATTCTCTTGTGTGAGGAATAAGTGATCACACTACAAATTTTTCAATTCCTGTTTGGAATAATTTAATTATGTAATAAATTGTCGATCCCTCGTGGGGAATATCGAGAGGTGATATTTAGTTCTTTTCAATAGAGAATTATACTGCCCTGTAAAGGGTTAACGCTTCAGAACGACTTAAACTAGCCAGAGTTATCTTCTTTGAGAGTAATGAATTTCATTATACAGCCAGACCCTGTGGTGAATGAAGTGAAGGTGTCATATTTTGCAGGGAGGAAAGCAGATGCTATTCAAAAAGCCTGGCATGCTGATTAAGCATACCTTTCCACTCAGTGCGTGTTGGCAATGGTAAACCACCTCACTTCTCGTTTTACTAAGTAAAGCCTCTAGAGGGTCAAACCAACCTTTCGGCTGATCACTTAAACAACAAAATATCAGTTGGTCTCTAGATAAGAGGTTGTTGTTTAGGTCAACAGCCGAAAGGCTGATTTGAACCTCTAGAGGTTTTACTAAGTAAAGCCTCTAGAGGGTCAAACCAACCTTTCGGCTGATCACTTAAACAACAAAATATCAGTTGGTCTCTAGATAAGAGGTTGTTGTTTAGGTCAACAGCCGAAAGGCTGATTTGAACCTCTAGAGGTTTTACTAAGTAAAGCCTCTAGAGGGTCAAACCAACCTTTCGGCTGATCACTTAAACAACAAAATATCAGTTGGTCTCTAGATAAGAGGTTGTTGTTTAGGTCAACAGCCGAAAGGCTGATTTGAACCTCTAGAGGCTTTACTAAGTAAAGCCTCTAGAGGGTCAAACCAACCTTTCGGCTGATCACTTAAACAACAAAATATCAGTTGGTCTCTAGATAAGAGGTTGTTGTTTAGGTCAACAGCCGAAAGGCTGATTTGAACCTCTAGAGGCTTTACTAAGTAAAAACAAGGAGTAAGGTGGTTTACCATTGCCTTCCTCACTGAGTTAAAAGTGTATGCTTATCAGCATGCCAGGTCCTCCGAAAAGCACTCACTTTCCACCCTGCAAATTACACCTTCACTTCATTCACCACAGGGTCTGGCTGCATAGTGAAATTCATTGCTCTCAGAGGAGATAACTCTGACTAGTGTCTTTTACACCTCTACCTCTTCTGTTCTTAAATAGTTCAGTCATATAAGTGGCTGACTATGTGATAAAAAACAGAACTATTTTTTTTAGCCCTGGAACCAACAGATAGAGTGCAATTAAAATAACACTCCACCTGCCCGTTTTGGGCATTATAATGTCCGTTTTGGGTAGAGGTGTAAAAGACACTAATCAGAGTTATGTCCTTTGAAAGTAATGGATTTCATTATACAGCCAGACCCTGTGGTGAATAAAGTGAAGGTGTCATTTGCAGAGTGGAAAATATGTGCTTTTCAGAGGGCCCGGCATGCTGATAAGCGTACTTTTCTACTCAGTGAGGAAGCAATGGTAAACCACCTCACTCGTCGTTTTACTTGGTAAAACTTCTACAGGTTCAAACCAGCATTTTGGCTGATGACCTCAACTAAGAGGTTGTAGAGATTTGAATTGAAAAGATAAAAAGTTTGCGAAAATGTTTGTGTGGTTTGCCAATCTAAATTACATTCATGACATATTTATGAGTGAGAAAGTAAGTAGTTTATTTGAGTAGCATTTACTTCATTTAACACTTTGCGCAGAAACAAGTTCAAATGAAAGTGAGAAGAGAACCGGTTCTACGTCATTTGTGTTCTTTAAACACAGACACCAATAAAACTAAACATAAGGAAGGAAGTTGTACAACAACGCTATAATATGGTTTTATTACTTCTTTTGCTCTACTTCTTCTTAACTGACCTAGTACAATATTTTTTAATCAACCTTCACTGACCTTGTTCATCTTATAAAAACTCCTTAAAGAAATCATTATAATTTTATAAAGTTTTTTAACAGTTTCCAAATAAAATTTACATTTTTTTTTTTTTTTTTTGGTTTTTCGTCTGACTGTTCTGCAATTTCTGCTTATGCAGACGATGGATAATGAAAATTAGCGATGAAAAAATGTCAAACCTGACCGGAAATCGAACCCGGAATCCCGGCGTAGAAGCCAGTTGTGCTAACCACTACGCCAACGGGCCGGTCACATATTTTTATCGTGGTAAACATTGTATTCGCTTAGGAAAACTTCTATAGTAATTTTTTTAATAAAAAAATTGGAATATCAATAAAAATGAAAATTTTATAACTTGTTTCCTTTAAAAAATTTTAAAAGTATGTATAGTAATTTTTTTTAAATAAAAAAATTGGAATATCAATAAAATTAAAAATTTTATAACTTGTTCGTATTAAAATTCGAACGATTCGCTTAGGAAAACTTCTATAGTAATTTATATTGTTAACTAATACAAAA
Organism: Catonia carolina; assembly: GCA_035578175.1. Taxonomy (NCBI): domain Eukaryota; kingdom Metazoa; phylum Arthropoda; class Insecta; order Hemiptera; family Achilidae; genus Catonia; species Catonia carolina. The sequence goes on from JAQMRL010000006.1 coordinate 72,842,847, forward strand.
ATTGAAAACTGGAAAGTGTTTACCACACATTTTTATCGTGGTAAACACTTTCCAATTTTCAATTTGTATTTGTTAACAATATAATTACTATAAATATTTTCCTAAGCGAACCGTTTGAATGTTAGTAAAGATTAAAAATACGTTCTCTCGCTAAATGTAATCAGGTTCTGTAGAAAAAATTGTTGAAAATTATTTCAAAAATTTTTCCTACAAAGCTAGTGAATAATAGTTGTAAGATTTTTAATTTCCTATAACTTTAATTTTAAATATATTTCGTCTGAGCAGATTTTTGGTGATTTTCCAGTGATGGATGTAAGACAACTCTGTGTCAAAGAAATTATAATTAGGGAGAATAAAAGTAGATTACATCTCCAGAGTAGATACCACCACCACAACACTAGAAATAGGCACCTCATACTCCCGCAACTGCAAAACAGGCTGTTTATCAGCGTTACTATGGTTTTTCATTACTCACAATGTTTAATTGTTTGAAAGTAGTCTCAATGAATGGATAAATGTAGGAAGAGCCAATAAATTACAGAAAGGTTACTATCAAAATAAAGTTTTTTGGCTCACTCCTTATTTTTATATATATTTTTACTTTCTCTTGCCTATATGAATATATAATAGGAAGGAAAGTATTGTTTTCATGTCGATTTTTCGAAATCGAGTTTTCACCGGATCTATACGTTTTCAGACCCCCTGAACCCACACAAACATGTTTTTAGCGATTGGTCTGTGTGTGTGTCTGTGTGTGTGTCTGTGTGTGAACAGAATATCTCAAGAACGGAACATCGTACGAACTTGAAACTTGAAACTTAAGTTACATACCACTACCGGACGCAACACGAACATTTTCATCAAAATCGGTCAACCGGAAGTAGTAGTTTATTCGTATAATTTTTCACTTTTTTTGCGATTTTCTCAAAAACTAGTCCTACGATTTTTTTTAAATCGCCTGGTTTACTACATTTTTTATGCTCTACAATATAGGGTAGGCGCCATGTTTGCTGAAATTCTGCGTGAGGCTGTTTTTACGTAAAAACATTTTCTTTTTAAGATTGCGGCTTTAATATGCATTTTAGCGCAAAACGTTATATAATAAAAGTTGTAGAGAATGTAAAATTCTACAACTTTTATTTCAAACATTTTTTTGTATAACGCTTAGTTTAACGGTAATTTGCGATTTTCTGTTTTTTTTCTCACGAAAACGTGAGAAAAATCGATTTTTTAAACATTTCGGTCTTAGTATGCATTTTACGACAAAAGTGTATATAATTAAATTCATAGAAAATTAAAAGATCTACAACTTTTATTTAGAGCATTTTTCTCTACAGAGCCTAGTTTAGCGTGAAAGCGTGATTTTCCATATTTTTAAGCCAAACTGAGTTAGATTGTCATTTTGCGTCATTCACTCATGATTAAAATAAGGTTATGTTTTTGAGGTTAGTTTTTGTTTATTTCTAATATTTTATTAATAAAGTTAGGTTTATTATTAATTATTTGCATTGGCAAGAGAAAGTTGTGTGAGTGTTTCACACCATATTTTTTCTAGTTAAATATATTATAGGCCTTTTGTTAGGTTTTATAGTTTTATTATAATTATTTTAAGGTGCACTTTGTAAAATAATTGTATAACTTTAAATAGTTGCATGATTTTAACGCCCAATATTGTTTAGTTAGATTTATTGGACTTTTAGACTGTATTTATTAAAATTTATTTTAAAAATTGTATATTATTTTAAAATGTTTGTTTTAAGCCCAAGCGTAGATTTTAAATCTATTTTTTACTGTGTTATTAAAGAAAAGATGAGAACACCTATCTTAGGACATTACTTTTAGTCATAGATGGGTAGGTGAATTTCCTTCACCTCGTACATTGTAATTTGTTGTAAATGTATTGTAGCTTTTGAAAGAATGTCTATGGGTTACTATTGTAAAATGAATATAGAAATAAAAATTTTTATTATTATTATTATTATTATATGTTTTGCCCTAACATGCATTTTAAAGCCATAACTTTAAAACCCCACATTTTTTACCGATTTCAATGAGAAAATACGGAAAATCACGAACTGACGCTAAACTACGCTCTTTAAAAAATAAAAATCCAAAGAGAAAAATTTGAAGGCTGTTTAGATTTTCTATGACTTCTGTGTATACTTTTTTCAAAAAAATTATATTAAGCCCTCAATCTTAAAGAAAACATTTTTACCACAAGAGCATAGAACTCACCAATTTCAGCAGATATGTTCATTTTTTATTAAACAACATAAAAAAATGTAGCAAATAAAGCAATTTCAAACACAATTTTATCAGCCGTTTTTGAGAAAATCGCAAAACATTAAAACGAATTGCACAAATAAACTGCTATATCCGGTTGACCGAATTTTTCTAGAATTCCTAGACCTAATGTTTGTACGTTGCAATCTGCTCAATTTATGAACGAAAACCAACCCTAGATGAGAATGATATGCATGACGTGTGAATGAGATGTAGCCTTGTACAGACTGAGAGAGTATAGTGAATTGAACCCCAACCATCAAAGTACACCCCTTACCATTGTCTAATATTCAAATCCGTGTAAAGTAACCACGCATAGTAGGGTATGAACCAGGAACCACGTTTTCGAAAATCAGGTGTTAAACAGCTGATTCGTGCGATGACTTTGTCACTAGACCGACCCGGTGGGTTAACATGAATCTTTTTTTGTTTTTAATTCCTAATTTGTGTACGTTGCAATCTGTTCAATTCAGAACAATAAGCAACCCCATGACCCAATGAGATGAGGATGATGTGTATGACGTGTAAATGAGACTGTGTAGTCTTGTACAGACTCAGGTCGACCATTCCTGAGAGAGTATGTTTAATTGAACCCCCAACCATCAAAGTACACCGGTAACAACTGTCTAGCATTCAAATCCGTATAAAAGTAACTACCTTTACTAGGATTTGAACCAGGAACCTTCGTCTCCGAAAATTAGCTGTTTTTGGCGACGACTTTCCCTCTAGACCAACCCGGTGGGTTTGAATCTTAAGGTAAACATGGATCTTAAGGTCACATTTAAAAAAAATCATAATCATTACTGATTTCAATGAAAAAATACAGTAAATCACTAGCTGACGCTAAACTACGTTCTGTAGAAAATATATCAAAAAACTAAAAGTTGTAGGATTTTTGATTTTCTCCAACAATTCTGTTTATAATTTTTCGTAAAATAAATATTAAGACCTCAATCTCAAAGAATCTGTCTTTCACCACACGAGCACTGTCTCCAAAAACTTCAGGAAATATGTAACTTTTTCTATCTTGTAGAACACAAACAATGTAGCAAATAAGACAATTTGAAAGACAAATCGTAATATGTTTCTACGGAACCGTAAAGAACTAAAAAAGATTCACAAATAAACTGCTACGGTTGACCGCATTGGATGAAAATATCCGTTTTGAGTTAACTTGTAGCATGTAATTTAAGTTCCAATTTTTAACTTTGTGTACTTTTTCGATCTTGAGATGTTTTGTTCAAATGCGCGCGGGCGCACAAATACAAAAACAATTTTTGGCTCAAATCCTAGAAAAGTTACTTTTATACGTACTTGATTACAAGGCACTGGTTACCGGTGTACTTTGATGATGAGGTCCAATTAACCACACTCTTTCAGGAATGGTCGGCCTGGGTCTGTACAAAACTACATCTCAAATTACATGTCATATACATCATCTTCATCTCATTGGGTGATGGGGTTGCTTATTGTTCTAAATTAAACAGATTGCTACGCACACGTATTAGGGATAAAAAAATTATTGTAGAATACCCTAGGCTAATCACATATGATAGGGCATGCGTGAGTTTACGCATTTGTGTACTTCTTTCGCTCTAAAGAAAAAACTTGAAACAAATTGGGCTGAAGCTTAAGCACAAAGTTTCATGCATGCTCTCATTAACATCGTTAAAAAAAGAAACTAAGAAAATAGTAATGCCCCTGCTTAACACGAATCTGTTTTATCAAAACAGTTATGTATAACTGATTGCGTCAATATTAAATGAAGGCGTTTATTTATATTAATTTGTTTCTAACAGGACTAAAAGGAGAACTGTGTAAGACAAGCGTCTCCATGGTAAGTCATCGGATTATGTTTTATTGGATATGTACTCTAACTTGGAGATTAAGTAAAGAGTCGTAAAAATTTACTTTAGAAATAGGTATTGTAGGCCTATTTGTGAAATGACTAAACCTGGCTACGATCATCTTTTAGACGACAACGTTGAGTAACTGACGTTGAGGTTGATTTAATAAATGGTGTAAAGTATTAAACATGAAATTAAATTAATAGAATTTTGGTGTTATACTAAATGCACCATGGTATACCAACGCCAACATGCATGGTGATTTGGGTGTGCAGACTGTACGAGAAGAAATACGAATTTTCAGTGGTAAATACATCAAAACGAGCAGGTGGAGTGTTATTTTAATTGGACTCTATCTGTTTGGTCCAGGGCTAAAAAAATAGTTCTGTTTCTTATCACATAGTCAGCCACTTATATGACTGAAATATTTAAGAACAGAAGAGGTAGATGTGTAAAAGACACTAGTCAGAGTTATCTCCTCTGAGAGTAATGAATTTCACTATGTAGCCAGACCCTGTGGTGAATGAAGTGAAGGTGTCATTTGCAGGGTGGAAAGTGAGTGCTTTTCGGAGGGCCTGGCATGCTGATAAGCATACTCTTTCAACTCAGTGAGGAAGGCAAAAGTAAACCAACTTACTCCTCATTTTTACTTAGTAAAACCTCTAGAGGTTCAAACCAGCCTTTCGGCTGTTGACCTAAACAACAACAAATACATCAAACGTCTGAACAACCACGTAAATCACTTAGCATTGAATCTTTTAGACAACAGCAATTATGTTCCTAGCCTAAAACGTGCTATAGTACTGGATCTCCCAGGGTGATTCTGATAGCTTGATTTTAAATTTTAAATAATATTATAATGTTAATATTCTGTCGATGATTGGTGTGTTTGAGTGTGAATCTTGTAAATAACTGAATGAACATTTTTAATTATCTCCAGTAAAGTTCTGCGAACATATTTCGGAATCATATGCTCATTATTACTTTTGTTATGTTTTTAAAGGGGTTTTTGGGTTTTTTTTTTAATTCCTAATTTGTGTACGTTGTAATCTGTTCAATTTAGAACAATAAGCAACCCCATGACCCAATGAGATGAGGATGATGTGTATGACGTGTAAATGAGGTGTAGTCTTGTACAGGCCCAGGCCGACCATTCCTGAGAGAGTATGGTTAATTAAACCCCAACCATCAAAGTACACCGGTAACCACTGTCTAGTATACAAATCCGTATAAAAGTAACTACCTTTACTAGGATTTGAACCAGGAACCTTCGTCTCCGAAAATCAGCTGTTAAACAGCTGATTTTGACAACGACTTTATCTCTAGACCAACCCGGTGGGTAAACCCTATTAATTTAATTTTGATTATAAATAATAATTAAAAACATAGAACGTAAGTTTTAATGTTATAATTTGTTAATTACACCAGTGGGTTGTAATTTTTTCATGCGTTATATCTTATCGATATAACTATAGCCTTTATTGTTATACAACAGATTGTGCATTAAAAAAAAGTTATACGAAAAAACTTTGGTGTGTGATATATACATTTTTCGCTAATAGGACCAATTTTAGACCACGTAAGTTGTTTTTAAACATTTCTGGAAGCTCTTTTTCCAGCTCACATTCTCAACATTTGCTCAGTGTCGGCTTTTCTTCTTTCTTCTGTCCATCTGGCGTTCTGTTTTTGCTGTTTATGGAAGCCCTTAAAGTCCTTAGCCTAATTAGTTATGTGAATTCGGTTCGGTTCATTAAGCTTTATCGGTTTTCTGAATATCCTTTCTGACTTCTTTAAATCATTTATCCGACAACTTAAGTCGATTGTTTAGTGTATTTAAAATTTCTTTTGTCATTCGGTTGCTATCCATTATAATATACAGGTGTCCATAAAATTTTAATCTTTGTTTCTAATCGATTCCATTAATTTTTCATACAATACTACTTACCAATACTTCTTGACCTCGTAATCTATATTATCCGTCTACTATCTTCAGCCCCATTATCTTGCGAACAGTTTTGGTGTGTCAGAAATATATATGCATATACATATTTTTGTTTTTACTTTCTTTTGCTCTGTATGAATATTTTTATAGAAAAAGAAAGCATTGTTTTCGTTTTGTTGTTTCCAAATCGAGTTTTGACCAGAAAAAAGACCATAGGAAGAGAAGCCTTATCTTCACTAAGAAAAAAATTTAGGCGAGCTAAAAAATTTAAATTAGGTCAAAAAATGATATTTTCTGTTTTTTTCTATTTAAAATATTACTTATTCTTTTACTGATCAACTTTCGGTTGACCATTAATTAATAAAATCATTTTTTTTTTGGGTTCAGGGGGTCTGAAAACGTGTAGCTATATATGGTGAAAACTCGATTTCAAAATATTGACATGAAAACAATATTTTCCTTTCTACAGAGGCAAGAGAAATAAGCAATCCTAGGCTAGAGAAAGTAAAAAACCCGCTTAGTTCGTTGCTGTTGAATATTTTTAATTATTGAATTTTTCATCAAGTGTTTTATATTTAAAATTTGCCACATTATAAAATTCCATATGAAACTGGAAGGTACTAAAATTATTTCAAAAAACTAACTTTCCATATGAAACTGAAAGGTACAGTAATTATTTCAAAAAAACTAACTTATAATAGTTAAACATTTTTAAGAATATCGACATAGAGAAAACCAGACTAGATTTTTTTACTCTGGAAAGAACTTTCAGGATGAACAACCCAATAACTCATCACAAGTAACTAAAAATTTATAATCATTTTCTAGCGAAATTTCTAAAAAATAATTTTATTTGTACAATCTAGGTTTATTTTCACTTAATCAAAATTTTATACAATTATCGCACACTTACCTATATTTTTACTTTTTCTTGCCTTATATGAATAAAATAGGGAAGGAAAGTATTGCTTTCATATAGATTTTTCCGAACGAATTTTCACCAGATATATAAGTTTTCAGGCCACATGAACTTAAAAAAACATGTTTTTACTAATCTGTGTGTGGAATATTGTTTGAAATTGCAAGATGCAACTTAAGATAGGTGCCTGATACAGACATTTTCATCAAAGTGGTCAACTGGAAGTAGTATAATTTTTCATTTTTTTTAAATGGCTTCATTCACTACATTTTTATACTCTACAAGATAAGGTAAGCGCTGTGAGTGCTGAAATTCTTAGATAAAAGTAAAATATGTAGTATTTTTAATATTTTGGGGTTAGATTGCAGTTCACGACAAAAGTGTAAACTCATATTTGTAGTAAATAAAAAAAATCTATAACTTTTATTTCAAGTATATTTTTCTAGATTCTATTTTAGAGTCAATCAGTGATTTCCCATACGTATTTTTAAGTTAAACAAAGGTTGTTATTCATTTTGTACAAATATATCATTCAATAATAATATAATATATAATATAGAATAGATATAATATAGAATAATATATCATTCAATCATGAAATTTAGGTTAGTTTTTCATTTTACATTGTTTAAAGAGGACCTGGCATGCTGATAAGCATACTTTTTCAATCATTGAGTAAAGCAATAAACCACTTCAATCCTCGTTTTACTTATTCAAGTTTCTAGTGGTCCAAACCAGCCTTTCAGCTGATGACCTAAACAACAAAAACATAAATGATATGTTTCAATTTTTATATTAACAAGAGAAAGTAGGCCTACTGTGTGTGTTTTACACTAGATTTTTTTATTTAATTAAAAACATTTTAATCCTCGTTATACTTAGTCAGGTTTCTGGTGGTTAACCAGCCTTTCAGCTGATGACCTAAACAGCAAAAACATAAGTGATATGTTTCAATTTTTATATTGACAAGAGAAAGTGCTGTGTGGGTTTTACGTCATATTTTTTATTTAATTAAAACATGACGTATTTTTACAAGCTGTACAGATAGATGTAGAAGGCTAAATGTAAAGAAAAGAATTTTTTATTTGTATTTAATACATTATATTACAATAATTAATTGGTTCAAGAAAATAATTAATTAATTACAACAACAAAAAAATAGGTAGAAACTCAATTTGAGTCAAGCGCTATCAATTAAATTGAATTCAATTAAAGATTTCAATTCACCGTTCGTTAATTCATTGTAAGTTATATCCTAGTGCTTTCATTAGTAAACACAAACATAGGTGATATTTTTCAATTTTTACATTGACAAGAGAAAGTCTTGTGTGTGTTTTTTTTTTATTTCTAATTTGTGTACATTGCAATCTGTTCAATTTAGAACAATAAGCAACCCCATGACCTAATGAGATGAGGATTATGTGTATGACGTGTAAATGAGGTGTAGTCTTGTACAGATCCAAGCCAACCATTCCTGAGATAGTATGGTTAATTAAACCCCAACCATCAAAGTACACCGGTACCACTGTCTAGTATTCAAATCCGTATAAAAGCAACTACCATTACTAGGATTTGAACCAGGAACCTTTGTCTACGAAAATCAGCTGTTAAACAGCTAAAGTATATGTTTTAAACCACATTTTTTTAATTAACTAAAACCATGATATATTTTTACAAGCTGTACAGATAAATGTAGGAGACTAAATGTAAACAAAAGATTGTTTAATAATATTTTTATTTGTATTTATTACATTATATTACAATAATTAATTGGTTCGAGAAATTAATTAATTAATTACAACAACAAAAAAAATAGGTAGAAACTCAATTTGAGTCAAGCGCTATCAATTAAATTGAATTCAATTAAAGATTTCAATTCACAGTCCGTTAATTCATTGTAAGTTATATCCTAGTGTTTTCATATTTTGTAAACAATTAATTATTGTATTGTCTGGCGATTGGAGCTCCTGCGTATCTGAATGGAGCAGGTGCACCCGGAGCAAGTGGAGCTTGAGCGGCTTGAGCCAAGTTGTATTGGACGGAACGTTGGATTTCTGGAGATGCTTGTGGGATGTGAGCTCCATCAGCACGGAATCCATTTTCGTCAGCGACCCAGTTAACGGTGATCGGTGTTCCGTCTGGTGCTGTGTAACTGTATGAACCGCTCATCACTTGTGATTCAACTTCTGTGCCAGGGTTTTGGAGGATTCCGCTTGCTTGAGATGAAATACCATTCTCGGTTTCATAACTGAAACAACACATCAATATATTATTATCATAAAAATTATAAATTATCATAAAAACATTTTAGCAATTAACCTCCTGGATGGATAATAGCCAGACAACCAGACGCCTCCAAAGAATACATGTTTTAGATTTGTAAATATTTTTTCTTCTAAATTGTGTAATTATTATAAATGTATAAAAATTTCCTTTTTATTCTGTTAATATAAATAAGCTTCAATCTATCTATATTTTTTTGTTTCAATTTGTTTTTTCTTTATAACTTTTAAGGTTTTAAAATCGTTCAGTTTTGTATTTAAGTTAAGTCAATGTATATACTTTTATTAACTTTTTAATTTGTGTAAGTAATGTTATCAAAACTTCAATGTTAGAATTTTTTGAGGAGGACCATCACTGAGTGGCCTCCTCTCTTGTCATACTTCATTCATAATCATTTACTTATAGTTACTTCGATAACTGATTGTAAATAAATATGTTTCACAAAAAAAACATATTATTATTATTATTATATACAGCTAAAGTTCAGCCTTTTTTAGTTTGCTCCTAATGTAAACAAATAATGACATCACTGAGCATGCGCTTTTATAAAAATGAGTATACGCTGATTATAAAGTAACAACAAAATACTTTCAAAAGTGTTAAAATACAAAATACATTTAAAAGTATTTTTATAAATGAAATTGTTAGGCCTACATCATATCATGACTGATGTTTTAAGTACTTTGAGTACTTATAATTTAACCCATTTAGTCACCTTGGCCATATACATGTACATAAAATTTTACCTATTCTTATGCGCACTAAACTGCGCACATATCGCTTTGCGTAAAATTGGCCACATAGGCCTACATGAACAAATGCTTAAAGAGTCCAGCAAGTGCTGCAATCTGCTGGAACTTTATAAAGTTTTAATAATAAAAAAAATTGTAGGCTACTTTAAGAATATATTTTTATTGCTAATTTGTGTACGTTGCAATCTGTTCAATTCAGAACAATAAGCAACCACATGACCCAATGAGATGAGGATGATTTGTAAATGAGGTGTAGTCTTGTACAGGACCCAGGCCGACAATTCCTTAGAGAGTGTGGTTAATTGAACTCCAACCATCAAAGTACACCGGTAACCACTGTCTAGTATTCATATTCGAATAAAAGTAACTACCTTTACTAGGATTTGAACCAGGAATGTTCGTCTCCGAAAATCAGCTGTTAAACAGCTGATTTTGGCGACGACTTTACCTCTAGACCAACCCGGTGAGTTAAGAATATAATAACTTTTTTTTTAATTCTAAGATAAAAATTCGTGACTGAATGGGTTAAAACGTAGTTAACTTAATAGGAATACAATATGCATAAAGTGGTGGACCCTAGCGTGCACTCTCTAGTAGCTGGCTTTTGTTTGTTGACAGCAGGAGGAACAAACTAAGGACGGCTCAACTGTACTTATATTATGTTGTTGTTTAGGTGATGAGCCTGTAGGCTGGTTTGAACCTGTAGAGGTTTTACTAAGTAAAATGAGGAGTCAGGTGGTTTACCATTGCCTTGTTCACTGAATAGAAAAGTACGCTTATCAGCATGCCGGGCCCTCTGAAAAGCACATACTTTCCACTCTGCAAAAGACACCTTCACTTCATTCACCACAGGGTCTGGCTGTATAATGAAATTCATTACCTATTTTCAGAGGGGATAACTCTGATTAGTGTCTTTTAACCTCTTCTGTTCTTAAATGATTCAGTCATTTAATTATCTGACCATGTGATAAGAAACCGAACTATTTATTTTAGCCCTGCAACGAACAGATTGAGTCTAAATAATTTAACAATCCACCTATCTGTTATGGGCAGACTTATTTTATTATACCATACCTTATTCAGCAACCTTACCCATAACAGGCAGGTGGAGTGTTAAATTATTTACACTCAATCTGCTAGTTCCAAGGCTACAAAATAATAATAGTTTTGTTTCTTATCACATGGCCACCTAATTAGATGACTAAAGCATTCAACAACAAAACAGGTACACGTGTAATCGCAGATCCCTCTACTCAGAGTAATGAATTTCATTATCATTAATCCTGTGGTGAATGAAGTGATAGTGTCATTTGGTCTAATATGTTGATAAGTACACTTTTCCACTTAGTGAGGAAAGCATGATAAACCACATCACTCCTCATTTTACTTAGTAAAGCCTCTAGAGGTTCAAACCAGCCTTTCAGCTGATCACCTAAACAACATAATAATTTGGAACATAAATACTCAAAACAAGAAATAGTCTGGGACATTTTAGTTTTTACCACTTGAACACAGCGTTCAAAAAATGTCAGCAGACATTTCAATTACCCTATCATTTTTAATAAAGAAATCGGGTGTAAACACTCATACGACTTTCTCTTGCCAAAGCAAATATGAACAATGTGACTTAACAATTAGTATAATACGTTAGCATTAAACCAAAAAATTAACCTCAAAAAACATATCGATATTTTAATCGTGAGTGAATGATACAAAATGAAAATCAACCCTTAGTTTGGCTTAATAATAGGAAAAATCAATCTTTTACGCTAAATTAGGCTCTGTAGAGGAAAATACTCAAAACAAAAGTTTGAGATCTTTTAATTTTCTATAAATTATATTATACCCACTTTTGTCGTAAAATAGCTTAAGCTGAAATCTTTACAGATCCACTATTTTACAAATTTTCATGAAAAAAAAACAAAAATTACTAATTACTACCAAACTAAGGGTTATACAAAGAAATGTTTGAAATGAAAGTTGTAAATTTTTAAATTGTTTACAATTTTTATTTCTACTTGTTTGCCCTAAAATGCATATTAAGGCCGCAATCGTAAAAAAAACCATTTTTTTCTACAAGTGCACAGCCTTCCCAAGAATTTCAGAAGACATGGCGCTTACCCTATTTTTTAGAGTATGAAAAATATAGTAAATGAGGCGATTTTTAAAAATATCGTAGGGATCCGTTTTTGAGAAAATCGCAAAAAGGTGAAAAATGACACGATAAACTACTACTTTCGGCTGACCGATTTGTTTAAAATATTTATGTCAAGTCCCCAAGTAAGTTATCTTACTAACGTTTTAATTTTCAACTGTCCGCTAATTCGTTCTTGAGATATTTTGTTCACACACAGACCAATCGTTAATGCCGGCCGCATTGGCGTAGTTGGTCTCATCATGCGGTCTTGGGTTCGAATCCCATTCAGGCATGGCATATTTTCATACGTTACAAATTCACCATTCATCATTCACCGTCTGCATTAGCAGTAATTGCAGAAGAGCCGGACGTTAAACCAAAAAGCAAAATAAGGACCAATTAGTAAAAATAATTTTTTTGTGCAGGAGGTCTAAAAATGTGTATGAACATCGATATGAAAACAATACTTTCCTTCCCAGTGTGTTTATATAGGACAAGCAAAAGTAACAAAAGTTAATCTAAATCAGTCTAATAGAAGTTAAAGCTAAATGTATGCCCATCCCTTTTAAATAAATTTTTTGGGTTTTTAGTATTTTATTTTATGTATTTAGGAAAACACGTTTGTCTCTTGGAGCCGTTCTCTATCTTCGAAAAGAAGTGTTTTTTACACCCTCACTGTCCAATTAAATCACTTTTTTCCATTATTATTATTATTATTATTATTATTATTATTATTATTTATGTTTAAAAGTACATTAATTAACACATAAAATTAAAATTTATTCTGTAATATTTTTATTTTATAATGTAAGGTTGTTTTTCTCATTGTTCCACTTTGGCGGTTTTTTAATAATGTGAACAATATATTGTAATGAATGAAATAAAGTATATCACTTTCGAGACGACAACCGTACGTGATACGGCCGTGATGATATACACCGAGTGACGGCAAACGTATGTCATACGGCAATGGCAATATACATCCCTAGACGGCAAACGTATCTCATACGTTTGCTACTTTCACATTGTTAGCCTATAAATGTGGCTACCCGTTTTCACAGTTATTTAGTTCACTTTGTTCTTCGTTTACCTACAGCGATAGTTGACCGAATCGATTAGTATTTTCTGATATATCGACGATACTATCGACCGCTACTTAATGCGTGAGATCGAACCGTAGCGTCTACTACCGAGTACCGACATAGCGTGTTACAAGGCCACGTTGTTTGCAGTGTATGTGTTTTACTGTTATTGTGCTATTATACATTTCATGAAACTATGTCTAGAGATACATTAGATTGTTTTGCAGAAGATTCTGGGTCGGAATTAGATGACACGGACATTGATGAATCATACGACCCTGCGAGGAATGAAAGCGATAATGATATAAAATCTTTCGGAAATGTGTAAATTAGCGTAATTGTAAATAGTATTATTTTATAAATAACTTAATAATTTACTCAAACTAAATATATGGTTAAAAAGAGAAAATTTTAAACTTTATTTTCATTTAATACCCTTGTTGATAAGAACTGGAGTGACTGCACACTGATTTTTTGAAAACTTGAAAAAATGTCAGTCTACAGTGCAAGGTACGTATAGTTTACTTTAGTCTGTAGTGCATAGTCGTGAAAAAAATGGTAGACTGGAAAGTGATATTCTAGGTAGAATGCATACACCAATACGCTTTATAATGTTGAATCTGCCCATAACAGACAGGTGGAATATCAAATTATTTACACTCAATATGTTCGTTGCAGGGCTAAAATAAATAGTTCTATTTCTTATCACATGGTCAGTCAATTAAATGACTGAATCATTTAAGAACAGAAGAGGTAGAGGTGTAAAAGACACTAATCAGAGTTATTTCCTCTGAAAGTAATGAATTTCATTGTACAGTCAGACCCTGTGGTGAATGAAGTGAAGGTGTCATTTACAGAGTGGTAAATATGTGCTTTTCAGAGGGCCCGGCGTGCTGATAAGCGTACTTTTCCACTCAGTGAGTTGTGGCAATGGTAAACCACCTCACTTCTCAGTTTACTTAGTAAAACCTCTAGAGGTTCAAACCAGCCTTTCGGCTGTTGACCTAAACACAATGTTGAATATGAATTGACTTACGCGTAGTTGAAGGAGCCATCGAAGCTGGTGTCTTGTGATTGTCTGAGAATAGCTGCGTATGGGTATTGACCTGGGTATTGGGCTGGTGCTCCAGATAGACCGGGTTTGTAGTATGGGCTACCAGCGGCTGGCGCTCCGCTGATTGGGAGAGGTGCTATTTGGGCATTGCAAACTCCCAATAATACTGCAGCTACTACCTGTAACACAATCATTCATTATTTTATTAATAAACATTCACCTTTTCTATCTATTTTGGAAACATTTTTAGTACATACTTATATTATAAAAACAAAGTGTGTTTTTTTTTTTTAGAATAATATATTTTACTACTGCCCATAACAGACAGGTGGAGTGTCAAATTTTTTACACTCAATCTGTTAGTTGCAGGGCTAAAATAAATAGTTCTGTTTCTTGTCGCATGGTCAGCCAATTAAATGACTGAATCATTTAAGAACAGAAGAGGTAGAGGTGTACTGTGACACTAATCAGAGTTATTTCCTCTGAAAGTAATGAATTTCATTATACAGCCAGACCCTGTGGTGAATGAAGTGAAGGTGTTATTTGCAGAGTGGAAGATATGTGCTTTTCAGAGGGCCCGGCATGCTGATAAGCATACTTTTCCACTCAGTGAGGAAGGCAATGGTAAACCACCTCACTCCTCGTTTTACTTAGTAAAACCTCTACAGGTTCAAACCAGCTTTTTGGCTGATGACCTAAACAACAACAATATTTTACTACGTGTAAGAGGGGGTCTACCCACAAAATTATATTATTTTATTTTTAATTTAAGTACTCAAACCACATGCATCAGTCTGCCAACCGCATTGGCGTAGTTAGTAACGTGCTCATATCTCATTATGCGGTCGTGGGTTCGAATTCCACTCAGGCACGGCATATTTTGATACGTTATAAAAAATCATTTCATCCTTCACATTACAACCCAACGTCGTCGCTAATGATCATTGTAGTTGATGCGACATTAAATAAATAAATTATAAAAAAATTTTTTTCAAATAAACGTGGTAGACCCATCGGGTTGGTGTAGAAGTAAAGTCGCCGCCAAAGTGAGCTGTTTAACAGCTAATTCTCGGAGACGACGGTTCTTGGTTCAAATCCTAGTACAGGTAGTTACTTTTATACGGATTTGTGTAGTAGACAGTGGTTACATGTATACTTTGATGGTTGGGGTTCAATTAATAATACTCTCTCAGGAATGGTCGGCCTGGGTCTGTACAAGACTACACCTTATTTACACGGCATGTACATCATCCTCATCTTATTGAGTCATGGTGTTACTTATTGTTCTGAATTCAACAGAACACACATTAGGAATAAAACAAAATATGTGATAGGCTAGATTCCCCTCCATAGCAATACCGTTTATTTTTTTGTTTACAGAAGTACAATCAAACCTACGTAGCCCTGAATATCTTACATTAAATATAATTAATAATTTTAAAATTTATGCACTGTATATTTGGTAAGTTTTCCCATTACATGCAGAAATTAATTGCGCTTGATCTGCTTGATTATTTTATTAGGTGTTAAATTATTTACACTTGATCAGGGCTACAAAACTTGTGTGTATTTCTTATTACACGGTCAGCTAATTATATGATTGAATCATTTAAGAATAAAAGAGGTAGAGGTGTAAAATACATTAGTCACAGTTATTTCCTCTCACAGTAATGAATTGCATCATTATACAGCCAGACACCGTGGTAAATGAAGTGAAAGTGTCATCTGTAGGGTGGAAGTAAATGTTTTTCTGATGGCCTGGCATGAAGCATACTTTTCCACTCAGAGTGGAATTTGATGGTGAACCATCTCACTCCTAATTGTAAAACTAGTTTAGGTTCAAACAAACCTTTTAGCTAATAACCTAAACAATAAAATACGTTTTTCATAAAATTTTGGACGAAAGTTATTATAAAGATTGTTATTTTATTAAACATCCTATGTAGGATTTTTAAACAGCCGTATTATTTAAAATTGAAATATATATTTTCTAACCACCAGAATACGGTAACATAAAACATTTACCAATGTTTATAGCGCTTTCGTGTATCTTGTACACATCTTCAGTAAATTAACATTTATTACAAGTCAAAATTTAAAACTTCCTGCTCCTACCATGGTAGATAAGGAATCCTTATCTATTCTTAATCCTTATCTGATTCCTTATCTACCATGGTAGGAGCAGGAAGTTTTAAATTTTGACTTGTAATAAATGTTAATTTACTGAAGATGTGTACAAGATACACGAAAGCGCTATAAACATTGGTAAGTGTTTTATGTTACCGTATTCTGGTGGTTAGAAAATATATATTTCAATTATAAAGATTGTATGTAAAGTTTATTACTATCGTAAGGGGATGATTGTATTATAAAGTGTAAATGTTTGATTGAAATGCCTGAATTTTAGACTAAATTTTTTTATTCCTACTTCATAAACAATCAAAATATATTGAAACCTATTTAGATTTACGACAACCAAAATTACAGTTCAATTAAACATTCCAATTTTTTCACTTTATTTGTATTTATTTACACCTGTGCGGATTTGTACAACCAGTAAATGAATTGGAAATTTCAGAAAGCACAAAAGTCAAAATACTAACTTTAGACTAATGTTGTTCCTGAAGGAAAAAAAGTAAAATTCTTAACTTCTGTTGTTTCTGTACGACATTATTTTGTTAAATAACCGCAAGAAAATTGTGTTATGCAGTAATCTTTATTTATTAATTACACTAGTGACTTGAGGAATATTTTTAATACGATAAAAATTTAAATTCTTGACTTTTAAGAAACAACTTGGTTGTCTGAAATATTCACCTTTTAGTTTTGTCATCAATAATTTATAGTAATTTTCTCCTATATACAGATTTTTACGCAAAAATGTTTATTTTCTAAAGTGTAAGATTTCAGCATTAAAGTATCACCCATTTTATTTTCAACGGGAACAAAGGCTTTAGGATAAGTCTTATAACATAAAGATAATCTCTTAGCATATATTAGTAAAGGGACGTATGTGGTGATTTTTGTAAGGAATTAAGTATTTACATACTTTCAATCTAGAAATATACTAAAGCAAAAAAGGCATAATTTTGACTAATAGGATTTTTGAAATGACTGATTCAAACATGCATACATATTTCAAAATACAGTACATTTATAAACATGATGTTAGACGTTAAAGAAGAATATTTCTCATTAGTAGGACTCGTCTACTTAACCCTTTATAGGGCAGTACTACGGAGATAATATATATGTTGTAAAATGTAAAATTTTGTTTTACAGGGACTTGAATAGTGTATTTGTAGTGTCAGAACAGTAAGATATTTCTCTTTTTTACTTTCTCTTGCCTATATGAATATATAGGAAGGAAATAATTGTTTTCATGTCGATTTTTCGAAATCGAGTTTTCACCGGATCTATACGTTTTCAGACCCCCTGAACCCAAAAAACATGTTTTTAGCGATTGGTCTGTGTGTGTGTGTGTGTGTGTGTGTGTGTGTGTGTGTGTGAACAGAATATCTCAAGAACGGAACATTGTACGAACTTGAAACTTGAAACTTAAGTTACGTACCACTACCGAACTCGACACGAACATTTTCATCAAAATCGGTCAACCGGAAGTGGTAGTTTATTCGTGTAATTTTTCACTTTTTTGCGATTTTCTCAAAAACTGGTCCTACGATTTTTTTTAAAATCGCCTGGTTTACTTAATTTTTTATTCTCTACAAGATAGGGTAGGCGTCATGTTTGCTGAAATTCTGGGTGAGGCTGTTTTCACGTAAAAACGTTGTTTTTTTAAGATTACAGCTTTAATATGCATTTTAGCGCAAAATTTTATATAATATAAGTTGTAGAGAATTAAAAATTCTACAACTTTTATTTTAAACAATTTTTTGTATAACGCTTAGTTTAGCGGTAATTTGCGATTTTCTGTTTTTTTTCTCACGAAAATGTGTGAAAAATTGATTTTTTTAAGATTTCGGCCTTAGTATGCATTTTACGACAAAAGTGTATATAATTTAATTTATAGAAAATTAAACGATCTACAACTTTTATTTAGAGCATTTTTCTCTACAGAGCCTAGTTTAGAGAGAAAGAGTGATTTTCCGTATTTCTAAGCCAAACTGAGGTTGATTTTCATTTTGCATCATTCACTCATGATTAAAATAAGGTTATGTTTTTGAGGTTATTTTTTGTTTATTTCTAATATTTTATTATTAATGTTAGGTTTATTGTTAATTATTTTCATTGGCAAGAGAAAGTTGTGTGTTTCACACCAGATTTTTATGTTAAGCCTTAGTAAGTGTATTACCAAGGAACGTTTATTGAAATGGGAATCACATAATGTTTAGTGCTAAAAATGCTTATTAAAACTACTTGTAGTCGTATATAACAGAAAAATGTGTAGAATAACTTATCTCAACTTTATATTAGCATGAATGCTTTACCGTAAAAAACTCGAATTTTCTAAGCTCTGTACTAAAGTAACAACAAAACAACACTGGTATGAATCCTTACCACATTCGTGAAACTCACGAAGC
Source organism: Catonia carolina (assembly GCA_035578175.1). Lineage (NCBI taxonomy): Eukaryota > Metazoa > Arthropoda > Insecta > Hemiptera > Achilidae > Catonia > Catonia carolina. The sequence goes on from JAQMRL010000006.1 coordinate 72,861,687, forward strand.
AAATGGTCGCTGCCCGCTAATTTCAAAATGTGGATAGCCTATTTACCAAAAACATCTATAAAACCATAAAATGCCAAATGGTTTAACTACACAGGTTATTCTTTAAAAAAAATCTACCTTATTGCCAGTAGTGTAATATAAGAAGCATTTATACACAAAAACAATTCACAGGACAAACTGAATACTTTCACACGTAACGTAAACATAAACATAAACGTAACATAAACATACATACAACAGATGATTTCCTACCGTCAGTTGTGAAAAAAATAAAACAAAAAAAAAAAGAACATAAAATAATTTAAAGAAAATAAAAAGAACATTCCTTTTTTTATACAAAAAAAAAGGATTGTTAGAAATTGATTCCGTTTTAAAAACTTTTAAAGAGTTAGAAGTGGATTTATCTTTTTTAAGTATCAAAAAACATTTTTATAATTGGAAGATAATATTGTCAAAAGAAAAAAGGAATACAGTTTTAGAAGAGTTGGTGCAGAAAAACTTTCAAGAAATTTTTAAAACATTTTAAGAATTTTAAAAAACATTTTAACAATTTTAACAATTTTAAAGGTTTTTAAATATTTATAAACAAAGTCTTAATAAATATCTTGAGTGGCCGGATTTAAAATAGTCTATTGGATTTTGGAACTTCTGGGACAGTAGTAAATATACTTACCAAAGACCTATAAAGGGTTAATTACTAAAATCAGTCGATTTATAAGTAAGTGTATTAAATGTAATTTGGACTGTATTAAGTTAAGGGCACTGGTGAAGCCTATACCTGTAATGTTAATATAGGTACACATATTTTCTGGAACTATTTGAGATAGCTTCAAATTTTTTTTTAAATGAATCTTTATAAATTTTACTATGTTATAACATATCCTTTTCAGAATTTTTTGAGTACAAATTTTCTCATGAATTTTTAAAGTCATATATGCCTGTCGAGAATAAAGAAACCACCAAAAACATTTTCTCCCTTCCAATGTGTTATATTTTAATGAGCATATGTTACAAGTTAGATCTATAGGCATACATTAAGCCCTAAATGTTTGAAGCAAAAATCTTTTATAGCAACTGATATAATATAACACTCAACTGGTATCATCATTTTTTGTGACATAACTGGTATCAGCGGTCTGACAGACCTCCAAATTTGTTTTTTTTTTAAGTTCTTCATACTCATTTAATTAATTTGTTTTAATATTAAACTTATAAAACCATGTATAATCGAAGATGTAAATGTAAAATACTTAGCATAAATGCAAAATTACTTTTTAAAAAAGTAAAAAACGAACACTAAGCATTTTTTTGACTTTTACTTCCATTTTGAACAGAACAATAAAATTTTTGGGCCCTAGAAACATTCTGTGGTCTAATAATTATAAATAAATAAGTATTTAATATGATAAAGACAAATTTATTTACAAAATTATGATGTACAACTTACATTTTGGTTCCGAGTTTTGCTAATTATGTCTATTGTTGGGCAGTACACTCTGACAAACATTTATTAAAATTTATTCGTTTTTTTTACTTTTTGATTATTTACAATAAAATTTAAAGATTTTTATGTTAATAAAAATTCACATCATTAACACGTACAACTTGTTTACGTGATGGATCTAGTTGTGTTGAAGCCGCTTCAGAAATTTTAAATGTATCATCCATAATGAAAATTTTATAAAATTACATATGAAAATATTTTATAATAGTACTAAACAAAGAAATGATGTATGAAAAATTATTGTATATTCATTAAAACTTTAAACAATCCATGTACTACTTGGTTTTAAAGTCGTCAAAAAGTTACACAACTGGTATCATAGGTCCAGGAGACCGCCAGTAGAAAACAAAATACAAATAACTCGCAACTTGTTAGCTCGTACCGAAAACGATCTTGATCACGCATAGTTCAAACAACAGTTGAAAGGTATACAAAATATACGTGATGTCGGGCCATTGGGAGGGAAGTGTTGGAGGGGTAAAAAATGACAGCGGTCTCACAGACCGCATGATACCAGTTGAGGGATAATATGTGTACCTAAAGTTGAGAATAAAAGTTTTACGGGAAATGAGCATTAAAAATTGGTGGGCATTAAAATTGATGGTAATAATGCACAAAATGTAAATAAACTCTCAGTAACCAAAACAATCATTCACTTTCTTTAGATTGTATTACCACCGGGTTGGTCTAGAGGTAAAGTCGTCGCCAAAATCAACTGATTTTCGGAGACAAAGGTTCCTAGTTCAAATCCTAGTAAAGGTAGGCACTTTTATACGGATTTGAATGCTAGGCAGTGGTTACCGGTGTACTTTGACGGTTGGGGTTCAATTAACTATACTCTCTCAGGAATGGTCAGCCTGAGTCTGTACAAGACTACACCTCATTTACACATCAAACGTATCATGATCATCTCATTGGGTCATGGGGGTTGCTTATTGTTCTGAATTGAACAGATTGCAAAGCACACATATAGGCCTAAGGAATTAATTATAGATTGTATTGAAATCAGGTTAACCAACTTAAATATTAATACAAAGAGGTAAATAATATTTAGAAAACGCTATAAAAATTTACAAAATATTTTATAACGAAATTAAGGAAAATTGAAGAAGAATAAATCGTAAAAACGGTGAGTTCAGAAGCTTGCAAAGCTTCAAAAAAAATTAATTTTTAAAACTTTTAATCTATGTAGTTTTACAATATTACCGCCATTTTAAAGAGGAAATTTCAAACTTTATATTAGCACTAAAAACTGAAAATTGATTTTTTTTAAATTTTGCCTGCACTAGTGCCCTTAAGTTAACCTAAATCTGTGCTCCACCTCCTGCTAAACCTACGATATGGATTGACTGGTAAATGTGAAGAATTTAGTTCACGAATCAATGGATTGGGGTTGTTAAATAATTTTAATCTAAAGCGTTGATACATTTCGTATGGTGTAATGGAAATTAATGGTATCTTTAGATACAATTTAATTTCAAGTAGGCTAAATTAAATTATTATATTTTAAATAATGCAAAAAATGTTTAAATGTACTTACCAAAGAGTACATGTTGACTTAGATAATCCAGGTGTCTTGGATACCGAATAGAACCCTGACGATTAGTTGAATGATCCGTATGTTTCAAATCGACTGTATTTATAGATCGAACCACAATTCCAATTTAATTCAGTTGAGGTATAGGACAGCCCCTTTACCTTTAGGACAGTCATCCAGATGATCCGATGGAGGGGGAAATGAAGAAGATTAATGATTAGAGATTAAAATGGTGGTGGTCATATCGTTTCAGACTTGTTAAAGATCTAGTTTGCTTTTTTTGTAGTTTCTTTCTTTTTCTAATTCACCTTGTGGTCTGGCCGGTTAATCTTAACCTAACTTAGATTTGCTTACTTGGTGAGGACATGGTAGGGAGAATCCGAAATGTAATTTGTATTAACTTCGTATAGGGTGTATCAAAAAAATATTATAAATATAGAAAAGTTAGTATAGGCAAGTTAGATATAGGACATCATTCAATAGAAGTGGTAAAAAGTTTTAAATATTTAGGTGAAAGCATTCATCACAGACTCTTAGAACATTCTCCTGGAATGACAGACTGAACAAAATTAAAATCGGACAAAAACTCACCCGGAACGTTTGCAAAAAGAAATCACTTTCAGTTAACACGAAAATTAAACACTACAAAACTACTCTACGAACGTAAATTTTATATGTTAGTAAAACAATAGCATGGATCGATGGGTCAAGCCGTTAAGGAGTCGTGCAGAAAAATAGAACGCAGGATTCTCAGAATCCTGCGAATGGTAAAAAACACTTAAATGACAATACAGATTACTACCCATAACAGTAGGAATGAAAAAGATGGGTGTCCTACTTTGGTCATATCCTCAGGATGTCACCCGACAGACTTTTCTACAAAATAGTCAAACACATGTTGAAATCCAAATCCCAGATCCAATATACTTGGTATAAAGACATACTAAAGGAGATGCAAGAGCTGAAATTAACTGAACAGGACTGAGTTGAAACATCGCTCAAATACAAACAGATAATCAAAGACCACCCCATTTGACTTACCACAATAATTGTACCTTAAAGACCGGTACGGGTTTAATCAGAGGAAGTTTGCCCAAAGCGTTCTGAATGCTTAAAGGAGTACCATCGCAAGCTAAAGGCTTCTAAACTGACTTAAATGGTCCATTAAGACCAAACAAGAAAAAAAACATACACAAAATTTGATACAATCAAACAGAGAACAATATCATTCTTTGGACACCTGATTAGAACACCAGAAGATAGGATTACACGAAAGATTAAGTTTAAATTATTCATCAGCAACAACAACTCATCAGCATGGATAAAAGAGATTAAGGATGAGATGGAAAAATTAGGAATAACCTTGAAATATCTTAAGGAAAAGTCGGGAAATTAAATTTGTTTTAAGACAAAAACACAAGATTCTAAACAAGACAGGAGAAAAAAACCATCTACAAAAAGGATTTTTTTCAGAAGAGGAAAGCGAAAGAAGATTAATCCAAATGAAGAAGTATTGGGGGGAAAAAAAAGTTAACAACATCAAAAGATTCCCCTATAAAATGAGTAAAGTGGTTCAATACGCCCATAAAAATATTTTAAAAAAATGTAAGAAAATATTTGGATTGTCTAAGCGTTTGGTAGAAAACAAAACTTGATTGTGAGTTATGGTACTTATTTACTTATTTTTCGCATAACAAAAAGGTGTAAAGTTAAATTATTTGCACTCGATCTTCTAGTTCCAGGGTTAATGTCTTTTACACCTGTATCTCTTCTGTTCTTAAATGCTTCAATCATATAAATTGGTTGACCATATTGCAACTAGTTACAGAAATACTTTTTGTAGCCCTGGAACTAGCAGATCGGGTACAAATAATTTAACACTCCACTTGCCTGTTATGGCTTCATCGCTTGTAAATTAGAAAAAAGTAAATTATTCTTAAATTGGAATAACCATGAAAGAAAACAAATTTTGTTTAATTGTAAAATAAGTAATTAAATTAGAAATAGTTTTAAATTTATTAGATATGGTTAAAATTTCGAATGTTTAACAAAATTTAAAATTGTCTCAATTTTTTTTAAACATACTGTATAATTGTAAAGCAAATTGTCATCTCTAAGTGTTTATCTTGTTATTTAAAGAAGAATAAGATGAAAAATAAAAAGAATAAATAAAGATAAAGACGAAACCGACCTATCCGTTTAGTGTTTGTGTCTTTTTGTAAAAGGCTCGAGGCTGGATCTAACCTTTAGGTGATGTTTTATTCTGCATAAAATATGTAATATTAAAATGTTTGGCTTTTGATGTACAGTGTACAATATCGCTTCTTCAAACCACTTCACTGTATGCCAAGGTTGTCCTCATCCTAACATTAACCATCTTACCTGACAAAATTTGTATTATCAAAATTATTTTAAATTTTTATTTCTCAATATATATAATTTTGCCCATAACGGGCAGGTAGAGTGTTAAATTAATTGCACTCGATCTGTTGGTTCCACGGCTAAAAAAAATAGTTCTGTTTCTTATCATATAGTCAGCGAATTATATGAATGAACTATTTAAAAAGAGAAGAATAGAGGTGTAAAAGACACTAGTCAGAGTTATCTCCTCTGAGAGTAATGAATTTCACTAAACAGCCAAACCCTGTGATAAATGAAATGAAGGTGTCATTTGCAGGATGGAAAGTGGATGTTTCTTGAAGGACCTGACATGCTGATAAGCATACTCTTTCAACTCAGTGAGGAAGGCTTTAGTAAACCATATCACTTTTCGGTTTTCTTAGTAAAACCTCTAAAGGTACAAACTATAATTTCGGCTGTTGACCTGAACAAAATTTTTTTTATTTCACTACTTTCTCTGTACCATAGACTGGAGTAAAAATATAGAGATGGAACAAAGGTTTTTCTACCAAAAATTTAACAAATTTTCACAATTCATATTCCTCTGATTGCCTGTACAGGTGGAATGTTAAAGTATTTGGTATCGATCTGCTAGTTCCAGGGCTACAAAAAGTAGTTTTGTTTCTTAGCACATGGTCACCCAATTATATGACTGAATCATTTAGAAACAGAAGAGGTTGAAGTGTAAAAGTCAATAGTCACAGTCATGTCTTCTCCGAATAATGAATTTCATTATACAGCCAGACCCTGTGGTGAATGAAGTGAAGGTGTCATTTACAGGGTGGAAAGTGGGTGTTTGTTGGAGGGCCCTGGCATGCTGATAAGCATACTCTTTCAACTCAGTGAGGAAGGCAATTGTAAACCAACTCAAATTTTGATTTTCTTAGTAAAACCTCTAGAGGTTCAAATTAGCCTTTCGGGTGTTGACCTGAACACAAATTTTTTTATTTTGGCACTTTCTTTGTAGCATTGACTGGAGTGAAAAATATAGACATGGAACAAATGTTTTCTATCAAAATTTTAACAAATTTTCACAATTCATATTCCTTCTGATTGCCCGTAAAGGTGGAATGTTAAAGTATTTGCACTCGATCTGCTAGTTCCAGGGCTACAAAAAATAGCTGTCTCTCTTATCACATTGTCACCCAATTATATGACTGAATCATTTACAAACAGAAGAGGCTGAAGTGTAAAAGTCACAGTCATGTTTTCTCCGAATAATGAATTTCATTATACAGCCAGACCATGTGGTGAATGAAGTGAAGGTGTGATTTTCAGGGTGGAAAGTAAATGCTTTTCAGTGAGTAAGACAATGGTAAACCACCTCACTCATCGTTTTACTTAGTAAAGCCCCTAAAGGTTCAAATCACCCTTTCGGCTGATCACCTAAACAACATTCCTCCGAAGCCAAAAAATGATTCTATAGAATTATATTCATTGGTAGGCCTATGTGTGTGTTTAACTTATATCTATTGGAGCAAAAACTACTGAACTAAATCAGAAGAAATCTGAAAACCAATAAATAAATAAAAATTTTCATAATAATTTATGTAAAAAGATGTAAAATGTAAAACATTCACACGACTTTCTTTTGGAATTGTAAATAATAAAACACAATAATCTATGTTTAATAATTAGTAAACAATGCAAAATTAAAGCATAACCTAATTTTAATCATTATTAAATGACGCAAAATGAAAATCAACCTCAGTTTGACTTACAAATACGGGACATCACTCATTGACGCAAATCTAGGATTACAAAATCAAATTTTTTATCGATTTTGATAGAAAAGAAGTTTATTTTTATCATTTTGTATATAAGTAAAAATCTTATTAACCCGTACTCATTTAAACACCAGTACTCTTCCCATTTTGATAGGCTCTTTCGAAATTCCGTTTTGTCACAAAGATTGAATGAATTTGAATGTCAGATAACGAATGAAATGTTCTTTAAAGCACATAGCGGGAGCCAAGTAATCAGGCATATAAATGGCAATGACGGGATTGGCGATTCAGAGGGTCGATCACTAGTAATTATTCTTTCATTGTTATAATTTGGCCCCCGCCAGACACGTTCAACCCTTCATTTTATACGATTTTTTCCTAAAAAGCATATTTAAGCCGCAATCTAAAAAAATGTTTTATACGAGACCAAAGCTTCCCCAGGAATTTCAGCAGATGTAACATCTCTTACCCTATCATGCGAAGAATAAAAATATAGTTTTAAAGTGATTTTTAACTTCCCTTTACCGTTTCGATTTTAATAAAAATGTTTGAGTCGGGTTTTCTAGTACTTTTTAACTTAAAATAAAAATTTCACCTTTGTAAAAAATTCCGTCAAGATTTTTGTTTACACATACACACACAGACCAATCATTAAAACCATGTTTTTTCGGTTCAGGGGACCTGAAAACGTATGTTGTTTTTACTTGGGTCAACAGTCTCTAGAGGTTTTACTAAGTAAACACGAGGAGTGAGGAGGTTTACTATTTCCTTCCTCACTGAGTTGGAAGAGTGTGCTTACCAGCATCCCAGGCTATCAGAAAAGCACCCACTTTCCTCCCTGCAAATGACACCTTCACTTCATTCACCACAGGGTCTGGCTGTATAATGATAATGAAATCGATTACTTTCAGAGGCGATAACTCTGAATAGTGTGTTTTACACCTCTACCTCTTCTGTTCATAAATAGTTTAGTCATAAAATTGGCTATATGATAAGAAACAAAACTATATTTTGTAGCCCTGGAACCAACAGATCAAGTACAACTAATTTAACACTCCATCTGCCCGTTATGGGCGATGAAAACGTATATTTCCAATGAAAACTCGATTTTGAAAAACCGATATAAAAATAATACTTTCCTTACTTTATATTCATACAGGGTTATAGAAAATAATTGTCAACCAAATTTGGTTATTGTATAAAGTACAGTTCCCGATAACTAACAAAAATTGAAAACGTACGAGGTGTGGCTCTTAAATAACGAGACTGACGTTGTAAAAAAATTTATTTTAATTTTATACATAATCACTTATTGTCACCTTTAATATACACTCCCCTATCCCTACAACGCTCCATGCAAAATTTACATTGTTGGAAACAGTGCTGGAAGTCAACTTCTGTCAGCTCCTTCAGGACCCGTACCGCTTTCTCTTTTACAGTTTCCACAGGCTTAAATCTTGTCCCTTTTAATGCAGATTTTACCTAAGGGAACAGGTAGAAGTCACATCGTGCAAGATCTGGGGAATAAGGTGAAAGTTCTAACACTGAGATGCTGTACTTGGCTAGGAACCTCTTGACAGATAACGCGGAATGAGCTGGCGCATTGTCTTAGTGGAGAACCCATGATTTGTCCTTCCACATTTCGGGACGTTTTTCCCTTACTCTTTGACGTAATTTAGGAAGTACCTCAAAGTAGTAATATTAATTAATTGTTTGACCTTCAGGAACCCAGTGAAGGTACACAATCCCATGGATATTAAAAACAATCATCATTCCTTTAAATTTTGACTTTCTCATTCGAGCTTTTTCGGCTGTCGGTGAAGTTCGGCTCTTCCAGTGCATGGATTGGCGCTTCGTTTCCGGATCATATGTAAAAAACCACGTTTTATCACATGTTATTATCTTCTACCTGTTCCCTAAGGTGAAATCTGCATTAAAAGGGACAAGATTTGAGTCTGTGAAAGCTGTAAAAGAGAAAGCGGCACGTGTCCTGAAGGAGCTGACAGAAAATGACTTCCAGCACTGTTTCCAACAATGTAAAATTCGCATGGAGTGTTGTAGGGATAGAGAAGGAGTGTATATTGAAGGTGACAATAAATGATTATGTATAAAATTAAAATTAAATTTTTTACAACGTCAGTGTCATTATTTAATAGCTACACCTCGTACGTTTTCAATTTTTGTTAGTTATTTTTTTTGTAGTTCCTAATTTGTGTACGTTGCAATCTGTTCAATTCAGAACAATACGCAACCCCATGACCCAATGAGATGAGGATGATTTGTATGATATGTAAATGAGGTGCAGTCATGTACAGGCTCAGGTCGACCATTCCTGAGACAGTATGGTTAATTGAACCCCAACCATCAAAGTACACCGGTAACTACCATCTAGCATTCAATCCATGTAAAAGTAACTACCTTTACTAGGATTTGAACCAGGAACCTTTGTCTCAGAAAATCAGCTGTTAAAGCCTGATTTTGGCGACGACTTTACCTCTAGACTAATCCGGTGGATTAGTTCATTTTAACGGGACTGTATTTTTTAGTATTTATTTTTATATTATTTATTGTACGTAGCTTTTTGTATACTACTTTTATTAAACTGCTATTATATATGTATATTTATTCATTTGTAAAATAAGCTTATAAATAATTTAGGCTTAATATGATATTTAGCTGATATTTCTCTGTAGTAAGTTTGTATTTTAAAATATATTGGTTATTGCTCATAATGTCCCTTATTGTGGTTATGTTTTATTATTTTTAGTTACATTATATAAGTGTGTCCTGTACTTGATTTTGAAGGTCGCTAACATTTGTAAATTTATAAAAATGCAAAATTTTCCTTCGTTCTGTTCAGTAAGTAAGATTAACATATTCATAGCTTAATAAATGATGTAATCAATCCCCGTTTTATTATTTTTCGTTACTCATAAAATTATACTTATAAAAGTATTGTGTTTATGTCAATTTTCACCGGAAATTCATAGCTGACTTAATAATTAATTATAATGTAATCAATCCCCATTTTTATTATTTTTCGTTACTGTTAAAATTATACGTTTATAAAAGTATTGTTTTTATGTCAATTTTCACCGGAAATACAAGTTTTCAAGCTCACTGAACCAAACAAAACTTGTTATTACTGATTGGTCTTTGTGTGTGTGTATGTATGAACAAAATATCTCAATAACGATATAGTGTTCGAAGTTGAAACTTGAAAGTTAAGTTAGGTACTAATAGGGTAACGTCATGAACATTTTAATTAAAATAGGTCAACTGGATTTTTTTTTATTCTTTTGTTTAACGTCCGACTGTTCTACAATTACTGCTAATGCAGACGGTGAAGGATGAAATAATTTTTTGTAACGTATGAAAATATGCCGTGCCTGAATGGGATTCGAACCCAAGACCGCATGATGAGAGGCGAGCACGTTACCAACTACGCCAATGCGGCCGGCATTGGCGTATCTAGATCACAATCCAGGTCAACTGAAAGTTGTAAGTAGTTTTTACGAGAAAATTTCACTTTTTCCAAAAAATTATTTTCTTAATAACGGCTTCTCACATTGTTTTAAAATTGCCTCATTTATTACATTTTCTATTCGCTATTAGATAGTGTCTGCTAAAATTCTTAGGGAAGTTGTACTCTCGTGGTAAAAAAAATATTTTTTCTAAGATTGTAGCCTTGATATAGGTATCATTTTAAAGAAAAAATTACGAGAGTTATTTTTACTTTCTCTTGCCTATATGAATATATAGGAAGGAAAGTATTGTTTTCATGTCGATTTTTCGAAATCGAGTTTTCACCGGATCTATACGTTTTCAGACCCCCTGAACCCAAAAAACATGTTTTTAGCGATTGGTCTGTGTGTGTCTGTGTGTGTGTGTGTGTGTGTGTGTGTGTGTGTGTGTGTGTGTGTGTGCGCGCGCGCGTGCGTGCGTGCGTGTGTGTGTGTGTGTGTGTGTGTGTGTGTGTGTGTGAGTGTGTGTGAACAGAATATCTCAAGAACGGAACATCGTACGAACTTGAAACTTAAAACTTAAGTTACGTACCACTACCGGACTCGACACGAACATTTTCATCAAAATCGGTCAACCGGAAGTGGTAGTTTATTCGTGTAATTTTTCACTTTTTTGCGATTTTCTCAAAAACTAGTCCTACGATTTTTTTAAAAATCGCCTGGTTTACTACATTTTTTATGCTCTACAATATAGGGTAAGCGCCATGTTTGCTGAAATTCTGCGTGACGCTGTTTTTACGTAAAAACATTTTCTTTTTAAGATTGCGGCTTTAATATGCATTTTAGCCAAACCTTTATATAATAAAAGTTGTAGAGAGTTAAAATACCTACAACTTTTATTTCAAACATTTTTTTGTATAACGCTTAGTTTAGCGGTAATTTGCGAGTTTCTGTTTTTTTTCTCACGAAAACGTGAGAAAAATCGATTTTTTTAACATTTCGGTCTTAGTATGCATTTTACGACAAAAGTGTATGTAATTAAATTTATAGAAAATTAAAAGATCTACAACTTTTGTTTAGAGCATTTTTCTCTACAGAGCCTAGTTTAGCGTGAAAGCGTGATTTTCCGTATTTTTAAGCCAAACTGAGTTCGATTGTCATTTTGCGTCATTCACTCATGATTAAAATAAGGTTATGTTTATTGAGGTTAGTTTTTGTTTATTTCTAATATTTTATTAATAATGTTAGGTTTATTTTTAATTATTTGCATTGGCAAGAGAAAGTTGTGTGAGTGTTTCACACCAGATTTTTTCTATCTGCGATTGGTTAGGCGTATAACAATGAAACTAATGAGAATAATGAAATAAATTTATAATCAACACTCACACACATCCTTGTTTACATTTGCCGGCCGCATTGGCGTAGTTGGTAACGTGCTCGCCTCTCATCATGTGGTCTTGGGATTGAATCCCATTCAGGCACGGCATATTTTCATACGTTACAAAAATCATTTCATCTTTCACCGTCTGCATTAGCAGTAATTAGAGAACAGTCGAACGTTAAACCAAAAAAAATCGTTTACTTTTCATAATAATCTCCAATTAAATTGAGGCATTTATCATATCGGTGTACAAGCTTTTCAATAACTTTTTCATAAAACATTGTCACCAGTCACTTGAAATGAATTTTCACGGTGTCTTTCAGCTCATAGTCTTTTTGGAAGCTCCAAAAACCATCACAAAGTTTTACAGTTTCAGAGAGTCATTCAGAGAAGAATGTCACTTCTGGAGTCGTGCTCATCAATGATAAAAGCAGGACGGCTTCATGGTTTTGATTTTGATGATTTTTATAGCACTGCAAGGAGCACAGTGCTGCATTAACGAAACGGCTTGTTGACAAGTTTCAATGGGACATTTTTTATCATCAAGTCAAGCGACGTCCACCTAGAGGAAGACAAAACATGTTTTTGTATAACGCTTAGTTTTGCGGTAATTAATGATTTTCTGTTTTTTTTCTCACGAAAACGTGTGAAAAATCGATTTTTTTAAAAGATTTCGGCATTAGTATGCATTTTACGACAAAAGTATATAATCAAATTTATAGGAAATTAAAAGATCTACAATTTGTTTTAAAGCATTTTTTTCTACAGAGCCTAGTTTAGCGTGAAAGAGTGATTTTCCGATTTTCATGCCAAAATGAGGTCGATTTTTATTTTACGTCGTTCACTCATGATTAAAATAAGGTTATGTTTATTGAGATTAGTTTTTTGTATATTTCTAATGTTTTATTACTAATATTAGGTTATTTTGGTTATTATTTGCATTGAAAAGAGAGAGTTGTGTGAGTGTTTCACACCAGATTTTTATTTTATAACCAATCGGAGGTTGAAGTAAAACAACCCTCGTATAAATTATGCCTTGAGTTAATATCAGAAAATTAATCGACATTTGATATTACCTAAATTCAAATATACTACCACCATTTGAACCTTCCATTCAGTATACTACAGTAGCCTTTCGCATACGGTTAACATTTTATAAAACCTTTTATTTATTCTTTATATCTTATACATCATAATTCTCCTCTGTATTTTTTTTAAAGTTTAATTAATTCATTCAACTAAAGTACTCCAATAGGCAACATCTACTTTGTACCTACGTGTGTTATTCTAAAAAAAAACTAAAATAAAACCTTGGTTTAATTATTAATATTTTTTATATTTGAAATTTATTTATATTTATCAAATTATTACCAGATGAAGTAGATAAATTTAAATTCAATTTAACCTTTATAAATATATTATTGCGCTCCTGTATTTTTTCCGTTCTCTATATCGGCATCATTTTTAAAACCCGGAATTTTGTATTCGTTTCCAGCTAAAAGTTCGTTTGGAGCTAAAAGTAATATTAATTTAAATTGTTCTTTAAAAATGTTTTCGTAGTTTCTTACTATGAAATTATTAGGTAGGCCTACTTTATTTTGTTTTAAATGACGGATCACATAAAAATGCTTTCCCGTTTGAGGAATCCCGCTTGATAAAAACTTGAATGGGTAGACGTGAGCGCTTACCGAGTAGATAAAATAAGGTGTTTGAGAAATGTTTTGCTAACAACTGTCTTTTTAGATCAATGAGATTATGGCAGGTGTTTTTGTGTTACTGTAGATGTACGATTTGCTCTTTAGGGAAACAGTGAACTAAAAAAATATCTATTTCCAGATTTTTAGCCTACCAAGTATTTTCAAATCTCCGCTTTAAATTGATGGTAAAAAATTAAAAATCGGTGAAGTAGAAGTATTTTTATTTATTAACTTTTGTTGGAACTATCGTACTAAAAAAATCGTCCAGTGCTTAATATCGAAAAAATTAGGACTAGATCTAGGCAACAATTTCTGAAAGGCGATGCTGAAGTTAGATTCACAGCGCTTATAAAAATGTTAAACATTTTTGGCAAAAAATATATAAAACAATTTTTTTTTATTCCTAATTTATGTACGTTGCAATCTGTTCAATTTAGAACAATAAGCAACCCTATTACCCAATGAGATGAGGATAACGTGTATGACGTGTAAATGAGGTGTAGTCATGTACAGACCCAGGCCGACCATTCCTGAGAGAGTATGGTTAATTAAACCCCAACCATCAAAGTACACCGGTAACCACTGTTTAGTATTCAAATCCGTATAAAAGTAATTACCTTTACTAGGATTTGAACCAGGAACCTTCGGCTCAAAAAATCAGCTGTTTTTCAAAAACAGTTGATTTTGGCGACGACTTTACCTCTAGACCAACCCGGTGGGTTAATAAAACAATTTAGAAAGGAAAATATAAATTGGTAAAAGGAAAGTAGAGGTACCTAGATAAGGAGGATCCAGATCATCCCCTTCCTTAGCGATAACGGATGAATTTATTTTTCTTCTGATTTCTGTAAATTATATTTTTAAGGTTTAACCTTTTCAGTGCCAAAACAATAATTTAAAGTTTGATCTAAAGCCATTTAATTTGAATAAAGGTGTACAAAAAGTGCTAGCTCTATTTCGAAAACTTGCAGGCGTAACCCTGCAATTGCCAACCAAAATTTCAACGTTACAGAAAAAAATTCTGTTAAAAATAAATTTTCTTATGTTCATAAAAAATAAATCGTTCTAACACTAAAACTATTCAAAATAGTTTTTTTTAGTTTATTTAAAGTCGCATCGACAGCTTGATCATTAGCAATTACTGTGGATTTTGGTACTTGAACCGTGGTTTTAACGTGTTAAAATTTCCAGACCCTAGCCGGAAATCGAACGCGAAACCTTTCGCTTTGCAGGTTAGCGCGCTAGTCACTAAGCCATAGAGGCTGTTTCGAAATAGATTATTCCATTAATGTTTGTTTAAAAGTCTTTTTGTAAAAGTTCGGTTGTCCGGACGTTGGTACTTTATGCATAAATTACTTACGGGCGTCCGGTAAACCGAATGTTATCACTACGTAAAATATATTGACGTTCTGTTTTTCGGACTTGGTACTGCAAGGGTTAAGTACCTTTTTCTTAGTTTCTACTGCGGTAAATTTAAGAGAAGGTAGGGGTCACGCGCATGACCGGCCGTTATGAGTACATACCGTCACTAGCAAATGACGTCACCGGTACTTAAAGCACCAGTTTTTAAAATTCGTTCTTCTGTATTCAAGACTAATATTGAATTATAATTTTTTTTTTATTTTATGGCCTCCATTCACTCCTTACAGCCATCCCAACCTACATAAAAGGAACTAACGGGAAGCGGAGAAGACCTACTTAAGTTGAAGAAGTGCAGCAATAGATAGAAACCTTGAAAACGCTACACTTACCTAATGTATATCAAAGGGGACATTAAAAGAAAAACACTTAAAAATTACATATAGGCTACTGAATTTGTGCAGGTTTTGGCAATGATACCACCCCTATAGCATGAAATTATAACTTAGAGAAACTTAAAGGAGATAGAATATAAATACTAACAAGAAAAATCACCAAGCTAACAGAAAATTAAAATAACAAAATTATCAAAACAGGAAACCTCTATAATAACGTGTCGGGCTACTCAGTTCACCTACCAATTTGTCGTACGCCTGTCCCAACTGGATAAACCTATCACACAACATAATAACATATTCCTCTTCAACTTTCGGTTGACTGATTTTGATGAAAATGTTCGTGTCAGGTCCTCTAGAAGTATTCAACTTATGTTTCAAGTTTCAATTTTGCACGATGTTCCGTTCTTGAGGTATTTTGTTCACATACACACGCGCGCGCGCACACACACACACATACAGACCAATCGCTAAAAACATTTTTTGGGTTCAGGGGGTCTAAAAACGTGTAGATACGATAAAAACTCGATTTCGAAAAATAGACATGAAAATAATACTTTCCTTCCTATATATTCATATAGGCAAGAGAAAGTAACAAGGAGTGAGGTGGTTTACCATTGCCAACACTCACTGAGTTGAAACACACACAGGCTAATCAGTAAAAACATATTTTGTTGATTTCAGAGGCTCTGAAATGTGTACATCCGGTGAAAACTCGATTTAAAAAATCGACATGAAAACCATACTTTTCTTCCTTTATATTTATATAGGCAAGAGAAAGAAAAATTATTAAAAGAATGCTACCTTTCTTTTATTTTGATGCCACCTGACATTTTTAAACCCCAACGAAAACAGAAGAGTTTTATAAGTTTAATGTGTGCATCTGTGTGTCTGTCTGTGACATCGTAGCTCCGAAACGAATGAACCGATTTCGATTTAAGTTTTTTTTTGTTTCAAAGGTGACTTTAACGAGAGTATTCTTTGTTAAAATAAGGCACGATAGGGTAACCGGATAAACCGATTTTTATTTAGATATATGTTTGTTTGAAAGGTGACTTGATAAAAACTGGAATTTGTTAAAGAATAAATAAAATAAACCATGAAATTTTACAATAAAAAATTACAATATTTTTATTTCATCATTTACTGCACTAGGACATAATTTTTTTTTTAATTTTTTCTTATGTTCGATTTACTTTACACAAATTTTTATTAACATATTTTACAAATTAATTAATAATAATTAAAAGAAATATTACAGCGACTCAATTTGAGTCATTTTTTTAAATATTTAATAAAATGTTAATACTAAAATTGGTTTATATTATGCTACACAAATAATTACATTATTTATATAAATTTATTTCAGTTTTCCTTTATAGTTCCGTTTTATTAATTTTATTCAATGATTCTTGTCTCGCTTACTTGTGTAACAGAGTGTCCTGGTGTGGAGGATTTGACAAATTGTATTGGATTGATCTGACAATTTCTTCTGGGATTGGGTGAAGATGAGCGCCCTGAGGTTGGAATCCGTTTTCATCGGCGATGTAATTGACGGTGTAAGTCTGGCCGTCATCTCCGACGTAGCTGTAAGATCCTCTGACAGCTGTAATTGCATCTTCTGGTCCAATTGGTGTTACACTACCCTGAGCTTGAATTTGGATTCCATTGTCTGATTCAAATCTATAAAAAAAATAAAAATATTAATAATTTATTTTATACAATAAATGCTGTAGGAAGAATTTGGAAAAACGTTGGAAGATCTAAAGAGTAAGACCGAAAGATTGAAAATACTAAAAGATAAATACATCAGATTCTGTAGCAAGTTGTAATTAACTGCTGGATTAGTTTTTTTTTGTTTTATTTTTTTTACTTTTGAGACCTCTTAGGATCACTCTAGTTCAAGTTAAGGTCTGTTCCAGTGTCGGTTTTCTTTGAAAAGCGCGCTCTCCTGAGAGTGGCTTCCTTTCGTTCAACTCACATTTTCTTAAAACGTTCCGATCTCTGTTTCCGGTCTTTGTCGGTAAACACCTTGTTGTCACTTTTCTGGTTTTTGGTTTGAATATTAGTATTGACTAGTTGGTTGTACTTAGCTGATTTTGTTAGCATTTTTATTTTATTTTTATTGTTGTTTTGGTCATAAGCCGAGAGAGGTTGGTTTAAACTTCTAGAGGCTTTACTAAGTAAAACGAGGAGAGAGGTGGTTTTTGCCTTCCTCACTGAGTGGAAAAATACGCTTGTCAGCATGGTGGGCCCTCTGAAAAGCACACATTTTCCACTCTGTAAATGACACCTTCACTTCATTCACCACAGGGTCCAACTGCATTATGAAATTCATTACTTTCAGAGGAGACAACTCTGATAAGTGTATTTTACACCTCTACCTCTTCTGTTCTTAAATGATTCAGTCATTTAATAGGCTGAGAATGTGATCAAAAACACAACTTTTTATTTTAGCCCTGAAATTAACAGGTTGAGTGTAAATAATTTGACCCTCCATCTGTCCGTTATGGACAGTATTTTTAAATTATTAAAAAGAACGGAAAAAAGGCCTAGCTGTTTTATAGTGTGTACGAATATGGACCTAACAAAGGTTTGTTTTCAAGAACAATAGTTTTGTTTTATTTTGAATTTGATGGATTTCTAAAATTCAAACCAAGGATAGACCATGGAGGAGCGAGTTGAGCAATTGTTTCAGATGAACAAAGACGACCACTATCAGTCACAAAGAAAGGAACAGGAGAAGAACTTCCAGTAAACTCACTTAATTAATCATTGCGATCTCAAAAGATAAAAAAAAGTTTATAGGGGGAGTGTTTAATTAATTTGATTTCCATCTGCTAGTTCCAGATATATAAACAATAGTTTTTATCAGATGGTCATCCAATTATATGATTGAAGCATTTAACAACAGAACAGATACAGTCAGCTAGACGAATAAATAAGCTTTTTCTACTCGTTTGGCGTTTAATATTTTACTTTTGTTTTCCTAACCATTCAACTTGATTAGTAGCTTTGTATTTGTGTGCATAATTCATTTTCCTGCCAATTACAGACAGATGGAGTGTCAAATTTTTTACACTCAATCTGTTCGTTGTAGGGCTAAAATAAATAGTTGTGTTTCTTATCACATGGTCAGTCAATTAAATGACTGAATCATTTAAGAACAGAAGAGATGGAGGTGTAAAAGATACTAATCAGAGTTATCTCCTCTGAAAATAATGAATTTCATTATACAGCCAGACCCTGTGGTGAATGAAGTGAAGGTGTCATTTGCAGAGTGGAGAGTATGTGCTTTTTAGAGGGCCTGGCATGCTGATAAGCGTACTTTTCAACTCAGTGAGGAAGGCATTGGTAAACCACTTCACTCCTCATTTTACTTAGTAAAACCTCTACAGGTTCAAACCAGCCTTTCGGCTGATGACCTAAACAACAAAAACAACAAATTCATTTTTATAACTTTATATTACGTCAATGATGTGTGTCAAGTCCCGTTTCTAAAATGATTCACGTTATTGATGAAACATTGATAAATCCTAATGGTGACTAATGTGTCATAAATTGGGCGAGTTTTTTCACAAACCTATTACACCTACTTATATTAGATTTATACAAGTCGTATTTTACACGTTGACTGCCGCAGTAAATTTTGTGACACTTACAGCGGGGCCATCTTACTTTTTTTTATTTTTCACACTGTTCCTTTTTCTTCTTATTTTACTTCATTTATTAATTAAAATAAAAACAGCTATTTTTTTTTAAAATAAAGGTGACACACTTTTGGGTCACATGGCCTGATGGAATTATTTTACATTTCAGAGCCATGTGACTTATTTTTGCGTCACAATAAAAAATATAATAAACATAATTGGGTTTAGTTGCAAAGTATTTTAGACTATTTCTTTCTATCAAAATAAGTAAAAGAAATAATAAAATGAAAAATAATAGTAAAATTCTAGTACAGAACAACAAGAAAACAACCTGTAAACGCAATATCCTATTATTTGAAAAAAATACCAACTATTTAAACAGTCTAAGTGTATAATATCACTCTCTGAAGCTGTGGCTTTTGAAACCACAAAACACAGCTTGAAAATCAGTCATGCACTGTGACTTATTTTTGATGCACATGGGCCATTTTTAAAGACAAGTGTGACACATATTTGGGTCACGTAGCAGTCAACGTGTTAAAATAATTAATCGTGTTAAAACGAAGATAATTTTTACTTTCTCTTGCCTATATGAATATATAGGAAGGAAAGTATTGTTTTCATGTCGATTTTTCGAAATCGAGTTTTCACCGGATCTATACGTTTTCAGACCCCCTGAACCCAAAAAACATGTTTTTAGCGATTGGTCTGTGTGTGTGTCTGTGTGTGTGTGTGTGTGTGTGTCTGTGTGTGTGTGTGTCTGTGTGTGAACAGAATATCTCAAGAACGGAACATCGTACGAACTTGAAACTTGAAACTTAAGTTACATACCACTACCGGACGCGACACGAACATTTTCATCAAAATCGGTCAACCGGAAGTAGTAGTAACTTAGTTTATTCGTATAATTTTTCAGTTTTTTGCGATTTTCTCAAAAACTGGTCCTACGATTTTTTTTAAAATCGCCTATTTTACTCAATTTTTGATTCTCTACAAGATTGGGTAGGCGCCATGTTTGCTGAAATTCTCGGTGAGGCTGTTTTCACGTAAAAACGTTGTTTTTTTAAGATTACGGCTTTAATATAAATTTTAGCGCAAAAACTTATATAATAAAAGTTGTAGAGAATTTAAAAACCTACAACTTCTGTTTCAAACATTTTTTTGTATAACGCTTAGTTTAGCGGTAATTTGCGATTTTCTGTTTTTTTTCTCACGAAAACGTGAGAAAAATCGATTTTTTTAACATTTCGGTCTTAGTATGCATTTTACGACAAAAGTGTATATATAAAAGTTATAGAAAAT
Organism: Catonia carolina; assembly: GCA_035578175.1. Taxonomy (NCBI): domain Eukaryota; kingdom Metazoa; phylum Arthropoda; class Insecta; order Hemiptera; family Achilidae; genus Catonia; species Catonia carolina. The sequence continues at coordinate 72,882,103 of JAQMRL010000006.1, forward strand.
TAAAAGATCTACAACTTTTGTTTAGAGAATTTTTCTCTACAGAGCCTAGTTTAGCGTGAAAGTGTGATTTTCCGTTTTTTTTAAGCCAAATTGAGTTCGATTTTCATTTTGCGTCTTCCACTCATGATTAAAATAAGGTTATGTTTTTGAGGTTAGTTTTTTGTTTATTTCTAATGTTTTATTAATAATGTTAGGTTTATTATTAATTATTTGCATTGGCAAGAGAAAGTTGTGTGAGTGTTTCACACCAGATTTTTAAATGATAGAATGCAGATGTCGGATGATTATTGTTTAAGTAGAGTATCAGAGTTAATGTGTTGAGATCAGATAGTAGGCCTATGGAGCTGTCGTGTCGTCACGACATAAGCTTTTATAATCATCCAGGTTACTGTAAAGGTGATGGGTTTTTTATTTGTTTGTTTTTACGTCCGACTGTTCTGCAATTACTGCTAATGCAGACGGTGAAAGATGAAATAATTTTTTGTAACGTATAAAAATATACCGTGCCTGAATGGGATTCGAGCCCAAGACCGCATGATGAGAGGCAAGCACGTTACCAACTACGCTTTTGCGAGCGGCGTGAATAAGTGAATAATGCAGGTGATCGGTAAAAAAGTGAAAGGGCATCCGCAGTCCAATTCTTTCTTCTACTGGTTGCCTATCATACAATATTAATAAATGTGTTGTAATATATGATTATCTGCCCATAACAGACAGGTGGAGTGTCAAATTATTTACACTCAATCTGTTTGTTGCAGGGCTAAAATAAATAGTTCTGTTTCTTATCACATGATCAGCCAATTAAATGACTGAATAATTTAAGAACAGAAGAGGTAGAGGTGTAAAAGACACTAATCAGAGTTGCCTCTTCTGAAAGTAATGAATTTCATTATACAGCCAGACCCTGTGGTGAATAAAGTGAAGGTGTCATTTGCAGAGTAGCAAATATGTGCTTTTCAGAGGGCCCGGCATGCTGATAAGCGTACTTTTCCATTCAGTGAGGAAGGCAATGGTAAACCACCTCACTCCTCATTTTACTTAGTAAAACCTCTAGAGGTTCAAACCAGCCTTTCGGCTGTTGACCTAAACAACAACAACAATATGATTATGTATTCTGTTAAATTGAAAGAAGTGTAAATCATTAAATAAATAAAATATAAAGTGTAAATTAAAATTTAAAGATCAATTAGTTGTTACCCGTAGTTGAAGACTGAGCCATCATCAGCAAGATCTTGAGTTTGTCTGAGGATGTAAGCGTTTTGAAGAGCACTTGCTCTTAGTCCAGCTCCTGATGAGTATGAACCACCGCTGCTGTATTGGGAAGATTGAGCTGCGAAAGCTGCTCTTTGTGCAGCAGCAGCCTGAGCGGCTTGAGCAGCTGCTCTTTGGGCGGCGGCCTGATCAGCTGCAGCTCTTTGGGAAGCAGCAGCTTGAGCTGCGGCTCTCTGGGCGGCGGCTTGTTCAGCAGCAATTCTCTGGGCGGCAGCAGCTTGTTCAGCTGCAGCTTGCTGAGCAGAGAATTGAGCAGCAGCTTGTTGAGCAGCGTAAGCTGCTGATTGAGATGCAGATTGTGATGAGAATCCAGATGAAGCACCTCTGTTTATGGCTCCACCAGTTTCGATGGAAAATCCTGTTTGTGAGTTGGTAACGGTGTACGTTGGTCCATTTAATGACGAAACTACGTATGATGGAGCTAACAGAGATTGTGGAGCTGCAACGGCCACTCCAAGAGCAACTGCCAAAAATACCTACAACAAAAATAAATTAGTTAAATTTTGTTTGGAACTTAAGTTCATTGTATTCCTTAATTTGTGTACGTTACAATCTGTTCAATTCAGAACAATAAGCAACCCCATGACCCAATGAGATGAGGATGATGTGTATGACTTGTAAATGAGACTGTGTAGTCTTGCACAGACCCACGTCGACCACTCCTGAGAGAGTATGGTTAATTGAACCCCAACCATCAAAGTACACTGGCAACCACTGTCTAGCATTAAAATCCGTATAAAAGTAACTACCTTTACTAGGATTTGAACCAGGAACCTTTGTCTCCGAAAATCAGCTGTTAAACAGCTGATTTTGGCGACGACTTTACCTCTAGACCAACCCGATGGGTTTAGGTTCATTAAAATGAAATATTTAAGTAAATATAAAACGACTTTACATTTCTTTGATATTTAAGGTAAGGGAACCTTTATTCAAATAAAAAATTTAGGTCATCCTTATTTTTGACGAGAAAAGTTTTGTTTACAATTTCCGTGTGCAAGATTAGATAGGTAGAAAATTATTATTTTATTAAACATTATTTTCCTTTGTTTGCACCACTACATATATGATTATGAACAGCCAAAACAAAATAAAATAAAATATAAAACTCACCTCAGAGTATTATATCATATCAAGATCTTTCGTCTCCCTTGAAGACATCATCAGGACTTTAAAAAACATAAACACAATAAAACATAAAACACAAACACAATACTGGTCGTAGACCACGTCAATTGTTCAAAACAATAGCTATCCTAAAGCACCATTCCGCGTGCGGTTTATTCGGCCGAATGACGGTATAATCATTTTGTACCTAGTTTTATTCCTTATCTCGATTAAGTACAATTTGAAATAATTGTAATAATGACGGTATAATCATTTCAAATTGTACTTAATCGAGATAAGGAATAAAACTAGGTACAAAATGATTATACCGTCATTCGGCCGAATAAACCGCGCGCGGAATGGTGCTTTAGGATAGCTATTGTTTTGAACAATTGACGTGGTCTACGACCAGTATTGTGTTTGTGTTTTATGTTTTATTGTGTTTATGTTTTTTAAAGTCCTGATGATGTCTCCGAGGGAGACGATAGATCTTGATATGATATAATATTCTGAGGTGAGTTTTATATTTTATTTTATTTTGTTTTGGCTGTTCATAATCATATATGTAGGTAGAAAATTATTGTAATAAGAAATAACTAAAAGACAAAATCACTTGTCACAATTAAACGAATTCAAACGATACAACGGTGCCCTTACCTCTACTTTGTCTTCGTTTATGAGTATTAGTTCTGCTGTCTAAAACCAGGTGGCACCAATGGCTGGGTTAGAACAGTGGTACCCGCCCTCTCATATAAATGTAATATTTAAATGTATTACTTTTCTCATATATCAACTTTTTGTAGCATTTCAAGTGATAAATATGTCAGGCAAATCTTTGTAACGAAGATCTTAATAAAGCTACATAAAAGTAAATCAAAAGATCAAAATAGATTCTATAAAGAAAATGTCACAAGAAATAAACATCTCTTCAGCTAGATAAAGCAATAAATACTTTGTACAAGCGACACTTCTTTCACTTGGCTTCCAAAGTAATAAACATTAAAGACAAAAAAAATTAATTTAAACCCGATTTCAATACATAGAATAGATATTTAAAGTACTGCTGCAAATTCCACATGAAATTTTACAATAATTTCTGTCAAAAACTAAAAGAAACATGTTGATCATACCCTGGTAAATAATTTTATTAATTAATTTTATGAAATTTCAGTGTTGCATACAGGAAAAGAAATAATTTACAGATTTCAGTGTTAATTATTTGGATAGACTATTTTGCTGCCCATTACAGACAGGTGGAGTGTCAAATTATATACACTCAATCTGTTCGTTACAGGGCTAAATTAAATAGTTCTGTTTCTTATCACATGGTCACTCAATTAAATGACTGAATCATTTAAAAACAGATGAGGTAGAGGTGTAAAAGACACTAATCAGAGTTATCTTGTCTGAAAGTAATGAATTTCATTATACAGCCAGACCCTGTGGTGAATGAAGTGAAGGTATCATTTGCAGAGTGGAAAATTTGTGCTTTTCAGAGGGCCTGGCATGCTGATAAGCGTACTCTTCCACTCAGTGAGGAAGGCAATTTTAAACCACCTCACTCCTCTTTTTACTTAGTAAAACCTCTACAGGTTCAAACCAGCCTTTCGGCTGTTGACCTAAACAACAACAACAACAGACTATTTTGGAGAGACACTATTGGACTATACACATTTTTTTTATTTCTTTTTTTGGTTTTACGTGTGACTATTTTGCAATTACTACTAATGCAGATGGTGAGAAGAATGATAAATGATGAAAAATACCAGACCTGACCGGGAATCGAATCCGGGACCGCGGCGTAGACGTATAGACATATTGGATAGACTACAAGTAGAGTATTAAATTATTTACACTGGATTTGCTAGTTGCAGGGCTACAAAAAATATTTCTCTCTCTTATCACATGGTCACCCAATTATATAACTAAATCATTTAACAAAAAGAAAGGTGAAGGTGTTAAATACACTAGTCAGAGTTATCTCTCCGGAAAGTAATGAATTTCATTTTACAGCCAGACCCTGTGAATGAACTAAAAGTATCATTTGCAGGGTGAAAATTAAGTACTTTTCAAAGACCCTGGCAGGCTGATAAGCATACTTTTAAACTCAGTGAGGAAGACAATGATAAACCACTTCATAAATTATTTTACCTACTGAAACCTCTAGAGGAGTGTTCTTCAACCCCTTATCTTAATAAAGGGCCAAATTTTTATTATGGGTGGGCTGGAGGGCCGCATTCATCTACTTATATGTATATTTCTATATGAATATACTAGCGTCCCCCGTCGCGGCTTCGCCCGCGCAAAGGTTATTGGTTACAAAATATCTTATGTTAAAAATAGTATAAGAGGCTTTTAATTTAGGTTTTCAATTTTAACTGTTCACATTTCAAGAAAAATTTCATGTTTAACAATAGTATAAAACTCCTCGAGTTATTGTCTTTTATCTCATGACAATACAATAGAAAAAATATTATAATCCCATATCTTCATCAATAGCATGCACGAATTAGACAGTCCAACCTTCCGCAGTGCGTTGAACAAAACCTGTCAAACATGTTCAAACCTGTTGAATACCTGTCAAACATCTGTTTTTATTTTCTGGCTTTTTTTCTATTATATTCAACTTATCTATAGATCCGATATAATCTCTGTGTATTTCTTATGGGAGACGTCGTTTTTTTGCGATTTCTCCGGTTAAAATCAAAATTTTGGGAAACCCTTTCTTAGTGCTCCCCTACATAACATAACAAAGGTTCCCTGCAAATTTCAAGTCTGTACCTATTATAGTTTCGGCTGTGCGTTGATTATGAATCAGTCAGTCAGTCAGTCAGGACTTCTTCTTTTATAAGTATTATGCTAATTACAACAATTCTGGAATTATTTCTGATTAAAATATAAATCCAGTTTAGGTCAAAAAATTAAACACTACGTACAGTACAACATCCGGAGTGACAAAAGTAAAACATAGATTAAAATCGTTGTTAACGTCAATTCAACTTCTGGGAAAATAGCTATAGATTATAAATGCGATTAAGAATAAAATGCGGGTTTTAACATCCGCTGTAGGCCGACTGTTACTGTTTTAAACGAATCATATATATATAAGTATAGGCTACCTATGTGTATTTCTTATGGGACGAAATTTTTGCGACTTCTACACTTTAAAATCAAAATTTTGCAAAATCCTTTATTAGGATTTTACACAATAGATTTGCAATCAAATTTATTTAATCAATATAACTGAAATAATTGAAAATTTTTATAAATAGACCGTTCAAATCATTGAATTCTGAATATGTAGCCTAAATTTGTAATTTTTTGTTTTGGTGGCTGTCAAATACCGTCTGCTTTTTTTCGGGCCTGCGCCCTAGATCCACATTCAATATAATAACAGTAATATTTAGTTACTGAAAATGTGTTCTTGGATTTCAAATCACTATCATTAAATAATTGATTTAAGTTAACAAAATTTGTTCGTAGAAGAACGGTGAGTAACGACTAAAGCACAGTAGTACGATAGTTTGTTCTGAGAAGAACGGTTTTAAATAAAACTGTTTTTGACGCTATCATAGTGACTGTCAAATAGGCCTACCGTCTGAAAGTGTGCAACGCAAGTACTGGTGAGCTATGGAATATGCCTATGGAAGGGGTAAATGTGTGTTGGAGAACCAGCCGTAAGCGTAGCGCTTCGCGTTGATTCATTATCCTCGCATCAGTGGGGGGGAAGTTTTGCTAAAATTTGCTAAAATTTTGCTTTAAAATCAAAATTTTGCAAAATCCTTTCTTAGTGCGCGCTTACACAACATAAGAAAGCTAACTTCCAAATTTCAAGTCTGTAACTATTATAGTTTCGGCTGTGCGTTGATTATGAATCAGTCAGTCAGTCAGTCAGGACTTCTTCTTTTATAAGTATAGATATAGTATAAATATATATGAACATTTTGTGTCAGGTTAAAAGAAATAACATGATTTTTTTCAAAGCTTATATTGGATAAATATATCAATATTGAAACATATACTTATACTTAAACATGCTACAAAACTCAAAACCAAACTAGAAACATCAAAATGGTGATTTTTCAGTTCAATGGGAAACTTGACATTCTTTCTCTTTCACTAATTTAAAAATCAACAAAATGATGCAATGTTCTAAGCTCTTTGTTCAAAAACTGAAATCGTTCTGCGGGTCGCTAAATTTAGGCGGCGGGCCGCGGGTTGAAGATCTCTCTAGAGGTTCTAGACAAGACTACAGTTGAGCCGTTCTTAGTTTGCTCCTACTGTCAACAAACAAAAAGCCACCTACTACAGGGTGCACGCTAGAGTCCGCGACTTTATGGATGTTGAATTCCTATTAAGTTAACTATGTTTTAAATTAAAAGTACTTAAAGTACTTAAAACGTCAGTCATGATTATGATGTAGGCCTAACAATTTCATTTATAAAAATACTTTTAAAAGTATTTTGTATTTAAATACTTTTGAAAGTATTTTGTATTTAAATACTTTTGAAAGTATTTTGTTGTTATTTTTTAATCAGCGTGTTCACATTTTGATATAATGCCCATGCTCAGTGACGTCATTATTTGTTTACATTAGGAGCAAACTAAGAAAGGCTGGACTTTACAAAAGCATTAAGATTTATAAGCAATCGATTAAATAGATAATAATTTACTTCTAAATTCAAGGATAAAACGATTTAAATTTTTAACTTGCCAAAGAAATACCGAATGACAATTCAGGGTAACACGTTTTTTTTACTTTAATTTTTTTGTAAAAAAATACAGAGGTCAAAGATCGATAAAAATATTTTAATTCTTTTAGTTTTTCACACTGCTTACCATATTATTATGTTTTTACATACAGTACAAAGAAATGTACAGATTGTAAAGTAACTGCAAATTACAAAAAAAATATTGTTTAAAAATTTGTACATCACATTTATTGAATTTTTAAATAAATACGTAATATTGTATTGAAATTTTATTTACATTTTTTTCGATAGTCTTATCATTAATAAAATATTGCTTGTAAAAATTTAAAATGATAAAATTATTTTTTTTGTAACATGTTTCATTAAAATAGGCTGAATATTTAAATTTGTATTTTATTTACATTTATAAAATTAGGAACAACATTTTATAAGAAAAATAACTTAAAATTAATAAAACTATTACAAAATTAAAATATTTTGGTATGAAATTTGAATTTAAAATTGTTTGAAATTTTATATTTTGAAGGTAAAGAATATTTAAATTGAATTAGGCTCAATTTTGTAAGTTGAGGTTGTTTATTTTCGTTTGACATTGTGATGCAATTTGTTGGTTAGTGAAGACATAACCTAAACTTGTCACATTAATTTGATTTTTATCAAATATGTTTTTAAATTTTAGTAAAATTTTGTTTTATGTTTTATTAAAATATGTAATAATGTCATTAAATTATATATTTTGTAAAACATATTACAAAATGTAACCGTATTTTTTTTAAGATATTCCACTCGAAAATATTAAAATTAATAACAATGTTTAATATGTGTCACGAAATTTTAAGGCTTCACAAAAAAAAAACAGTAATTATATTTTTACTTTCTCTTGCATATATGAATATATTATAGAAAGGAAAGTATTGTTTTCATGTCGATTTTAAGAAATCGAGTTTTCACCGGATCTACACGTTTTCAGGCCTCCTGTTTTTTACCGATCGGTGTGTGAGTGTGTGTGTGTTTGTATGTGTGTTTGTGTGTGTGAACAGAATATCTCAAGAACGGAACATCGTACGAACTTGAAACTTAAGTTACATACCACTACCGGACCCGACACGAACATTTTCATAAAAATCGGTCAACCGGAAGTAGTAGTTTATTCGTGTCATTTTTCACTTTTTTCGATTTTCTCAAAAACTGGTCCTACGATTTTTTTAAAAATCGCCTGGTTAACTAAATTTTTTATGCTCTACAAGATAGGGAAGGCACCATGTTTGCTGAAATTCTTGGTGAGGCTGTTGTAAAAAAATTGTTTTTTTTAAGATTACGGCTTTAATATGCATTTTACTGCAAAAATGTATACAATTAAAGTTGTAGAGAATTCCAAATTCTACAACTTTTATTTTAAATCTTATTTTAGAATCATCTTCATTTCATTGGATGATGGGGTTCCTTATTCCTTATTGTACTGAATTACAGATTGCAACGTACACACATTAGAGATTAAAAAAAAAGATAAGCAGCTGAAAACTGGTGCCTACTATTAAATTTCTAAGCTGTCTCCACCAAACTTGTAAGGAGAATAAATAGGCCCTAATGGGCCAAGACGCCCTTCACCAAATTTTTACTTTCTCTTGCCTATATGAATATATAGGAAGGAAAGTATTGTTTTCATATCGCTTTTTCGAAATCGAGTTTTCACCGGAACTATACGTTTTCAGACCCCCTGAACCCAAAAAACATGTTTTTAGCGATTGGTCTGTGTGTGTGTCTGTGTGTGTGTGTGTGTGTGTGTGAACAGAATATCTCAAGAACGGAACATTGTACGAACTTGAAACTTGAAACTTAAGTTACGTACCACTACCGGACTCGACACGAACATTTTCATCAAAATCGGTCAACCGGAAGTGGTAGTTTATTCGTGTAATTTTTCACTTTTTTGCGATTTTCTCAAAAACTGGTCCTACGATTTTTTTTAAATCGCCTGGTTTACTCAATTTTTTATTCTTTACAAGATAGGGTAGGCGTTATGTTTGCTGAAATTCTGGGTGAGGCTGTTTTCACGTAAAAACGTTGTTTTTTTAAGATTACAGCTTTAATATGCATTTTAGCGCAAAACATTATATAATAAAAGTTGTAGAAAATTAAAAATTCTACAACTTTTATTTCTAACAATTTTTTGTATAACGCTTAGTTTAGCGGTAATTTGCGATTTTCTGTTTTTTTTTCTCACGAAAATGTGTGAAAAATTGATGTTTTTAAGATTTCAGCCTTAGTATGCATTTTCCGACAAAAGTGTATATAATTTAATTTATAGAAAATTAAACGATCTACAACTTTTATTTAAAGCATTTTTCTCTACAGAGCCTAGTTTAGAGAGAAAGAGTGATTTTCCGTATTTCTAAGCCAAACTGAGGTTGATTTTCATTTTGCATCATTCACTCATGATTAAAATAAGGTTATGTTTTTGAGGTTAGTTTTTTGTTTATTTCTAATATTTTATTAATAATGTTAGGTTTATTGTTAATTATTTGCATTGGCAAGAGAAAGTTGTGTGAGTGTTTTACACCAGATTTTTAGTATAAAAATTTTGTCTTAGTAATTAGGCGGTGCCTAGAACAGTAGAGTTCTGGAACTTAACCCTTTCAATCCCGAATTTTTTAACTATGCACAAACAAATATGTGCAGCTCATTGTTTCATACACTTTACTGACATTTAAGTGAAATAAAATCACTTTCAGACCTTCAGCCTTTTTGATGGCGTGACAAAAAGTGTGACACATACGTCACATTGGGCTTGATGGTATCAAAGTTCCCAACAATAAGTATAAATAAGTAAAATCATGTGTAGGCTTCCTAAACAATATTCTCTTGCTTAGATTTTTAGCAAAAAAACTAAATATGATTTTTAATATCAAAGCATTATTTAAAACTTAAAAAATGTTACAATTCAAAAATATTGGTAAAATAGACAAAGTTACTATTTACAGCCTGAAAAGATACTCGTATGTACATTCAACATATTCAAAGAAACGCTACTTTATTTTAGTAAATGAACACGAATATTTAAAACTAAAATTAACTTTAAAAAGAAACTAATGGTTACGTCCGTGGCGTGGTGGTCAGCATCTTACACTGCAAAGCGGAGGTCTGAGGTTCGATTCCTGGCTAGGGTACAGAAAATTATTACACTTTACATCCAGCGCTCTTTAATCAAAAGTAGTCGCTAACAATTAAAGTTTTTATGCCTGTTTTATGTCACTCCAATGTGACTTCTATGCCGCACTGGGTAAGAAAGGGTTAAGAAGAAAAAGATAGCGGGCATTCAATATCCACAAATTTCACCTAATTCGCAGAGTTAAAATTAAAACAGGAAATCTGACGACCCAAATGTTTCTGACAACTCAGAAAAACAGTAAAGTCAGCAACTATATATTTTTTAAAAATCTTTTCAAAATGAAGTGTTCAAACTCCAATTAATAAAATATAAATTAAGTTAAAATAAGTTATCAGTTGAGCTTACCAGAGAGCACTTCATGATGATGTCAATTTTGAAGCCGTGATGTGACTGAATTTGTAGGAAAGAATTGTGTTTTTATATTGGCAAAAATTCTTTTTTATGATAACCCACTTGGTATCAATGTCAAAATTATTTTAATTTTAGTTCAATTTTATTTTAATTTATGAGCAGTAATCATGTTATTATTTTTATGAGCCTATATTTTTATGAGGTTGCTAGTGCTTAGGTTCATCAATTCCGGTGATTCTGGTCTGGTCGTCTTCTATTGGTAGGGGTCAGTACATCTAAACAGATGACTGACTGGGTTATTAACAATTTTTTTTACTTTTGATTGATCCATAGTTCTAGTAAATTTGTTAATTTAATTTATGAATATAAATTATGTATGAATTTTATTTTTATTTTAAAGAATTTTAAGTGGACAATTTTATTAACTCATCTCCTTTTACTACTTCTTCTTCTCCTTTTACTACTGAATTTATTTTTTTAAATACTATAAGTTGTTCAAAAAGTATTGTAGTCACTCTTTACTTTCTCTTGCCTATATAAATATAGGTATAGGAAAGTATTGTTTTCATGTCGATTTTTCGAAATCGAGTTTTCACCGGATCTATACGTTTTTAGACCCCCTGAGCCCAAAAAACATGTTTTTAGCAATTGGTCTGTGTGTGTGTCTGTGTATGTGTATACAAAATATCTCAAGAACGGAGCATCGTACGAACTTGAAAGTTGAAACTTAAGTTATATATTACTACCGGACCCGACACGAACATTTTCATCAAAATCGGTCAACCGGAAGTAGTAGTTTATTCGTGTAATTTTTTCACTTTTTTGCGATTTTCTCAAAAACTGGTTCTACGATTTTTTTTAAAATCGCCTGGTTTACTCAATTTTTTATTCTCTACAAAATAGGGTAGGCGCCATGTTGGCTGAAATTCTTGGTGAGGCTATTATTACATAAAAACATTGTTTTTTTAAAGATTGCAGCTTTAATATGCATTTTAGCGCAAAAATGTGTATTATAAAAAAGTAGAGAATTTAAAACCCTAAAACTTTTGTTTCAAACATGTTCTTTTTGTATAACGCTTAGTTTAGCGGTAATTAGCGATTTTCGGTTTTTTTCTCACGAAAACGTTTGAAAAATTGATTTTTTTAAGATTTCGGCCTTAGTATGCATTTTATGACAAAAGTGTAGTCTATATAATCGAATTTATAGAAAATTAAAAGATTTACAACTTTTATTTAATTCATTTTTCTCTACAGAGCCTAGTTTAGCGTGAAAGAGTGATTTTTCGTATTTTTAAGCCAAACTGAGGTCGATTTTAATTTTGCGTATTTCACTAATGTTTACCTACTAATGTTTACCTAGGTGAATTACTGCACACTGACATTTGTAATGATAGACTAGTTTAGTCCGTGAGTTCCGTCGATGCGAGCTTATTATCGTATCTACTAGTTTACCGGTATTTCAAAATGTTATTGTATTTTTAGGGTTTCATATATCATTATTTTCAGTAAAGTTATGTTAAATTGCAATTGAATTTTGAACAATTCACTTTCTATAAATAATTTCATTACTCCTTACTTATTTAATGTGACGGGTGATGAACTGAATTTTATTACTTAAGTGTTTGTGGTGGTTACATTTTGAGTTACACGCTTGATATATGTCTTATGCTTTTGTGTTTGCCGATGTAATGAGGATAGATAGTATACTGTCCTCTGCATGATAGGCGCAATCGTCAACTTATAGCGCGTAACCAATACTTTTACTTATTATAATTTCGAATGATGTGTTCTAGATATTCTAATTTTCTTCTCTTCACTGTGAAAATTATTTCGTTTTTGAAGTACATTGATGTTTGATATTCTATCCATCGAAGATATTTTAAGAATTCGTCTGTAAGTCCATGACTCAAACGCTTCCAGTCTCTTCATTGTTCTTCCGTTTTATTTATTTATTTATTTATATTTATATTTTTATTTATTTTTTTATTTTTCCTGTTTGACCCATGGTTCTCACATTCCAAGTAGACTACCACTTTTGTACGTTATTGACAGAAATTCTGTATTTTTAAATTACTGCTCACACTTGCTCGCCTTCTAAAGATCCGATCGGGGAGCTTACTCCGAAATTGTCATTTGAATGGATCAACGGAAAAAAATTGCAAATAACAAAAAAAAAATTTGACAAAAAGTGAAAGATACCATCTGATTGTTTACTCTATAACGATTTTTCACTGTATAACAATTTTGTTTCAAGAATTTCCGAGATTTTAGTTACAATTCCACCCGTTAGAATTCACTATTATGATCAAATAGAGGATTTATGAAACATATTCCACTGAAATTTCACTTTTGTAAGTTTTATCACTTGCAACGTTTTTCTGTTGAGCCATTCCTTTAGTCTGAAACTTGTCATGTTAATGAAAACAAGGGTTGCTTTTGAATCCTTTAAAGCAGTAGTTACTCAGTGATGTCTTCTGCATCCTCCTGCCGTTGACTAAGATTTTCTTAGTTCCTCCGTCTTCAAAGATGTTTTTATAATTTTTAGGACAAGAGATTTCTCTGTCTACGAGAGAGGTGACTCCTTATTCCAGGAGACTTCCGGTGGCTGGAGCCCCTGCCACGCTAACGTGTTGTGTTTTACGTAAGATACCTCTGAAAGTACTGAATTTACAGCTCTGGAACCAATTTTATTCAATTTTTCAGATTAAGAAACATAAGAAAATATCGTGTTTGTATCTTTGTAACTACCTTTAACATTTTTATACGGCCTTACTTCACCGAGGGTACAGAGTTCTAGGTGAAATTTTTCGCTAGCCGTAACTCGCTAACTAAGCGTTTACAGGCACATGTTTATATAAACTTTTTTTCTTATTTTTAGCTATAGAATGAGATCCCAAGAGATTGCCGTATAGTTTTGAATCAACCGGTATATAAATGAAGTATTGCATGTTAACGTGCTCTACACATATTTATAATATTCGATGTATTCAGAACAGGATGTAAAACACTAGTGAAATTTTTTTTTGGTTTAACGTCCGACTATTCTGCAATAATTGCAGAACATTCACCGTCTGCATTAGTAGTAATTATTACTGCTAATGCAGACGGTGAAGGATGAAATGATTTTTGTAATTTATGAAAATATGCCGTGCCTGAATGGAATTCGAACCCAAGACCGCATGATGAGAGGCGAGCACGTTACCAACTACGCCAATGCGGCCGGCACACGAGTGAACTGCTGCGGCTCTTCTACGCAAACGCGCGTAATGTTTGTCAGGCTGGAACATTTGTACATCCTGATAACGCTGGAAAACGTTTTGATTGGTCTAAACGCGTGGGACAGCAGAGTTAATCAACAGCTGTGCAAAGCAATATAGTCCATGTTTCGGAAAAAGTAGCAAGATCAATTTTAAGCGGTCAATAAGGCTTAATAGAAGAGTGTTCCTGTATTTTTTACTTTCTGTTGCCTATATGAATATATAGGAAGGAAAGTATTGTTTTCATGTCGATTTTTCGAAATCGAGTTTTCACCGGATCTATACGTTTTCAGACCCCCTGAACCCAAAAAACATGTTTTTAGCGATTGGTCTGTGTGTGTGTCTGTGTGTGTGTGTGTGTGTGTGTGTGTGTGTATACAAAATATCTCAAGAACGGAACATCGTACGAAATTGAAACTTGAAACTTAAATTACATACCACTACCGGACCCGACACGAACATTTTCATCAAAATCGTATTTTTAGGGCAAACTGAGGTTGATTTTCATTTTGCGTGTTTCTCTCATGATTGAAATAAGGTTATGATTTTGAGGTTAGTTTTTTATTTATTTCTAATGTTTTATTACTTTTGTAAGATTTATTGTTAATTATTTGCATTGGCAAGAGAAAGTCGTGTGAGTGTTTTACACCAGATTTTTTTTAATTGATGTCAGCTAACATTCAGCCTTATAGTACAAAGGGAAAAGGAATTATAGCGTTTTTTAAATAAAAATTGTTATTTTTGTTCTCGATGGACGTAGCGAGTTAGACCGAACGCTGTATCCCTTTAATTAATAAGGAAATGATATCACATCACAAATAATTATTTTTCATTTAACTGATCTTCTAAAGGAGAGGTAGATTTTTAGAAAAATTTTATTAACTCAAAGTGAGAGGTGCACTTCCGGTGGCCTGATTTTGATGAAAATATTCTTGTCAAACTTATACATCCCACCGGGTTGGTCTAGGGGTAACGTCGTCGTCACTTGAAACTTAAGTTACATACCACTACCGGACCCGACACGAACATTTTCATCAAAATCGGTCAACCGGAAGTAGTAGTTTATTCGTGTAATTTTTCACTTTTTTCAATTTTCTCAAAAACGGGTTTATGCTCTACAAGATAGCGCTGTGTTTGCTGAAATTCTTGGTAAGGCTGTTCTCGCTTTAAAAAAATTGTTTTTCTAAGATTACGGCTTTAATATGCATTTAGCGCAAAAATTTATGTAATAAAAAATGTAGAGAATTTAAAATTCTACAACTTTAAATTATTTCAAACTTTTTTTTTTATAACGCTTAGTTTAGCGGGAATCGGCAATTTTCTGTTTTTTCTTACGAAAACGTGTGAAAAATCACTTTTTTAAGATTTCGGCCTTAGTATGCATTTTACGACAATAGTGTGTGAATCAGATTTATAGAAAATTAAAAGATCTACAACTTTTATTTTAAGCATTTTTCTCTACAGAGCCTAGTTTAGAGTGAAAGAGTGATTTTTCGTATTTTTAAGCCAAACTGAGGTTGATTTTCATTTTGCATCGTTCACTCATGATTAAAATAAGGTTATGTTTATTTCAATACAAAGCTGTATTGGAGCGAATGAATAAGGATTTGGAAGTGATGAACACCATCAAGAGCAGGAAGCTTGCATATTTCGGCCATATCATGAGGAATGAAGAAAAATACGGCCTGCTGAAATCCGTTCTCCAAGGAAAGATCTATGGCAGAAGAGGACCAGGAAGAAGAAGAATATCATGGCTGAAGAACCTGCGTACCTGGTTCTCCAAGACTACAAGAGAACTTTTCAGGATGGCTGTAGATAGGATAGCCATAGTCAGACTGATCGCCAATATTCGGAACGAATAGGCACAGTACTTGCAGTTCAAAAATAAACATAACGTTAAAGAAAGTAGAGAAGTGGATGTATTTATTCATAATAATAGTTTAGACCATGTAGAAACAGTGAAGTTCCTGGGCGTATCTCTAGATAGGTCTTTGTCTTGGGACTTCTACACCAATCAAGTTTGTAGTAAAATATCATCTGGGGTATTTGCACTAAAACAAATCGCCAGATTAAATGATAAAAAATTACTAATGGCAGCTTATCATGGCCTCATTCTGTCTCGTATCCGTTATGGTATTTTAGTATGGGGTAATTCTAGCATGGGTAATATGAATAGGGTTTTTAAAATTCAAAAGAAAGCTATTAGGTGTATGGTGGGAGCTAACCAGCTAACCTCATCCACACCACTATTTAAGGAGCTTAAATTGCTTACAGTTCCCTGTCTCTACATTTTTGAGGTGATTACGTATGTTAGGCAAAATAATTTCATGCAGAATTTCAATGTTCACAATCATAACACGAGAAACAGGAATGATTATTATGTGGCTAATCACTCTACAAAATTGTTTGAACAAAAACCTACTTATGCAGGGAGAAAATTCATAAATAAATTACCCCAATCTTTAAAGTGTTGTGAGGATTTGAATTCCTTTAAAAAAATTTAAAAAATTACTTGATCGGTGAAACTTTTTATAGTGTACAAGAATTTCTTTCTTGATAGTAGTGATACATAGTGTGTTTCTTATATGTATTTCAGGTGTTACATCTGACGACATGTCCTATACTCCTCCTGGAGTCTCCAGGGCGCAAAAAAAAAAAAAAAAAAAAAAAAAATAACAGAAGAGGAAGAAGAATGTTTATTGAGATTAGTTTATTGTTTATTTCTAATGTTTTATTACTAATTTCAGGTTTAAAGTTAATTATTTGCATTGGCAGGAGAAAGTTGTGTGAGTGTTTCACACTAGATATTTTACTTTGTAAGACATATGGTTCCAAATACGAGCTTCATCTTTCATATCCTGTATGATACGAGTTAGCGGTCCGTAACAAATTTTTCAACAGGTTGTATTGCATGTTAGACATAATACATAATAAATTTTTTTATAAATAAACTCCTGCTGATTTTAATTTATTATTTTATTAAATTATGTATTTACCTTTCGACCTTCATCTTGCGACCTGGGTCAATTTTTACTCGGGCAACTTGTTCCTACCAAATTTATGACAATTTTTTAATAGCCAATCTTTTTTATAATAAAACTGGTCCTATTTTAAAATCACTTTTGTTTTTAAAATTTTTTTTTCTGTTGTACTAAAATTTTTATGAATTTGTAACAAGATCTTGTTTTTTAAGTTCTTACGCATAAAACAGTTGGGAGTATGAACATTTATTTTTAAAATTGTTAAGTAATAAAAGTTTTATGCAGACTTTATTTTTTATAAAAAATTCTTGTGTGAAACACTCGCATGATTTTTTCTTGCCAATGTAAATAATAATATTACTTATGTTTATTCATGAGCAAACAATGTAAAATTAAAAACATAATCTAATTTTAATCATGAGTGAACGATGCAAAATTAAAATCGAACTTGTAGCAGTCAGATTTGAGGCTACATTTTTATTAAATTTATGTAATTTTATAATAGCATAAAAATAATTTTTAAAAAATTTTAAAATTCTAAATTAATGAAATATTATAGTAATTTTTATACAATTTTATTTAATATACATTGTTATTCTAAATTTAAATCTAACGTTTATGTTAAATAATTTAAAATATTTAAAAGAATCAAAAGTTTAAAAAAGAATAAGATTTACAAAATGTTTTGTCGGTCCTAATCACCGTAACGTACAGAAAAGTTTTTTTTTGTTTTTTCTTTGATTTTTTTTTGTAATCCCTAATTTGTGTACGTTGCAATCTGTTCAATTCAGAACAATAAGCAACCCAATGACCCAATGAGATGAGGATGATGTGTATGACGTGTAAATGAGGTGTAGTCTTGTACAGACTCAGGTCGACTATTCCTGAGAGAGTATGGTTAATTAAACCCCAACCATCAAAGTACACCGGTAACTACATTCTAGCATTCATATCCGTATAAAAGTAACACCCTTTACTAGGATTTGAACCAGAAACCTTCGTCTCCGAAAATCAGCTGTTAAACAGTTGATTTTGGCGACGACTTAACCTCTAGACCAACCCGGTGGTTTGATTTATTTAACGTCGTTTCATTTACTGTGGTCATTAGCGACGAGGTTGGATTGCAACTGTGAATGATGAAATCATTTTTTGTAACGTATGAAAATGCCGTGCCCGAGTGGGATTCAAACCCAAGACCACATGATGAGAGGCGAGCACGATACGCCAATGCCGCCGGCAAAAGTGTTTGTTTCTGTGTTTCAAAAATTAAATAAATTTACTATAATTATTATTTTCTTAGTATTTATTATTAAAAATTAAGTTAATTTTACCACGCTACAAACTCTGTTCGACTTAAATATATGAAAGCCGGCCACATTGGCAAAGTTGGTAACGTGCTCGCCTCTCATCCCACTCAGGGTCCTGGGTTCGAATCCCACTCAGGCAAAGCATATTTTCATACGTTACAAAAAATCATATCATCTTCCATTGTACAATAGTTACACCCCACCGTCGTCGCTAATGACCGTTGTAGTTGATGCGACGTTAAATAAACGAATTTACAAAATATATATATATATATATATTTTATATATATTTGTAGAGAGGATGTCAGAGACTTTTAGAAGAAGGAGAACACGATTTTACGGGCACATAAAGAGGATGAGCAATGACAGACTGACAAAGAAAATTTTGAATAACCTTGATAATATTAAGACTTCTTTGAAGTGGTTTATCAATACTAACGAGGATCTAAAAAGACTTCGAGTTGAAGAAGAGGACATTTACGATAGACAAATTTAGGCAGAAGACAAATGACAAAAGGATAAGTCTGCCTATGCAATCTGCAAGAAGAGAGGGTACTGGTGGGAGGTGGACGGATGAGAGAAGAAAGGAGCATTCCGAACGAATGAAGGCTTTTTGGGCAGATAAGAGGAATGACATCCTGAGAAGAAGAAACCAAAATCCATAGTGCTTAACGTGATCCTTAGTTGGTCGATCAACGAATTAATAATAATAATAATAATAATAATAATAATAATAATAACAATATATATATATTTATTTATTTAAATAAACACTGACGTTATCTAAACTCTAAGAATAAATTCTTGAAATAACATTTGTAGATTTGTTTTACAGCGTCGCATCAACAATAAAATCATTAGTGACCACAATTACATCTTATATTAAAAAAATTTGAATTAGAATGTCTTGAGTGAACAAAATTTGAACTAAAAATGTCTTGCATGTACAAAATTTGGTTTAATTTTTTTTAATTTTTTGGTTTAACGTCCGACTGTTCTGCAATTACTGCTAATGAAGACGGTGAAGGATAAAATTATGTTTTGCAACGTATGAAAATATGCTGTGCCTGAACGGGATTGGAACCCAAGACCGCATATTGAGAGGCGAGCACGTTACTAACTATGCCAATCCGGCCGAGACTTATCTACCACGAAACTCTTGTTTATTACTGATGCACCATCAGTAAATAGTTAAGTTCTAATGTTTGGTATCATATATCTGGTAATCTATTTATGTGTAACAAAACAAAATGGAACTTAATTTTGAAGCTACCGAAGTATCACCAGCATACAGTAATTTTCTTTACATGTCAAAGTCTGATGCTAACACAATCATTTGCAAACCTAATGCTTTTTTTTTCTTTAATCCCTAATATGCGTACGTTGCAATCTGTTCAATTGAGAACAATAAGCAACCACATGACCCAATGAGATGAGGATGATGTGTATGACGTGTAAATGGGACTGCGTAGTCTTGTACAGACTCAGGCCGACTATTCCTGGGAGAGTATAGTTAATTGAACCCCAACCATCAAAGTACACCGGTAACCACTGTCTAGCATTCAAATCCGTAAAAAAAGTTTTTTTAGTAAATCCTTTACTAGGACTTGAACCAGGAACCTTAGTCTCTGAAAATCAGCTGTTAAACAGGTGATTTTGGCGACGACTTTACCTCTAGACCAACCCGGTGGGTTAACCTAATGCTAAGAAGAGAATGGACAGAGGCTCTTAACAGATAGGTGTTAAATTAATTGCATTCGATATGCTGGTTCCAGGGCTAAAAATAAAAATATTGTTCTGTTTCTTATCGCATAGCCAGCCAACTACATGACTGAACTATTTAAGAACAGAAGACGTAGAGGTGTAAAAGACACTACTCAGAGTTATCTCCTCTTAGAGTAATAAATTTTACTATGCAGCCAGACCCTTTGGTGAATGAAGTGAAGGTGTCATTTGGAGGGTGGAAAGTAAGTTATTTTTGGAGGGCCTGGCATGCTGATAAGCATACTCTTCCAACTTTGTGAGGAAAGCAAGAGTAAACCACCACACTCCTTGTTTTTACTTAGTAAACCTCTAGAGGTTCAAATCAGCCTTTCGGCTGTTGACCTAAGCTGTTGATATTTTAATTTATGGATTCTGTCCTTGATTTTCAAATAAAATCCTGAACATCCAGTCTTTTTTTAACAATAAATAATTTAGCAGTTAATGCTTACATTAACTGCTTGTTCCAAGACTACAAAAGTAGTTTTGTTTCTTATGACATGGTCAGCCAATTATATGATTGAAGCAATTAGCAAAAGAAGAGGTATAGGTGTAAAACACACTAGTCACAGTTTATCTCTTTTCACAGTAATCAATTTCATTATACAGGTAGACCCTGTGGTAAATGAAGTGAAGGTATCATTTTTGTAGGGTGGAAAGTAGATTCATTTCAAAGTGCCTGACATGCTAAAAAGCATATTTTTCCACTCAATAAGGAAGGGATGGTCAACAAAATCTCTCCTAGTTTTACATAGTAAAGTTTTTGGAGGTTCAAACCAGCTATTCGGTTGATGACCAAAGAAACAACAGAATGAAAAAACCTAATTATTTGCAATACAGAATGTAAAAATAAAAAAAATATCTATTACTCTAGTACGTGTAAACTCCAATTTTATTATCTGTGAAGTCAAACATTTAAAAATATAATTCTATAATACTTATTACAAAAAATTTAATACTTTCATGTCATTGCAAGTAGTTTAATAAATTATTTATTAATGAGTTAATTTTTTCCTTTTAATTCGTTGATTCTGTCCTCTTGCTTTTCAAATGAAATCCTTAAGATCCAGCCTTTTTTTTTGAACAATAATTATGTTTCACGATATATTCTTTCCTTAAATCAGAATTATCAACAACATGATCTGTTTATTTTATTTCATTTCTGAAAAATAAAATAAAAATCCTTAAACAATTTAAATTTACAAAGCACAGCACCCCTAGAATTTCAGGAAACATGCCGCTTAACCTATCTTTTTTTTCAATCCCTAATTTGTGTACGTTGCAATCTGTTCAATTTAGAACAATAAGCAACCCCATGACCCAATGAGATGAGGATGATGTGTATGACGTGTAAATGAGGTGTAGTCTTGTACAGACTCAGGCCGACCATTCCTGAGAGAGTATGGTTAATTGAACCCCAACCATCAAAGTAGACCGGTAACCATTAACTAGTATTCAAATCCGTATAAAAGTAACTACCTTTACTAGGATTTGAACCAGGAACCTTCGTCTCCGAAAATCAGCTGTTAAACAGCTGATTTTGGCGACGACTTTACCTCTAGACCAACCCAGTGGGCCAACCTATCTTTAGAGAAAAACAATTTAGTAAAAGAGACGATTTTGAAAAAAGCAGGACCCATTCTTGAGAAAATTGAAACAATTTACAGAATTAAACGAATAAACTACTACTTTTGGTTAACCGATTTTGATGAAAAATTTTGTGTCTATTCCCTAGTAGTACCTAACTTAAGTTCCAAGTTTTGAATTTCGTACGATATTTCGTTCTTAAGATGTTCAGGGGGCAAGAAAACGTATATTTGCAGAAAAATTCAATTTCTAAAAACCAAAGTGAAAAAGATAATTTTCTTCCCTTTACATTAAATGCCCATAATAAGTGGGTGAGTGGATGAATGAAATGGGTGGGTGAATGAAATTATTTGCACTCTGTTTGCTATTTCCAGGGCTACAAACATAGTTCGTGTTTCTTATAATATGGTCACCCAATCATTTGACTGAAAAATTTAAATACAGAAGAAGTAGAGGTGTTAAATACACCAGTCAGAGTTATATCATCAAAGTAATGAATTTCGTTATACAGTTGGACCCTGTGGTGAATGAAGTGAAGGTGTCATTTGTGAGGTGGAAAGTAGATGCTTTTAAGAGGGCCTGGAATGCTGACAAGCAAACTTTTCCACTCAGTGAGGAAGGCAATAGTAAACCACCTTACTCATCGTTTTACTTACAAAAACTTCTAGTGGTTAAAATCAGCCTTTCGGTTGATTACCTAAACAAACAATTCATATTGAGAAAGAGAATCTAATATCTTTCGTTGTAAAAAGATTGTTGGATTTCGCCAAAATTATAGATAATTTTAAAAATTTCGTATTTGCATAACATATAAATTATTTTTGCGTATAACAAGCCAGGTGCAGTGTTCAATTTTTTGCACTCGTTCTGTTAGTTCTAGGACTGCAAAAAGTCTCTTTCTCATCACACGGTCAGCCATTTATATGACAAGCGTTTAAGCTTAAAAGCGATAGAGGTGTTAAAGACACTATTCACAATTTGAATTTCATTATACAGTTGGACCCTGTGGTAAATGAAGTGAAATTATCATTCGCAATGTGGAAAATAGATGCTTTTCAGAGGGCCAGATGTGCTGATAAGCCAGATGTACTTTTAAACCCAATGAGTAAGGCAGTAGTAAACCACTTCACTCCTATTTTTACTTAGTAAAACATCTAGAGGTTCAAACCAGCCTCTTGGTTAGAAATCTTAACAAACAACACATTCATATTGGGCAAGAGAGCATTAATATCTTTCGAAGTAAATAAATAGTTTTTTGAAATTCGCGAAAATTATAGAAAATTTTAAAAACATCATAATTATTGCAAAACATATAAACTACTTTTGTGGATAACTTGCAGGTGTTGTTATTTAGGTCATCACCCGAAAGGCTGGTTTGAACCTGTAGAGGTTTTACTAAGTAAAACGAGGAGTGTGGTTGTTTACCCTTGCCTTCCTCACTAAGTGAAAAAATTACGCTTATCAGCATGCCGGACCCTCTGGAAAGCACATATTTTCCACTCTGCAAATGACACCTTCACTTCATTCACCACAGGGTCTGGCTGTATAATGAAATTTATAACTTTCAGAGGAGATAACTCTGATTAATGTCTTTTGCACCTCTACCTCTTCTGTTCTTAAACAATTCAGTCATTTAATTGACTGACCATGTCATATAAAACAGATATATTTATTTTAGCCCTGCAACGAACAGATTGAGTGTAAAAAACTTGACACTCCACTTGTCTGTTATGGGCGTAACATGCAGGTATATTGTTAAATTATTTCCTTTATCTGCTAGTTCCAGGGGTACAAAAAAATAATCTGTTTCTTATCACATGGAGTGAGGTGGTTTACCATGGTAAAACACCTCCTTCCTTACTGAGTGGAAAAGTATGCTTATCAGCATGCCAGGCCCTCTGAAAAGCATATTTGTGTAAGCCAATTATATGACTGAAGCGTAGAAGAGAAACGTAGAACAGAAGAGGTAGAAGTGTAAAAGACACTAGTCAGAGGATATCTCGTTTTAGAGTAATGAATTTCATTATACAGCCAGACTAAGTGGTGAATGAAGACAAGCTAACATTAGTATGGTGGAAATTAGATGCTTTTCAGAGGGCCTGGCATGCTGATAAGCATACTTTTCCACTCAGTAAGGAAGGAGATGGTTTACCATGGCAAACCACCTCACTTTTACCCTTTCAGTGCTAAAGTCCGGAAAACCGGACGTCAATATCTTTTACGTAAAGTGCCAATGCCATGGATAACCGAACGTGACAAAAGTAATTTAAAAAAAATTAATGGAATAATTATTTTCAGACCGCCACCGTGGCATCACGGTTTATTTATTATTTTAGTGACTAGCGTGCTAGCTGACAAAGTGAAAGGTCCTGAGTTCGATTCCCAGCTAGGAACTGAAAATTTGAACATATTGTTTTATATAACCCACCGTTACAGTATCAAAACCTACAGTAGTCGCTAATAAGCTGTCGGTGCGACTTTCAATAAAAAAAATGTATTTAGAATAATTTTCATGATAACAGAATGATTTATTACTTTCTCTTGCCTATATGAATATATAGGAAGAAAAGTATTGTTTTCATGTCGATTTTTCGAAATCGAGTTTTCACCGGATCTATACGTTTTCAGACCCCCTGAACCCAAAAAACATGTTTTTAGCGATTGGTCTGTGTGTGTGTCTGTGTGTGTGTGTGTGTGTGTGTGTCTGTGTGTGTGTCTGTGTGTCTGTGTGTCTGTGTGTGAACAGAATATCTCAAGAACGGAACATCGTACGAACTTGAAACTTGAAACTTAAGTTACATACCACTACCGGACGCGACACGAACATTTTCATCAAAATCGGTCAACCGGAAGTAGTAGTTTATTCGTATAATTTTTCAGTTTTTTGCGATTTTCTCAAAAACTGGTCCTACGATTTTTTTAAAAATCGCCTATTTTACTTAATTTTTTATTCTCTACAAGATAGGGTAGGCGCCATGTTTGCTGAAATTCTCGGTGAGGCTGTTTTCACGTAAAAACGTTGTTTTTTTAAGATTACGGCTTTAATATAAATTTTAGCGCAAAAACTTATATAATAAAAGTTGTAGAGAATTTAAAAACCTACAACTTTTATTTGAAACATTTTTTTGTATAACGCTTAGTTTAGCGGTAATTTGCGATTTTATGTTTTTTTTCTCACGAAAACGTGAGAAAAATCGATTTTTTTTAAGATTTTGGCCTTAGAATGCATTTTACGACAAAAGTGTATATAATTAAATTTATAGAAAATTAAAAGATCTACAACTTTTAATTAAAGCATTTTTCTCTACAGAGCCTAGTTTAGAGAGAAAGAGTGATTTTCCGTATTTCTAAGCCAAACTGAGGTTGATTTTCATTTTGCGTCATTCACTCATGATTAAAATAAGGTTATGTTTTTGAGGTTAGCTTTTGTTTATTTCTAATATTTTATTAATAATGTTAGGTTTATTATTAATTATTTGCATTGGCAAGAGAAAGTTGTGTGAGTGTTTCACACCAGATTTTTTTTTTATGAACACGATAAAATTATATTTTAACACTTTCAGTGCCGAAAAAATATTTAAACTTTGATCTAAAGTGCCATTTAATTTAAATAAGGGTTGTATAAGGGAGTGCCAGCCCTTATTTCGTAAACTTACAGGCGTAACCCTGCCATTGCCGACCAAAATTTCAACATTACAGAAAAATAAAATTTCCTGTTAAAAATTAATTTTTATTGTGTTCATAAAACTAGAAATCGTTTTCTAACACTAAAAATATTCAAAATATTTTTTTTTAGTTTATTTAAAGTCGCATCGACAGTTTGGTCATTGGCAACTACTGTGGGTTCTGGTACCTTTACAGTGGATTTAACGTGTTAAAATTTCCAGCCCATAATGGACAGATGGAGTGTCAAATTATTTACACTCAATCTGTTCGTTGCAGGGCTAAAATAAATTCTGTTTGTTATCACATGGTCAGCCAATTAAATGACTGAATCATTTAAGAACAGAAGAGGTAGAGGTGTTAAAGACACTAGTCAGAGTTATCTTCTCTGAAAGTAATGAATTTCGTTATGAACTCAGAGTGTGTGGTGAATGAAGTAAAGGTGTCATTTGCAGAGTGGAAAATATGTGCTTTTCAGAGGGCCTGGCATGCTGATAAGCATACTTTTCCACTCAGTAAGGAAGGAGGTCTTTTACCATGGTAAACCACCTCACTCCATGTGATAAGAAACAGATTATTTTTTTGTATCCCTGGAACTAGCAGATAAAGGAAATAATTTAACAATATACCTGCATGTTATGCCCATAACAGACTAGTGGAGTGTCAATTTTTTTACACTCAATCTGTTCGTTGCAGGGCTAAAATAAATTCTGTTTGTTATCACATGGTCAGCCAATTAAATGACTGAATCATTTAAGAACAGAAGAGATAGAGGTGTTAAAGACACTAGTCAGAGTTATCTTCTCTGAAAGTAATGAATTTCGTTATGAACTCAGAGTGTGTGGTGAATGAAGTAAAGGTGTCATTTGCAGAGTGGAAAATATGTGCTTTTCAGAGGGCCCGGCATGGTGATAAGCATAGGCCTACTCTTTCACTCAGTGAGGAAGGCAATGGTAAACCACCTCACTCCTCGTTTTACTTAGTAAAACCTCTACAGGTTTTAAACCAGCCTTTCGGCTGATGACCTAAGCAACAAAATTTTCAGAACCTAGCCGGGTATCAAACCCGGGACCTTTCACTTTGTAGGCTAGCGCACTTGTCACTACGCCACGAAGGTGGTTTCAAAATACATTATTTCATTAATTTTTGTTTAAAAGTTTTTTTAGAAATTTTCGGTTATCCGAACATTGGCACTTTATGCATAACTTCCGCTAAACAGGATGTTATAACTTCGTAAAAATATACACGTCCTGTTTTCCGGACGTTTGCACTGAAAGGGTTAATATATAAAAAGGAAATTATTTTTATGTCGATTTTTAGAAATCGAGTTTTCACCGGATCTTACGTTTTCAGACCCCCTGACCCAAAAAACAAGATTTAGCGATTGGTCTGTGTGTGTGTGTGTGTGTGTGTGTGTGTGTGTGTCTCAGTGTGTGTGTGAACAGAATATCTCAAGAACGGAACATCGTACAAACTTAAATCTGAAAACTAAGTTAGATACCACTAGAGGACCCGACACAAACATTTTCATCAAAATCGGTCTACCGGAAGTAGTAGTTCATTCATGAAATTTTTCACTTTTTTGCGATTTTATCAAAAACTGGTCTTACAATTTTTTTAAAATTCGACCGGTTTACTATATTTCTATGCTGTACAAGATAGTGTAGGCGCCATGTTTACTGAAATTCTCCGTGAGGCTGTTTTCACGTATAAAATTGTTTGCTGAACATTACGGCTTAACTTTGCGTATATGGCATAACTTAAAACTTTGATCCTAAAGTGCCTTTTAATTTGCAAAAGATTGTACACTAAGTGCCAGCTCTTATTTCGACAACTTGCAGGCGTAAGAAAAATTTCAACGTTACAGCAAGAACAAAAGTAGAGCTGAATGGAAAGATAATAGAACAGGTAAAACATTTCAGCTACCTGGGAAATGATGTAACTTACGATAAAGATAAAGATATATATGACAAAATGGTGAAATTCCAGAGGATATGTGGCAGCATACTCAGAAACCTAAAAAACAGAACAAAGCAAGAAACTAGAATAAAATTTTATAATACAATAGCTATCCCAACATTACTTTCTTGAAGTGAGAACTGGATCCATACAAGGAAAATTGATAGTAATGTTCAAGCAGCGGAGATGAGGTTTCTTCGTAGTGTGTATGGATGTTCCAGAGCAGATAGAATTAGAAATTAAGAAATCAGAAGAGCTTTGGGTGTCACACCCCAGCGTGAAAAAATTATCCACAATCGAAGACACTGGTGCAGTCATTTAAATATAATGGAACCAGGAAGACTACCGCTTGAAATTATGAATTACAAGCCAATAGGAAAACGGGATATAGGGAGACCGAGGAAAAGATGGGTATCGGAACAGGTTTAATCCAGCCTAATCCTTGAACTGAAGATGATGATGATGATGAATTAATAGGTTCAAACTACCCTTTCAGCAGATGACAATCAACAACATAAATTACTTACGCTAATTTAAATATTAATTTATCTGTGAATTTATTCCGTCCTGTTTGTTGCAACCCTTTTCTAAATTATTGTTTGTGTTTTGATGTTTTATTGCAAGCGCTCCAATTTTGTTAACTAATTTACACCAATCGCCGCCATTTTTGAAATACGGAAAATCACTCTTTCACGCTAAACTAGGTTCTGTAGAGAAAAATGCTTTAAATAAAAGTTGTAGATCTTTTATTTTTCTATAAATTTGTTTATGTACACTTGTGTCGTAAAATGCATACTAAGGCTGAAATCTTGAGAAATCAATTTTTCACAAGTTTTCGTGAGAAAATAAAAGAAAATCGTTAACTTCCGCTTAACTGAAGGTTACACAAAAAAAAGTTTGTAATAAAAGTTGTAGGATTTTAAATTGTTTACAACTTTTATCATATAATACGTATATTGAGGTTAAATGCATAATAAAGCTGTAAATGTTAAGAAAACAATTTTATACGTGAAAACAGCCTTCCGGAGAATTTCAGCAAACATGGCGCCTACAGTATCTTGTACAGCATAAAAAATATAGTAAACCGGGTGATTTTGAAAAAAATCGTCAGACCAATTTTTGAGAAAATCGCAAAAAAGTGAAAAATTTCATGAATAAACTACTAGTTCCGGTTGACCGATTTTGATGAAAATGTTAAGTGTCGGGTCCTCTAGTGGTACCTAACTTTAGTTTCCAGTTTCAAGGTTGTACGATGTCCCGTTCTTGAGTTATTCTGTTCACACACACACAGACACACACGCAGACACTCAAGACACACACACTGACTAATGGCTAAAAACATGTTTTTGGATTCAGGGGGTCTTAAAACGTGTAGATCCGGTGAAAACTCTTATGTCTAAAAATAGACATGAAAACAATACTTTCCTTTCATTATATTAATATAGGCAAGAGAAAGTAAAACATATGTATTTTAAATAATTTTAGTGAAAACAGAATGATTTTTTTATGGACACAATAAAAAATAAATTTTAAGGGAACATTTTATTTGTCTGTAACGTTGAAATTTTTCCTACGTCTGCAAGTTGTGGAATAAGAGCTGGCACTTAGTGTACAATCTTTTACAAATTAAAAGGCACTTTAGGATCGAAGTTTTAAATATTGTTTGGGCACTAAAAGGGTTAATTAATAGGTCCAAACCACCCTTTCAGCAGATGACAATCAAAAACATAAATTACTTACCCGTTAATTTAATAAATTTATCTGTGAATTTAGTCCATCCTGTTTGTTGCAACCCTTTTCTAAATTATTTTTTGCGTTTTGATGTTTTATTGCAAGCGCTCCAATTTTGTTAACTAATTTACACCAATCGCCGCCATTTTTATAATCGTTTGCCTCATCTTCCAACTGTGTAAATATATAACACATCCATTTTAATTTTTGTATCAAAGTGTACGGTGTTAGTATAGGAAACTTTGGTAATTTATGAGTGTATTGATTTTTTTTTAAAATATTCTTGTAATAATCTTCTGTGGTATATGTGATTTCTTCTTCATAATCTCGTTTTGGTTTAATTCCGGGTACAGGTATGATTTTATAAAGTCCTTGAGGTTCGTCCGGATCCCTGTAACTCTCCTCAACGGTGGTACTTTCTTTATTACGATCACTCGTCGGTGGTTTTGACCAAATCAATTCACTTTTATAATTCGTTTTCTGAGTTGAATGAGAATGTGGTTTAGACAAAATTATATTAATAAATGCAATAAATAGTAAAACTTTAAACATTCTTATAACCATTTTTTTTCTCTCTCTCTCTTAATAATTCCAAAAATAAAAGCTTTATATTTTTGGTTGTTTTAATAAATAATTCTTTTCACTTAATCCAACAACTTCAATTCGTTTAGTAAAATATTTAAGATATTAGTTTTGTTTATTTTATGACATAACAACTTTTGCTTATGTTACGTTCATAAAATATTATAAATCTATGGCACTTATTGTTGTACGTGTTTTGGATTTTTTATAAACAGCTGTAGAAATTGTATGGTGAATAGAATAAATTTTTCGTAATTTATTTTTAAGTTTTTACTTTTTCTTGTTCTTTGGGTATTTTTGGGAACGAAAAAATATTTTTTAAATTGGTAAAAATTCAGTTTTTAACGGATATACACGTTTTAAGATACCTTGCACCAAAAAAAAATTTTTTAATGTTTTATGCGATTAGTTTCTGCGTGTGTCAGTGTGGTATTCAAGTGTAGTAGGTGAAGAGCCTCTTCACCTATTTCTGGATCGTATCGAGATTTATTTCTCTCTCTAAATAACTATATTTTCTATTAAAATTATTTTTTGTTTTAGTGTTTTTTGTTGTTGTTAAGGTCATCAGCCGAAAGGCTGGTTTGAACCTCTAGAGGTTTTACTAAGTAAAACGAGGAGTGAGGTTGTTTACCATTGTTTTCCTCACTGAGTGAAAAATTACGCATTTAAGCATGGCAGGCCCTCTGAAAAGCACAGATTTTTCACTCTGCAAATGACACCTTCACTTCATTCACCACAGGGTCTGGCTGTATAATGAAATTCATTACTTTCAGAGGAGACAACTCTGATTAGTGTCTTTTGCACCTCAACCTCTTCTGTTCTTAAATGATTCAGTCATTTAATTGGCTGACCATGTGATAAGAAACAGAACTATTTATTTTAGCCCTGCAACTGGACAGATTGAGTGTAAATAAATTTACACTTCACCTGTCTGTTAAGGGCAGAGTGTTTTTTATTGTACAGTAATCCCTTGTTATCCGCGGGGGTTACGTTCCAAAGGTTACCGCGGTTTGTAAAACCGCGGATAATGATACCTTATATGAACGAATACTTTTTTTACTTTCTCTTGCCTATATGAATATATAGCAAGGAAAGTATTGTTTTCATGTCGATTTTTCGAAATCGAGTTTTCACCGGATCTATACGTTTTCAGACCCCCTGAACCCAAAAAACATGTTTTTAGCGATTGGTCTGTGTGTGTGTGTGTGTGTGTGTGTGAACAGAATATCTCAAAAACGGAACATCGTACGTACTTGAAACTTAAAACTTAAGTTACGTACCACTACCGAATTCGACACGAACATTTTCATCAAAATCGGTCAACCGGAAGTGGTAGTTTATTCGTGTAATTTTTCACTTTTTTGCGATTTTCTCAAAAACTGGTCCTACGTTTTTTTTAAAAATCGCCTGGTTTACTCAATTTTTTATTCTCTACAAGATAGGGTAGGCGTCATGTTTGCTGAAATTCTGGGTGAGGCTGTTTTCACGTAAAAACGTTGTTTTTTTAAGATTACAGCTTTAATATGCATTTTAGCGCAAAACTTTATATAATAAAAGTTGTAGAAAATTGAAAATTCTACAACTTTTAAATCAAACAATTTTTTGTATAACGCTTAGTTTAGCGGTAATTTGCGATTTTCTGTTTTTTTCTCACGAAAATGTGTGAAAAATTGATTTTTTTAAGATTTCGGCCTTAGTATGCATTTTACGACAAAAGTGTATATAATTTAATTTATAGAAAATTAAAAGATCTACAACTTTTATTTAAAGCATTTTTCTCTACAGAGCCTAGTTTAGAGAGAAAGAGTGATTTTCCGTATTTCTAAGCCAAACTGAGGTTGATTTTCATTTTGCATCATTCACTCATGATTAAAATAAGGTTATGTTTTTGAGGTTAGTTTCTTTGTTTATTTCTAATATTTTATTAATAATGTTAGGTTTATTGTTAATTATTTCCACTGGCAAAAGAAAGTTGTGTGAGTGTTTCACACCAAATTTTTTTTGTTTAACGTCCGACTGTTCTGCAATTACTGCAAATGCAGACGGTGAAGAATGAAATGATTTACGTATGAGTGTTGATTTACTTAGTAAAGCCGCCAGAAGTTCAGACCAGCCTTTCGGCTGATCACCTAAACAACAACAACAACAACAATATTATGTGCCAATATCCTTCAAGCTAAAAATGTATTTTTATTTTTATTCCTGATATGTATACGTTGCAATCTGTTCAATAGAGAGCAACTCCATTACCGAATGAGATAAAGATGATATGTATGACGTGTAAATAAGGTGTAGTCTTGTACAGAGCCAGGCTGACCATTCCTGAGAAAGTATGCTTAGTTGAACCTTAACCATCAAAGTACACCGGTAACCACTGTCTAGTATTCAAATCCGTATAAAAGTAACTACCTTTACGAGGATTTGAACCAGGAACCTTCGTCTCCGAAAATCAGCTGTTAAACAGTTGATTCACGGCGACGACTTTACCTCTAGACCAACCCTATGGGTATAAGTTAATTCTTTTTTTTCTGTTATCCGTAATGCGTGCACGTTGCAATCTGTTCAATTCAGAACAATAAGCAACCCCATGACCCAATCAGATGAGGACGATATGTATGACGTGTAAATGAGGTGTAGTCTTGGGCAGACTCAAGTCTACCATTCCTGAGAAAGTATGGTTAATTAAACCCCAACCATCAAAGTACACCGGTAACCACTGTCTAGTATTCAAATCCGTATAAAAGTAACTACCTTTACTAGGATTTGAACCAGGAAACTTCGTCTCCGAAAATCACCTGTTAAACAGCTGATTTTGGCGACGACTTTACCTCTAGACCAACCAGGTGGGTTTTTTAAGTTATAAACTGATAAATAACAATAAAATACAAAATATATTTTTAAACTTTGTTCATATATTATCTTAGAATATGGTATAAAGAAGAGAAAAAGTTGTAAGTTTGAAGATGAAAAGAAAATATAGATAATATTACAGAATACAGAAAAATATAAAGAATATTTTTATACAGCTTAAAAAACTCAATTTGAGTTGTACAATTATAACAAAATTTGAATCAATTTTTTAAGAGTCAACTGAATCCTTTTAAATACAATATATACATTTTAAAATTTATTATATAACCATCTTAGATAATTTTACAGAATTTTTTTAAATAATAATAATGTCATAAATTCTGAAATACAAAAAAATTTATTTAAATATTTAATGCACAAAAAATAATCAATACACTAGAGAAAATACTGTTGTACATAAAGTAGTTGTAAACTGTTTTTAATTTTATTTATCAATATTAATGTAAACGGATTACAATGAAATATAAACCGGAGATATAAGACGATAGACAAAGGTCATTATCTGATAACGAAGAAATGGCAAAGCGAATTGTGTTTTGTTTTAAATTAGTAATAACCATTTAATTTTTATATTAATCTAGTAAATTTTTAAATGAATTATTATTATTTAAAAAAATTATTTTTTGTATCAAGAAAAATTGTTTGATTATTTAATAAGCAGTGATTTCTTCTGGATGTGCCATGTTGTATTCGATGGATCTTGCGATTTCTTCAGGAATTGGATGCAAATGAGCTCCTTGTGGTTGGAATCCATTTTCATCGGCAATGTATTGTACAGTGTAAGTTTGGCCGTCATCACCAATATATGAGTATGAACCCTTCATGGCAGTGCTTTCTAAATCGGTTCCTGCATTATTTACAATACCAGCACTGGAAACGGAGATGCCGTTGTCTGAATCAAATCTGTTAAAAAGAAATAACCATTAGTAATAATAATAATAATAATAATAATAATAATAATAATAATAATGTATCATCACTTGTTATTGAGGGGAACGGATACAAAGTGTTAAAAAAGATTTTAAATTGGCCAAAATCACCAATGAAGAAATTCTCATAAGAGACAATTTTAGAACAAAAGTTAAAAAATGGGAGGTTAAACCAGAGACAAAAGCTCCAAAAACCGGAACAAAGTGGAGTGAACAGAGAAAAGCTGAATTCTCACAAATAATGAAAAACTGGTGGGCGGATAAAAAGGACAAAAAATCCCAAAAACAAACCAGATTTACTTAGCGTCTTCCACTTCGGGAGCTTTACCACTAATAACAATAATAATATATTACTCGGACAGATAATTTATTATAGTAGGGTATCGTTTTACTATAACTAAATTTGATCATTGTTTACTTTATTTTCATTTTTACTTTCTCTTGCCATTTATATTGTATAGGTATATATTTTTTCCAATCCCTAATATGTGTACGTTGCAATCTGTTCAATTCAGAACAATGAACAATCCCATGACCCAATTAGATGAGGATGATGTGTATGACGTGTAAATGAGATATATTCTTGTACAGACTCAGGTCGACCATTCCTGAGAGAATATGATTAATTGAATCCCAATCATCAAAGTACATCGGTGACTACTGTCTAGCATTCAAATCCGTATAAAAGTAACTACCTTTACTAGGATTTGAACCAGGAACCTTCGTCTCCGAAAATCAGCTGTTCCACAGCTGACTGAATCATTTAAAAACCACAAGAGGTACAAGTGTAAAGTATACTATTCAGAGTTATCTTCTCTGAGAGGACCTAATGACTTTTATTATACAGCCAGCCCCTGTGGTTAATGAAGTGAAGGTGTCATTTGCAGGGTGGATAATATTTGTTTTTTAGGGAGGATAATTATAAGGATGTTTTGAACTCAGTGAGGAAGGCAATTATAAACTACCTCACCTCTAGTTTTACTTAGTAAACCTCTAGAGATTTAAATTTTTCTCTTAGCTGATGAACTAAACAACATGTGCGTCCAGGACACTCCACAAAAGGGAGTGAAGGGACAATAAATGATTATTACTAAATTGAAGTTATAGAAAAAAAAATTACACTTACAAGTATCGGAAGTTGGTTCCATCTTCAGCCTGTTCTTGTTCCTGTCTGACGATATAAGAGTTCTGCAGGGCTGAACCTCCGTGCATGGCAGATGCTGCTCCTCCTAGATTATATGTAGATTGTCTGGCACCAATGGCTGCAGCTCCTGATTGGGCACCAAGTGCAGCACCAGAACTAAAACCTGCAAGTTGTCCACTTTTTGCTCCGTATCCGGAATAAGCATCAAAAGCACCAGCTGATAAAGCTCCATTCAATGAACCTGATTGTGAACCATAGAGTGATCCAGACCGAGCACTATATAGGGATCCTGATTGTGCGCCAGATGCTCCTGAGCCGTACAAAGATCCTGATTGTAAACTGGCAGCTGATTGTGCACCGTATAAAGAACCTGATTGAGCACCAAGGTTAGAAGCTGCTGATCTGAAACCACTGGCTGACTGAGCGCCTAAAGTTGACTGGGCACCGTAAGCTGATCCAGATTGTAAACCAGAAGTTGATTGAGAACCGTACAATGTGCCTGATTGAGCACCATAGTTTGAAGATGCTGATCTAAAACCACCAGTTGACTGAGCACCTAAAGTTGATTGTTGAGCACCATAATTAGAAGATGCAGATTTAAAACCGCTAGCTGATTGAGAGCCTAAACTTGACTGAGCTCCGTACAATGATCCGGATTGAGCAGAGCGGAAGCTAGCAGCACCAGATTTTTGAGCATTACCAAATTGAGTTCCATAGGCAGAACCAGATTGGAGACCTAAAGCTGATTGGGAACCGTAAGTAGAAACAGCAGGTTTATGGGCGACACCATATTGAGCACCATAATTTCCAGCTGCAGATTTAAAGGCACCGGCAGATTGAGAACCGTACAATGATCCAGATTGGGCAGACTGGAAATTAGAAGCACCGAATCTCTGAGCAGCTCCTGAGTGAGCACCAGCTAATTTAGCTCCGTAAACCGAACCGGACTGTGATCCTAAACTTGAAGCTGATCTGTGTGCAGCAGCTAATTGGGAACTTCCAGCGTGAGCACCGTAAGCTAAGCCGGCTTGAGAGCCAACACCTGATTGTGTACCAAAACTAGAAGCAGCTGATCTATGAGCAGCTCCTGAAAGAGCACCGCCTGACTGAACACCATACAATGAACCGAATTGAGAACCTAAAGCGGATCCGGATTGAGAGGCTAAACCAGATTGGGTACCATAGCTAGACACAGCTGATCTTTGAGCACCACTTGAAAGAGCACCGCCTGATTGTACACCATATAATGAAGCAGATTGAGAACCTAAAGCTGATCCGGATTGAGCGGATAATCCTGATTGAGCACCAAAACTAGATAAAGCTGACTTATGAGCGGCTCCTGAAAGAGCACCACCTGATTGAATACCATACACTGAAGCCAATTGAGAACCAGTACCTGCTTGGGTACCAAAGGTAGACACAGCTGATCTATGAGCAGCGCCTGAATGAGCACCGGCTGATTGAGCACCATACAATGAAGATGACTGTGAACCTAAAACTGATCCAGATTGAGAAGCTAAACCTGATTGACTACCAAAATTAGATACAGCTGATCTATGAGCAGCACCTGAAAGAGCAGCGCCTGAAAGAGCAGAGCCTGATTGAGCACCATATGAAGCCTGTGAATCTAATGCTGATCCAGATTGAGAACCGAAATTGGAACCGGTGGTTGTGTATGCAACATTATCAGCTTGAATACCCTGAATTGATCCTGAATTAAGTCCTAAACCATAACCGGAACCAGATTGACTACCAAAATTAGAAACGAAATTTTTATTGACTGCCGATTTTTGAGCAACACCTGAATATCCTAAACCAGATCCAGCCAAAGAAACATGTTGCCCACCATAACCAGTGGATGAACCACCAGATTTGTAACTAGAACTTTGTGAAGATTGAGATTTGTATCCGGAAGATTGTCCACTTCCTCCTAATGACTTAGCTCCAAAGTTATATGCTGATCCACTTTGGCCACCCAAATATTGTCCACTTGCTCCTAATGATTTAGCTCCAAAGTTATATGCTGATCCACTTTGGCCACCCAAATATTGTCCACTTGCTCCTAATGATTTAGCTCCAAAGTTATATGCTGATCCACTTTGGCCACCCAAAAATCCTGATGATGATTGAAGACCAGACAAATGTTCATCGGATGATATTAAAGAGCCTTCAGCAACTCCAGCACTTTGGATCAAAGCTGGTTGGATTGACCCTCCAAAATTAATAGCTGGAGTTGATGGAAATAAAACATCACCAGAATATCCATCATATGCAACAGCAGATTGACCAATAATTCCTGATGAAGTCAAACCGGCGGCATTGTTAGCTCCGAATGATGATGATCCTGAAGATTGAGAAGAAAAGCTACGGGAAGCGGAACCAGAACCGAGTCCTGCACTACCACTTTCAATACTGAATCCAGTGTTTGTGTTACTGACAGTGTAAATTGGCTCACCTGCTTTTTCTAATACGTGGGTGTCAAATGCTTGTGGTGATCCAGCTACGCAGCATAAAGCTGCTAACAAATAAACCTGTAACAAAAACAGTGAATATTCTAAATTATCAAAATGCAAAATTAATTATAATTAATAATAGCCATAATTATTTTTATTTTCTCTTACCTATATGAATATATAGGAAGGTAAGTATTGTTTTCATATCGCTTTTTCGAAATCGGGTTTTCACCGGATCTACATGTTTTCAGACCCCCTGAACACACACAAACATGTTTTTAGCGATTGGTCTGTGTGTGTGTGTGTGTGTGTGCGTGTGTGTGTGTGCGCGCGCGCGTGTGTGAGTGTGTGTGTGTGTGTGATAGAAAATTAAAAGATCTACAACTTGTATTTAAAGCATTTATCTCTACGGAGCCTAGTTTAGCGTGAAAGAGTGATTTTTTGTATTTTTAAGGCAAACTGAGATCAATTTTCATTTTGCGTTTTTCATGATTAAAATTAGGTTATGTTTATTGAGGTTAGTTTTTTGTTTATTTCTAATGTTTTATTACTAATGTTAGGTTTGTTGTTAATTATTTGCACTGGCAAGAGAAAGTTGTGTGAGTGTTTCACACCAGATTTTTACATGTAAAATGCCACATTAAGTGTTACGTATTCCACTGTACTTGCTAATGACCAAGCAGTTTAATGCGACTTTAAATAAATAAATAAAAAATCTGGTGTGAAACACTCACACAACTTTCTCTTGCCAATGCAAATAATTAATAATAAACCTAACATTATTAATAAAATATTAGAAATAAACAAAAACTAACCTCAAAAACATAACCTTATTTTAACCATGAGTGAATGACGCAAAATGACAATCGAACTCAGTTTGGCTTAAAAATACGGAAAATCACGCTAAACTAGGCTCTGTAGAGACAAATGCTTTAAACAAAAGTTGTAGATCTTTTAATTTTCTATAAATTTAATTATATACACTTTTGTCGTAAAATGCATACTAAGACCGAAATGTTAAAAAAATTGATTTTTCTCACGTTTTCGTGAGAAAAAAAAACAGAAAATCGCAAATTACCGCTAAACTAAGCGTTATACAAAACAATGTTTGAAATAAAAGTTGTAGAATTTTATATTCTCTACAACTTTTATTATATAACGTTTTGCGCTAAAATGCATAATAAAGCCGCAATCTTAAAAAGAAAATGTTTTTACGTAAAAACAGCCTCAAGCAAAATTTCAGCAAACATGGCGCCTACCCTATATTGTAGAGCATAAAAAATGTAGTAAACCAGTTGATTTTAAAAAAAATCGTAGGACTAGTTTTTGAGAAAATCGCAAAAAAGTGAAAAATTATACGAATAAACCACTACTTCCGGTTGACCGATTTTGATGAAAATGTTCGTGTCGGGTCCGGTAGTGATATGTAACTTAAGTTTCAAGTTTCAAGTTCGTACGATGTTTCGTTCTTGAGATATTCTGTTCACATACACACACACACACACACACACACACACACACACACACACACACACACACACACACACACACACACACACACACACACACACACACACACACACACACACACACACACACACACACACACACACACACACACACACACACACACACACACACACAGACCAATCGCTAAAAACATGTTTTTTGGGTTCAGGGGGTCTGAAAACGTATAGATCCGGTGAAAACTCGATTTCGAAAAATCGACATGAAAACAATACTTTCCTTCCTATATATTCATATAGGCAAGAGAAAGTAAAAATGTTATTGTACTGTGTCCGGTTGTGATTCCGTTGCATTCATTTTATTATGTACATTTGCAATGCGTCGTTTTAAAAACAATTTATACAAAATTTAAAAACATATTGCATGTTAAATTCTCAAACAAATTTAGCTATTTGGCAAATAAAATTAAAATTATTAATAAAATCTAAAATTAGCATAAAGGAAATATTTATCATGTTTTTCTAAACGTTGCATATATATTCTGTTTTTTTATTTGTTTATTAATTAATCCTAAAAAATAAATTTAAGTTAAATTTTATGTAACCCACCGGGTTGGTCTAGAGGTAAAGTCGTCGCCAAAATCAGCTGTTTAACAGCTGATTTTCGGAGACGAAGGTTCCTGGTTCAAATCCTAGTAAAGGTAGTTACTTTTGTACGGATTTGAATGCTAGGCAGTGGCTACCGGTGTACTTTGATGATTGGGGTTCAATTAACCATACTCTCTCAGGAATGGTCGACCTGAGTCTGCAGAAGAACACCTCATTTACACGTCATACACATCATCCTCATCTCATTGGG
Organism: Catonia carolina; assembly: GCA_035578175.1. Taxonomy (NCBI): domain Eukaryota; kingdom Metazoa; phylum Arthropoda; class Insecta; order Hemiptera; family Achilidae; genus Catonia; species Catonia carolina. The sequence continues at coordinate 72,921,261 of JAQMRL010000006.1, forward strand.
TCATGGGGTTGCTTATTGTTCTGAATTGAACAGATTGCAACGTACACACATTAGGGATTTTAAAAAAAAAAAAATATGTAGTTTTTTTCATAATTTAATGGCGAATATAAGATGCGCAGGCTGACAGATACAATAGTTTTATTACATAAAGTTGTGCCCATAACAGACAGGTGGCGTGTCAAATTATTTACTCTCAATTTGTTCGTTGCAGGGCTAAAATAAATAGTTCTGTTTCTTATCACATGGTCAGCCAATTAAATGACTGAATCATTTAAGAACAGAAGAGGTAGAGGTGTAAAATACACTAATCAAAGTTATCTTCTCTGAAAGTAATGAATTTTATTGTACAGCCAGACCCTGTGGTGAATGAAGTGAAGGTGTCGTTTACAGAGTGGAAAATATGTGCTTTTCAGAGGGCCCGTCATTCTGATAAGCGTACTTTTCCATTCAGTGAGTTGTGGCAATGGTAAACCACCTCACTCCTCGTTTTACTTAGTAAAACCTCTAGAGGTTCAAACCAGCCTACAGGCTGTTGACCTAAACAACAACACATAAAGTTAAGTAAAAGTAAAAAAAAATTTTTTACTGTTTTGTTAGCGTAAAACAAAATTTTTAAAAACTTTTTTATCAAATATTTAAAAAAATAGACATAGTGTATTGATATTTTAGTATTATATAATTCAGAAAAGTTGTATATTTCAACTGTTTATAGTGGAGGGGTTTCAGTTGTAGGACAAAATTATACATCGGTACTTATAGACCATTGAAAATTTACAATTTTTATTTAATGTATTATTCCTGGAGCGCTTATTTTAGCGTCAATCAGTAATATTTTCTGATTTTTTAAGTCCCCCAGATATTGATTTGCTGTTTAGAGTCATTGCTTAATGATTAAAGTAAATAAATTTGGTAAAAACTAACGTTAAGTAAGATTGAAGCCACAACGTGCAGTTTACAACAAAAGTATATCATAATAAAATTTATAACAAATTAAAAACATACAATAATTTATGTCAAGTATTTTTTTATAAACCTTATTTTAGGGTTATTTAGTGATTTTACATATTTTTAAAGTCCCATAGTGTTTCATTTTCATAAAGTATTTTTTTCTTTGTTTATTTAACGTCGCATCAACTACAGTGGTCATTAACGATGACGTTGGGTTGTTATTGTGAAGGATGAAATGATTGTTTTTTTGTAACGTATGAAAATATGCCGTGCCTGAGTGTGATTCGAACCCAAAACCGCATGTTGAGAGGCGAGCACGTTACCAACTGCGCCAAAGCGGCCGGTAAAATATTATTTTATTTATTCATGAATTAAATTTTGTTTTATATTTCATTTTACATTGTTTAACCCACTGGATTGGTCTAGAGGTAAAGTCGTCGCCAAAATCAGCTGTTTAACAGCTGATTTTCGGACACAAAGGTTCCTGGTTCAAATCCAAGTAAAGGTAGTTACTTTTATACGGGTTTGAATACTAGACAGTGGTTACCGGTGTACTTTGATGGTTGGGGTTCTATTAACCATACTCTCTCAGGAGTGCTCGACCTGGGTCTGTACAAGACTATACCTCATTTACACGTCATACACATCATCCTCATCTCATTGGGCCATGGGGTTGCTTATTGTTCTCAATTGAACATACTGCAACATGCACATATTAGGAATTAAATTCAATTCAATTCATTTTATTTTCGTTTTCTACAAAAATAATTTCCGTCAGACCTGGGTTTGTCGGCAGAAATATACAAAAGTAAATTCACAAAACAAACAATAAAATTAAAAATTCAAATAATAATAATAATAAATTACATTGTTCAGTCTACTCATAAAATTAATTAAAGGTTACGTTTTTCATTATTTACGGTAGTAAGAGTGTGAGTGTTTTACGGCAGATTTTTTAAAAATTTTATTTAGTAAATTTTAAATCTGTTAATAAAATACTTATTAGTAAATTTATTCAATTATTGATAAGGAAAGTGACAACTGCTGTTAGGATTAAAGGAGTCGTTTAAACCAATTACGGTAGGTTAAACTAGTGTCTAGGAGAAACGTTGGAGGGCTTATGTCAAATTGAACCAATTACAAAATTTTATTTTTTGAGTTAATGCCATGACTAAAATGTAAAAGTATTTGACTTTCATATGCCATAATGAACCAAGAGAAAAGTAGCTTACAAGGGAATTTTTATGATAGTTTTGTTCTTGTAAAATGGGAATTATTAATTTCCAAATTAAATTACAAAGTCCAACACTAAAAAACCACGACTTTGTACATGGACCCACTGGGTTGGTCTAAAGATAAAGTCGTCGCCAAAATCAGCTGTTTAACAGCTGATTTTCGGACACAAAGGTTCCTGGTTCAAATCCTAGTAAAGGTAGTTACTTTTATACGGATTTGAATACTAGACAGTGGTTACCGGTGTACTTTGATGGTTGGGGTTCTATTAACCATACTCTCTCAGGAGTGCTCGAACTGGGTCTGTACAAGACTATACCTTATTTACACGTCATACACATCATCCTCATCTCATTGGGCCATGGGGTTGCTTATTGTTCTCAATTGAACATACTGCAACATGCACATATTAGGAATTAAATTCAATTCAATTCATTTTATTTTCGTTTTCTACAAAAATAATTTCCGTCAGACCTGGGTCTGTCGACAGAAATATACAAAAGTAAATTCACAAAACAAACAATAAAATTAAAAATACAAATAATAATAATAATAATAATAAATTACATTGTTCAGTCTACTCATAAAATTAATTAAAGGTTACGTTTTTCATTATTTACACTAGTAAGAGTGTGAGTGTTTTACGGCAGATTTTTAAAAAATTTTATTTAGTAAATTTTAAATCTGTTAATAAAATACTTATTAGTAAATTTATTCAATTATTGATAAGGAAAGTGACAACTGCTGTTAGGATTAAAGGAGTCGTTTAAACCAATTACGGTAGGTTAAACTAGTGTCTAGGAGAAACGTTGGAGGGCTTATGTCAAATTGAACCAATTACAAAATTTTATTTTTTGAGTTAATGCCATGACTAAAATGTAAAAGTATTTGACTTTCATATGCCATAATGAACCAAGAGAAAAGTAGCTTACAAGGGAATTTTTATGATAGTTTTGTTCTTGTAAAATGGGAATTATTAATTTCCAAATTAAATTACAAAGTCCAACACTAAAAAACCACGACTTTGTACATGGACCCACTGGGTTGGTCTAAAGATAAAGTCGTCGCCAAAATCAGCTGTTTAACAGCTGATTTTCGGACACAAAGGTTCCTGGTTCAAATCCTAGTAAAGGTAGTTACTTTTATCCTAGAAACTAGAGAGTGGTTGCCGGTGTACTTAAATGGTTGGGGTTCTATTAACTATACTCTCTCAGGAGTGCTCGACCTGGGTCTGTACAAGACTATACCTCATTTACACGTCATACACATCATCCTCATCTCATTGGGCCATAGGGTTGCTTATTGTTCTGAATTGAACATACTGCAACATTCACATATTAGGAATTAAATTCAATTCAATTCATTTTATTTTCGTTTTCTACAAAAATAATTTCCGTCAGACCTGGGTCTGTCGACAGAAATATACAAAAGTAAATTCACAAAACAAACAATAAAATTAAAAATACAAATAATAATAATAATAATAATAAATTACATTGTTCAGTCTCCTCATAAAATTAATTAAAGGTTACGTTTTTCATTATTTACACTAGTAAGAGTGTGAGTGTTTTACGGCAGATTTTTAAAAAATTTTATTTAGTAAATTTTAAATCTGTTAATAAAATACTTATTAGTAAATTTATTCAATTATTGATAAGGAAAGTGACAACTGCTGTTAGTATTAAAGGAGTCGTTTAAACCAATTACGGTAGGTTAAACTAGTGTCTAGGAGAAACGTTGGAGGGCTTATGTCAAATTGAACCAACTACAAAATTTTATTTTTTGAGTTAATGCCATGACTAAAATGTAAAAGTATTTGATTTTCATATGCCATAATGAACCAAGAGAAAAGTAGCTTGCAAGGGAATTTTTATGATAGTTTTGTTCTTGTAAAATGGGAATTATTAATTTCCAAATTAAATTACAAAGTCCAACACTAAAAAACCACGACTTTGTACATGGACCCACTGGGTTGGTCTAAAGATAAAGTCGTCGCCAAAATCAGCTGTTTAACAGCTGATTTTCGGACACAAAGGTTCCTGGTTCAAATCCTAGTAAAGGTAGTTACTTTTATCCGCATTTGAAACTAGAGAGTGGTTGCCGGTGTACTTAAATGGTTGGGGTTCTATTAACCATACTCTCTCAGGAGTGCTCGACCTGGGTCTGTACAAGACTATACCTCATTTACACGTCATACACATCATCCTCATCTCATTGGGCCATGGGGTTGCTTATTGTTCTCAATTGAACATACTGCAACATGCACGTATTAGGAATTAAATTCAATTCAATTCATTTTATTTTCGTTTTCTACAAAAATAATTTCCGTCAGACCTGGGTCTGTCGACAGAAATATACAAAAGTAAATTCACAAAACAAACAATAAAATTAAAAATACAAATAATAATAATAATAATAATAATAAATTACATTGTTCAGTCTCCTCATAAAATTAATTAAAGGTTACGTTTTTCATTATTTACACTAGTAAGAGTGTGAGTGTTTTACGGCAGATTTTTAAAAAATTTTATTTAGTAAATTTTAAATCTGTTAATAAAATACTTATTAGTAAATTTATTCAATTATTGATAAGGAAAGTGACAACTGCTGTTAGGATTAAAGGAGTCGTTTAAACCAATTACGGTAGGTTAAACTAGTGTCTAGGAGAAAAGTTGGAGGGCTTATGTCAGATTGAACCAACTACAAAATTTTATTTTTTGAGTTAATGCCATGACTAAAATGTAAAAGTATTTGATTTTCATATGCCATAATGAACCAAGAGAAAAGTAGCTTGCAAGGGAATTTTTATGATAGTTTTGTTCTTGTAAAATGGGAATTATTAATTTCCAAATTAAATTACAAAGTCCAACACTAAAAAACCACGACTTTGTACATGGACCCACTGGGTTGGTCTAAAGATAAAGTCGTCGCCAAAATCAGCTGTTTAACAGCTGATTTTCGGACACAAAGGTTCCTGGTTCAAATCCTAGTAAAGGTAGTTACTTTTATCCGCATTTGAAACTAGAGAGTGGTTGCCGGTGTACTTAAATGGTTGGGGTTCTATTAACCATACTCTCTCAGGAGTGCTCGACCTGGGTCTGTACAAGACTATACCTCATTTACACGTCATACACATCATCCTCATCTCATTGGGCCATGGGGTTGCTTATTGTTCTCAATTGAACATACTGCAACATGCACGTATTAGGAATTAAATTCAATTCAATTCATTTTATTTTCGTTTTCTACAAAAATAATTTCCGTCAGACCTGGGTCTGTCGACAGAAATATACAAAAGTAAATTCAGAAAACAAACACATTAAAAATACAAATAATAATAATAATAATAATAAGCCACCGGGTTGGTCTAGAGGTAAAGTCTTCGCCAAAATCAGCTGTTTATCAGCTGTTTATCAGCTGATTTTCGGATACGAAGGTTCCTGGTTCAAATCCTAGTAAAGGCAGTTACTTTTATACGGATTTGAATACTAGACAGTGGTTACCGGTGTACTTTGATGGTTGGGGTTCAATTAACCATACTCTCTCAGGAGTGGTCGACCTGGGTCTGTACAAGGCTACACCTCATTTACACGTCATACACATCATCCTCATCTCATTGGGTCATGGGGTTGCTTATTGTTCTCAATTGAACAGATTGCAACGTACACAAATTAGGGTTTACAAAAAAAAAATAATAATAATAATAATAATAAATTACATTGTTCAGTCTCCTCATAAAATTAATTAAAGGTTACGTTTTTCATTATTTACACTAGTAAGAGTGTGAGTGTTTTACGGCAGATTTTTTAAAAATTTTATTTAGTAAATTTTAAATCTGTAAATAAAATACTTATTAGTAAATTTATTCAATTATTGATAAGGGAAGTGACTACTGAAGTTAGGATTAAAGGAGTCGTTTAAACCAATTACGGTAGGTTAACCTAGTGTCTAGGAGAAAAGTTGGAGGGCTTATGTCAGATTGAACCAACTACAAAATTTTCTTTTTTGAGTTAATGCCATGACTAAAATGTAAAAGTATTTGATTTTTATATGCCATAATGCTGCCCATAACAGACAGGTGGAGTGTCAAATTATTTACGCTCGATCTGTTAGTTGCGAGGCTAAAATAAATAGTTCTGTTTCTTATCACATGTTCAGCCAATTAAATGACTGAATCATTTAAGAACAGAAGAGGTAGAGGTGTAAAAGACACTAATCAGAGTTATCTTATCTGAAAGTAATGAATTTCATTATACAGCCAGACCCTGTGATGAATGAAGTGAAGGTGTCATTTGCAGAGTGGAAAATATGTGCTTTTCAGAGGGCTCGGCATGCTGATAAGCGTACTTTTCCACTCAGTGAGGAAGGCAATGGTAAACCACCTCACTCCTCGTTTTACTTAGTAAAACCTCTAGAGGTTCAAACCAGCCTTTTGGCTGATGACCTAAACAACAATGCCATAATGAACCAAAAGAAAATAGCTTGCAAGTGAATTTTTATGATAGTTTTGTTCTTGTAAAATGGGAATTAATAATTTCCAAACTAAATTAAAAAGTCCAACACTAAAAAAACACGAATTTGTACATGGTTCACTCTGGCATAAGTCCCTCTATTATAAAAGTTGAGTACGATTGGTAATTTATCGACACGATTTTCCAATGTAGGACAAACCAGTTGAGCTTAAATTATACTCCACTTTCAACTGATAATCTTAGGTTATGTTCATTGTGCAATATTTGTGAAGCAGAGAACGTTCATCATTTTCTTGGACGATGTCCAAATTTAAGCCTAATTTTGAAATTTATGTTTTTAAATAATTATGTTAAGAGAAAATAAAATTGTAAATTATTTGGATGGAGAATACCGGTAAATTTTGGTTAACCTAATTATGTAAGAAATGCACGAAGGTACAAAAGAGTTTAGTACAAATATAAAATAATATGTGGGATGTGTCAACCTGGTAGACGATCTCGGACATGCCACTAAGTGAACGTTTTTCGATTTTCGTTTGATTTACATAATTTATTTAAGTTTGTAAATTTTTTTGGTGTATATTGCTCAAATAAATTTCATATTTTAATTTTTATTAGCAAATTTTAAATTGTAACGTTATTTTATATAAATATTACGCTTAATTCCCTTATCTGTAACAATTAGAATTTATGCACATTTTTTCTTAAAACTGTAGGTAGGATACTACTCGTATATTTAGGACGATTACAAGGTCTAGGAAATACATTCATTGCACAAGGTTTAGGAAATTGATTTACCTAGGTATGGCTAAAAATCAATGCCCTAGGATAGGGGTTCTCGTTTGTCTAGTTATCTAGTATTTGTATACCTCAAATTCGTTTATCTAGTATTACTGTGCAACTGAGATCACAATGCAATCATTAAAAATTATTAAATTATGAAAAAACTGTAATTTAAAAATAAAATATATGAATCTAAATATATTTAAAGTTAAATAACTAAACAGGGGAATATGGGGAACTAAAATAACTAACTAGGGGAAATAACTAGGGGTTGTTATGACAACTTTTAGAAACAAAAAGTTTTTAATCTGTACAGATTCCAAGAGTCTCCTCTCCAGTCTTTCATCAGTCCCTACAGATCCACTAATATACAAAATCACAAATTTAGTCTTCATTAACGAAAAATATCGAAACAATGTTACATTTCTTTGGGTCCCATCCATCTCGTGTCGGAATCTACGGCAATGAAGAGCTGCTGCAGAACATCTACAAGACCATGCTGTTACTCTGGGAGACGTTACTACTTTTTGTTTAAAACGTATGAAAGAAAATCTGGTGTGAAACACTCACACAATTTTCTCTTGCCAATATAAATAATTAACAATAAACCTAATATTAGTAATAAAACATTAGACATAAACAAAAAAACTAATCTTAACAAACATAACCTAATTTTAATCATGAGTGAAAGACGCAAAATGAAAATCAACCTCAGTTTGGCTTCAAAATACAGAAAATCACTCTTTCACGCTAAACTAGGCTCTGTAGAGAAAAATGTTTTAAATAAAAGTTGCAGATCTTTTAATTTTCTATAAATTTGATTATATACACTTTTATTATAAAATGCATACTAAGGCCGAAATCTTAAAAAAAATCAATTTTTCTCACGTTTTCGTGAGAAAAAAACAGAAAATTGCTAATTACTGCTAAACTAAGCGTTATACCAAAAAATGTTTGGAATAAAAGTTGTAGGTTTTTAAATTCTCTACAACTTTTATTATATAATTTTTTTCGCTAAATTGCATATTAAAGCCGTAATCTTAAAAAAACTTTGTTTTTACGTGAAAACAGCCTCACCCAGAATTTCAGCAAACATGGCGCCTACCCTATCTTGTAGAGAATTGAGAGAATTGAGTAAATGAGGCGATTTTTAAAAAAATCGTAAGACCAGTTTTTGAGAAAATCGCAAAAAAGTGAAAAATTATACGAATAAACTACTACTTCCGGTTGACCGATTTTGATGAAAATGTTCGTGTCGGGTCCGGTAGTGGTATGTAACTTAAGTTTCAAGTTTCAAGTTCGTACAATGTTTCGTTCTTGAGATATTCTGTTCACACACACACACACACACACACACACACAGACCAATCGCTAAAAACATGTTTTTTGGGTTCAGGGGGTCTGAAAACGTATAGATCCGGTGAAAACTCGATTTGTTAAAATTGACATGAAAACAATACTTTCCTTCCTATATATTCATATAGGCAAGAGAAAGTAAAAAATGGAACAATGAATAGACTTCAAAATTATCTAAGTTACACGAAATTAGAAAAGATATCTTTGAGAAACCCATAGAATTGGAAAGTCGACGAGATCAGGTGGTTATTTCCCGATTACTTATAGGCCATACTCAATTTACGCACAGTTACATTGTCAAGTGGTGCTATCCCACCCCGATCTGTCACTTCCGCCGTGAGCACTACTTGACGGTGAAACACACTTTATGTCATTGTCATTTCACACAAGTTAAGAGAAGAAAACTATGTAAATAGTTCTGTGTACATGTAAATGAGCGGTATTTGTGTGTGTGTGTGTGTGTGTGTGACAGTAATTTTCTGTCACTGATTGAATTTCGCCGATCAGTCATTGTTATTATTTAATGGGATACTTTCTCTTTGGATTGGGTGATGGGGTTGCTTATTGTTCTTAAATTGAACCAATTGCAACGTACACACATTACGGACTAAAAAATAAATAAAAATAAAATACAATTAGTAAATTTAAAATTGTAAAATTATTTTGTAAATATTGTAATAATTTCTTTATCTTTAACAATTAAGAATTTAAAATGCTCACTTTTTCTAAAAAACTGTAATATATTTACAACGATTTACATCGCACAAAGTGTAGGAAATTAACTTACCCAACTATGGTTATATCCCATTAATAAGTTAGTTGTTCTCTTCTTTTATTCACTATTACCGCCGTGCAAAATTGAGATTACGATCCATTCATTAAAAATTATTTAATCTATGAAAAAATTACAATCTAAAAATATAATCAATCTAATTACATTTTTAAAGTAATATAAATAAGCGAGGGAATATTTATTTTTTTCTAAATTTCTTTTTCCTACATTTTTGTTAACCATGTATGTACACTACATTCAACTGTCCATCGTTTAAATGTTTCACGTATAAATATAATATATTAAACATTTTGGGTGCGAATAACCGTGATCACGCTGGTAAAGAGCCTATTTTACTAATTATAGAAGTATTAAATGTCTATTTTTAGGATTAATCTTTGATCAGTAGATAATAAAATCTATTTTTATACCCTTAATTAAAATTTCTTTGCCATAAAATTTCTTTACAGTCATCATTAGAAAAATTAACGAAAAAATCTGGTGTGAAACACTCACACAACTTTCTCTTGCCAATGCAAATGATTAATAATAAACCTAACATTATTAATAAAATATTAGAAATAAACAAAAACTAACCTCAAAAACATAACCTTATTTTAATCATGAGTGAATGACGCAAAATGACAATCGAACTTAGTTTGGCTTAAAAATACGGAAAATCACGCTTTCACGCTAAACTAGGCTCTGTAGAGAAAAATGCTCTAAACAAAAGTTGTAGATCTTTTAATTTTCTATAACTTTTATTATATACACTTTCGTCGTAAAATGCATACTAAGACCGAAATGTTAAAAAAATCGATTTTTCTCACGTTTTCGTGAGAAAAAAACAGAAAATCGCAAATTACCGCTAAACTAAGCGTTATACAAAAAAATGTTTGAAACAGAAGTTGTAGGTTTTTAAATTCTCTACAACTTTTATTATACAAGTTTTTGCGCTAAAATTTATATTAAAGCCGTAATTTAAAAAAAAAAAAGTTTTTACGTGAAAACAGCCTCACCGAGAATTTCAGCAAACATGGCGCCTACCCTATCTTGTAGAGAATAAAAAATTGAGTAAAATAGGCGATTTTAAAAAAAATCGTAGGACCAGTTTTTGAGAAAATCGCAAAAAAGTGAAAAATTATACGAATAAACTACTACTTCCGGTTGACCGATTTTGATGAAAATGTTCGTGTCGCGTCCGGTAGTGGTATGTAACTTAAGTTTCAAGTTTCAAGTTCGTACGATGTTCCGTTCTTGAGATATTCTGTTCACACACAGACACACACACACACACACACACACAGACACACAGACACACACACAGACCAATCGCTAAAAACATGTTTTTTGGATTCAGGGGGTCTGAAAACGTATAGATCCGGTGAAAACTCGATTTCGAAAAATCGACATGAAAACAATACTTTCCTTCCTATATATTCATATAGGCAAGAGAAAGTAAAAATTGAGTATTTTTAGAGTATTTTTATGAGTATTTTAGAGGTTTATTTTTTGTTACTTTGTTAATTAATTTTTGCCCGGTTTAGGGAAGCGGAATGTTAAATTATTTCACTAGATCTGCTAGTTCCAGGGCTATAAAAAATAGCTCTGCTTCTTTTCACATGGGCACCCAATTATATGAGTGAAGCATTTAACAGCAGAATAGGTACAGGTGTTAAAGACACTAGTCACAGTTATCTCCTATAAGAGTAATCAGTTTCATTACCCAGTAAGACCCTACGGTGAATGAAGTGAAAGTGTCATTTAAAGGGTGCAAAAAAGATGCTTTTCAGAGGGTCTGGCATGCTAAAGAGCACACTTTCTCACTCAGTGTTTTGAGTGAAGGTAATGGTAAACCACCTGACTCTTTGGTTTTCTTAGAGGTTCAAATCAGCCTTTCAGCTGATGTCCTAATCAACACAACAATTAATTTTTGTACTTAAAGAAAGCTTATTTGCCCATAACAGACAGGCGGAATGTCAAATTATTTGCACTAAATCTATTCATTGCAGGGCTAAAATAAATAGTTCTGATTCTTATTACATTGTCAGCCAATTAAATGACTAACCCACCGGGTTGGTCTAGAGGTAAAGTCGTCGCCAAAATCAGCTGTTTAACAGCTGATTTTCGGAGACGAAGGTTCCTGGTTCAAATCCTAGTAAAGGTAATTACTTTTATACGGATTTGAATGCTAAACAGTTTTTACCGGTGTACTTTAATGGTTGTGGTTCAATGAACCATACTCTCTCATGAATGGTCGCCATGAGTCTGTAGAAGACTACGCTATATTTACACGTCATACATATCATCCTCATCTCATTGGGTCATGGGGTTGCTTATTGTTCTGAATTGAACAAATTGCAACGTACACAAATTAGGGATTACAAAAAAAGACTGAATCATTTAAGAACAGAAGAGGTAGAGGAGTAAAACACACAAATCAGAGTTATCTTCTCTGAAAGTAATGAATTTCATTATACAGCCAGACCCTGTGGTGAATGAAGTGAAGGTGTCATTTGCAGAATGGAAAATATGTGCTTTTCAGAGGGCCCGGCATGCTGATAAGCATACTTTTTCATTCATTGAGGAAGGCAATGGTAAACAAACTCACTCCTCATTTTACTTAGTAAAACCTCTACAGGTTCAAACCAACCTTTCGGCTGATGACCTAACCAACAACAGACAGCTTATAATTCTTTTGTAAATTAGTATTTTATTTCTTAAAGACAATTGCGATTTGAACAGCTATCCAACAATCGTTTTAGTAAATAAAAGCTCTTTTTTGACTTGTGCTGCACTTTTGTAATGTGTGTACGTCTACATGATATAAGTGTAGGCCTGTGTATCATTGTTGTGCGGAATCCTAGCGTTATTGAGTCTGACAGCTGGACCGATTTTCATGACAGGAGAAAAATTAATTATATCTTAAAAAATGTTTTGAAAAACTTACCAAAGACCTCATTTTGGTCTTGTAAATTTATTGAAGTATGTAGTAGAAACCAATAGAAGTATACAGCAGAAGTTGAAGATGAAGTGGAAGAGGAAACCCGAAGAAACCGTGGTCGATGTTGAAGCTAGGTTCACAAGACTGGATCTGACGAGATGGCCAAAGAGATAAAAGCATTTTATATAGAAACCAACTCACTAGTATAATGTATAAATTTTCCACCCCCATTTTCAATAATAAATTTTTATTCTCTATTATGACCGAATATAAAAATATTAAATTAAAATTTTCATTGCCAACACATTTTATATTAATAGTTTTAAAAATATTTAAATTCAACGGATAATATAATAAGCCCAGGTAAAAAACGTCAACGAATATTTCTTTTGTTGTTTTATTTTTAGCATAAAGTGGTCAGGTCAGGTTAGGAAGGTTAAATTGTACGGTGTCAGGTCAAACAGGTGATCCGCAAATTAAAAAACTGGTAAATTTTATGGAACTATCTCTAATGAAAAAAGAACAAACAAAAATATATGCAAATTTTATTTTCTTCTTACTTTATTTTTACGAACAAAATAAAGTTTCAAATAAGAACAACCAGATTGTGTATAGTCGTATTTTTTTATAAGAAAAATAAAGACAAAATTCTCACAGGTATGTGTTCGTTTTGAAAAAATGCATATGAAAAATTTTATAATAAAATTTGATCCGTATAATTTTCTAATTTATGATACAATAAATTACTGTACGGTTATGTGAAAAATTTTATGTTAAAATTTTACTTTCAAGTAACAGTTATGTAGGTTTCATTTGTACAAGTAATTGAGCGCTTCGTGTTGGTTTATTCTAAACATCAGAAGGGTGTTTAAAAAGAATTGGTTTATTATTTTTCTCGGTTTTAGTCGACAATTTAATTGTTTCTATATTTGTACCTTGGCCTCCGGGCCAGCCCAATCAGTCAGCTGGTAGAAAGTCGCTATTATTTGTTAAGTTACACGGGTTGGGCAAGCAACTTTGTATGGTGACCAGCTGACAGCCATCCTTGAACAAACTCTACTGGGGGTCCCTGTTCAAACTCATGTCTAATCCACGTCAAAAAAAAAATACAGCAAAAAGCAGCGATCAAATTGGGTAGTAGTCAACAATGTTCAGTTCCCGATAAATAAAAAAAGAAGCTAAAAAAAAATTATTTGTACCTAAGAAGTAAAAGTTGTCAACTCCTTTTTAGTGATTTTTCAGGGGTCCCAAGAAGTTTAAATATTTTCTTTTCATTATTATAACAAAATTTCTGTAGGTGGTAAAAACTTTAAATTTACATACAATTTCTAAAGAAATTATTTTTATCAACAGATTTATTATTTTTCATAACTTTTTCAACTTCTGTACTTCTTTCTACCTAAACAGGACTTGGTTCCCGCTTTCTGTGGTTTGTCACTTTTTCACGTTCTACATTAGAGTTAACTCCCAATGTAAGGTGATTTTATAAAAAAAAAAATTTGGTGTGAAACATTCACACAACTTTCTCTTGCCAATGCAAATAATTAACAATAAACCTAACATTAGTAATAAAACATTAGAAATAAACAAAAAACTAACCTCAATAAATATAACCTAATTTTAATCATGAGTGAATGATGCAAAATGAAAATAAACCTCAGTTTGGCTTTAAAATACGGAAAATCACTCTTTCACGCTAAACTAGGCTCAGTAGAGAAAAATTCTTTAAATAAAAGTTGTAGATCTTTTAACTTCCTTTAAATTTGATTATACTTTTTTGTCGTAAAGTGCATAAAAAGGCTGAAATCTTTAAAAAAATATATTTTTTAACACGAATTCGTGAGACAAAAACAAAACATTGCTAATTTACCGCTAAACTAAGCGTTATACAAAAAAGTTTGGAACAAAAGTTGTAGAATTTTAGATTCTCTACAACTTTTACTTGATAAATTTTTGCACTAAAATGCATATTAAAGTCGAAATCTTCAAAAAAACAATTTTTTTACGAGAAAACAGGCTCTCCAAGAACTTTAGCAGCATGGCGCCTACGTTATCTTGTGTAATAGGATTGTAATAGGAGATACACATACGAACACCTAACGCATAACAGACAGTGGAAACAAAACATAACGAACAGTACGCACGTAACAAAACAAAACATAACGAACAGTACGCACAAAACAAAACAAAACATAACGAACAGTACGCACGTAACGACATTCCAATGTAAACATAAACACTCTTACAGCATCAACATCAATGTACCACCAGATGATCTTATTTACACAATGTCAGATGTGAGTACAAAAAAAAAAGAAAAAGACAATTTTCTTAATTTAAATAAATTGGATTGTTGTCCTCACTCTCTTTTAAAACTTTTAAAGGGATAGGTGATATACAATTTTTATAAAAAAAAAGAAAACAAAATATTAATAATTTATTAATTTTTTTCAACTTTATTTTGATGAAAGTATTTTAGAAGATTTAATAATTACTCCAACTGAATTTAAAGAATTTTAATTTTTTTTAAGAATTTTAATTGTTTTAAGAATTTTAATTGTTTTAAATATTTCAACATTGGATCTGATAAGATTTTTTTTTCTTGAATAAAACAAAACACTAGTTGGATTTTCGATAAAAGCTTTTGAATTTTATTTCACGAACCTGGGACGTAACAAAAATGGTGCATCGACCGGGAAATTAAACAAGGATAAACCAGGACAAAACAAGGATAAACCAGGATAAAAACAGGGATAAACCAGGATAAAACAAGGATAAACCAAGATACGACAAGGATAAACCAGGATATAAATCAGAATATCATAAAAACTAAAACAAAAATTCAATAAATAACATCAATAAATCTTCTAAAATTCATAAAAATCAATTATCAATAACAATTTCAAAAAACGTAACAATCTCACATCTGGCAAGTGTATTGAAATTATCTGGTAAGGCATTGTTTACATACATTTAAATAGTCATCATTACAGAAAACAATAAACAGGTAGAAACATGGATAGACAAGTAGCATCAATTCTTGACCCCACTAAATTAGACGAAACAAACGTTAATTTCCAATTACGAATACGAAAAAGTACAACAACAGGAAACGTAAGACAAAAAAGACAAAGGTTACAAAAACTCTTAAATAATGGACGACAAATTGACTTAACTACGCTACATAGGTTTGACATAGACAAACAACTGACGGAGTGTCAAAACTATTTGGTAAAGTTACGAAACCTAGAAAATTTAACTGAAGTAGAAAAGTATAATGCCGAAACATTTGATGATAGGCTTAATAAATTATTAACATTCATATTAACTAATAAACCAGATAAACTTGTAGGATTTCAAAATTTAAAGGGAGAATTTGATATTTGGAAACTTAATAGGTTACAAAATTTCGAAATTGAGCCTAATTTAGAACAAAACAACATAAATATTGAAAACGCACATTTAGGAAATGATTTCTTACTTGATCAACAAGAAAATTTTGGTGTTAACCATATTAATATTTTACATTCCCCAGTAATGCAAAATCCTGTTCTTAGAAACGAAACTCCTGATATATTAATACCGAATGCAGTAGGTAATCATAATCCAGCCTATTTTAATCGTGAGTTAAACTTCAATTGGACGAAAATTGCAAATCCAATTGAAAATGAATTAAAGCAATTAACTATAACTGATGGACGTGATATTGATATACTAGTACGAAATATCAAAATAATTAAACAAATTCAGAAACGCTATGCAGTAGATTTACCTTTAGTATTGTTAACTCAATTTATGACAGGCTTTACTGAACAAATCTTTGAGAATTCAATTAAAAATAATCATAATTTCGATCAATTTCATAGAGATTTAGTCAACAAATTAATAACGCCAAAAATGAAAGAAATATTAAAACTCAAATTGTTGTACCGAAATCAGTCGCAAACAGAGACACTTAATGAATACATAAAAGAAATTTTAGAACACCATGAGGTATTAAGATTAGATCTAACAGAAGGTGAGTTAATTAATATAATTTTAACTGGTTTAAATGAAGTATATGCCGCACATATAGGTATAATTGGCCAACCTCGTAACTTACAAGATTTCAATAAACTAGATACCTATGTCTATGAGAGAGTTTATGCTAGGACTCTGAATGACATCGGAGTATCTAAAATAAGTGATACGAGAGTAATACAAGATATAAATAGCATGGTACCTTCACGAGGTAAACAAAATATATTAAAAGATACAACTTACAACACCGTTAGATCACAAATGCCTGCAACCACTTTAAAATGTTTCTATTGCCATAAATTAGGTCATATCAAACGAAATTGTAAACTTTTACAACAAAAAGGAAATAATAATGTTTCAAAAAACTAAATGTTTACAAATGTACTGACCATAAACATATGATGTGCATTTGTAAAAATAATTCAAGTAAATATTTACAGTTGAAAGAAAATAAGTTAAATTGTAATTATTCTTTAAAAACATTACCAATAAAAATTAAAAATAACATATTTAATGCCCTTATCGATTCAGGTTCCACCCATAATATTATAAATCAACAACTGTATACATTTTTAAAAAATAAAAAGGCAATTATAGAGGAAGAAAACATTAATACAATTTGTCTCACAGCTGATCGATTTCCTTTAAAAATAAATAAACAAATTTGGATTAAGGTTAATCTTCAAAAATTATCATGGAAAGTGAATTTTAAAATATTATCCAAATTACAACACCGAATAATACTCGGGATGAATTTTTTACAAACAACCCGCGCAATAGTTAACCCAACAAAATCTTTCATAACTTTTGATTGGGCAAGAGGTAAACAATTTCACTTAACCGACCTATCTCCAGAACAAATTAACAACGTGGAACAAAGTGAGTATATTAAAAATACAATTAATGATTTATGTAAAGAATTTCCTGATGTTCTTACAACTAAATTAGGTTGTACTCATGTATTGAAATACGATATTGTACTTAAAAATAATGAAATTATTAAATCTAGACCCTATCCTTTAAATCCAATAAAAACGTTTCAAATGAAACAACAAATTGACAAATTATTAAAAGATAAGGTAATTCGAGAAAGTATTTCCCCCTATTCTTCCCCAGCATTTTTAATTCCGAAACCAAACGGAACTAGTCGTCTAGTTGTAGATTATCGTCAAGTTAACCTAATAATTGATTCAGAGGCACAACCTTTGCCGAATATAAATCATGCGTTCCAATGGTTTTCCAATGCAAGATGGTTTAGTACGTTAGATTTAGCACAAGCGTACCATCAGATCCCATTGACAGAAAAATCTCGTCAAATTACTGCATTTTGTACACCAGATGGTTTGTACGAATATGAAAGGTTACCTTTTGGTTTGTCGACTGGTGCGCAAGTTTTAACTCGCCTTATGAATACATTATTCAAAAATATTAAATATAAATTTGTATTTAATTATATGGATGATATATTAATATATTCAAAAAGTTTTACAGAGCATGTTAAACATATCAAAATAGTATTGTCAATTTTACGGAAAGCTGGCATTACAGTTAATCCTGATAAAGTGACATTTGCTGTAAATGAAATACCGTTTCTCGGACATGTATTGTCGTACAAAGGAGTCTCTATAGACTCAAATAGGACACAAAAAATATTACAGTACCCACAGCCTATGACAGTAAAACAAGTACATCGATTTTGTGGTATGGTTAATTATTTTTCCAAATTTATCAAAAATTATGCTGATAGAATTGAACCACTAAATAAATTACGTCGCAAAAACACTCCGTTTATCTGGCACGACGCTCAAAAACTTGCGTTTGAAGATCTCAAACAGGCAATCGCTAATCCACCGGTATTAGCAATTCCAGACTTTTCCAAAACTTTCATTTTGCAGACGGATGCGTCTGATACAGGTCTAGGAGCTGTCCTACTTCAGGAACAAGAAGGATCTAGGAAACCTATAGCGTATGCTTCTAAAACACTAACAGAAGCAGAACGAAAGTTTTCAGCATATGAAAGAGAGTGTCTTGCAGTTGTTTTCGCAACGGATCATTTCAGGACCTATTTAACACATCGCGAATTTCTTTTAGAAACTGATAATCAAGCCTTAGCCTGGCTTCTTTCCAAACCAAAACAGTTAGGTAGATTAGCTAGATGGTTACTCCGAATATCTGTCTTTAAATTTAAAATTAATCACATCCGTGGTTCAGATAATAATGTTGCCGATGCATTATCGAGGATGTATGATCTAAATAACGAAGATATTCCGCAGGATATAACTTATATTAATAGTTTATTGTCACAATTCCCCCTATCTTTTACAGACGTCAAACTACATCAGGAACAGGATACCTTTATCCTACAACAAAAACAACAAAGGAATAGTAAATTTTGTTTATCCAAAGGAGTCCTATGTTCAAAAAATAAACATAATAATCCAACCAAAATCGTACTTCCCGACTCTTTAAAAGATTTAGTATTTAAATATTTTCATGATTCGGAGATTGGTGGACACTTAGGTGTTGAGAAAACTATACACAAAATCACACGATATTTTTATTGGCCAGCTATATATCGAGAAATTCCTCTGAAAGTCAAGGCTTGTACGACCTGCCAACGAAGCAAACCTGGGATAAATTATAAATGGGGAAATCTCAGTTCCAGAGTTCCGACAGCGCCATTTGACACACTGTTTATTGATACCGTCGGTAGCCTAGCAAAAACCAATCAAGGATATAAATATATTCTAGTGGTAGTCGATAGTTTCTCAAAATTCACATGGTTAGCCCCGTTAAAAAACACTAATACATCCTCTATTATACATGAATTAAAACGTATTTTCCAAAGTTATTCTATTCCAAGATTGATTGTCACAGATAATGCTAAAAATTTTAATTCCATAATGTTTAAAAACTTTTGTTTCAATTTAGGCATAAAACGAACCACCCTCTCACCCTATCACCCTCAACCATCGCATGCAGAACGTTTAAACCGAAATCTTAGGTCTATCCTTATTGCGTATCATGCAAAGACTCAAGCAACTTGGGACAAATCTTTATTTTGGTTTCAATTAGCTTTCAATATGGCTCAACATAATGCTCATGGGAAATGCCCATTTGACATATTGCATACTTTTCCAGCTCACACTCCATTAGATAGAGCATGGAATATCCAAGATATCCTCCATAGAAATCCTATACGTTCTAGTAATATGATGTGTGATATTAGAAGAAAACTAGTTAAATCACATAATGATATGGCACGTCGATATAATGCTACACGCCATCCCAATCCATTTTCAGTGGGAGATAAAGTTCTGCTAAAAACTCACCCCGTTAGTTCAAAACGAAAAAATATTTGTGCCAAAATGGCGTATCGATGGTCTGAACCTTTTTATATCATCGGCTTCTCTACTCCAGTTACAGCATTACTTCGTAAGACTGTAGGAGGAGATATCACTAAAGAACATATTTCTAATATTAAAAAAGTTAAATAGTATACTCATAAATTACATAATTTATTTTTAGGTGCTGTCTGTAGCGATCCTCGAGTTTGGGATGATTGTAATAAAAAAAAAAAATGCTGTTTGCATGTTGTTTGAATGTTTTATTGAATGGGGCCCCAAATGAATGTATATTACCATCTCAAGCCGACAACTGCTACATACTCGTCTTCTCTTTTTCATTTTAACACTTACCCCCTTTATTTTGCTTACACGTACTGTGTGCTTCTCTTTACTCTCCGGGGGGAGGGGAAGATTGTAATAGGATTGTAATAGGAGATACACATACGAACACCTAACGCATAACAGACAGTGGAAACAAAACATAACGAACAGTACGCACGTAACAAAACAAAACATAACGAACAGTACGCACAAAACAAAACAAAACATAACGAACAGTACGCACGTAACGACATTCCAATGTAAACATAAACACTCTTACAGCATCAACATCAATGTACCACCAGATGATCTTATTTACACAATGTCAGATGTGAGTACAAAAAAAAAAGAAAAAGACAATTTTCTTAATTTAAATAAATTGGATTGTTGTCCTCACTCTCTTTTAAAACTTTTAAAGGGATAGGTGATATACAATTTTTATAAAAAAAAAGAAAACAAAATATTAATAATTTATTAATTTTTTTCAACTTTATTTTGATGAAAGTATTTTAGAAGATTTAATAATTACTCCAACTGAATTTAAAGAATTTTAATTTTTTTTAAGAATTTTAATTGTTTTAAGAATTTTAATTGTTTTAAATATTTCAACATTGGATCTGATAAGATTTTTTTTTCTTGAATAAAACAAAACACTAGTTGGATTTTCGATAAAAGCTTTTGAATTTTATTTCACGAACCTGGGACGTAACACTTGTAGAGCATAAAAAATGTAGAAAATGAGGCAATTTTTAAAAAAATCGTAGGAGCCATTTTTGAGAAACTCGCAAAAAAGTGAAAAATGACACGAATAAACTACTACTTCCGGTTAACCGATTTTAATGAAAAAGTTCGTGTCGGGTTCTCTAGTAATACCTAACTTAAGTTTCACGTTTCAAGTGCGTACGATGTTCCGTTCTTGAGATATTTTGTTCACACATACACACAAACACACACAGACCAATTGCTAAAAACATTTTTTTGGGTTCAAGGGGTCTGTTTACGTGTAGATCCGGTGAAGAGTGGATTTGTTAAAATCGACATAAAACAATACTTTTCTCTCTATATTATAATCATATAGGCAAGAGAAAGTAACTATATATAAAGAAAACTAACACTACTTTTATAAAGAAGCAGCATTTTATACACGACGTTCGATAAAATTTAAAATTTACTCAGTACTCTTTAGTAACATGAATGAAATACCAAAATACAACAAAAATTCAATCAAAATTTAAGGACCATCAATTAAATATTTACCAGTGGTTTTACAAAAAAACATACAACTGCAAAAACCGAATTTAATACGGTTATTACATGCTTTAAAATTACAAGTTAGGCAAGAATGAGTTAAAAATTGTAAACATTTAGAGAATTTCCTTCTAATTTTAAAGGTAGTTTTAACTCAATTTCGCCAAAATTGGAGTTAGGCTAACACCCTTTACCTCTGTCTCTGTTAGTGCCTATTCGTTCCGAATATTGGCGATCAGTCTGACTATGGCTATCTTATCTACAGCCATCCTGAAAAGTTCTGTTGTAGACTTGGAGAACCAGGTACGCAGGTTCTTCAGCCATGACATTCTTCTTCTTCCTGGTCCTCTTCTGCCATAGATCTTTCCTTGGAGAACGGATTTCAGCAGGCCGTATTTTTCTTCGTTCCTCATGACATGGCCGAAATATGCAAGCTTCCTGCTCTTGATGGTGTTCATCACTTCCAAATCCTTATTCATTCGCTCCAATACAGCTTTGTTGGTCACTTTGTCCATCCATGAAATTCTCAACACTCTCCTATACAACCACATCTCAAAAGCCTCGAGTCTTTTCTCAGTTGCTTTGGTCAATGTCCATGACTCCATCCCGTAGAAGAGTATTGAGAAAATGTAGCAGTGGAGGAGTTTGATTTTGATGCACATGTTAAGGTTGTGACTCCTGAACAGTTTTGCCATCTGATTGAATGCGGCCCTCGCTTTTACCAATTTCGCCAAAATTCGCCAATTTCGCCAAAATTGGAGTTAGGCTAACACCCTTTACCTCTGTGGTACAGATATATTTACTCAAAGGTAAAAGTACTAATGAAAAACGGTTGACAAAACACATTTTAAGACACTAATAAAAATTAAATAAACTTCTACTGTATAACCAAACATAAAAGCGACAAAATCTGGTGTAAGACACTCAGACGACTTTTGTTTGCTAATGTAAATAATAATGGCCTACATAAATTCTAATTCATGTAAAATCATTAGTAAACAATTTAAAATGAGAAGGATATTCATAAATGAGTGACGCAAAAGGAAATTCAACCTCTGTAGAACTTAAAAATACGGGAAATCAATAATTGATGCTAAACTAGGCTCGGTGAAAGAAACTACTTGAAATAAAACTTAGCCTACATAAATAGGTTTTTTAATTTATAACTTCAATTATTTATCCATAACAGACAGGTGACGTGTTAAATTATTTGCACTCAATCTGTTAGTTCCAGGGCTACAAAAAAAAATTATATTTCTTACATGGTTACCCAATTAAATGACTAAATAATTTAAGAACAGAAGAGGTAGACGTGTAAATACACCAGTCAGAGTTATCTCCTCTGAAAATAATGAATTTCATTATTTCATTATACAGCCAGCGCTTATGGTGTATGAAGTGAAGATGTCATTTGCAGGGTGGAAAGTAGGTGATTTTCAGAGGGCCTGGTACGCTGATAAGCATACTTTTCAATTCAGTGAGTAACGCTGGTAAACCACTTCACTACTCGTTTTACTTAGTATTGCCTCTAGTGGTTGAAACCAGCGTTTAGGCTGAGGACCTAAACAAAAGCAACAACTCTGATTGTATAAAATTTTGTCTTGTAATGCATACTAGGGCCGCAATCTTAAAACATCCCATGTTTTACCTAATTTGCTAATTGATTTTATAAAGTAATAATACGTCTAAAATAAATCATATATGAGTTTTAGTTATCAAGAAGTTGACAACTGTTGATGACTTCTTCTTTACACGTAAACGAAAGTTTAATAGAGAGCGTAAGTATTTTTAAATATTTGGGATGTGACATTATTGACTAGTAAGTCCTGATGTTAAATGTGCAATAGAAACCAGTGTAACCTATCTTCATGAGATCGTTGCTCTGCAGTTGAACTTGAACTCTGTACTTGAACTTTTTTTCTCCCTAATGTGTGTAAGTTGCAATCAGTTCAATTGAGAACAATAAGCAACCCCGTGACCCAATGAGATGAGAATTGTGTGTATGACGTGTAAATGAGGTATAATCTTGCACAGATCCCGGTGGATCATTCCTGAGAAAGTATGGTTAATTGAACCCCACCCATCAAAATACACCGGTAACCACTGTCTATTATTCAAATCCGTATAAAAGTAAAACTACCTTTACTAGGATTTCAACAGGAACCTTTGTCTCCAAAAATCAGCTGTTATTTTAATTAGAAGGTATAAAAGTAGTTTATAATTTTCTTATATTATTACTTTCTCTTGCCTATATGAATATATAGGAAGGAAAGTATTGTTTTCATGTCGATTTTTCGAAATCGAGTTTTCACCGGATCTACACGTTTTCAGACCCCCTGAACTCAAAAAACATGTTTTTAGCGATTGGTCTGTGTGTGTGTCTGTGTGTGTGTGTGTGCGTGTGTGTGTGTGTGTGTGTGTGCGTGTGTGTGTGTGTGTGTCTGTGTGTGTGTGTGAACTGAATATCTCAAGAACAGAACATCGTACGAACTTTAAACTTGAAACTTAAGTTACATACCACTACCCGACCCGACACGAACATTTTCATCAAAATCGGTCAACCGGAAGTAGTAGTTTATTCGTATAATTTTTCACTTTTTTGCGATTTTCTCAAAAACTGGTCCTACGATTTTTTTTAAAATCGCCTGGTTTATTCAATTTTTTATTCTCTACAAGATAGGGTAGGCGCCATATTTGCTAAAATTCTGCGTGAGGCTGTTTTCACGTAAAAACGTTGTTTTTTTAAGATTGAGGCTTTAATATGCATTTTAGCGCAAAACATTCTTTAATAAAGGTTGTAGAGAATGTAAAATTCTACAACTTTTACTTCAAACATTTTTTTGTATAACGCTTAGTTTAGCGGTAATTTTTGATTTTCTGTTTTTTTCTCACGAAAACGTGTGAAAAATCGATTTTTTAAAGATTTCGGCCTTAGAATGCATTTTACGACGAAAGTGTATATAATAAAATTTATAGGAAATTAAAAGACCTACAACTTTTATTTAAAGCATATTTCTCTACAGAGCCTAGTTGAGCGTAAAAGATTGATTTTCCGTATTTTTAGGCCAAACTGAGGTTGATTTTCATTTTGCGTGTTTCTCCCATGATTGAAATAAGGTTATGTTTTTGAGGTTAGTTTTTTGTTTATTTCTAATGTTTTATTAATAACATTAGGTTTATTGTTAATTATTTGCACTGACAAGAGAAAGTTGTGTGATCGTTTCACACCAGATTTTTATTCTATTTATGCCCATAACAGGTAGGTGGAGTGTGTAAATTATTTGCACTCGATCTGCTAGTTGCAGGGCTACAAAAAATAGTTCTCTCTCTTATCACATGGTCACCCAATTATATGAGGGAAGCATTTAACAGCAGGACAGGTACAGGTATAAAAGAAATTACTCACAATTACCTCCTATTTCATTATACAGGAAGACCCTGTGGTGAATGAAGTGAAGATGTCATTCGCAGGGTGGAAAGTAAATGCTTTTTAGAGGGCCCGGCATGCTGAGTGAGAAAGCCAGTGGTAAACTACAGGTACATCACTCCTCGCTTTATTTAGTAAAGCCTCTAGAGGTTCAAATCAGCTAAAATTTAGCTTATTTATTTTAAAATTAAACTGTAGAGGTTTGGCTGATCACCTAAAATCAATATGAATTATTTCATTAGTTCTAAATTAAACATGTCACACAAATTAACAATCTACAAGACAGTCTTAAGACCAATCTGGACATATGGAGTTCAACTTTGGGGATCCGCTAAACCTTCACACACGAAACGTATACAAGCGATTCAGAACAAGATTCTACGAACGATAACGCAATGCCCCTTTTACATCACAAACTCAATGTTGAACAAAGACTTACAAATGCCATACGTAAATGATGTCGCGAAACAACTATACAAGACGATGCATGACAAATTTGAACTACATGACAACCCTCTCATACAAAACATGTACACTAGGGCGATACCGGCTACTCAGCGCAGACGTTTAAAACGCCTCTGGCCAAGAGATCTTCTTGGCCAACTGTAGGACTGTGGTGATGACTGCACGCTCCTTCAAGTAAATCAAGTTTTGGAACATTAGCTTCACATTTAGAAATTGTTATATTATTTTAATAACAGATACTAAATTTCAATTAAAAGTGTCAAAAAAAAATTATTTCATTCTGACCCACCGGATTGGTCTAGAGGTAAAGTCGTCGCTAAAATCAGCTGTTTAACAGCTGATTTTCGGAGACGAAGGTTCCTGGTTCGAATCCTAGTAAAGGTAGTTACTTTTATACGGATTTGAATACTAGACAGTGGTTACCGGTGTACTTTGATGGTTGGGGTTTAATTAACCATACTCTCTCAGGAATGGTCGGCCTGTACAAGACTACACCTCATTTACACGTCATACACATCATCCTCATCTGATTGGGTCATGGGGTTGCTTATTGTTCTAAATTGAACAGATTGCAACGTACACAAATTGGGAATAAAAAAAAATTTCATTCTGTACAATTAATATGTTTAAGTAGCAGGCTATAAATTTTTGGGGCCAAGTGATTAAAGTGTCGCTCATACAGCGCACTTCTCGCTTTATCTGGAAAAATTAGGTGTTTATTTTTTGTTGTCGTACTAATGGGATTTATTTTGAATGTTGATTGATTTACTCTTCTGTAGCTTTCTGAAGGTATCCCTTACAAACATTTGCCTGACATTCATCACTTGAAATTCTGCAAAAAGTTGGTTTGACGGACAGCTACGCAGTTTTCTACTTACAACTTTTAAAATTAATTTCTGTACTATTACCTAAATATCTTCTTCTTCTTTTAGTGCGCTATCCGTTTCGGATGTTGGCGACCAGCATGGCAATTCTCACTTTGCTGACAGCAATACGGAAAAGTTCAGCAGATGTCTTCCCGGTCCATTCCCTGAGGTTGTGTAGCCAGGATATTCTTCTTCTTCCTGGTCCTCTCCTTCCATCTATTTTTTCTTGCACAATGAGCTGTATCAAAGAGTATCTGGACTCATTCCGCATGACGTGTCCCAAATACTGAAGTTTACGGATCTTGATGGTGTTCAATATTTCTCTGGATTTCTTCATCCGTCTCAGAGCTTCTTCATTTGTTACATGCGCTGTCCATGATATTTTAAGCATTCTCCGGTACAACCACAATTCAAAGGCTTCTATACGTTTAATCATACTCCTGTTCAATGTCCATGTCTCTGCTCCATACAGCAAAATAGAGAAGATGTAGCACCTCAAAAGTTTGATTTTCGTTTCAATGGTAAGATCATGGCTCCTGAAAACTCTGTTCATTTTATTGAAAGCAGCTGTTGCCCTTGCTATGCGATATTTAATCTCCTGTGCCATGTCCCAATTTTCATTTATCATTGTTCCCAGGTACATTGTGTGTTTCACACGTTCTAATTGCTGGTTATTGACGAAAATACCTAAATATAATACTGTTAATTTATTACTTACCAATTCATTTATTACCACTAGTTACTTGCATACTTCAACTAGCGTGTCATCTTACCATTTTTATCATATAATACAAAATTTTCCTCGGTATTGTTTATGTTTCCACCAAAACCCTATTTAGCAGAAACTTCTTGTTTAATATAAAATGTTTTATCAACCAAGTAGTTTATAAGCTGTTCTAAACAAATTTAGATTTCCGCAGCTTTGTGAACGTTTTCTATTTCATGTGTTGTGAGTGCGGAAATTTAAATTATGTAGAAAGGTTTTTACCTTTTTACATAATTTAAATTTAAATGTAGTTTTACGTACATTATCACTTCAAAGCTTTACAAAAAAGGAACTGTAAGCAATTGTTGTTGTTTAGGTAATCAGCCGAAAGTCTGTTTGAACCTTTAGAGATTTTACTAAGTTAAAGTAGAAGTGAGGTGGTTTACAATTGCCTTTCTTATTTAGTAGAAAGTATGATTATCAGCATGCCAGGCTCTCTGAAAAGAATCTACTTTCCACCCTACAAATGCCACCTTCACTTCATTCACCACAGGGTCTGGCTGTATAATGAAATTAATTGCTTTCAGAGGAGATAGCTGTGACTAGTGTCTTTTTACATCTCTACCTCATCTGTTCTTATATGCTTCTATCATGCAATTGGCTAACCATGTAATAAGATTTTTTTTGCCTGGAACTAACAGATCGAGTGCAAATAATTACAAATAATTTAACACTCCACCTGCCTGTTATGTAAGCAATTAATACTCCTTAAATAATGGTGTGTTTCAGGTTAAGAGGTTAACTCCTACTATGCATCTAATAGTTTTATTCAGAATTTTTAAAAAATCGTTCTATTTCACTCAGTTATGAGTTACGCCGTTTTCACACTGACGCCGCAAAACCGTAACAGTGGTTTTGCTTTCGTTCCGCAGCAAGTTATCGATCTGATTACGCGATAATCAGGCAGAATAATATGTTGCCCCATTACTGAGTTATCGATTGAGACGGCTAGAGCAGCGAAATCCTTTCACACTACCGCCCTAGTTTCGCTAGTTCGCCACAGTATCGCTTCAGTACCGCATGATATGTAGTAAGTTATGAAGGTCTTCAAAGCTTTCTTGGTTCATTCGAAAGTAATTGTGAAATCGATCTTCATTAGACTGCAATTCTTTGCACAATAAATTTTCACCCAAATATTTTCTTGTTTTGTTTATATCATGAATCCAAATGCTACGCTTTCTTTTTTGACGCGAAGCCCACATCAATATTTCCTCTTCTTCAAAAGAAGAAATAATTGATATTTTGTATAAACACTACCGAAGCTAATCGACCATTAATACAAATGCATTAGGAATCACGCGGTACCGCTTTGAAATTTTCGCGCCGGTGTGGAAGTCATTTCACTGCGTAATAATACCAAAACCGCTGTCACGATATCGTGGTGGTGGTGTGAAATCAGCCTTATTCAATCTAATGTAGCTCATGCGGTCTTGGGTTCGAATCCCATTCAGGCACGACATATTTTCATAGCTACAAAAATCATTTCATCCTTCACCGTTTGCAATATCAGTAATTACAGAACAGTCGGACATTAAACAAAAAAAAAATCTAATGTAGCACATAGAGTATAAAATAGAATTAGCTTATTTGCTTAAACCATGGTAATCTGCTGTTAGAAATTTTTATCAATTAAACTGGAAATTTATTTTAATGAAAATACCCCAGATGATATTTTACCACAGATTTTATCAGTATAAAAATGAAAGATAAAGATCTGTCTAGTGACACTCCTTGGAAACTTGTTTGTAAACTTTGTAGGATATTATTACGTATAAAAAATATATTATATCTATGTGAATGTGTTATAAAAATGTCCATTTATTGGCTTAAACTGCAATAATATTGTTATGTGACAGTGACAATGGTAGCTAATGACTTTATTGTTGATGTGATCTTAAATAAATAAACGTTTTATTTGTCTTTATTAATCCCCGAAAACTGAAAAAGAGGACTGTTATAAGTTTAATGTGTGTATCATTTTATCTGTGTCTGGCATTGTAGCTCCCAAACATATGAACCGATTTTAATAATTTTATTTGTTTGAAAGGTGACTTGATCGAGAGTGTCGTTTACTTAGAAACAATACAAACTTAAAAATTACCTTAGACCCGTTTGGATGTATAGCAGCCAAATTTACTGTTGTGCTAAACCGTCGATCATTTTGAAAATACAACGCTTTCAGTCCAAACTGTTAAAACAGTTGAAACTGTTCCAACTGTTAAAACTACTCTCGGTTTCATAATCATAGACACCCGCGTTTGAACCCTTGCATCTCCAAAACTATGAGTCCGATTTCAACATACTTTACATAAAAATTTAGCTCATTTTATTCTGCGTTTATCTATAATAACCTATATTTTTAATATTGTTTAAAAATTGCCATATCGGGTTGGAAGACAAAAAGACCCAGTTCTTTTGCTAACGCAACACATTTCATGCGTTTCAAGGCGTGTAACTCGATAAGTATTTGAATGAAAAGTTTGAAATTTTAACTTAACATCGAAAATTATATTCTTATAGCGAGTACGAAATTTCAAAATCGTAAGTTATTTAAATTTTGATTTATTAACAATATTCTAAACCCTTGCTATCTCGGTAACCGCTCCATCGTTCGGCACGGGCAAACTATCATTTTATTAAGCGTAAAACACTTAGTACAGATATGTTACTAATATGAAATACCGATTGGCCAATGTTGTGGTATGATTTTTAGAATTTTGAAAAATAGATTGGAAATGCGGGGGTGGGCGCTTCTATCCATTTTGCTTGAATCTGGCTTTCTACCTGAATTGACAATGCAGCCTGTCAATTCAGGTAGACAGTCCGACAGGATGTCACGTATACAAACTAGCAACATGGATAGTAACACCCATCTCCCACATTACCAATTTATTTTTCAAAATTCTAAAAATTATACCACAACATTGGCCAATCAATATTTTGTATTATTAACACATCTGCACTAAGTTTTTAACGCTGAATAAAACGATAGTTTGCCCGTGCCGAACGATCGGGCCGTTACCGAGATATCAAGGGTTCAGAATATTGTTAATAAATCAAAATTTAAATAACTTACGATTTTCAAATTTCGTTATCGCTATAAAAATATAATTTTCTATGTTATATGTTAAAATTTCAAACTTTTCGGTCAAATACTCATCGAGTTACACACCTTGAAACGCATAAAATATGTTGTGGTATCAAGAAAACCGGGTCTTTTTGTCTTCCAACCTCGATATGGCAATTTTTAAACAACATTAAAAATATATTATTATTATAGGTAAACGCAGAATAAAATGAGCTAAATGTTTATGTAAAGTATGTTAAAATCGGACTCATAGTTTTGGAGATGCAAGGGTTCAAACTCGGGTCTCTAAGATTATGAAACCGAGAGTAGTTATCTGTTTTACGTAACGAACGATACACTACACACAGACTTAAACGTCCCATACATTAACGATGTGTTCCTAAACACGATTACAAAAGAAATTACCCAATAATCCAAACCAGCTATTTGTTGACCTAGACACACCAGATTTACCAGTTGCCCCTATGCGAAGACTGAAACGACTCTGAAGTAGGGATATCATGAGACGTCAAAATTAAAGAAAAACAAAATAAAATTAAGTAAATTATGAACTAACTTAATGATTACGAATGGAGTACTGTCAATGGGTAGCGATCTCCTCAATCTCTTAAAATTGTCAATATTTGTATCCTTTTTTTTATCAAATTTGCTTGCTGTTAATTTTATACAGTTGCAAATAAAAATATCTTGTATAGTCAAAAAAAAATTGCCGCTAAATTAACCATTGTACATGTTTGAAGCAACAGTTGTAGGTTTTTAAAAGTTCTACGACTGCGATTATAAATATACGCTTTTGCTTTAAAATGCATATTTTTTCCGCAATTTAAAAAAAACCAGAAATTTATGTGTCTGTGACATCGTAGCTCCCAAACGCGCGAACCGATTTTGATTTAGCTTTTTTTTATTTGAAAGATGATATGATCAAAAGTGATCTTAGCAATGATACATGAAAATCGGTCAAACGGAAATAGTAATTTTTCGTGAATACTTTCACTTTTTTGCGATTTTCTTAAAATCGGCTTCAAGGATTTTCTTAAAAACCGTCTCATTCACTATATTTTTTATGCTCTACAAGGTGAGGGAATTCGCCATGAATGCTGAAATTCTTGAAAGCCCAATGCACTTATTGAAAATAATGTACATTATTTTTAAAGATTGCTCCCTTAATAAGCATTTTATGGAAAAAATGTATATAATAAATTTTTAGATCATTAAAACCATACAATGATTTTAATCATGAGTGAAAGACGCAAAATGAAAATAAACTTCAGTTTGGCTTAAAAATACGGTAAATCACTCTTTCACGCTAAACTAGGCTCTGTAGAGAAAAATGCTTACAATAAAAGTTGTAGATCTTTAAATTTCCTATAAATTTCATTATACACTTTTGTCGTAAAATGCATACTAAGGTCGAAATCTTAAAAAATCGATTTTCACACGTTTTCGTGGAAAAAAACAGAAAATCGCTAAATAGCCCTATACCGCTAAACTAAGCCATATACAAAAAAATGTTTGAACTAAAAGTTGTAGAATTTTTAATTTTCTACAACTTTTATTTTACATTTGTGCGCTAAAATGTATAAATTAAAGAAGCAATTTTCGGAAAACAATTTCTTTACGTAAAAACAGCGTCCCCAAGAATTTCAGCAGACGTGACGCCTACCCTATCTTGCAAAGCATAAAACATTTAGTAAACGTGGTGATTTTTAAAAAAATCTTAGGACCAGTTTTTGAGAAAATTTTTGCAAAAAAGTGAAAAATTACACGAATAAACTATTACTTTCGGTTGACCGATTTTGATGAAAATGTTCGTGTCGGGTTTGGTAGTGGTACGTAACTTAAGTTTTAAGTTTCAAGTTCGTACGATGTTCCGTTCTTGAAATATTCTGTTCACACACCCACCACACATAGACCAATCGCTAAAAACATGTTTTTTGGGTTCAGTGGGTCTGAAAACGTGTATGTATATCCGGTGAAAACTCGATTTCGAAAAATCGACATGAAAACAATACTTTCCTTCCTATAATATTCATAATGTTATAGGCAAGAGAAAGTAAAAATGAGTACACGGAATTATTATGACAAATTCTCTTTAAATTCGAGTTTTGTAGGCATAGCAGCGCGCTCAGGGTTCAGCTAGTAATAAACAAACAGTAAAAAATTATTATAAAAGCGTTATTTATTTTAAACAGTAAGAAAAATTACATAATTAAATTTAAATTTTAAAGAAAATTTTAAAATTCTTAGTCAAATAATTAAGAATAAAATTTTAAAATTTATGATGATTTTTTATCTTCAGTTTTGGTTTGTTCGACTTGTTTTTCTTTCTCTTTAACTTCCATTTCAACGGCTTTAGCGATAGTTTCTTTGATTGAACGTTTAAATGGAATGTTTTCATTTCTGACGTGGAAACCGTTTTCATCTGCGGTATAATGGACAGTGTAGTATTGGCCTTCTGGTGTTACGTATGAATAGGAGCCGATGATCACTTGAGCTTCGTCCGGTGTACCGATGTTTTTCAACAAACCTTCTGCTTGCACGTTTATACCATTGTCTGTTTCAAATCTGTAAACAAATCAACACAAACATTATTATTATATTATTATATTATAATATTATAATGTATTATATTATTATTATTATATATTATATATTATTATTATACTATTATATTATAATATAATAATATATTATATTATTATTATTATATATTATTATTATATTAATATATTACTATTATATATTATTATAATATATTATTATATTATATTATTATACTATTATCTGCCCATAACAGACAGGTGGAGTGTCAAATTATTTACACTCAATCTGTTCGTTACAGGGCTAAAATAAATCGTTCTGTTTCTTATCGCATGGTCAGCCAATTAAATGACTGAATCATTTAAGAACAGAAGAGGTAGAGGTGTACTGTGACACTAATCACAGTTATCTCCTCTGAAAGTAATGGATTTCATTAGACAGTTGGACCCTGTGGTGAATGAAGTGAAGGTGTCATTTGCAGAGTGGAAAATATGTGCTTTTCAGTGGGCCTGGCATGCTGATAAGTGTACTTTTCCACTCAGTGAGGAAGGCATGGTAAACCTCCTCACTGCTCGATTTACTTAGTAAAACCTCTACAGATTCAAACCAGCTTTTCGGCTGATGACCTAAACAACATACTATTATATTATTATACTATTTGTCAAAGTTGATGAGCTCTGAACGTAAGCATTGTCCCATACCCACTTAACAGCTAGTCAATAATTGCTCAAGTAGCTCTGTTATATATTTTTTCATACATTTGTTTGGTCTTTTGAAGTACTTGTATAAGGGATACTTGATTATTTACTTAAGTAACCCATTTTTTAAGTTGTTTTTCGTTCCTTAGAAGTTGTTGTTGTTTACGTCGTCAGCCAAAAAGCTGGTTTGAACGTGTAGTGGTTTTACTAAGTAAAACGAGGAGTGAGGTGGTTTACCAATGCCTTCCTCAGTGAGTGGGAAAGTATGCTTATCAGCATGCCGGGCCCTCTGAAAATGACATATTTTCCACTCTGCAAATGACACCTTCATTTCATTCACCACAGGGTCTGGCTGTATAATGAAATTCATTACTTTTAGAGGAGAGAACTCTGATTAGTGTCTTTTATACCTCTACTTCTTTTGTTCTTAAATGATTCAAACATTTAATTGGCTGACCATGTGATAAGAAACAGAACTATTTTATTTAGCCCTGCAACGAACAGATTTAGTGTAAATAATTTGACACTCCACCTGTCTGTTATGGGCATCCTTAGAAGTATGAAGTTCGTTACTTGGGGTTTAGACAAAAACTTGATAGTTGTACATAAAAAAAAATTTCTATTAAATTCTAAACTACCGGTTTTTCAGTCAGCATTTAAATTAATCAGTTTCTTCAAAACTGTAGCCCGGAGGTAAACATGGGCACTATGTCCATTTTTACAGAAATTCTGTTTTGGTATATTCTTACATAACTTTTCACGCTCTTTCTAATGGTATAAAGCAATATGTCCTACGATTAATAATAGCGAATTTAGCAAGAAGTAAAGGCACCAATATGGTTTGTTTTCTAGAGGTATAAGGCACTATAAAACTAGTGACTTTCTAGCTCGGTACATTAGTATATTTTTAAAATAATTGTGCACTATGACAACACAGAGCCGTATCGCTCTACATTTAAAGTACCATAATGCAGTTTTTTTATCTTTTTGTTTAACGTGCGACTGTTCTGCAATTACTGCTAATGCAGACGGTGAAGGATGAAATGATTTTTTAACTTATGAAAATATGCTGTGCCTGAATAGAATTCGAACCTAAGACCGTATGATGAGAGGCGAGCACTTTACCAACTACGCCAATGCGGCCAGCGTAATGCAGCTGGTTTCGTGAATTAAGTAGCAAATTAAAAAATTTGTCGGCCGCATTGGTGTAGTTGGTAAAGTGCTCGCCTCTCATCATGCGGTCTTGGGTTTGAATCCCACTCAGGCACGGCATATTTTCATACGTTACAAAAAATCATTTCATCCTTCCCAGTTACAACCCAACATCATCGCTAATGACCACAATAGTTGAAGCAACCTAAATAAACGAAGAAAACAAATATTTTGTTTGAACGGAAGTATAAACGTTCATTAATTGGATTATTTTCACAGTTTTTTTGTAATGACGTGTAATACAGCTTCGGTGCCAGTCGAATGTACATGTCTACATATATTTTTTTTATCGTCCGACTGTTCTGCAATTACTGCTAATGCAGACGGTGAAGGATGAAATGATTTTTTGTAACTTATGACAATATGCCGTGCCTGAATGGGATTCGAACCCAAGACCGCATGATGAGGTCTACATGATAATGTCACGTGCTACAGTCATGTTATCATATACAGTAAAACCTCACTAATTCGGACTTCACTAATTCGGAATTCGCGATATTCGCGATGTACTCCAAGAAGAGCAGCTTTTTAAATATTTTTAGAAGTTTTTTAGTTAAAAATTAATAAATTGCTACTTCAAATAATAATAGCTTTTAACCGTCTAATAAAAATTGTTTCATATTGTAATACATTATTGGTTATTCAGTGAAGAAAACGTTCCACAATTTAAGCTAGTGAAGTGAGAAACTACATAGACGAATTTATTGAATTTGCAGACTTCAATCCGGAATTCAATGACTATTATCTTGTCCTAAGAGAGATGCGCCAACAAGTTATAAGAAAATAGTGCAGCAAAGAATTACAGAAAAAAATAACAAGTTTTTTTTCTAAGCAACCTTAAATGATCCCTGAAGATATTTGTCAACCCTCTACTTCAACAAGTGCCAAATAATCGGTACGTAAGTATAGTGTTTTAATTAAATATCATTTTACACTGGACATTTATTATTTAACAATATATTTTACTGCCGTAAATATTTTTATTTCTATACTTTTAACTTTGTTGTTTTTCAATATACTGTACTGTAAATTCATTAAACATCGATATTTCAGACAAGTAACGTTTATTTTTTAATTTTAATTGCCTAAATTATTCAATTTTTAGATGTAAACAAATATTCGCGATAATTCGGACTTTTAATAATTCGGACTTCACTGCCCCCCAATTAGTTCGAATTAGTTTTGCGAATTATTTTACTGTACATGATAATATTTTAAATTATTTGTAACCAACGTTATTTTATTAGGTGTGATGATGTTAAAATGATAAGTGTGAATGTAAATATGTGTGTGTGTAACTTACGTGATTTTTGTGTAACGGGGGTCTTGTTCAGGTTCAAGTAGCAACCTTACTAGAAATTGTGCGCATCTATCGACTGCCTCCCCATGTTTAATTAAACAATAACGTGACGGACTGCCAAAAAGAAAAGAAAAAAATCTTTTATTTGTTTTATTTTTACTTATGTTTAAATATTTGATGTTACTGCTTAGTAGACGTATAAATTTTAATTACTACTCATATATTATCTAAAATAACGCCCATAACAGACAGGTGGAGTGTCAAATTATTTACATTCAATCTGTTCGTTGCAGGGCTAAAATAAATAGTTCTGTTTCTTATCACATGGCCAGCCAATTAAATGACTGAATCATTTAAGAACAAAAGAGGTAAAAGTGTACTGTGACACTAATCAGAGTTGCCTCTTCTGAAAGTAATGAATTTCATTATACAGTTGGACCCTGTGGTGAATGAAGTGAAGGTGTCATTTGCAGAGTGGAAAATTTGTGCTTTTCAGAGGGCCCGGCATTCTGATAAGCGTACTTTTCCACTGAGTTGTGGCAATGGTAAACCACCTGACTCCTCGTTTTACTTAGTAAAACCTCTACAGGTTCAAACCAGCTAACAGGCTGACCACCTAAACAACAACATCTAAAATAAGGTGTAGTGAGGTCAAATTTTGGTAAAATATTTTCAATTACCTTTTTAATTTCTCTTGCTCTAAATGAATAAGTAAGGAAAGAGAGTATTGTTTTCGTGTCACTGTTTACAAATGGTTTTTTCACCAGATATACACGTTTTTAGGTCTTCCGTACCCAGAAAAATTATGTTTTCTGCGATTGTTTGTCTATAAAACATACAAAGGCCGCTTCCGTAGCGTAGTATTAGCGGGCAGGGATATCACGCGGAGGTCTCGGGTTCGATTCCCGGCTAGGGTCTGAAACTTATAACAAGTCACCACCCAACGTTCCATAATCTACTGTAGTCGCTAATAACCAAGCTGTTGATGCGAATTTAAAATTTAAAGTCGAAAATAAAATTTTAATTATTATTATTTTTATTATTTAAATTATTATTATATTAAAATTTAAAGTTTAATTTTTTCTTTATTCAATAAAAAAAATTATCTAACAAGAAAGGAATATAGTACAAAGCTAAAACTTGGAACATAAAATCACTAACTGACTACTACTGACTAGGACATTTTTATCAAAGCTGGTGAAACGAGAGTAGTATACTCGTAGTTTATTCGCGCAATTTTTCACGTTTTTGCGATTTCATCAAAAAAGGCTCATACTACCTTTTTTTTTTTAAATCGCATCGTTAACTATATTCTGTGTGCTCTAAAAGATAAAGGC
The DNA here is from genome assembly GCA_035578175.1 of Catonia carolina. NCBI lineage: Eukaryota > Metazoa > Arthropoda > Insecta > Hemiptera > Achilidae > Catonia > Catonia carolina. The sequence goes on from JAQMRL010000006.1 coordinate 72,958,405, forward strand.
AGCGCTATATCTGTTGAAATTCTTGAAGGGGCCTGTGCTATCGTAGGAAATCTTTTATAAGATTGTGGTATTAATATGAATTTTAGAGCAAAAGTGTACATAAATAAAATTGTAGAAACCCCACCCAGGCACAGCATTTTCATAAGTTACAAAAAATCATTTCATCCTTCACAGTTACAACCCAACGTCGTCGCTAATGACCACTTTAGTTTATGCGACGTTAAACAAACAAAAAAAAAATTGTAGAAAATTAAAAACATACAAATTATTTCAAGTGTTTTTTCTACAACACTTAGTTTATCCTGATATAGTGATTTTCAGTGATTTTCTGTATTTTTACTTTCTCTTGCCTATATGAATATATAGGAAGGAAAGTATTGTTTTCATGTCGATTTTTCGAAATCGAGTTTTCACCGGATCTATACGTTTTCAGACCCCCTGAACCCAAAAAACATGTTTTTAGCGATTGGTCTGTGTGTGTGTCTCTGTGTGTGTGTGTGTGTGTGTCTGTGTGTGTGTGTGTCTGTGTGTGTGTGTGTCTGTGTGTGAACAGAATATCTCAAGAACGGAACATCGTACGAACTTGAAACTTGAAACTTAAGTTACATACCACTACCGGACGCGACACGAACATTTTCATCAAAATCGGTCAACCGGAAGTAGTAGTAACTTAGTTTATTCGTATAATTTTTCAGTTTTTGCGATTTTCTCAAAAACTGGTCCTACGATTTTTTTTAAAATCGCCTATTTTACTCAATTTTTGATTCTCTACAAGATAGGGTAAGCGCCATGTTTACTGAAATTCTCGGTGAGGCTGTTTTCACGTAAAAACGTTGTTTTTTTAAGATTACGGCTTTAATATAAATTTTAGCGCAAAAACTTATATAATAAAAGTTGTAGAGAATTTAAAAACCTACAACTTCTGTTTCAAACATTTTTTTGTATGACGCTTAGTTTAGCGGTAATTTGCGATTTTCTGTTTTTTTCTCACGAAAACGTGAGAAAAATCGATTTTTTTAACATTTCGGTCTTAGTATGCATTTTACGACAAAAGTGTATATAATAAAAGTTATAGAAAATTAAAAGATCTACAACTTTTGTTTAGAGCATTTTTCTCTACAGAGCCTAGTTTAGCGTGAAAGCGTGATTTTCCGTATTTTTAAGCCAAACTGAGTTCGATTGTCATTTTGCGTCATTCACTCATGATTAAAATAAGGTTATGTTTTTGAGGTTAGTTTTTGTTTATTTCTAATATTTTATTAATAATGTTAGGTTTATTATTAATCATTTGCATTGGCAAGAGAAAGTTGTGTGAGTGTTTCACACCAGATTTTTTCTACAACACTTAGTTTATCCTGATATAGTGATTTTCTGTATTTTTCTATAAAAGTCAGTAAATAAATGGGATTTTGTAATATTGAGGCTTATGAATTTAACCCTTTCTAACCCAGTGTGACGAAGAAGTCACACTGGAGTGAAATAACAGACATCAAAATTTTAGTTATTAGCGACTACTTTGGATTAGGAACGCTGGGTGTGAAGTGTAATAATTTTCTGTACCCTAGCCAGGAATTGAACTTGAGACTTTCGATTTGCAGTGTAGCATGCTGACCATTGTTCTACGGAGGCGACCATTAATTAGTTTCTTTTAAAAATTAATTTTAGTTTTAAATATTCGTGTTGATTTACTAAAATAAAGTAGCATTTCTTCGAATACGTCGTACCTAAGTAGAAGTATATATTTTTTTAGACTGTAAAAAGTGATTTTACCCATTTTATTAATATTTTTAATTGTAAAATTAATTGTAAAATGTAATTTTGAAATGTGGTGTTATAGGAAAATGTTAAAGATTAGGTGGGTGGACAAAATAAGTAATTTAGAGGTTCTTAGACGAGTGGATGAAAAAAGAAGTATATGGAAGCATCTTACCAAAAGAAGGGATAGGCTAGTGGGGCATATCCTAAGACATCCAGGTATTGGGCTATCAATAATGGAGGGTAACATTGAGGGAGTAAATTGTAGAGGGAGGCAAAGATTAGAATATATAAAGCAAATTACAAAAGATGTAGGGTGTTACAGGTATGTAGATATGAAACGACTTGCGCAAGATAGAACAGGTTGGAGAACTGCATCAAACCAGTCGAGAGACTGATGACAAAAAAAAAATTGTAAAATATTTTGTCTTAAATGATGACTTTAAAATTAAAATAATATTTAGTTTTTTTGCTACAGATCTAAGTAAGAGAATATATTTTGTTTAGGAAGCCTGAACATAATATTACATATTCATATTGTTGTATGAAACAATGAACAGATATTTTTTGCGTATAGTTAAAAAAATTGGGATTGAAAGAGTTAATGATGCATATTTTGGTTACATCGGTAAACGCGACATTTGCCAACGACAAAGAAATTATTGTGGTTGTAAGGGAAAAAACTACGGATGAAGGTTCCAAATTGGTGCAACATCTTTTACTTTCTCTTGCCTATATGAATATATAGGAAGGAAAGTATTGTTTGCATGTCGATTTTTAGAAATCGAGTTTTCACCGGATCTATACGTTTTCAGACCCCCTGAACCCAAAAAACATGTTTTTAGCGATTGGTCTGTGTGTGTGTCTGTGTGTGAACAGAATATCTCAAGAACGGAACATCGTACGAACTTGAAACTTGAAACTTAAGTTACATACCACTACCGGACCCAACACGATTTCATCAAAACTTTGATTTCATCAAAATCGGTCAACCGTAAGTAGTAGTTTATTCGTATAATTTTTCACTTTTTTGCGATTTTCTCAAAAACTGGTCCTACGATTTTTTTTAAAATCGCCTGGTTTACTCAATTTTTTATGCTCTACAAGATAGGGTAGGCGCCATGTTTGCTGAAATTCTGCGTGAGGCTGTTTTTACGTAAAAACATTTTCTTTTTAAGATTGCGGCTTTAATATGCATTTTAGCGCAAAACGTTATAAAACAAAAGTTGTAGAGAATTTAAAATTCTACAACTTTTATTTCAAACATTTTTTTGTATAACGCTTAGTTTAGCGGTAATTTGCAATTTTTTGTTTTTTTCTCACGAAAACGTGAGAAAAATTGATTTTTTAAACATTTCGGCCTTAATATGCATTTTACGACAAAAGTGTATATAATTAAATTTATAGAAAATTAAACGATCTACAACTTTTATTTAAAGCATTTTTCTCCACAGAGCCTAGTTTAGAGAGAAAGAGTGATTTTCCGTATTTCTAAGCCAAAATGAGGTTGATTTTCATTTTGCGTCTTTCACTCATGATTAAAATTAGGTTATGTTTTTTGAGGTTAGTTTTTTGTTTATTTCTTATGTTTTATTACTAATGTTAGGTTTATTGTTAATTATTTTCACTGGCAAGAGAAAGTTGTGTGAGTGTTTCACACCAGATTTTTACATATAAGAAACATGAATAGTTTACCTACTAACATATTATAACGTGTACCTAAATAAATCATTTTAAGTTACATTCATGTTACTGCAGCAAACGTTCCACCTTAAAGTCTAAACAAGTTTAAACTAAACTAAACATTTGGAAATTATACCTACATAGAAGACCCGTATGCCCAAAACGGGCAGGTGGAGTGTTATTTTAATTGCACTCTATCTGTTTGGTCCAGGGCTAAAAAAAATAGTTCTGTTTCTTATCACATAGTCAGCCACTTATATGACTGAACTATTTAAGAACAGAAGAGGTAGAGGTGTACTGTGACACTAGTCAGAGTTATCCCCTCTCACAGTAATGAATTTGACTATACAGCCAGACCCTTTGGTGAATGAAGTGAAGGTGTCATTTGCAGGGTGGAAAGTGAGTGCTTTTCGGAGGGCCTGACATGTTGATAAGCACACTCTTTCAACTCAGTGAGGAAGGCGTTTGTAAACCACCTTACTCCTCGTTTATACTTAGTAAAACCTCTAGAGGTTCAAACCAGCCTTTCGGCTGTTGACCTAAACAACAACAAGAAGACCTGTACGCGCGTGTTAGTGTTAACATACATATTAAAGTGTCTTGTAGGCCTACTTATGTGTTTATGCATTTAAAAGGACATAAGTTTTATTTCATATGATTTAAATTTTTTAAGGAATCTGTCTATTTTTGAAATTCTTAACCTAGAGACAAAATATTTTATTTATTTATTTATATGCCCTGCATAGGAAAGAAAAACAAAGTGGATGGGCAATGGAGAATTCTTGCAAACAAACAAATCTATAAAAAAAACGAATCCATAACAGATACAATAAAGAAGAAAATGATATCTTTTTTGGACATCTTATCAGAACACCTAAAGACAGAATTTTAAACAAGATGATTAGAACACTGTTTCCAATGGTAACATCAGGAGCATGGATCCAAAATGTCAAAGAAGACATGATCGAATTCGGATTAACTTTCAATGATTCAGAAAACAAAACAGAAATATTGAAAATTTTAAGAAATAAGGAAAGTAGATTTGAAACAAAATCAGATGGAAGAACAAACCCAAGCAGGAAGAAATCGGTCGTTTCAGAGGGAGTTCGATAACCAAGATTAGCGCAAATGAAGGCAAATGAATGCTGGCAGAACATCAAGCTAAAGAATATAAAAAGGAAGAAGCTTAATAAATTTGACTAAAATGATCCATTATGGTCATAAAAGACAAAAAAATAAGAAGAAATGAATCAGTCATTTCAGAAAACCCGTAAGTCAAAATTTTACATATTTTTCTTTTGTGCATTTTAGAACTAACAGAATGTAAACATATCATTCGTACAAAAATCGCGTAAGTCTGGCTTTCATTAAGTAACTCTAAGAAAAGGCTTATCGTTATGGATATAAAGTGTTTCCTTCTAATTAAAAAAATGAAAGTTTTTTTTTAATTCCTAATTTGTGTACGTTGCAATCTGTTCAATTGAGAACAATAAGCAACCCCATAACCCAATGAGATGAGGATGATGTGTATGACGTGTAAATGAAGCGTAGTCTTCTACAGACTCAGATTGACCATTCCTGAGAGAGTATGGTTAATTAAACCCCAACCATGTGTGTGTGTGTGTGTGTGTGTGTGTGTGTGTGTGTGTGTGTGTGTGTGTGTGTGTGTGTGTGTGTGTGTGTGTGTGTGTGCGTGCGTGCGTGTGTGTGTGTGTGTGTGTGTGTGTGTGTGTGTGTGTGTGTGTGTGTGTGTGTGTGTGTGTGTGTGTGTGAACAGAATATCTCAAGAACGGAACAACGTACGAACTTCAAACTTGAAACTTAAGTTACATACTACTACCGGACCCGACATGAACATTTTCATTAAAATCGGTCAACCGGAAGTAGTAGTTTATTCGTGTAATTTTTCACTTTTTTGCAATTTTCTCATAAACTGGTCATACGATTTTTTTAAAAATCGCCTGGTTTACTCAATTTTTTATTCTCTACAAAATAGGTTAGGCGTTATGTTTGCTGAAATTCTGGGTGAGGCTGTTTTCACGTAAAAACAACGTTTTTTTTAAGATAACAGCTTTTATAAACAATTTAGCGAAAAAAATTTTATAATAAAGGTTGTAGAAAATTTAAAAACCTACATCTTTTATTTCAAACATTTTTTTGTATAACGCTTAGTTTAGCAGTAATAAGCAATTTTCTGTTTTTTTCTCACGAAAACGTGTGAAAAATCGATTTTTTTAAGATTTCGGCCTTAGTATGCATTTTATAATAAAAGTTTATATAATCAAATTTATAGAAAATTAAACGATCTGCAACTTTTATTTAGAACATTTTTCTCTACAGAGCCTAGTTTAGCGTGAAAGTGTGATTTTCCGTTTTTTAAGCCAAACTGAGTTAGATTTTCATTTTGCGTCTTTCACTCATGATTAAAATAAGGTTATGTTTATTGAGGTTAGTTTTTTTTTATTTCTAATGTTTTATTACTAATATTAGGTTTATTGTTAATTATTTATATTGGCAAGAGAAAGTTGTGTGAGTGTTTCACACCAGGTTTTTAGTTTTCATTACTTCAAAAAGTTATTTTAAGTCACTCATATAAACTAGCGAAATAAATTAATGAATTCTATTGTACAACACAATGTTGTCTTTTTCTCTAACAACGTATTTTACAGAAAAAAACGTGTAAGTTAACATTTTACTCTAACTTCAGAAATACCACAAGTCAAAATTTTAAACTTTTTTTTAAAACAAGTGACATCTTTATAAAGTTAAAGGTATATTACTTTCTCTTGCCTATATGAATATATAGGAAGGAAAGTATTGTTTTCATGTCGATTTTTCGAAATCGAGTTTTCACCGGATCTATACGTTTTCAGACCCCCTGAACCCAAAAAACATGTTTTTAGCGATTGGTCTGTTTGTGTGTGTGTGTGTGTGTGTGTGTGTGTGTGTGTGTGTGTGTGTGTGTGTGTGTGTGCGCGCGCGTGTGTGCGTGCGTGTGTGTGTGTGTGTGTGTGTGTGTGTGTGTGTGTGCGTGCGTGTGTGTGTGTGCGTGCGTGTGTGTGTGTGTGTGTGTGTGTGTGTGTGTGTGTGTGTGTGTGCGTGTGTGTGTGTGTGAACTGAATATCTCAAGAACGGAACATTGTACGAACTTGAAACTTGAAACTTAAGTTACATACCACTACCGGACGCGACACGAACATTTTCATCAAAATCGGTCAACCGGAAGTAGTAGTTTATTCGTATAATTTTTCAGTTTTTTGCGATTTTCTCAAAAACTGGTCCTACGATTTTTTTTTAAATCGCCTATTTTACTCACCTTTTTATTCTCTACAAGATAGGGTAGGCGCCATGTTTGCTGAAATTCTCGGTGAGGCTGTTATCACGTAAAAACGTTGTTTTTTTAAGATTACGGCTTTAATATAAATTTTAGCGCAAAAACTTATATAATAAAAGTTGTAGAGAATTTTAAAACCTACAACTTTTATTTCTAACATTTTTTTGTATGACGCTTAATTTAGCGGTAATTTGCGATTTTCTGGTTTTTTTCTCACGAAAACGTGAGAAAAATCGATTTTTTTAACATTTCGGCCTTAGTATGCATTTTACGACAAAAGTGTATATAATTAAATTTATAGAAAATTAAAAGATCTACAACTTTTGTTCAGAGCATTTTTCCCTACAGAGCCTAGTTTAGCGTGAAAGCGTGATTCTCCGTATTTTTAAGCCAAACTGAGTTCGATTGTCATTTTGCGTCATTCACTCATGATTAAAATAAGGTTATGTTTTTGAGGTTAGTTTTTGTTTATTTCTAATATTTTATTAATAATGTTAGGTTTATTATTAATCATTTGCATTGGCAAGAGAAAGTTGTGTGAGTGTTTCACACCAGATTTTTATTAATTGAATCGTAGTAAATTACCTAGCCCGTAACGAGCAGATGGAGTGTTAAAGTAATTGCACTCGATCTGTTGTTTCCAGGTCTACAAAACACAGTTCTGTTTCTTATCACATAGTCAGTCAATTATATGACTGAACTATTTAAGAACAGAAGAGGTACAGGTGTAAAAGATACTAGTCAGAGTTATCTCCTCTGAGAGTAATTAATTTCACTATGCAGCCAGACCCTGTGGTGAATGAAGTGAAGGTGTCATTTTCAGGGTGGAAATTGGGTGATTTTCGGAGGGCCTGGAATGCTGAAAAGCACACTCTTTCAAGTCAGTGAGGAAGGCAACAGTAAACCATTTCACTCGCCGTTTTTATTTAATAAAACTTCTAGAGGTTCAAACCGCCCTTTCGGCTTTTGACCTAAACAACAAGTAAATTAACAGTTTTTTAATTTTCCCAAAGTTTAGTTTTTTGTGTATAGGCGTTCTGAAATGACCGATTCAAATTAAAAAACATGGCGAAAAACATTTACAAAAATTAGAAGACTATCAAAATCCATTAGCAATTATTAACCTCCTCGACAACAGCGAGTTACTCACAGACTGTAACGTTTTAAAACATTCCACTTCCCTTTACAATTTTCTTAATATTATATAAGTCATTTAATCTTCTTTTCTACTTACTATTAATCATAATCATTTCATAATCGGGATCATTATCATTTCTATAATAGTAATCATCTTCAGTTTCACCAAACTTTTTTTTTTAATAATATAATTGTAAACTTTAAGCAAATATGAGGAAAACTTGAGTAGTAAAGTTCTTAGAATGAAAATATAAATCACACTCAGTAGTTTGTTTCGAAAACTAAGACTAAACTTCATACAAGGAAATAAAACTAAACTTGATGAATTTTGAAATAATATCTTGTAATATAAAGTAGTTTCACCAACTTTATATTTCAAGATTTTATTTCAAAATTCATCAAGTTTAGTTTTATTTCCTTGTATGAAGTTTAGTCTTAGTTTTCGAAACAAACTACTGAGTGTGATTTATATTTTCATTCTAAGAACTTTACTACTCAAGTTTTTCTCATATTTACTTAAAGTTTACAATTAGGCTATAATATAAAAAAACTTATGGACAAAAAATTTACATTGTTAAAAAAAATCAATATTTTTATATATTTGGTGACTGAGATTTAAATTTCAATTTTTTGCTTCAACTAGACATAAATTTAAATTTACTGTTTAAATTTACGTCTACTTTTTCAATAGACTTTGTTCATACTCGTGTATTATTTTTATCTGGTTATCATAGACGCTTGCAGACCCTGACGGTTTTACTTAACAATTAATAGGAACGTTTTACCATTTGACAGACTGACTGTCTCTGAGATTAAAATGAACTTGAAGGTGTACGTTTATAACCCTTTCTTACCCAGTGAGGCATGGAAGTCACATTGGAGTGAAATAACAGACATAAAAACTTTAATTATTAGCTACTACTTTTGATTAAAGAGCGCTGGATGTGAAGTGTAATAATTATCTGTACCCTAGCCAGGAATCGAACCTGAGACCTCCGCTTTGCAGTGTACGATGCTGACCTCTACGCCACGGACAGAAACCATTAGTTTCTTTTTAAATTTAGTTTTAGTCTTAAATATTCATGTTCATTTACTGAAATAAAGTAGCATTTCTTCGAATATGTTGAATGTACATACAAGTATATTTTTTAGGCTGTAAATACTGATTTTGTCCATTTTACCGATATTTTTGAATTGTAACCTTTTTTAAGTCTTAAATAATGCTTTGCTACAAATCTAAGCAAGAGAATTTTGTTTAGGAAGCCTGCACATGATTTTTACTTATTCATATTGTTGGGAACTTTGATACCATCAAGCCCAATATGACATATGTGTCACACTTTTTTGTCATGCCATCAAAAAAAGGCTGAAGGTCTAAAAGTGATTTTACTTCACTTAAATGTCAGTAAAGTGTATGAAAAAATGTATACATATTTGTTTGTGTAAAGTTAAAAAATTTGGGATTGAAAGGGTTAAAACCTAACCTTATTTCATCATTACAGACAGACGTAAACTGAAAATAAATTTAGATTTGAACATAATTACGGTAAAATAAATTTACAAATTTGTTCAAAAACTTATGGTATAAATAAAAAGGTACTTACGCATAATGGAATGATCCAGCAGGACCGACCTCTTGATATTGTCTTAAGATGTAAGCATTTGCAGCTGAATTTTGGAATCCGCTTGAACCAGCTCCAGTATGAAGATAAGTGATTCCTCCATTGTAACCGCTTCCTCCAGCTAAGTATGATGAACCAGTACCATAACCGGTGCCTCCATAATATCCTCCATAATTGCTTCCGCTATCTGAGTAACCTCCATAACCAGCTGTTGAATATGAACCACTTCCATAACCAGCTGTTGATAATCCGCCATAAGATCCTCCATAGTAACCGCTATCATAACCACTTCCGGATTTGTATCCTCCATCATAATAACCTAAACCTCCATAACCGGCTGTTGAGTGTTCTGCAACCTTATAATCATTTCCATAATTAGCTCCAGTCGTTTGTACATACTGAGTAGTTTGGTATTGGGCAGCTGCCTTCTGAGCAGCAGCTTGTTGTGCGGCTAATCTAGCTGATTCTTGAGCAGCACGTTCAGCGGCAGCTTGTTGAGCAGCACGTTGAGCAGCTGCTTGTTGTGCGGCGTATTGAGCAGCTTGTTGAGCAGCGGCTTGACGTGAAGCTTCTTCGGCGGCACGTTGAGAAGCGGCTTGTTGTGCAGCAAATTGAGCAGCTTGTTGAGCAGCAGCTTGACGTGAAGCTTCTTGAGCGGCACGTTGAGCAGCGGCTTGTTGTGCGGCATATTGGGCAGCTTGTTGAGCAGCGGCTTGACGTGAAGCTTCTTCGGTGGCACGTTGAGCAGCAGCTTGTTGAGCGGCGTATTGAGCAGCTTGTTGAGCAGCGGCTTGACGTGAAGCTTCTTGGGCGGCGCGTTGAGCAGCAGCTTGTTGTGCAGCATACTGAGCAGCTTGTTGAGCTGCGGCTTGTTCAGCAGCACGTTGTGCAGATTCCTGGGCAGCACGTTGGGCGGCAGCTTGTTGAGCAGCACGTTGTGCAGCGGCTCTTTGTGCAGCTTCTTGGGCTGCTCTTTGTGATGCAGCACGTTGTGCAGCTTCTTGGGCGGATCTCTGAGCTGCTGCAGCTTGTTCAGCAGCATAATTACTTGATAATTGATTAGCATATGACGAGGATTGTACATTATTATATAATCCACCGCTTGACAAACCTGATTGTTGATAACTATGACCGATATTGGCTGACTGTGCTAATCCGCTGCCTAAAAGTGCATAAGTTGGAGCTGCTGAAGCGTAAGTTGCGTATTGTGGAGCAGCCGCTTGAATAATATAAGTTGGAGTACCTACAGCATATTGGGATGTACTGATACCACTTGAAGTAACGGGAACACCAGCTGATTGGACATATAAGGTCGGTTGAACTGTTGGACTTGCTGACGTCAACCCAACTACACCTGTACTTTGACCTCCAGCTGGAATCAACGCAACTGGGACAACCTGTCCACTTAACCCATTTGACACAGAATACACAGATGGTGATCCTAATTGAGATCCATAACCAATCGTTTGGATTCCGCCATCAGCTTTTCCCAATGAACCAACCGGTAATGTGTAAACCTGTGTCAGTTGGGGGGCTCCATTTACTCCTTCATTCAATACGAATGTGGTCAATAAAAGACAAAATACCTTTAACCTTGTATTCATTTTAGGTCAAAGATTTCTGAAACATAAGAAATTTAAACAAATAAGTTATTAGTTTTCTTCTATTTATTTTATTGGGTGATTATGCCTACATACGCCCATAACAGACAGGTGGAGTGTAAAATTATTTACACTCAATCGGTTAGTTGTAGGGCTAAAATAAAAAGTTCTGTTTCTTATCACATGGTCATACAATTAAATGACTGAATCATTTAAGAACAGAAGAGGTACAGGTGTAAAAGACACTAATCAAAGTTATCTCCTCTAAAAGTAATGAACTTCATTATACAGCTAGACCCTGTGGTGAATGAAGTGAAAGTGTCATTTGCAGAGTGGAAAATATGTGCTTTTTAGAGGGCCCGGCATGCTGATAAGCGTACTTCTTCACTCAGTGGGTTGTGGCAATGGTAAACCACCTCACTCCTTGTTTTACTTAGTAAAACCTCTACAGGTTCAAACCAGCATTCTGGCTGATGACCTAAACAACAACATGCCTACATAAGACTTGGCTTGTGGGTAGGTCATGTACTTTTCTATTATAAATAATATAAATATAAACTTATGCCCATAACAGATAGATGGAGTGTAAAATTATTTACACTCAATCAGTTCCTATGACTCTCTCCCTCCAGTTGGTAGTTTTAAACCCATGTTCCTATGCATAATCACTCCACTACGGTGAAAAGAGCTGCCAATTGAACTTTGATGAACTGATTAGAAATTAAAAGGCTGGTGATTATGTCAAATTCTCCCTTTTTCGTTTCCCTAATTTGGAAACCTAAATCCTGCCCCTCATGATTTTAAAATTTTCCACCATAACATACAAAATTTCTCCAAAATGTATCTCCAAAATGTATTTGTCCAAAATTTCAAAAATGTAAACCCAAGGTGCCTCCTCCCATCCCATGTCAACAGAATTCCCACATCAAAATAAAAAAGGCCAGTGAAAGAAATAAAAAATAAAAAAGAGCCGCTTCTAATATCGCTTGTCCTTTATTATAAATTATTGCCACTAACCAATTAAATTTTTAAATTACCTCCACTAAAGTCTCACTCCCAATCCCCCAAGAATCAGAATCTAATTTCCTAATTTAAATTTATAAAATTCTCCCTGAATTTCCCGAAGTTGCAATTACTCTGTAAAATTCTTCCCTAAGCGACCAAGTGCTTCTTAACACGATGTCCCCATCATAGGGCTTCTTAGCCCCCTCAACCTGGATTCTGGATTCTGGATTCAGTTCGTTGCAGGACTAAAATAAATATTTCTGTTTTTTATTACATGGTCAGCCAATGAAATGACTGAATCATTTAAGAACAGAAAAGATAGAGGCGCAAAAGACACTAATCAGAGTTGTCTCCTCTGAAAGTTGTGAATTTCATTATACAGCCAGACCCTGTGGTGAATGAAGTGAAGTTGTCATTTGCAGAGTGGAAAATATATGCTTATCAGAGAGCCCGGCATGCTAATAAGCGTACTTTTCCACTCAGTGAGGAAGGCTATATAAACCACCTTACTCCTCGATTTACTAAGTAAAACCTCTACAGGTTCAAACTAGCCTTTTGGCTGATGACCTAACCACAAACATAAATATAATATAATTATATTATAAATATATTATAATATATAAATATGATAAAGTACAATTTAACAAAAAGTGTAACTAAATTATATCTTTAAAAAACTGGTTTGCAATATTACCTATCTATTGAAAAACAAAATTAATGCCAGTCAAAGAAACTAAAACAATAAATCAACAAGAAAGTATAGAAAAATATACCTCATAACTACGTTTACGTTTCTGGGTGAAATATTTCTGAAAAGATAAATTTTTAATACATGTGAACATGAAAAAGTCTATAATTTTATGTTTAGAACGTGTTCTGTGCTTAATATTTTTTAAAAGCTTTCTATATAACATAAAAAAATCATACGCTCATAACCGGCAGGGGAATTTTTAAATTGTTTTCAGTAGATCTTCTTGTTTCAAAGCTACTAAAAATAATGATTGTGTTCCTTATCGCATGGTCAGTCAATTATATGACTAAAGAATTTAAGAACAGAAGAGATAGAGGTGTAAAAAACACAAGTCATAGTTATCTCATTTGAGAGTAATGATTTTTTTTTATACAGCCGGTCTCTGTGGTGAATGAAGTAAAGGTGTCCTTTGCAAGGTGGAAAATATGTGATTTTTAGAGGTCCTAGCATGCTGATAAACGTATTTTTCCACTCTGTGAGTGTTGGCAATGGTAAAGGACTTCACTCTTCTCGTTTTACTTAGTAAAACCTCTAGAGGTTCAAACCAATCTTTCGGCTGCTTTTATCCCCTAAACAACATAAACTAAATTTAAGTTTCTGGGTAAAATATTTCAAAGAAACTAGATTTTTAATTTAAATAAGCATCAAAAATCTATAATTTTATGTTCAGAAACGTGTTAAATATTCAAAAATCTTTCTTGAATTTTTTTGAAAGCTTTTTATAAATAATAAAAATATGTACCATGTATTTTTCTGACAATTTTTTTTTCTTAGATGTTATAATGTTTGTCAATGAAAGTTCAAAGTAAATATTAATTATTTAATTGACGTAAATATAAACAATGTAAATTTAAATAATTAATTTTTAATCAATTAGTTTTAATAATTGTAGTATTTTGCTGTCTTGTTCAAAAATTTTGTAAAATTTTCCTTGGCCACTTCAAGTAAAATTTTTATTTTTTACAGAAATATTTTAAAATAAGTTGTCATACGTCAGATAACAATTATTAACCCTTGTAGTGAGTACGTTGCAATCTGTTTAACTCATAACAATAGAAATAATCCAATGAGATGAGGATGATGTGTATGACGTGTAAATGAGGTGTAGTCTTGTACAGACCCAGGTTGACAACTCCTAAGAGAGTATGGTTAATTGAACCCAAACCATCAAAGTACACCAGTAACCACTATCTAGTATTCAACTCCGAATAAAAGTAACAGTTACTTTTATTTGTTACTACATTCACTAGGATTTGAACCAGAAACCTTCGTCTCCGAAAGTCAGCTGTATACAGCTGACTCACGACTTCACCTCTAGACAAATGTGAGTTTAACTTTTAGTTACTGCACAGTAAATTATGACAGATATTTTAAGTGCGGGAAAAACTCAAGAAAGGCTACCAATATCTTCAAAAAATAAAACTGCAAAAGGTGCATATTTTTTAATTGATTGCTTACCCATTTAAGTAAATAAAATTATGGTGTGAAACACTCACACAACTTTTGCTTGTGAGTGTAAATAATGAAATATATAACCTAATTATATTTAATCATGAGTAAACAATGTAAAATAAAAAAATGAGTGAAAAAAGGAGTGAAAATGTGTTTTTCTCGTCACCTCGGATAGAAAAAAAAAGTAGAAAATATTTGTTTTTCAGAGAGCCCGGTATGCTGGATAAGCATACTTTTCCACTTAGTGAGGAAGGCAATGATAAACGACCTCGAATCTTATTTTATTTAATAAAACCTCTAGAGGATCAATTCAGCCTACGACTAATGACCTAAAAAAATTTCAAATTGGTAACAGATTTGACAGAAAATTCATGATAAAAATCTAGCGATTTACTGTCTTATTTATGTCATAAAATAATAATAATAATAAAAGATAAAAATAAATAAAATTTATTGATATAGTATACCTGTTAGACCGAAAATGTTAAAGAAGTCGATTTTAGGTGATTGATGTGGAAAAATGGCTTAAAAAAGCCACAACCGCTGCCCGGATAATAATACGTGAACTCTGTTAGATGACTAAGCCTGATTCAAAGGTAACTTTGAAATAAATATACCACAAACGCGAAATTATTACTGATTTAAAAAAAATACCACACAGTTGCTGATATGGTTATTTATGTATTCATTTAATAGCGGACGCTTTTTAATGTTCAACGTTCAATGTCATCTATACATGTCAAATGGACATGTTGACATGTCTGGTTTAGATTTAGATTTGATATTTATTATATTTTCACTAAAAACATTAGGCCTACTACATTTTTATTAAATGTACGAGAATGCTAATAAAAAAATTGTTCGCTTTTATGGTATAGGTCATGATTTTGTCCATTATCGTTTCATCTTTGTCTTTCGTTATTAAGAATTTCCATACAGGCATAACGTATAAATTTGTTAAAAGACAAGTGGTGGGATATTTTCTGTAAAAAGTAAAAAAAAAATCATAAAAATTTTACAAAAAAAAAACAAAATTAAAGAAACTGTAGGTAGTTCATTTGGTCAGTAATACTATATGATACATTATTATGAATCAACAAAAACAACAATGTCCCTATGTAAATAAATTTTTACTTTCTCTTGCCTATATGAATATATAGGAAGGAAAGTATTGTTTTCATGTCGATTTTAAAGAAATCGAGTTTTCACCGGATCTATACGTTTTCAGACCCCCTGAACCCAAAAAACTTGTTTTTAGCGATTGGTCTGTGTGTGTGTGTGTGTGTGTGTGTGTGCTGTGTGTCTGTGTGTGAACAGAATATCTCAAGAACGGAACATCGTACGAACTTGAAACTTGAAACTTAAGTTATATACCACTACCGCACGCGACACGAACATTTTCATCAAAATCGGTCAACCGGAAGTAGTAGTTTATTCGTATAATTTTTCAGTTTTTTGCGATTTTCTCAAAAACTGGTCCTACGATTTTTTTTAAAATCGCCTATTTTACTCAATTTTTTATTCTCTACAAGATAGGGTAGGCGCCATGTTTGCTGAAATTCTCGGTGAGGCTGTTTTCACGTAAAAACGTTGTTTTTTTAAGATTACGGCTTTAATATAAATTTTAGCGCAAAAACTTATATAATAAAAGTTGTAGAGAATTTAAAAACCTACAACTTTTAATTCAAACATTTTTTTTTATAACGCTTAGTTTAGCGGTAAGTTGCAATTTTCTGTTTTTTTTTTCTCACGAAAACGTGAGAAAAATCGATTTTTTTTACATTTCGGTCTCAGTATGCATTTTACGACAAAAGTGTATATAATAAAAGTTATAGAAAATTAAAAGATTTACAACTTTTGTTTAGAGCATTTTTCTCTACAGAGCCTAGTTTAGCGTGAAATCGTGATTTTCCGTATTTTTAAGCCAAACTGAGTTCGATTGTCATTTTGCGTCATTCACTCATGATTAAAATAAGGTTATGTTTTTGAGGTTAGTTTTTGTTCATTTCTAATGTTTTAATACTAATGTTAGGTTTATTGTTAATTATTTGCATTGGCAAGAGAAAGTTGTGTGAGTGTTTCACACCAGATTTTTATACCTAATATACGAGGTGTGGCTATTAAATAACGAGACTGACGTTGTAAAAACTTTTATTTCAATTTTATACATAATCACTTATTGTCACCTTCAATATACACTCCTTCTCTATCCCTACAACGCTCCATACGAATTTTCCATTGTTGGAAACGGTGCTGGAAGTCATCTTCTGTCAGCTCCTTCAGGACACGTGCCGCTCAAAACTGTTTAAAATAAAGCTCGCAAGAATGTTTGTACTGACACTTTGTACGCTAATGAAAATGACCCAAAATTTTTGGAAACGATAATAACATGTGAAAAACGTAGTTTTTACTTATGATCCGGAAACGAAGCGCCAATCCATGCACTGGAAGAGCCGAATTTCACCGAGAGCCAAAAAAGCTCAAATAAGCAAGTCAAAATTTAAAGCAATGATGATTGTTTTTGTGATATCTATGGGATTGTGTACCTTCACTGGGTTCCTGAAGGTCAAACAATTAATCACTATTATTACCTTGAGGTACTTTCTAAACTTCCTCAAAGAGTAAGAAAATACGCCCCAAAACGTGGAAGGACAAACATAGGTTCTCCACCAAGACAATGCGCCAGCTCATTCCGCGTTATCTGTCAAGAAGTTCTTAGCCAAGTACAGTATCTCAGTGTTAGAACATCCACCTTATTCACCAGATCTTGCACCATGTGACTTTAACCTGTTCCCTATGGTGAAATCTGCATTAAAAGGGACAAGATTTGAGTCTGTGGAAGCTGTAAGAGAGAAAGCGGCACGTGTCCTGAAGGAGCTGACACAAGGTGACTTCTAGCACTGTTTCCAACAATGGAAAATTCGCACGGAGCGTTGTAGGAATAGAGAAGGAGTGTATATTGAAGATGACAGTAAGTGATTATGTATAAAATCTAAATAATTTTTTTTTAAAACATCAGTCTCGTTATTTAATAGCCACACCTTGTATGTGCTTTGAAATGAGTTCAATTCAAAAATAAGCAACCCCATGACCCAATCAAATGTGTTGTCGTTTAGGTCAACAGATGAAACGATGGTTTGAACCTTTAGAGGTTTTACCAAGTAAAACGAGGAGTGAGGTGGTTTACCATTGCCTTCCTCACTGAGTACAGAAGTAGCCAATGCTTATCAGCATGCCAGGCCCTCCAAAAAGCATCTTCTCTGCATCCTGCAAATGACACCTTCACTTCATTCACCACAGGGTCCAACTGTATAATGAAATTTATTACTTTCGGAGGAGATAACTCTGACTAGTATCTTTTACAGTTCTACCTCTTCTGTTCTAAAAATAGTTCAGTCATATAGTTGGGTGACCACGTGATAAGAAACAGAACTATTTTTTGAAGCCCTTGAACTAGCAGATCGAGTGCAAATAATTTAACACTCCACCTGCCTGTTATGGGCATATCAGATGTGTATGACGTAGTAAATGACGTGTAGTCTTGTACAGACTGCGAGAGTATGGTTAATTGAACTCCAACCATCAAACTACATCAGTAACCCATGTGTAGTATTAAAATCCAAATAAAAGTAACTTTTTTACTTTCTCTTGCCTATATGAATATATAGGAAGGAAAGTATTGTTTTCATGTCGATTTTTAGAAATCGAGTTTTCACCGGATCTATACCCCCTGAACCCAAGAAATATGTTTTTAGCGATTGGTCGGTGTGTGTCTGTGTGTGTGTGTGTCTGTGTGTGTGTGTGTGTGTGTCTGTGTGTGTGTGTCTGTGTGTGAACAGAATATCTCAAGAACGGAACATCGTACGAACTTGAAACTTGAAACTTAAGTTACATACCACTACCGGATCCGACACGAACATTTTCGTCAAAATCGGTCTACCGGAAGTAGTAGTTTATTCGTGTAATTTTTCACTTTTTTGTGATTTTCTCAAAAACTGGTCCTACGATTTTTTTAAAAATCACCTGGTTTACTCTATTTTTTATTTTCTACAAGATAGGGTAGGCGCCATGTTTGCTGAAATTCTGCGTAAGGCTGTTTTTACGTAAAAACATTTTATTTTTAAGATTGCGGCTTTAATATGCATTTTAGCGCAAAACGTTATATAATATAAGTTGTAGAGAATTTAAAAACCTACAACTTTTATTTCAAACATTTTTTTGTATAACGCTTAGTTTAGCGGTAATTTGCGATTTTCTTTTTTTTCTCACGAAAACGTGAGAAAAATCGATTTTTTTAAAGATTTCGGCCTTAGTATGCATTTTATAATAAAAGTGTATATAATAAAATTTATAGAAAATTAAAAGATCTGCAACTTTTATTTAAAACATTTTTCTCTACAGAGCCTAGTTTAGAGAGAAATAGTGATTTTCCGTATTTCTAAGCCAAACTGAGGTTGATTTTCATTTTGCGTCTTTCACTCATGATTAAAATAAGGTTATGTTTGTTGAGGTTAGTTGTTTGTTTATTTCTTATGTTTTATTACTAATGTTAGGTTTATTGTTAATTATTTGCACTGGCAAGAGAAAGTTGTGTGAGTGTTTCACACCAGATTTTTCCATAACCGGTAGGTGAAGTATTAAATAATAAATAAGTTGGACTCGATTTGCTATTTGCAGGTCTACAAAAAAATAATTGTATTTCATATCAAATGGTCACCCAATTATATGACTGAAACATTTAAGAACGGAAAAAGGTAGAGGTGATAAAGACTCTAGGCATAGTTATCTACTCTGAGAGTAGGCCTAATGAATTTCATTATTATACCGCCAGACCCTGTGGTAAATGAAGCGAAGGTGTCATTTGGAAGTTGGAAAGTAGATGATTTTCATAGGGTTTTTCACATGCTGATTAACATACTTTTCAACTCAATGAGGAAGGTAATTGTAAACCACCTCACTCCTCGTTTTACTTAGTAGATAAAACCTCTAGGGATTCAAACCAGCCTTTCGGCTCACGATTTAAACAACAGTATCATTTTATACCTTTTATATGCGTTGTTGTTGTTTAGGTCATCAGCCAAAAGGCTGGTTTGAACCTATAGAGGTTTTACTAAGTAAAACGAGGAGTGAGGTGGTTTACCAGTGCCTTCCTCACTGAGTGGAAAAGTACACTTATCAGCATGCCGGGCCCTCTGAAAAGCACATATTTTCCACTCTGCAAATGACACCTTCACTTCATTCACCACAGGGTCTGGCTGTATAATAAAATTCATTACTTTCAGAGGAGATAACTCTGATTAGTGTCTTTTACACCTCTACCTCTTCTGTTCTTAAATGATTCAGTCATTTAATTGGCTGACCATGTGATAAGATACAGAACTATTTATTTTAGCCCTGCAACTAACAGATTGAGTGTAAATAATTTGACACTCCACCTGTCTGTTATGGGCAGCTTTTATATGTGTTTGGTAAATATACTTACCACTGGCAATAAGGTCGATTTTATTTAATAATAAGCTATGCAGTTGAACTTTATTGGCAGTTTTTGGTGTTGTAGATGATCTGTGGAAAGTACTGTCGGTCTATAACATGATGGCGTTCCGCAGAGAGGAGCAGAATCGGCCCGCTACTAGCCTTCTCAATAACATTTCATTATCTACTAATTCCAGTGTACTAGTTAGTAGTAGTACATAATGAAATGTTATTGAGATGGCTAGTACCGGGCCGATTCTGCTCCTCTCTGCGGCACGCCATCAAGTTATAGACGGACAGTACTTACCAGAGATGAGTCTATAACTTGAAATAGCGCGCAGCGACCATTTCCATCGTGAGTTACACGAATGTGGTAAGAATTCATGCCAGCATATGCAACCGTGTTGTTTTCTTGTTACTTTTGTACGTGCTTAGAAAATTCGAGATTTTTACGGGAGAGCAACCATTCATGCTAATATAAAGTTAAGATAAGTTATTCTTCGCATTTTTCTGTTACATAGGACTACAAGTTGTTTTAGTAAGCATTCTTACCACTAAACATTATGTGATTCCCATTTCAATAAACGTTCCTTGGCAAGTAAACTTATCAGGGGTTAAGGGTGGGATCTACAGAAAAACACCTTGAGAATATTTTTTTCGCGATTTCGAATCTTTGAAGTGTGCTCTTTAAAATAGTGTAACCACTTTTACTGAATATTTACTTTTAAAAATGTAAAAAAAACAAGTCCGTCTCCATGGTGAAACTCTTTATTTGCCTCAGGAAAATACAGATTTCAAAGGCTAATATCTCGCGATAAAAAGTGGTTAACATGTAATTCTTTCACGATTTTAAGCCTTCTTTCTTCTTTGTATTTAGTTTGTAATTGTTCCGGCAGGTTACAGAATTATACAGTAATGAAAACGAGATTGGGATTGCTGTGTATTGTTGTTGTCCACGTCTCAAAGTAAAACTTTCACATCTATTTTCGAAAATTTTATAGTTTGTGTTTTATAAATACTAAAATAATCGTAAATTGAGTTGTAATTGAAAAAAATTCGTAATTTTTAAAAAACTGTATCAGCAGACTCTCCTTTAATGGCAATAGTATCGATAAAACTTAATTATTAGGGCCAAAAATATCATAAGAGGTTTAAACCTGAAAATTTAGAAATAATTTGTTCATAAATTAAAAATTGAATAGTAAATAATTGTATAAACTTCAAAGTTTATCCAGTAATACAGCCATTAGATAGTTTTTTACTCTTTCTTTTTGTTTTTTAATCAATTTAATAGTTTGAGTAACAGTGGAGATGTGTTTGTTTTCATGATGCAATGATTTTGACCCCCACCACTACTTATTTTGGAAGTGCGGAGGGGAGAAATTTTGAAAATTTCAGAAAACGTTCTCCTTTGTATATTTGATTAAGTCTATTAAACATAAACTTCCTATGGCTTAAAAGAAAAAAGTTTCAATTTTCAGTAGATTCCTTCTTAACATAAAAAATATCTTATTGTTCTGGCACTAGAAATACATTTATCAAGTCCCTATAAAGCAGAATTTAACATTTTACAACATATATATAGGGTGATTCAAAAAGAGCGCCGGTTTTGATATATCAAATTAAGAGATTTATTTTATTGAAAAACTGAAAATAAATACATCAACAAGTTCATCTTACCTTCCGATTTCATGTATGAAAAATGATGTCATGCATGTGTCCTCCTCTACTGCGCTGGCACGCATCAACTCTGTCCATGAAAGTGGATATCACTACACGACAAGTTTCGACTTCCATTTGCCCGATAACCCGTCGAATTAAACCCCACATACGGCAGTTCTGTTTATTAACAAAACCGTTTAAGTGGAAGTGCGCCTCATCACTGAAAATGATTTTGTTTGCGAAGGTGTCATCATCCTGCCGTTTTCTCAATACCCAGTCAACAAACTGCCGTCTCTTCTGGTGGTCTGCCACTTTCAAATGCTGCGTCAACTGAATTTTATACGGGTAATATTGGAGATCGTACCGAAGAATTCTCCGTACAGAAGAACATCGTAAACCCAATTGTTGAGAACGGCGACGTATTGATTTTGCTGGATTAACAGCCACACTGTCACGAACCAACGCAACGTTCTGCTCAGTTCGGCCAGAACGACGGCCAGAACTTTTAAGGTCGACTGTTGAACCCGTCTCAACAAACTTTTTCATGAGCCTGCGAACTGTTGATTCATTCGGTGCTTCATTACGTCCTAGAGTACCGCGAAGTCGCCTGACAGTAGCCGCATAACTCTCTCCACTCTGGTAAAATGTTTTGACGATTAACACTCGTTGTGCAATAGAAAACTTCTCCATGGTTAGACACAGACTGCGAGAGTACTACACTGCGAACAAGAGAAACTACAACTGAATCGTCAATCGGAATGTTCTCCGAAATAGAAATGAGGTCTAACAATGTTGCCAACCGATAAACAAAAATTTACCAGCCGTTTAAAAACCGGCGCTCTTTTTGAATCACCCGTTATTTTCCCCGTAGTACTGCCCTATAAAGGTTTAAATAAAGTTAATTCTTTACACATCGTATAGCACTGAGGGACAGTGTTTTTCCTGTTGATTAATACACTTTTCATGTGAATTTTTTCAAAATCAGGTGTTATTGGACAAACGACCACCTTGTTTTAGTATCAGACGCGACAATATCGTTTTTAAAACCGGTTCAATTTTGAACGTTAGATGACTTGGTACAACCCTCATCTAATGGAATCACCATGTTGATGAGTTCCATCTATATTTTTATTTCGAAATACCGGATGACGTAACACACACACACACACACACACACACACACACGTTTATAAAATATTATAACATAAATATAATCATTCTTTCATTTTTCGGTTAGATTTTTTTATCTTTCACTTTCGATTTTTTACCTGGAATTGTCTACTTGTTAAATAAATTTACAAAAACCTTTTCTAACTTTATAGCGAACTTTTTCCAACATTCTTTTATAATATTTTAGGATTGACCTTGATGCATTGTTAAGATCAAAATGTTCAAACTATGGCCCTTTTTTACAGATACCCGGCGACTATGTAGTCGGGACCAGTTACCCAGTCGCTGGTTCCTCACTGAGTTGAAAAGTATGCTTATCAGCACGCCAGGCTCTCTAACAAGTAAATATTTTCAACCTTCAAATGACAACTTCACTTCATTCGCACATTGTCTAGCTGTTGTACTATTCTAAAAGTACAATTTGTACAAACAATGTCAGTTATGGTAATTCCTAATTACGAGGGTTATCCAGAAAATAACCTCCGTTTTGAAATAAAAAGTAAACAAGTGAAGATACAAAAACTTTATTTTAGCTTCACGTGATCCATAAGGGTCTACAACGTGTATAATAATAATAATAATAATAATAATAATAATAATAATAATAATAATATTAAAACTACAGTTGTTCTCTATTTTTCGACATTGTCGCCAAACAGATTCAAGTATTTGTCGTACCTTGGGCCATCTCCTTGCGATCCAGCTGGCAAAAAGGAACTTGAAAATGGAGTCACTCAAAACGGTGTACAAAATGGACTTGATGTCGATAAAACTTTTAAGTATGTTTGTTTTTTTTTAAATTACAGTTGATCTTTAAGCGTATTAATTCTTACTAAGATTCCGCATATGGTTCCCTAATATGTCAATTTTCCTGAAGTGTTTTAATTATTATGTGTCGCGCAAAATATTGTGTTAATAGGTATAATTAAATGAACGATGATTAAAGTGGTATTTTTTAGGGATTAGTATTGTGAGGTTAAAACAGTCTTTGAAATACCCTCTGCATAAAAATCTGCCGCCTGTGAATGTAGCCAACCATTCACGGCGTTTTGAAGCTCTTAGTCATTGGCGAACCGCTGAGATGCAAGCCACCGCTTCATGTTCGGGAACAGGTGAAAGTCACTAGGAGCCAAGTCCGGGCTGTATGGGGGGATGATCGAAAACGTCCCATTTAAACTTGGCCAAAAGTTTATTTGTTCTTCGAGCTGTATGAGGATGAGAATATACGGAACAGAAAATCATATGAAAACAAATAATTAGTCACATCATTATATCCGACAGATTATAATAACAACAATGAAAACCGTGCGTGAGTTGCACATTAGAGTAGCGATTGTATACTTTAGTGACTGTACCTTCGTTGCATGGCGAGGGGCGAAGAGTGGAGTAAATAAATACCGAAGCTGCTGGTGCAAATTCGAATTGTCAAAGGTATACGTATATTTATGAAGGGTTTGTTAAGTTGTATTTTGTATTAAAGTCGCGGCAGAGTGGGTATATTTTAAAATAGGTTAGGGTAGTTTTTTTTTGTAACCCCTAATTTGTGTACGTTGCAATCTGTTCAATTCACAACAATAAGCAACCCCATGACCCAATGAGATGAGAATGATGTATATGACGTGTAAATGAGGTGTAGTCTTGTACAGACTCAGGTCGACCATTCCTGAGAATGTATGGTTAATTGAACCCCAACCAAGGGTTAATAAGGGTAAATAATAAATAAATAAGGGTAATAAATAAATAAGGTTAAATAAGGGTAATTTAAGGATAATTTTTGTTAGTAGTTTGATAATTTAGTTAGTAGTAGATCCATTAAATATTTAGTCTAACGAAAAGATATATAGTTTCTTATTTATTTTTCTCATGAACCCACCGGGTTGGTCTAGAGGTAAAGTCGTCGCCAAAATCAGCTGATTTTCGGAGACGAAGGTTCCTGGTTCAAATCCTAGTAAAGGTAGTTACTTTTATACGGATTTGAATGGAAGACAGTGGTTACCGGTGTACTTTGATGGTTGGGATTCAATTAATCATACTCTCTCAGGAATGGTCGGCCTGAATCTGTCATCTCATTTACACGTCATACACATCATCCTCATCTGATTGGGTCATAGGGTTGCTTATTGTTCTCAATTGAACAGATTGCAACGTACACAAATTAGGGATTACAAAAAAAAAATTAAAAAAATTTTTCTCATGCTCTGCTGACACAGCTGGCGCCCAATAACTTTTTTATTATTATTTTTTTAGTTCATACTAAAGTATATGCCCACCGGTCGAAGTTGAAGGTGGTGCACTGCATAATGATGAAATTCATTATTTTGAGAGGAGATAACTCTGATAGTGTATAACTAGTGTCTTTTACGAGTGTTATTTTGGTATCGTGTGAATTTGCGTGTGAGCTAAGTATGAAGTCAAAAATAGACACCAGTAGTAATATTTTAAAATTCAGTTCAATCAGTGTAGTTTAATCAGTGTACAAATGAAACACACACACACACACACACACACACACACACACACACACACACACCTGTGCGCGCGCACGTGCGAATACCAATAGAAGAACATAAAGGTATATTATATTTGATCTTTAAGGCTGCTAAACCTTCCCAACTTTACACCATAGATAGTTGTGTGTTGTAGTTTAGGTGATCAAGCGAAAGGCTAGTTTGAACCTCTAGAGGCTTTACTTAGTAAAGCGAAGAGTAAACTGGTTTACAATATTGTTTTCCTCACTGAACGGAAAAGTATGCTAATCAGCATGCCAAGCCCTCGAGAAAGCACATCTATTTTCCATCCAGCAATTGACACACTGACATCATAGGGTCTGGCTGTATTATACAATAATGAAATTCATTGCTTTCAGAGGAGATAACTCTTGACTAGTATCGTGTTAAATGTGTTATTTATCTTTTATAATTATCTTCTACACCCATATGTAGAAAATAATTTATATATGGGTGGCGTATGGGTGTAGTAAAGATCGTTGCAGGAATACCGAGATAAGGAAAGAACTCAACATCTTCTCTATAAACAACAAGGTATCCCAGAACAGAATGCAGTGGTTAGAGCATGTAAACAGAATGCGGGAAGATAGGATACCTAAGCAGACACTGAGCTATAACCCGGAGGGCAGGAGAGAACGAGGACGCCCGAGAAAGAGATGGGCAGATTTGAGAGGTTCGGAACAAGCAGAGATGCCTAATCCTCTAAAAGGCAGAAGAAGAAGAGATGAAGATAATTATCTTCTGTTCATAGCAGGCAGTTGGAGTATCAACCTTATTTGCACTCAAACTGCTAGTTGCAGGGATACAAAAAATATTTCTCTCTCTAATCACATTGTCACCCAATTATATGTCTGAATTATTTAACAACAGAAAAGGTACAGGTGTAAAAGATCCTAGTCATAGTTATGTCCTATTTCACTATACAGCCAGACCCTGTGGTGAATGAAGTGAAGGGGTGTCATTTGCAAAGATGGAAAGTAGATGCTTTTCAGAGTGCCTGGCATAGTGATAAGAATACTTTTCCACTCAGTGTGTAAGGCAATGGTAAATCACCTGACTCCTCTTTTACTTTCTCTTGCCTATATGAATATATAGGAAGGAAAGTATTGTTTTCATGTCGATTTTAACAAATCCACTCTTCACCGGATCTATACGTTTTCAGACCCCCTGAACCCAAAAAACATGTTTTTAGCGATTGGTCTGTGTGTGTGTGTGTGTGTCTGTGTGTGAACAGAATATCTCAAGAACGGAACGTCGTACGAGCTTGAAACTTGAAACTTAAGTTACATACCACTACCGGACGCGACACGAACATTTTCATCAAAATCGGTCAACCGGAAGTAGTAGTTTATTCGTATAATTTTTCAGTTTTTTGCAATTTTCTCAAAAACTGGTCCTACGATTTTTTTTTAAATCGCCTATTTTACTCAATTTTTTATTCTCTACAAGATAGGGTAGGCGCCATGTTTGCTGAAATTCTCGGTGAGGCTGTTTTCACGTAAAAACGTTGTTTTTTTAAGATTACGGCTTTAATATAAATTTTAGCGCAAAAACTTATATAGTAAAAGTTGTAGAGAATTTAAAAACCTACAACTTCTGTTTCAAACATTGTTTTGTATGACGCTTAGTTTAGCAGTAATTAGCGATTTTCTGATTTTTTCTCACGAAAACGTGTGAAAAATCGATTTTTTTAAGATTTTGGCCTTAGTATGCATTTTACGACAAAAGTGTATATAATTAAATTTATAGAAAATTAAAAGATCTACAACTTTTGTTTAGAGCATTTTTCTTTACAGAGCCTAGTTTAGCGTGAAATAGTGATTTTCCGTATTTTTAAGCCAGACTGAGGTTGATTTTCATTTTGAGTGTTTCACTCATGATTAAAATAAGGTTATGTTTATTGAGGTTAGTTTTTTGTTTATTTCTAATATTTTATTACTAATGTTAAATTATATTGTAAATTATTTGCATTGGCAAGAGAAAGTTGTGTGAGTGTTTCACACCAGATTTTTTACTTAGTAAAACCTTTAGCAGCCTTTCGTCTGCTCACCTAAACAACAACATATTTATTTATTTTTTTCTTCTTCTTACTATCAAGGATTAGGCATAAGCCTGTTCCGAACTCGCAAACCATCCTGCACATCTACTGAAACACGAGACATTCCAACCCTTACATCTCGACTACTGTCATCGTCTTCGAGGTCTTCCCACCTCCCTTCTTCCAACTGGAACATATTCTGTTACTTTTAGAGGCATTCTCTCCTCTGGCATCCGTTCCAAATGTTGCCTCCATTGATTCCGGTACTCCTCCACTTTTTCATTCAAGCTAAATACACCCAACTCGGATCTAATTTCTTCGTTATGTATTAGATCCAGCCTCAAGCAGCCCTTCACCATTCTTAAAAACCTCATTTCAGCTGCTTGGATCCTACTTTTTTGGCGTTTTGTGGTAACCCAAGACTCTGACTGGAACATGGGACTTCCAACTGGAACATATTCCGTCACTTTTAGAGGTATTCTCTCCTCTGGCTAAATATTCCTCTAAATATTTATTTAACGTCGCATCAACTGCGTTGGTCATTAGCGACGACGTTGGGGTGTAACTGTTTACAATAGAGAATGAAATGATTTTTTGTAATGTATATGCCGTGCCTGAGTGGGATTCGAACCCACGACCGCATGATGAAAGGCGAGCACGTTACCAACTACGCCAATGCGGCTGGCAACAACAACATATTTTAGTATCGTGAAATTTTTTATATATTTTAAATTAGTTTACTCAGTGAAGTTGTCTGTATTATAGAACGCACGTAACACAGACGTACAGAAGAACATGAAGATATAATAGATTTTTATTTTAACATTACTTTCCCACATCACACGATAGATAGAGCCACCGCAAAATAATAAAAATATATAATATTTTATATATTTATAATATAAAATTAACTTCTTTTTTATGTAAAAATTTATAAAACCGTCCTTGTAAGGTAAACGTGGTATTAAAAATATTATATTTCATAAAATAATAATAATACTAAAAATAAAAAAGGTTAGGATGAGTCTATTTGGTTACCAGAGCGACCTTCAACTTCCACCTTTTGACATTTCATAACAACTTACCTCATACGAGTATTATAAAAAATAAAAAAAAAAAACATCACATCTCAGATGTATACCTGAATAAGTACATTAGGCATAAAACAGTATTATTAATAATTGTATTTTTTTGTTAAACTGTTCATTTAACGGAGTTTTAATACTGTGCGTGTTGGAATCTCGCCACTTTTTATAATTATTATTCTATTTATAGTTTAAAATAAAAATTTAAGTAATTCCCTTTCTGCTGAAAATGGTTAAGCATTAAATTATTGTAATAAATGATTCTAACTCACAAATAGATATCTACGAAAAAATTATTCAAGATATAATTATTATAAAATATATTTTATAATTTTTACCCATAACAAACCGGTGGAGTTTTAAATTATTTGCATTCAAACTGCTAGTTCCAGAGATACATAATATAGTTCTCTTTCATATCACATGGTCACCTAATTAAATCACTGAATCATTCAGGAACAGAAAAGGAACAGGAGTAAGAGGTGTGGCTATTAAATAACGAGACTGACGTTGTAAAAAATGTTATGTTTATTTTATACATAATCACTTAATGTCACCTTCAATATACACTGCTTCTTTATCCCTAAAATGCTCCATGCTCCATCGTTGGAAACAGTGCTGGAAGTCATCTTCTGTCAGCACCTTCAGGTCACGTGCCGCTTTCTCTTTTATAGCTTCCACAGACCCAAATCTTGTCCTTTTTAATGCAAATTTCACCTTAGAGAACAGGTAGCAAGTATATTAAGGCTGTTTGCCGTTCTACTTGCTGACGGACTTTTGTACCTGGCTGCACACTGTTCTGTAGGAGGAGACGGCAGGGTGTAGGGGAGTGTGAGAGCCCTGAAAAAAATTATTATTATTAACCTTAAATTAAATTTCATGACGACGGTGGAACAAAGCCCACTTGTCAAGGTAAATTGAACAAATAAAGTCGTGTGAGTGTGATTCATACTAGATTTTTTTGATAAAGCTGTCCTTAACTTACGTTATACTATAAAAAAGAATCATAGCAAACAAAAACAAAAATTAAAATGCATTTCGATTAGGAGTAAAATTTAAAATAGATGAGGACATTATTATAACTACCGATAAATTTAATATGCAATAAACTAAAATTGTTGTTCAAATGAGAAACCAGTTAAGATTTGTTATTAGGCCTATTATTTTTATTGGAAAGAACATCTTCGTTTTTAATGAAGCAAAGAAAAAAACCAGTCCAATTATCCTGAAGGACAAAGACAAATCCTGCTTGCTTCAACAACTTGTCTATATTAAAGAAAATAACAAAAATAATATAATAATTTATTTATATATTTATTTTTAACTGTAAAAATATAATAAAAGTTTAGGCTGTATGGAGGAAATAAATATTAAATCGATGTACTATATTTAGGCTTGCATAATTACGGTAAATTATTTGTCAACAAAGTGATAAAATAAATAGTTAGGCGATCTACATGAACTTTCTCGCTAATTTTTTAACTGTACCTATTTTATTTTTTCAGCAAATTTTTTTTAAAATTTTTTTCTGTGTGACCTAAAAGTGCCCATAAAAATAAAGGGAAGAGTCTACAGAGCGGCAGTTAGACCAGCACTTGTCTATGGCAGCGAAGCTTGGGCACTTAAGAGAGTGCATGAACAGAAACTCCACATTACAGAGATGCGCATGCTGCGATGGGCAGGAGGAGTCACATTGAAGGATAAGGTGCGGAATGAGCATATAAGGGGAACCTTCAAAGTTGCTAATATAGCAGAAAAGGTGCGAGAGTCCAGAATGAGATGGTATGGTCATGTGCTCAGGAGAACGGATGATCATGTCGTGAAGAGGTGCCTTTCCATGGCTACAGGGAGGAGAGGAAGGGGTAGACCCCTTACCACGTGGATGACGAATGTCCAAAGAGACATGAAAATGTTGGGTTTATCCGAGGAAGACGCACAGGAGTGTAACAAATGGAGCTCTATGATTGGGAAAGCCGACCCCGCGTAACGGGAAGAGGCGAGGCCAAAGAAGAAGAAGAAGAAGTATAGTTTTTCTTTTGCAATCAGTTAATAAATACAATAACTTTAAGCAAATATGAGAAAACGACACTCAGTAGTGTGTTTGAAAAAGACCAAACTGTGAAGAAACAAAAAATATATCTATACAAAATTAAACTTGATGAACCGTGATTTAACACCCCGAACCACAAAGTGTTGAAGTTGGAGATGACAATGACGATGGTAGAGATGAAAACGGCGCAAATTATGAGATGCTGATGATTAGGAGTTGAAGTTGAAAAGATAAAAAAAAAATTTTAATGACTAACAAAATCGTAGAGGTAAGTCGAATGGTTTAAAGCGTTTCAGTCTGTAAGTATCTTCGCTGTTGTCAAGGAGGCTAATCGCTAATGGATTCTGATGGTCTTCTAGTTTTTGTAAATGTTTTTCGCTATGTTGTTTAATTTCTTCTTTCAGTGAATTAATAAAATAAATATTCTATCAACGATAACAGTAATACATCCTGTTATTGTTTCCGTCATCAGCCGAAGGGCTGGTTTGAAATTCTAAAGGCTTAATTAAGTAAAACGATGACTGAGGTGGTTTACCATTGCCAACAATCACTGAATGGAAAATCATGCTTATCAGCATACCAGGTGCTCTGAAAAGCAGTTATTTTTACTTTCTCTTCCCTATATGAATATATAGGAAAGAAAGTATTGTTTTCACGTCGATTTTAACAAATACACACTTCACCGGATCTACACGTTTTCAGACCCCCTGAACCCAAAAAACATGTTTTTAGCGATTGGTCTGTGTGTGTGTGTGTGTGTGTGTGTGTGAACAGAATATCTCAAGAACGGAACATTGTACGAACTTGAAACTTAAGTTACTCAACTTGAAACTTAAGTTACTCTTAAATGAAAAACAAAACCTAAATTTAATCATGAGCGAATATAATTATTAAATATAATTAAAATCAACCTCTGTAGGACTTAAACTTATGAAAAATCACTAATTGACGCTAAACTAGACTCTGTAGATTAAAATGCTTGTGACAAATTTGTAGTTATTTAATTTCCTTCAACTTTGAGTTGGTACATACTATATTTTTTTCTCTAAAATGCATATCAAGGCTGGAATCTTAAAAAAACAATATTTTTATCACGAAATTCCGGCCTCCGCAAGAATTTTAGCCCATCTGCTGCTTATCCTTCTTGTAGAGCATAAAAAATGTACAAAATGAGGCAATTTAAAAAAAAGTGCAGGAACGTTTTTTGAGAAAATCAAAAAGCTGTAGAAAAGTGGACGAATAAACTGCTAAGCTACTTGTGGTTTACCGATTTTGATAAAAATGTTGGAGTCGAGTCCCTTCAAACTACCAAATTACAAGTTTTTACTTCGTACGCTATTCCACTTTTAAGATATTTTGACCTTCGGGCCAGCCCAGTCAGTAAGCTGGTAGAAAGTCGCTATTATTTGTTAAGTAACACCGGTTGGGCAAGCGACTTTATATGGTGACCAGTTGACAGTCATCCATGAACAAACTCTACTGGGGGTCCCTTTTTAAACTCATGTCTAATCCACGTCAACACAAAAAAATTCAACAAAAAGCAGCGATCAAATTGGGTAGTTGTCAACAATTTACAGTTCCCGATAACAAACAAAAGCTAAAAAAAAAATATTCTGTTCAGAAACACACAGATAAATCGTTAAAAAAACATATAATTTTGCGTTCAGGGGGCCTGAAAACCAGTGTTTAGGGTAAAAACTTGATTTCGAAAAATTGACATGAAAACAATACTATTCTACCTTATTTTTTACTTTCTCTTGCCTATATGAATATATAGGAAGGAAAGTATTGTTTTCATGTCGATTTTTCGAAATCGAGTTTTCACCGGATCTATACGTTTTCAGACCCCCTGAACCCAAAAAACATGTTTTTAGCGATTGGTCTGTGTGTGTGTCTGTGTGTGTGTGTGTGTGTGTGTGTGTGTGTGTGTGTGTGTCTGTGTGTGTGTGTGTGTGTGTGAACAGAATATCTCAAGAACGGAACATCGTACGAACTTGAAACTTGAAACTTAAGTTACATACCACTACCGGACGCGACACGAACATTTTCATCAAAATCGGTCAACCGGAAGTAGTAGTTTATTCGTATAATTTTTCAGTTTTTGGCGATTTTCTCAAAAACTGGTCCTACGATTTTTTTTAAAATCGCCTATTTTACTCAATTTTTTATTCTCTACAAGATAGGGTAGGCGCCATGTTTGCTGAAATTCTCGGTGAGGCTGTTTTCACGTAAAAACGTTGTTTTTTTAAGATTACGGCTTTAATATAAATTTTAGCGCAAAAACTTATATAATAAAAGTTGTAGAGAATTTAAAAACCTACAACTTCTGTTTCAAACATTTTTTTCTATAACGCTTAGTTTAGCGGTAATTTGCGATTTTCTGTTTTTTTTCTCACGAAAACGTGAGAAAAATCGATTTTTTTAACATTTCGGTCTTAGTATGCATTTTACGACAAAAGTGTATATAATTAAATTTATAGAAAATTAAAAGATCTACAACTTTTGTTTAGAGCATTTTTCTCTACAGAGCCTAGTTTAGCGTGAAAGCGTGATTTTCCGTATTTTTAAGCCAAACTGAGTTCGATTGTCATTTTGCGTCATTCACTCATGATTAAAACAAGGTTATGTTTTTGAGGTTAGTTTTTGTTCATTTCTAATGTTTTAATACTAATGTTAGGTTTATTGTTAATTATTTGCATTGGCAAGAGAAAGTTGTGTGAGTGTTTCACACCAGATTTTTATATAGGGTAAGGATGTCCATAACAGGCAGATGGAGTTTTAAATTATTTGAACTTGATTTGCTAGTTCCAGGGCTACAAAAAATAATTGTGTTTCTTATCACGTGTTTAGCCAATTATATGACTGAAGCATTTAATAAGAGAAGAGGTAGAAGTGTAAAATACACAAATCATCATTATCCCCTCTGAGTAATAAATTACATGATTACGTAAGTGAAGTGAAGATAGCGTTTGGAGGGTGGAAAACAGAAGCTTTTCTGAGGGCATGGCATGCTGACAAGCATACTTTTTCATGTATTAAGGAAGGCAATGGTAAACCACCTAACTCCTCGTTTTACTTAGTAAAGCCTCTAGACGTTCAAACCAGGGCAAGAAAAATTAAAGTAGGGCCATACAAGATCAAGAAACGACAACCAATAAAAATTTAAAAATAATTTATACTCAATGTACTTTCACGAAAAAATTAGCACGATTTGCCAAGAATAAAAAAAAATTGAAGCCCTCGTTGAACTTTGCAAGATTAATAACAATATTAATCCTTCCTGGTACAATAATGTTATTTCATGGCCGGATTGTTGTAATGTTACTTAACATTTTAGAATAAGTCTGTGGTGACGCAATGTTGTAACGTCATGTGCATGATGTCATATTGTTGCCTTTGTAAGAAACCGTTTCTTTGCTTACTGTCTCTTATTAGCTTATTATATATTTTCTCTGGAGTTCGTATCGTTGAAGAAAATCACCCTATAAGTTTTTTCTTACTTTCCTTTGCCCTATATGAATATAGGGAAAGAGTATTTTTAGAGTTTCCCTACATGCATATAACTATAGTACAAAGTCGACTATTAAAGAAACAGCAACAGTAAAGATACTCACTGATTGAAACGTTTTAAAACATTGAACTTACCTTTACGATGTTGAGAATCATTTATTTTTTCTACTTATGCTACTAATCATCGTCACATATCATAATCGGCATCATCATCATCATCATCATCTCCATCATGGTCACAGTCATCATCAGCTTCAATTAATTTGTGTTGTTTAGGTGATCAGCCGAAAGGGTGGTTTGAACCCCTAAAGCAGTGTTCTTCAACCCCTTATCTTAATAAAGGGCCAAATTTTTATTATGGGTGGGCTTAAGGGCCGCATTGATCTACGTACGTTTGTATATTTTTATATGAATATATATAGTATAAACAATACATGAACATTTTGTGTCAGGTTAAAAGAAATAAAATGATTTTTTTAAAGCTTATATTAGTTGAAAATGACAGTAAATATCAATATTGAAACATATACTTATACTTAAACATTTTACAAAACTCAAAACCAAACTAAAAACATCAAAATGATGATTTTTTCAGTTCAATGGGAAACTTGACATTCTTTCTCTTTCACTACGTAGTTTAAAAATCAACAAAATGATGCAATGTTCTAAGCTCTTTGTTCAAAAACTGAAATCGTTCTGTGGGCCGTTAAAATTTACGCGGCGGGCCGCGGGTTGAAGATCACTGCTCTAGAGGGTTTATTAAGTAAAATAAGGAGTCAGGTGGTTTACGATGCCTTCCTCACTCAGTGGAATAAGTATGTTTATCAGCATGCCATGCCCTCTTAAAAGCACCTACTTTCCAACCTGAAAATGTCACCTTTACTTCATTCACTACAGGGTCTACCTGTATAATGATGAAATTTATTACTCTCAGAGGAGATAAGTGTGACTAGTGTCTTTTACACCTCTACCTCTTCTGATTTCAAATGCTTTAGTCATATAATTGGGTGACCATGTGATGAGAAACAGAACTATATTTTGTATCTTTGGCATTAGGAGATCGAGTGCAAATAATTTAACACTAATCAACTAATTTACGTTTCAAAATATTTATAAACAGTTTAGAGTCAAGTTAAGTTTGGTATTTTGGTTTATTGTTTAGCTTTGAAATACTAATTTTCCGTGTGTGCGTGTGTGTGTGCGCGCGCGCGTGTTTTCTTTTATAGAAAATGTTTTTAAAGAAAATTTATTTTTTAGTTTATTTAAAGCCGCATCAATAGCTCGGTCATTAGTGAATTTTGTGGGTTTAGGTACTGAAATTGTGGGTTTTAACGTGTTAAAATTTTCAGACCCTAGTCGTGAATCAAACCCGGGACTTTCCATTTTATAGGCTAGCGCGTTAGTCACTACGCCACAGAGGCGGCCGACAAAGAACACTATTATTCAGACATTTATAGTCTTTCTTTAAAAATTTTTATTTAAATTTAAAATTACTGATTGTAAAATAATTACACCTTGTTAAAAAAATGAAAAAAAAAACAACGAAAGGTAACGCTTAAATATCTAACTTTTTACTTACTACTGACTCTATCTAGTGGCGTCTTAATAAACTAAATCAGTAACGATTACTTTTATTTTATTCTGATTCATTGAATAATCAAATTGCTTTTGAAATAATTTTAAATGGCAAACGGCACTTACATTCACAAGACACTTTATTGATGTATCATTTAATTTGTAACATCACCAAAATATCTTAGATGTGTATGGGTTATGAAATGGAGAATTAAAATAACCTCCAATAAAACAAAACATGTTACTTTCCCTGAGACAACAAAACTGTCCAGCAGTATTTTTCTACAATTTCCCTTTAAAACAATATTTTTTAATTTTTTTAAAAGTTGAGATAATAATGTTTGGTTTATAAAAATACACCGGTAACCATTATCTAACTTTAATTCCGTGTAAGGCCGGCCCGTGGCGTAGTGATCAGCGCAACTGGTTTCTAAGCCAGGGTTCCGCGTTCGGTTCCCGTTAAAACTGGCATTATTTCATCACTCATTTTTATCTATCACCCTTGTGATGGTCTGCATTAGCAGTAATTACAGAACAGTTGGACGTAAAACAAAACAAAATCCGCATAAAAGTTATCTTTACTAGGATTTGAACCACGGTACCTTCGTCCTCGAAAATCAGCTGTTAATCAGCCAACTCCAGCGACAACTTTACATTATGAAGTTTAAACAGATAGTCAGCTGTTGTTGGTTAGGTAAGATGGAATCCACCAGATGTTGACTCGTTCTGATACTAAAATGGCTCACTTACTATAGAATACTTTAATCCATAAAAACTGACATTTCACCTAACTGGAAACACTTATCAAGTCTACCCTAAAACATGGCTAAGACATACTTTTGAGTTGGTGTTTTCCCTTCTCACAATAATTTAATGAATTAAATTTATGAAAATTTAAAAATAAAATTTAATTCATAAAATTTTATTATAAATTTATGAAAATTGTAACATACACAATGTAATATTATGTTTGTCTTACTGTTACTGTTCCTTTACTTTTTATTTATTTATTTATTTAAGGTCGCATCGACTACAAGGTCGTTAGCGACCACATTACATTTATGAATACATGTAGTAAAAAATTTTCAAAGAAGACACAAAATATAAGACACAAATAAAACAGAATGAAAAATTAGTTAGGTTCAACGAAAATTTAAACAAAATAAAAATAAAAATAGAATGAGACAACAAAAAAGAACATTATATGATTTTACAATTATATCAAATCTGAAATTTTGTGAAAGTTCAAAAAAATGTATTGTGTTTTGAACCGCCACTTTGTTTACCAAATTGAGTGCTAAATTATTGTTAATTTTAAATAGTGTTCGGTGATTGTTGTCGCGAAACAACTATACAAGACAATATATAAAAAATTTGAATTACATGACAACCCTCTCATACAAAACATGTACACTAGGGCGATACCGGGTGCTCAGCACGGACGTTTGAAGCACCTCTGGCTAAGAGATCTTCCTGGCCAACTGTAGGACTGTGGTGATGACTGCACGCTCCTTCAAGTAAATCATGATTTGGTAGATTAGCTTTAAATTTAAAAATTGTTATATTAATTTAATAATATATAGCCTACTAAATTTTAATTAAAAGTGTCAGAAAAAATAGAGTTCGTGTGGAATGCGTAGATTGGTAGTCTGTGATGATGTGGTTGATTGTAGGTGGCTTGTTGCAATGTGTACAAAGTTGTGGTTCTTATTTCTTCAGTAAGTGTTTGTGTGTAAGTGTAGAGTGTCCAATGCGTAATCGTGTAAGAAGTAATTGATGCCTTTGAAGCTCCATGTGAGAGCCTCTGAGTTTTAAAAAATATGTTTTATGATGTTGTAAAGTTTCGTTGAAGTATGTTGAGACCAGATTAGATTCCAGTGTTGTTTGTTTTGTTTATGTAAGTGTCTCCTGATATTTGTATGAGACGAGAGATGTTTTTTTATCAGTGGGATCTTTAACGCCTCTTAGGCGGCTGTGTCCAGTGTCTCATTTCCGTGTATACCACAAAGCGATGGATCTTTATTTTAATTGTTTACTCTAATATTTTCTGCCCATAACAGACAGGTAGAGTGTCAAATTATTTACACTCAATCTGTTAGTTGTAGGGCTAAAATAAATAGTTCTGTTTCTTATCACATGGTCAGCCAATTAAATGACTGAATCATTTAAGAACAGAAGAGGTAGAGGTGTAAAAGACACTAATCAAAGTTATCTCCTCTGAAAGTAATGAATTTCATTGTACAGCCAGACCCTGTGGTGAATGAAGTGAAGGTGTCATTTACAGAGTGGAAAATATGTGCTTTTCAGAGGGCCCGGCATGCTGATAAGCATACTTTTCCACTCAGTGAGAAAGGCAATGGTAAACCACCTCACTCCTCGTTTTACTTAGTAAAACCTCTAGAGGTTCAAACCAGCCTTTCGGCTGTTGACCTAAACAACAACTCTAATATTTATTAAGAATTGATTTTTTTATAATTAACTTGTCTAAAAATATTTCAATTAACCCTTTATTGGTATTTGGTAAGTATACTTACCAGTGGAAATAAGGTCGATTTTTTTAAAGAATAAGCTATGCAGTTGAACCCTATTGGTATTTATTGGTATTTTATGGTTTTATAGATGTTCTCTGGTAAATAAGCTATCCACATTTTGAAATACGTGCGCAGCGACCATTGGCTTCATGAGTTACACGAATGAGGTAATGATTCATTCCAGCGTACGCAACCGTGTTGTTTTGTTGTTACTTTTGTACAGCGCTTACAGAACTCGAGCTTTTTATGGGAAAGCCAACATGCTAATATAAAGTTCAGATAAGTTATTTTACACATTTTTCCTTTGTATAGGATTACAAATTGTTTCAATAAACATTCTTACCACTAAATATTAAGTGATTCCCATTTTAATAAACGTTCCTTGTTAAGTATACTTATCAGGGTTTAACATAAAAATATAAATATCTTACTGTTCTAGCACTAGAAATACATTATTCAAGTCCCGGTAAAACGAAATTTAATATTTTACGACATGTATAGTTTTCCCTTATAGTTTTATAGGGCAGTACTGCCCTATAAAGGGTGAATAATTTATTGTTTAATTTATATTTAACCCACCGGGTTGGTCTAGAGGTAAAGTCGTCGCCAAAATCAGCTGTTTAACAGCTGATTTTAGGAGACAATGGTTCCTGGTTCAAATCCTAGTAAAGGTAGTCACTTTTGTACGGATTTGAATACTAGACAGTGGTTACCGGTGTACTTTGATGGTTGGGGTTCAAGTAACCATACTCTCTCAGGAATAGTCGACCTGGGTCTGTACAAGGCTACACCTCATTTACACGTCATACATATCATCCTCATCTCATTGGGTTATGGGGTTGCTTATTGTTCTGAATTGAACAGATTGCAACGTACACAAATTAGGAATAAAAAAAAAATTATATTTAAAGGACTTATTGTTAATAGTTGTTTGTTTGGTTAAGAAAAATATGTATAAACTTGGATTTGATATTAAGAGCTTGAAGAGAATGGTTGGTTTGCTAAAATTAGCCATATGCTGTTTATAAGTTGTATACTATTTAATTAAAATCTAAAAGGAACATAACATTATACAAACAATTCGTTAACAATATTGAATTATAACAAAAAATGTGGTACGTATCATTAAACGAAGATATGTTTTATAATCTATTCAAAATTTAATTGTTGTATAGGTGATCAGCCTGTAGGCTGGTTTGAACTTCTAGAAGGTTTACTGAGCAAAACAAGGAGTAAGGTGGTTTACCAATGCCTTACTCACTGAGTGGAAATGTATGCTTATCAGCATGCCAGGCTCTCTGAAAAACACCCACTCTCCACCCTGCAAATGATACCTCCATTTCATTCACCACAGGGTCTGGCTGTGTAGTGAAATTCATTACTCTCAGAAAATATAACTTTGACTCGTGTCTTTTACACTTCTACCTCTTCTGTTCTTAAATAGTTCAGTCATATAATTGGCTGATTATGTGAAAAGAAACAGAACTATTTTAAAACTATTTATTTAGAACTATATAACTATAGAACTATTATATGGAAAAGTATGCTTATCAGCATATCAGGCCCTCCAAAAAGCATTTACTTTCCATCCTGCAAATGAAAACTTCACTTCATTCACCACAGGGTCGGGCTGTATAATGAATATCATTACTCTTAGAGGAGATAACTCTGACTAATATCTTTTATACCTCTACCTCTTCTGTTCTTAAATGCTTCAGTCATATAATTGGCTGATCATGTAATAAATAATCTGGTGTGAAACACTCACACAACTTTCTCTTGCCAATGTAAATAATTAATAATAAACCTAACATTATTAATAAAATATTAGAAATAAACAAAAACTAACCTCAAAAACATAACCTTATTTTAATCATGAGTGAATGACGCAAAATGACAATCGAACTCAGTTTGGCTTAAAAATACGGAAAATCACGCTTTCATGCTAAACTAGGCTCTGTAGAGAAAGATTCTCTAAACAAAAGTTGTAGATCTTTTAATTTTCTATAAATTTAATTATATACACTTTTGTCGTAAAATGCATACTAAGACCGAAATGTTAAAAAAATCGATTTTTCTCACGTTTTCGTGAGAAAAAAAACAGAAAATCGCTAATTACCGCTAAACTAAGCGTTATACAAAAAATTGTTTGAAATAAAAGTTGTAGAATTTTACATTCTCTACAACTTATATTATATAACGTTTTGCGCTAAAATGCATAATAAAGCCGCAATCTTAAAAAGAAAATGTTTTTACGTAAAAACAGCCTCAAGCAGAATTTCAGCAAACATGGCGCCTACCCTTTATTGTAGAGCATAAAAAATGTAGTAAACCAGGCGATTTTAAAAAAAATCGTAGGACTAGTTTTTGAGAAAATCGCAAAAAAGTGAAAAATTATACGAATAAACTACTACTTCCGGTTGACCGATTTTGATGAAAATGTTCGTGTCGGGTCCGGTAGTGATATGTAACTTAAGTTTCAAGTTCGTACGATGTTCCGTTCTTGAGATATTCTGTTCACACACACACACACACACACACACACACACACACACACACACACACACACACACACACACACACACACACACACACACACACACACACACACACACACACACACACACACACACACACACACACACACACACACACATACACACACACACACACAAACACACACACACACACACACACAAACACACACACACACACACACACACACACACACACACACACACAGACCAATCGCTAAAAACATGTTTTTTGGGTTCAGGGGGTCTGAAAACGTATAGATCCGGTGAAAACTCGATTTCGAAAAATCTACATGAAAACAATACTTTCCTTCCTATATATTCATATAGGCAAGAGAAAGTAAAAAAAGAACTATTTTTTGTAACCTCGGACTAGCAGATCGAGCGTAAATAATTTACACTCCACCCACCCTGTTATTATTTATTTAATTATTAATATATTAAGTTAATTGAATCTTATTTTCTTATATTAAAGTACTTAGGATATTTTGTGTAAAATTTATATATCACCTAAAGTTAACGTTACAACACGCATACAAGTATACAATCTAAAACCACATTTTTTAAATTCAGGGTATCACTTTACTTCCACTTCTCCAAAAATAATATAAACTAGAAACCATTTTTATTATATTTATTAAAAAACATACAAATTTATTAACAAAATTCAATATTTTTCCTATCAAAGTATATTACATAATGTATTTTATTATATAATCAAAAAATTCATTTACAAATTGAATTTTTTCGTATAAATAAATTAAACGATATAAAATTACGATGGGTTTGTCAAAAGATATAATTTTATTTTATCGATTTTTGAATATTTCGATAATGTATAGATTTATGTAAGTGAATGATGTGGTGTAATAGTTTAGAATCGTCTGCCAGGTGCGCCCACTGGAGTTTCAGGCGTTGAAGGGAGTGTGGCAAGGTATTCCAAGGCCCTGGCGATCTCAGGTGGGATTGGAGGTGGGGTGGGAAGATGTTCCCCTTGTGGTTGGAATCCGTTTTCGTCCGCTGTGTAGACCAGTCTTATCTGAATACCTTCAGGCGACGTGTATACCACTTGGCCTTGAGCAGTTTGCGCCGCGTTTTCTGATCCTGGATTCTTCAAATATCCACTCTCTTCACCTATTATTCCATTACCAGTCTCGTAACTGAAATATTAAACAAGAAAAATAATAAAATATTAATTTTTTTCTGTTTAATTCTTTATTTACAACTGTAAAATTTTACAACAAGCAAATGTGATGATTATGATAATAATGTAAATGACATG
Source organism: Catonia carolina (assembly GCA_035578175.1). Taxonomy (NCBI): domain Eukaryota; kingdom Metazoa; phylum Arthropoda; class Insecta; order Hemiptera; family Achilidae; genus Catonia; species Catonia carolina. The sequence goes on from JAQMRL010000006.1 coordinate 73,000,161, forward strand.
ATAGGCATGAGAGGGGTAGGGCTCCCATTGGTGCCTCCCCAAGAATGAAATTTGTATATTCAAATTATCAGGTCTCTACTCCAGCGTCTTTTAAGGCGTCTAGGGGGATTATCAGGTAAATGGACGGTGGAAAGTGAACGCACCAGTGGGTTCTCGTGTTCGTGTGACTTGTCGTGAAAGCGTTTGTACAGGTATTCAATGGAATTTTGTACAAGTGGTGTTTTCAAATCTGTATGTAAGGTTTTGTTGCTGACGTAAAGAGGTGCATTTGCTATAAGGCGTACTGTTTTTGACTGGAATGCTTGAATTCGTTGAAAGTTAGACGGTTTGGTTGAACCGTAAATTTGGGATCCGTAGGTCCATATAGGTTTCAAAAGAGAACAATATATGCGTAATTTTTGTGCTATAGGTAATTTTGATCGTTTGTGAAGTAGGGAATATAGAAGTTTAAGTCGGGAATTCAGTAATAAACGTTTTCGTTTGATATGTGTGCTCCAAGTTAGTCGTTTATCAAAAGTCAGACCGAGATATTTGACCGTATCTGTTTTTGTGAGAGGTTCATTGTCTATGTATACTGGTGGGCAATCACCATGACGGCAATCACCAATTTAATTGACTATAATTAAATTCATAATCATGTACAGTCCATTAGAAATACCATGTTGTTTAGGTCATCAGCCGAAAGACTGGTTTGAACCTGTAGACGTTTTACTAAGTAAAACAAGGAGTAAGGTGGTTTACGATTGCCTTCCTCACTGAGTCGAAAAGTACGCTTATCAGCATGCCGGGCCCTCTGAAAAGCACATCTTTTCAACTCTGTAAAAAATGACACCTTCACTTCATTCACCACAGGGTCTGACTGCATAATGAAATTAATTACTCTCAGAGCAGATAACTCTGATTAGTTTTTTTACTCCTCTACCTCTTCTGTTCTTAAAATAATGATTGAGTCAATTAATTGGGTGACCATGTGATAAGAAACAGAATTATTTATTTTAGCCCTGCAACGAACAGATTGAGTGTAAAAAATTTGACACTCCACCTGTCCGTTATGGGCAGAGAAATACCATGATAGGAGGCTATTAATTAAATAGAATAAAGAACAGAGGGAATAATGTAATTATGCATGCGTCAACGCTATCACTTAAGAGATTTTTCTTTGTGTTAACTTTCCCTGTTTGTAAATTAAATCATATGGTCACCCAATTTTATTCAAAAATGCCTAAACTATTTAACTACAGAGGAGAGCTAGAGTTGTTAAATACAACAGTCAGAGTCACCTCCTCTGTGAGTAATGAATTTCACTTTGTACAGTTGGACCCTGTAGTGAATGAAGTGAAAAAGTCATTTGCAGGAACATTTTCATCAAAATCGGTTGACCAAAAGGAACAAATATGTAGCAGTTAATTCGTGCAAGTTTTCATCTTTTAGCGGTTTTCTCAATAACAACTTCGACGATTTTTTTAAAAATCGCCTAACTAATTTTTGTTCATAAGAATACGAATTTATTCAAAATATTTAAATTCAAATGACCCCACTGATGATAGATACCAATTCGTGTGCTACGCTGTTAAAATTGTTTAAATTAGTAAAAAAAAGTAATAATAAAAATATGTGTGTGAAAAAAAAATTAGTGTGTGGGTGTGAACAAAATATCTTAAGAGCGGAATACCTTAAGAAGTTAAAACTTGAAATTTAAGTTGGGTACCATGAGAAGACTCGACACAAAAATTTTCATCAAAATTGGTTAACCAGAAGATACAACATATAGTAGTTTATTCGTGCAAGTTTTCACTTTTTAGCTGTTTTCTCAATAACGGCTCCGACGATTTTTTATAAAAATCACCTCATAAAGTTTTGTTCATACGAATACGAATTTATTCAAAATATTTAAATTCAAACGACCCCGCTGATGTTGTTGTTGTTTAGGTCAACAGCCGAAAGGCTGCTTTGAACCTCTAGAGGTTTTACTAAGTAAAACAAAGAGTGAGGTGGTTTACAATTGCCTTCCTCACTGAGTGGAAAAATTACGCTTATCAGCATGCCGGGTCCTTTGCAAAGCACATATTTTCCACTCTGTAAATGACAACTTCACTTCATTCACCACAGGGTCTGGCTGTATAATGAAATTCATTACTTTCAGAGGAAATAACTCTGATTAGTGTTTTTTACACCCCTACTTCTTCTGTTCTTAAATGATTCAGTCATTTAATTGGCTGACCATGTGATAAGAAACAGAACTATTTATTTTAGCCCTGCAACGAACAGATTGAGTGTAAATAAATACCCGCTGATGGTAGATACCAATTCGTGTGCTACGCGGTTAAAATTGTTAAACTTATGTAAAAAAAAACGTAATAATAAAAAATGAAAAGCTGATTACAGATTACAGTTAAGGTAAATTGTAAATACCCGCTGAGTTTAAAACGTCTCCACTAGTTGACCTTCACTGACACTAATACTTATACAGTACTTGATTTCTAACTTATAATTTAAGTCCGCACTTCACCGCTATTTTCTTCACCATTTTATTATTATTATTATTATTATTATTGTATGCAATAAATTATCAAGTACATGAGAATCTGTTCTTTGCAGATTTAAATAAACGGTTATATGTAAACGGATTTTACTTCAACTCCGTTATGGGTTGCATCATCCATCTTGTAAAGAAAATATCGAGTTTAAAACAAATCGTTTACTGTACTTGCTAATAATATCGATTTTGTTTTTACAAAGAATAAATAAATGGGACGGTAAACTACATTGAATCTGTTACAAATTCATACTTATTATGTACAATGAAACCTCATTTATCCGGCCCTCGTAGATCCGGATCACATTTGTAGACTTTTTACTTTCTCTTGCCTATATGAATATATAGGAAGGAAAGTATTGTTTACATGTCGATTTTTCGAAATCGAGTTTTCACTGGATCTACACGTTTTCAGACCCCATGAACTCAAAAAATATGTTTTTAGCAATAATTGCTAAAAACATATTTTTAGCACAAGACCACAGACCAATTATTGGTCTGTGTATGTGTGTGAACAAAATATCTCAAGAACGGAACATCATACAAACTTGAAACTTGAAATTTAAGTTAGATACCACTAGAAGAGGACCCGACACGAACATTTTCATTAAAATCGGTCAACAAATCGCACAAGAATAGGTTGGCATTTTTAAGCAGTACCTAGTGAAAATACCTGGCATTTTTTGGTAGGCACTCACAATGTTCTCTTGGCACTATAACGGTTAAGTTGTGATATTAGAAAATAATGAATTATTGGAAATAATTTATGCATAGAACTAAACGGAGGCCGTTTCGGAAAACTTTTTAGGTAACAAAAACACCTTTACACATTAAATATACCTTTGCCCATAACAGACAGTGGAGTGTCAAATTATTTACACTCGATCTGTTAGTTGCAGGGCTAAAATAAATAGTTCTGTTTCTTATCACATGGTCCATCAATTATAAATGACTGAATCATTTAAGAACAGAAGAGGTAGAGGTGTAAAAGACACTAATCAGAGTTATCTCGTCTGAAAGTAATGGATTTCATTATACAGCCAGACCCTGTGGTGAATGAAGTGAAAGTGTCATTTGCAGAGTGGAAAATATGCTTTTCAGAGGGCCCGGCATGCTGATAAGGGTACTTTTCCACTCAGTGAGGAAGGGAAAGGTAAACCACCTCACTCCTCATTTTTACTTAGTAAAACCTCTACAGGTTCAAACTAGCCTTTCGGCTGATGACCTAAACAACAACACACATTAAATATAATTTTTATTGTTTTCAGAATTGAATTAGATAGTTGATACGCTACTATTGCCATGCCCACATCTGGTAGGTGGAGTGTTTAGTTATTTGCTCTCGATCTGCTAGTTCCAGGGCTATAAAAAATAGTTCTGTTTCTTATGACACGGTCAGCCAATTATATGACTGAACCATTTAACAATAGAAGAGGTAGAGGTGTAAAAGACACTAGTTACAATTATTACTTTTCAGAGTAATTAATTTCATTATATAGTCAGACCAACTGGGTTGGTCTAGAGGTAAATTTATCACCAAAATCAGCTGTTTAACAGCTGATTTTCGGAAACGAAGGTTCCTGGTTCAAATCCTAGTAAAGTTAGTTACTTCTATACGGATTTGAATGCTAGACAGTGGTTACCGGTGCACTTTGATGGTTGGGGTTCATTTAACCATACTCTCTCACGAATGGTCGACCTGAGTCTGTACAAGACTACACAGTCTCATTTACACGTCATACACATCATCCTCATCTGATTGGGTCATGGGGTTGCTTATTGTTCTCAATTGAACAGATTGCAACGTACACAAATTAGGGTTTACAAAAAAAAATTAAACAGCCAGACCCTGTGATCAATGAAGTGAAGTTGTCATTTGTACGGTGGAAAGTAAATGCTATCCAAAGGTCCTGGCATGCTGATAAGCATATATTCCATTCGGTGAGGAAGGCAATTGTAAATATCTTCACACCTCGTTTTACTTAGTATAGCAAAGTTTAAAGGTTTAAAGGTTTTAAAGGTTTGGCTGAGGACCTAAACAGCAATGTACGATAACTAAATAAGTAGAAAGAGATGTAATGTGAAAACTTTGGACTTGAGAGAGTTTACAATATCCCAACTCTGTTAGGCTCATAAGAAGTGAAAACTAAGAAGAAAAAAAATATTTACAAAAAGATCTGCTGAATATATTTTCTGTTCGTTTATTTTTTCTTTAGATTTGATCCTGGTTTATAATCTTGTCTCTTTCAACATAAATTCTTTAGTAAATTGCCAAGAATTTCGAATGTCACTAAAACACAAGAGTTATAATATTTTACTAATAAAAAGTAAAAGTAAAATAAAAAACCAAAAGAATGATCGATGAATAAGTCTTTCTAATAAACAAGTAAATTTATTTTACTTTTTTGAATTTGTAAAGTTGTTAAAGAATAATTTGTACAGTAATATCAGATTATGTTAATTTGGGTCTCAGGTATTTTACTCATCTCTTTCACGGTTATTCAACTCACAGATTGTAAAATAGTGACAAAAATGAAAATTATTATCACGATACTTCAAATTCAAGGTCAAAATTAGTCAAAATCTTCTTAAATATTAATTTTTTACCTACAGTTAAGGATTTTTCTTATGTAGATGTCGTACAGTTTATAAATTACCAACAAACATGCTTGCTATTTTTTACGACAAACTTAACTTAAAATCTTTAAAATTTCGCACAAAACTTGTTCCTGAAATCAAAATCACGATTGTACAAATAAAACCAATTAGTACTGAAAACATTAACTTTATTTACATCAATATGAATCATCAGCGAAAGGGGAGAAATACAACCTGACAATAAATAATATCTATTGTAAGAAAAAATATATAAAGACCGCCTCCATGGCGTAGTGACTACTGCGCTAATCGACCAAGCGAAATGTCCCTGGTTCGATTCTCGGCTAGGGTTTGAAAATTTCAACACGTTAAAACCCACCGTTACAGTACCTAAACCCACAGTTGTTGTTAATGACCAAGCTAATGACCAAGCTAATGACCAAGCTAATGACCAAGCTAATGACCAAGCTAATGATCAAGCTAATGACCAAGCTAATGACCAAGCTAATGACCAAGCTAATGACCAAGCTGTCAATGCGACTTTAATAAATTATAAAAAAGTCGTAAAATTTATTTCTTTTAAAAAAATGGTTCCATCTCTTTTAATTTTCGAAACGTTTACGCTTTCTATACAGAAATTGAAAGTGACATTATTTTTACTTTATTTGTCCTATCTGAATATTACATAACGAAAAAATATTGTTTTTATTTCGATTTCAAGAAATCGAGTTTCCACCGAAAATACCCTACACGTTTTCAGGCCCCCTGAAACTAAAAGAAACATTTTTTTTTTTTTTTTTTTTTTTATTTAACGTCGCATCAACTGCTGTGGTCATTAGCGACGACGTTGGGTTGTAACTTTGTGTAATGATGATGAAATGAATTTTTGTAACGTATGAAAATATGCCGTGCCTGAGTGGGATTCAAACCCAGGACCGCATGATGAGAGGCGAAAGAAACATTTATTTAGCCATTGATATGTGTGTATGGAAATAAATTATCTCAAGAAAAGAAATATCGTACGGTGTTGTAACTTGGAAGTTTAGTTCGGTCCCTACATCTACATCTACCGGATACAACGCTAATCTTTTCATAAAATTTGGTCAACCGGAAGTAGTAGTTTATTCCAGCGATTTTTCATTTTTTTGTGATTTTCCCAAAAAAGGTTCCAACGATTTTTTTTGAAACCACCTCATTTACTACAATTTTTAAATTTTTTTTAAATCTAATTACTCATTTAATACATTTTTTATGCTCTACAAGATAGGATAAGCGCCATGTCTGCTGAAACTTTTTGCGAGCCAGAGATCTCGCGGTAAAAAAAATGTTTTTTTTTTAAGGATATTGCCTTAATATTACGCCTCTCATCATGCGATCTTGGGTTCGAATCCTATACAGGCACGGCATATTTTCATACGTTACAAAAAATTAATTTCATCCTTCACCGTCTGCATTAGCAGTAATTGCAGAACAGTCAGACGTTAAACAACAAAATAGTAATATTACGCGTTTTAGGGCAAAAGTGAATTTTCTGTTTTTTTCTCACAAAAACATGTGAAAAATCTAATGTGTAAATATTTCGGCCTTAGTATGCATTTTTCGACAAAAATATTTATAATCAAATTGAAAGGAAATTAAAAGATCTACAAGTTTTATTTAGAGCGCATTTTTCTCTACAGAGGCTATTTTAGCGTTAAAGAGTAATTTTCCGTATTTTTAAGCCAAACTGAGGTTGATTTTCATATTGCGTCTTTCCCTCATGATTAAAATAATATTATGTTTTATGAGGTTAGTGTTTTGTTTATTTCTAATGTTTTACTACTAATGTTAGGTTATATTGGTTATTATTTGCATTGGCAAGAGAAAGTTGTGTGAGTGTTTCACACCATTTTTTTACTTTATTTTGCTCTACATGAATATAGCTACATCAAAGAAAAGTATTGTTTTCATTCCGATTTTAAAAAATTAAGTTTTCACCGAAAATACACTTTTTCAGACTCCCTAAAACTAAAAAAGAACTTCAATTTAGCCGTTGATATGTGGGTGTATATGAACAAAGTAACGGGTGATTCAAAAAGAGCGCCGGTTTTTAAACGGCTGGTAAATTTTTGTTTATCGGTTGGCAACATTGTTAGACCTCATTTCTATTTCGGAGAACATTCCGATTGACGATTCAGTTGTAGTTTCTCTTGTTCGCAGTGTAGTACTCTCGCAGTCTGTGTCTAACCATGGAGAAGTTAACTATTGCACAACGAGTGTTAATCGTCAAAACATTTTACCAGAGTGGAGAGAGTTATGCGGCTACTGTCAGGCGACTTCGCGGTACTCTAAAAACTTAATGAAGCACCGAATGAATTAACAGTTCGCAGGCTCATGAAAAAGTTTTTTGTGACGGGTTCAACAGTCGACCTTAAAAGTTCTGGACGTCGTCGTTCTGGCCGAACTGAGCAGAACGTTGCGTTGGTTCGTGACAGTGTGGCTGTTAGCCCAACAAAATCAATACGTCGCCGTTCTCAACAATTGGGTTTACGATGTTCTTCTGTACGGAGAATTCTTCGGTACGATCTCCAATATCACCCCTATAAAATTCAGTTGCTGCACGAGAAACAATGTTGTTGCTCCGTGAACGGTTCCAGGATCGCATCATTTCTCGTAATTCCGACCATCAATGGCCACCAAGGTCGTGTGACTTGACGCCTTGTGACTTTCATCTTTGGGGTCATCTGAAGTCATTGGTGTATGCCAATAAACCCCGAAACATCAATGACTTGAAGGAGGAAATTCGATGGGTTATCGGGCAAATGGAAGTCGAAACTTGTCGTGCAGTAATATCCAATTTCATGGACAGAGTTGATGCGTGCCAGCGCAGTAGAGGAGGACACATGCATGACATCATTTTTCATACATGAAATCGGAAGGTAAGACGAACTTGTTGATGTATTTATTTTCAGTTTTTCAATAAAATAAATCTCTTAATTTGATATATCAAAACCGGCGCTCTTTTTGAATCACCCTATATCTCAAGAAAGGAATATCCTATGATGTTGTAACTTATAAATTTAGTTATGTACCTACCTCCAGTGAATACGACAATAATCTTTTCATCAAATTTAGTCAAAGTGGTAGTTTATTCGAGCGATTTTTAATATTTTTTCGATTTTCCCAACAACGGTTCCAACGGTTTTTTTGAAAACGCCTCATTTACGATATTGTTTAATCTAATTACTCATTTAATACATTTTTATGCTCTATAAGATAGGACAAGCGCCATGATTTCAGAAATTCCTAGCGAACCAGAGATATCGCGGTAAAAATGTTTTGTTTTAAGGACGTGGCTTTAATAATAGGCCTATGTATTTTTGGGCAAAAGTTAATATAAGTCTAACGAAAGTTGTTGATTGTTTAAAAACTTACAACTTTTAAAGGAACATATTTTTCTACAATGCTTAGTTTAGCGTCAAAATTAGTGATTTTCTGGATTTTGCTCTTCAAAATCCTTTTTTTTTTGCTCTTCGAAAAACAATGGGAATTTTTTAATATTGCGCCGTAAGTTGAATTTTCCGAAAAAAACGTTATTATAAATACGTTTTTTAAATATTTATATTGGTAAAAGAAAGCCGAGTGAGTATTTCACAACAGACTTTTTTTGTATCCTTCAAGAGGTCTGAAAACGTGTAGTACCGATGAAAAATTGATTTGGAACATCGACATGCAAACAATACATTCTTTCTCTCTATTTTATAAAAGGGTAAGAGAAAGGAAAAATATACGGGCGTTAGACAAAATAAAATAATTTATAAAAACATTGGTCATAATCAAGAGGCAATCATTAAGAAAAGTTTAAATATATAAATAAATAAAGTACTGTGGTGTGATTGTAATACAAGCGTCCATTCGTTGTATTACGCAACATGAAGAAAGATGAAGGCACTTTGTAATAATACATACAGAAGCTTGACTACCATTCTTTAATAAGATTACATAACCGTTTTACATACCCAGCTAACCTGCCTACTTTAATAACCGTACTTAATATTTTACGAGATTTTTTTTTGTAAAAATAAATAAATAAAAATATATAATATATATAGTAATAAATAATAAAAAATATATTTATAGTAATAAATAATAATGTATCTAACTAAAAGTTCTTTTCATTCTACTGTACAGGTTTATAGAATGATAAAAGACTTGCCACTCGTACAGCGTTACTTCACATCTTTTATCTCCTCACCATCTTTTAACTCTCTCTCTTTCCCTGTATGAATATATATAGAGACAAAAATTATTGTTTTCTAATCGATTTTTCTCGATGAACTCGAGGGAAACTCGTTGGTAAACGCTCGGTAGGACGCAGACGAATATCCTGGTTAAGAAACCTGAGAGAAGCGTTTAACTGGTGGTCGTCGCATGACCTTTTCAGAGCAGCAGTGGACAAGGTACGACTGACCATTATGATAGCCAACCTTCGTAATGGAGAAGCCACCTGAAGAAGAAGAATCGATTTTTACTAATCGAGTTTTCACCAGAAATTCACGTTTTCAGGCCTCTTGATCCCCAAAAATATACACTATTTTTAGCGATTGTTTTGTGTGTGAGTTTGTACAGACAGATGGAGTGTCAAATTGTTTATATTTATTCAGTTCGTTGCAGGGCTGAAATAAATAGTTCTGTTTCTATAACATGGTCAGCCAATTACATGACTGAATCATTTAAGAACAGAAGGGGTAGAGGTGTAAAAGACACTAATCAGAGTTATCTCCTCTGAAAGTAATGAATTTTATTATACAGCCACACCCTGTGGTGAATAAGGTGAAGGTGTCATTAGCAGAGTGGAAAATATGTGCTTTTCAGAGGATCTGACATGCTGATAAGTGTACTTTTACACTCAGTGAGGAAGGCAATAGTAAACCACTTCACTCCTCGTTTTACTTAGTAAACATCTGGAGATTTAAACCTGTCTTTCGGCTGATCACCTGAACAACAACTGTTTAGGTCATCAGCCAAAAGGCTAGTTAGAACCTCCAAAGATTTTACTAATTAAAACGAGGAGTGAGATGGTTTGCCATTGCCTTCATCACTAAGTGTAAAAGTACATTTATCAGCATGTCAGATCCTCTAAAATGCACATATTTTCCACTCTGCAAATGTCACCTTAACTTTATTCACCACAGGGTCTGGCTGTATAATGAAATTCATTACTTTCAGAGGAGATAACTCTGATTAGTGTCTTTTACACCTCTACCCCTTCTGTTCTTAAATGATTCAGTCATGTAATTGGTTGACCATGTGATAAGAAACAGAACTATTTAGTTTAGCCCTGCAACGAACAGAATGAATGTAAACAATTTCACACTTCACTTGTCTGTTATGGACAGACAACAATTGTATACACACGATCAGATCTGTTTTGTTATGTTCTATTATTTACATTGGCAAGAGAAAGTTTTGTAAGTATTTTTCATCAGATTTTATAAATGTAGTTAAATCTTTTGATACGAGTCATATTTTACAGTTTACAAAATAAGATCAAATTCAAAAAAGGGACCTAATGATGGAAATAGTACCAATTGTCAGAATATTTCAAAAACACAAAATTTAAAATTGTTACTATTGTATTAAAAGTTTAAGAAAACTAAACCAAATTTTTTATTCTAAATATTTCATACATGTTTTTAGTTTATTTCAAGTCAATCATCATGTTGGTTGTTTGCTACTACATTGGGTTGAAGAATGGTGGGTTTGAACTTGTAATAATTTTCCAGATCCTTACCGAGAATCAAATACGGAACCTCCGAATTGCAGCATAGTGTGCTAACTGCTAGTCCACGTAGGCGGGAAATTTTTTAAATACTATTTTTTTTATTTCTAATTTGTGTACGTTGCAATCTGTTTAATTGAGAACAATAAGTAACCCCATGACCCAATGAGATGAGGATGATGTGCAATACGTGTAAATTAGGTGTAGTCTTGTACAGACTCAGGTCGACCATTCCTGAGAGAGTATGGTTAATTAAACCCCAACCATCAAAGTACACTGGTAACCACTGTCTAGTATTTAAATCCGTATAAAAGAAACTACCTTTACTAGGATTTGAACCAGGAACCTTCGTCTCCAAAAATCAGCTGTTAAACAGCTGATTCTGGCGACGACTTTACCTCTAGACCAACCCGGTGGGTTAAAAAATACTATTTTTAGCACACAAAAATGTATTGAAATGCAACGATTGTAATTTTTAACAAACAGATATTAACTCACAATTTTTCTTTAAAATTTTTAATAAAATTTTTACTTTCAATTTCATTTGATTGCAGCTATGAATGGAACGGTACGTATGTACTGAAAATGAGAAGGTCGTCTCCGTCAATCAAATGGTGTTACCAGTTTGTAACATTAACACAACCGGTTTCTCATTTATCCTTCCATGTGCCGTACCTTATTACCATATATTTTTAAAAAATATATCTTTAATTCTTATTTTACAACGGTTTTTTTTATTAAAATAAAATTCAAAGAAAACCTACGTAAGAAAAATCTGTTGTGAAATACTCACACGACTTCCTCTTGCCAATGCAGATAATAAACAATATTACCTATAATCATGAGTAACAATATAAAATGAACAAAATATCCTAATTTTAATGATCAGGGGAAAATCATGTTCGCTGATGTTTTTCAGTAGATTCCTATAGATTAAAAAAATATTTAAAAAATTAAAAACACCTGATTTTTGCTGATATATCAAAAATTATTCAGTCAGCTGTAACATAGTAAACAATATCATATAGCTTGTCGAGTGTATTTAAATTTATTTAAATTTACCGTTGTATAAGAGTTAAAACTAAGGGCTAATAAATATTTTTACTGATTTTTACAAATTAAACTGAAATTAATCAATAAACTAAATTTTAGAGACAGTTAAGGAAGATGATACTAACATCCATTACAGGCCATTTTCACTGTGTTCATTTTCACTCCTGGCTGTATTGGTGTAGTTGCTAACGTGCTCGCTTCTCATCACGCGGTCTTGGGTTCGAATCCCATTCAGATACGGCATATTTTCATACGTTACAAAATATCATTTTATCCTTTTCCGTCAGCATTAGCAGTAATTTCAGAACAATCGGACGTTAGACCAAAAAAAAAAAAACTGTTCCCGAGTTTGACGGGGTGTAACATCAAAACGAAAAAAGATATTTAAAAACGGTTTTACCCAGTGCATTTTTCGCAAAATTCTACATGCAAATCATCTATCACATAGTAGGTGGAAATAATGTACAAAAATTAATTTCATTAGAATCTATTTGAATCCATAAGATTATAAATTGTGTTTTGAAGAACACCATTACATGTTTGTGAAATATTTTAAAGTACTCTGATTTTTGGCATACCCAGTATTTAATAGGTTAATTTGATTGAGCGCTGTCTCAACTTCCAGTGGACGTATCCCGGTCAACCTTTTTAACTCCCGACGAATAAAAAGGGTGTTAATTTTCAACATATCCATCTGTGTGTTTGTCTGTGGCACCGTAACTCCCGAACGGATGAACCGATTTTGATTAGGTGTTTTTCTTCAAAAGGCGACTTAGTGGAAAGTGTTCTTAGCTATGATTCAATCAAGAAAAGCTTAGGCTAATAGAAAACTGTTGTTGTTTAGGTCAACAGCCAAAAGGCTGGTTTGAACCTCTAGAGGCTTTACTAAGTAAAACGAGGAGTGAGGTGGTTTACCATTGCCCCTTCCTGACTGAGTGAAAAGGTATAATTATTAACATGCCAGGACATCCAAAAAGCACCCTTATTCCACCCTGTAAATGACACTTTCACTTCATTCACCACAGAGTCTACCTGTACAATGAAATTTATTACTCTCAGAGGAGATAACTATGAGTAGTGACTTACACATCTACCTTTTCTGTTCGTAAATAGTTCAGTTACATAACTGGCTGACTATGTGATAAGAAACAGAACTATTTTTTGTAGCCCTGCAACGAACAGATTGAGTGTAAATAATTACACACTCCACCTGCCTGTTATAGGCGAAGAAAAAAAACTATAACCTCAAAACTCGATTGTCGATGTTTAATGCATTGTAGCCTATTACTGCTACTGCTAGTAATATATATTTTAAAGTTTGTTGTTGTTTAGGTCATCAGCCGAAAGGCTGGTTTGAACCTGTAGAGGTTTTACTAAGTAAAACGAGGAGTGAGGTGGTTTACCATTGCCAACACTCACTGAGTGGAAAAGTACGCTTATCAGCATGCCGGGCCCTCTAAAAAGCACATATTTTCCACTCTGCAAATGACACCTTCACTTCATTCACCAATGGGGTCCAACTGTATAATGAAATTCATTACTTTCAGAGGAGATAACTCTGGTTAGTGTCTTTTACACCTCTACCTCTTCTGTTCGTAAATGATTCAGTCATTTAATTGGCTGACCATGTGATAAGAAACAGAACTATTTATTTTAGCCCTGCAATGAACAGATTAAGTGTAAATAATTTGACACTCTACCTGTCTGTTATGGGCAGAGTATATTGTTTATGATAAATGTAATTATTCGTTTTATTTATTGCTTACTGTGATTACTTTGGGTTATTTTTATCATTATTATTGTTATAATTTTAAAGTTTATAAAACATAAAATTAAAATTAAATTTAAAAAACTCCGAAACAAAGAAAAACCTTTAAAAATTAAAAAAATTAATATTTATTGGGGGTTTAGGTTTGAAGTTGTGGCATAGGAGGGACCGCTAAGGAACCAAATAAATTTTAGTTTTAGATTTATCACTTTGTGGTACCCCCATGTAACCACTTTAAACCAATACATATATTTTTACTTTCTCTTGCCTATATGAATATATAGGAAGGAAAGTATTGTTTTCATGTCGATTTTTAGAAATCGAGTTTTCACCGGATCTATACGTTTTCAGACCCCCTGAACCCAAAAAACATGTTTTTAGCGATTGGTCTGTGTGTGTGTCTGTGTGTCTGTGTGTGTGTCTGTGTGTCTGTGTGTCTGTGTGTGTGTGTGTGAACAGAATATCTCAAGAACGGAACATCGTACGAACTTGAAACTTGAAACTTAAGTTACATACCACTACCGGACGCGACACGAACATTTTCATCAAAATCGGTCAACCGGAAGTAGTAGTTTATTCGTATAATTTTTCAGTTTTTTGCGATTTTCTCAAAAACTGGTCCTACGATTTTTTTAAAAATCGCCTATTTTACTCAATTTTTTATTCTCTACAAGATAGGGTAGGCGCGATGTTTGCTGAAATTCTCGGTGAGGCTGTTCTCACGTAAAAACGTTGTTTTTTTAAGATTACGGCTTTAATATAAATTTCAGCGCAAAAACTTATATAATAAAAGTTGTAGAGAATTTAAAAACCTACAACTTCTGTTTCAAACATTTTTTTGTATAACGCTTAGTTTAGCGGTAATTTGCGATTTTTTTTTCTCACGAAAACGTGAGAAAAATCGATTTTTTTAACATTTCGGTCTTAGTATGCATTTTACGACAAAAGTGTATATAATTAAATGTATAGAAAATTAAAAGATCTACAACTTTTGTTTTGAGCATTTTTCTCTACAGAGCCTAGTTTAGCGTGAAAGCGTGATTTTCCGTATTTTTAAGCCAAACTGAGTTCGATTGTCATTTTGCGTCATTCACTCGTGATTAAAATAAGGTTATGTTTTTGAGGTTAGTTTTTGTTTATTTCTAATATTTTATTAATAATGTTAGGTTTATTATTAAT